>JAQNBH010000011.1:50074355-50724558 GCA_028752905.1 Cladorhizidae sp. MBARI D1340-BT2
GTTTTTTTAGGTCAAGGTTCACTTGAAACTTTTACACTGTTGAGTTATGGGGAAGAGAACAGAGAAGCATTTTAAACAGAAAGGCCAAGGATTCAAGAAGAGTGAAGACAAGAAGAAGAAAGCCCTACAGGCGGCTGTTGTTGAGCCTGTCACAGTAGCCGCGCAAGGCAAGTTTTAATGTTTATCTCCATACTAAAAAGTTACTAGCTGTTTCCTTTCCTTTGTTAGTGAGTCTCTTGGATCCTGTGGGTGGGGTAGCGCCTTCTGTGAACCTTCACTTACCTTGCAATCAATTGCAAATGTCTGAAGAGAGGCCAGTTCCATTGGTGACTATGACAAGTGACTATGACCAGGAAGAAGTTGGCTCTCATGGATAGTTCAGCTGCTTCTGTGGCTGTTGCTACTGGATCTACTGGCTCTACCTCTTTGGACTCGGGTGGTGTTGGAGAACTAGGTAAGGGTAATCGTATAATAAACTTAGATAAGCTTAGAGAGGTCATAGAAAGGTGTAATAAGTTGGTAACTGAGCTCCCTTGCAACTGAAGCCCGTAGGGCAGGCATGGTTTACTTTTTGTTCAAATTGTAGTAACACTCGAGACATCTCAAACCCTGTATCTGTAGAAGCATTCTTTGAACATCCAGTCAGTACTGGGTGCTCGCATTGCTGGAATTAGTCATTCTGGTCTGGATGACATCACTGCAGTCATGGATATGTTGCCCCCTCTTAGTTCCACTTGTTTTTTAAAAAATATACTAGGTCAATAGGGAGTGACGCAAATGCAGTAACAGAGTATTATGTTGGATGCCGCTCATAGGTTACATGATTTTTATAGGGTTAGGCATGAAGACATCATTGATGTTAGTATTACTGTTGACGGCACATGGCTTAGACAGGGCCACAAATCAAATTATGGCTTGGTTGCGGTGATGTCTTGGGACACTGGAGAGGTTTTAGATTATTATCTTATGTCTAATTTCAAGCTTGTGCGCGAAGACCTGAAGATGAAACAGAAGCAAGTTACACAGAATGGTTTGAGGGTCACAAGGTAAATTGTGAAGCCAATTTTGAAGGCTCTTCGGTTTCTATGGAAGTTGTAGGAACACAAAAACTTTTTTAGCGTTCAGTGGAGAGACTGAAGCTTAGGTACACACACATTAATTAGTGATGGGTATACAAATGCACATAAACGGGAGTGCAACAAGTGTCGGGCTTGCCATCGAGAGGCAGCAGAGTTTCAATGGAGGGCGGAGCATTGTATGGTCCTGGCAAGGGGGACCTGTAACATTTTTATTTTGTTTGTGTCTTGCTTTCTATTGTCAAACAGAGATTTCAAACAAAGATTACTGGAAGATACTTTTGTTTATGTGTATTTTTTTTGTCAAGCTTAGAAATTACTGGAGGATGACTTGTTTGTGTTCTATTGTTTTTCAGGGATTACTGGAGGGTGTCGGAAGACATGTGTGGAGGGCGACGATGGATGGACCTGGGCATGGGAGCCCTGCAAATGATGACGTGTTTATGTTTGCTAATTCAATATTAGCAAAGCAACAAGTCTGATGCGTCTTTAATTTATGTGTATGTATATATATATAATTATTGTTGGTTTTGAAGTTGTAGTTAGGATGTAGGATACTGCTGTTGTTGAAAAAATAAAGGACTGTGAAAGTCAATTGGTTGCTTTCAACATTTTGTTTGTACACACACAATTCTAGTAATGAGGGGATGTATTCTAGTGAAGCAGGGGCAGCTGGGATGTGATTACAAACTGCTTGGACTTCAAGGCTCAATATCTCTGAAGTGATTTTTGAAAAACCGTTTAAATGATAACTTGAATATTTTTTATCCTTTCATAAAAAAAATTATTTCATTTGAAAGCAAATTTTATATTCTACAACTTGCGCGAGAGTTTTTGTTTGATAGGATTACTAAAAAATACCTATAGATGGAAATTTAACGTGATGTCATAAATCTATGTTCAGAAAATGCAACAAAAAAACTTTTTTTCGAAATTTCAAGACGCGCAGTTTGTAGTGCTCATTATGATTGACTAATAAACCGAATAAGAGCCTCGCAAAGGTCGTTACTGCAACGTGGTTTACTTAACGGCTTACGGTCCGCACTGGAAGAGCCTATAATGAGCCAGGAAAAAATTATGGCGAAACTAAATGACAAAAGAGACTTACCATTAGAAAGCACAGACTGCAAGCTATAATTTGATATATAAATTGGGAAACTAGAGTGAATGCGAGCAAAGATATGGTACTTTATATGAGACTACGCGATACGCAGCCTTCTTTCCCCTTTAATCCCAGTTATCTCAATCCACGTCACCCTAGAATGTGGAAAAATGTGGTTGAATATAACAAAAACCCTTCAGAAGTTCTATTCTCCATAGAGGGACCACCCTGAGTATTTCCCGAATTCAGAGGTCATTTGTAGAAGTAGAAGTTCAACTAGGCCTCCTAATAATTATGATGGTGTGCTCTTACGCAGGTACATGTACCATTGAGGGAACATAGCGAGAACTTGATCCTTGTATGGAAGGGCTGAGAGCATGTATGTCGATGCTATTCGAGAGAAGAGAGGCATGTTAGTAATCAAAAGAAGCACACAATTTAATACATAATTCCCATACAGTGAAACTTCCAAACAAATTTTTGGTGGTGTAAAGTATAGAGCCACAATTACTTCTGGAGATTCCTTTTATCAGAGGTTGCACTACAGATTCACTTCAACAAAAGGTTTGCAAAACTCAATGAATGCTCTGCTAGATAATTTCACACTTATATGGTACTTTTTTTTTTTTGTGTGTGTGTGTGGGGGGGGGGGGGGAGGCATCAACACCAGAGAGGGAAGAGATACATGAACACAAGGGCACATGGAGGGAAGTAACACTCTAAAATGAGTATGCTCCATTTAGAACATACTGTCCAACAGTGGTGTTCTTGCCAAATGGACTACCAGTAATACTCATGGTACCAAAATAGTGGCACATCATACGCTGATGACGGCTGGCCAATGTTTTTTGGAATATTTTTATAGAACTTCACTGTGAGCTAACTCTTTAAAAAATAGTTGTGTTTTCCCTCGAAAAATGGAAATACCATTAGAAAGTGAAATTTAAAAAAAGTGAAGCGAAAACTAGGAAACTACTTCGTGAAGTCTACCATGGTGTGGTACTTGAAAAACAGTCCCTCTTTGTGACATCCCTCTTTGTGACACAGTGGTACTTTGCAGTGACAGCAAATAAGTGGTCTCATGGCGGTTTGAGATTCCAGACATGTTTCCAACTGCTACACAGACAACACACCTCTGCTGATTTTCAGTTAGTGCTGACCAATGCCCAAGTGTGGTGTTCAGCCGGTCTGGTGTTCAGCCGGTCTAGACGCTCATTATGAACTGAGCGAGGGCGGCCAGCATGCTGATGTGAGCAGAAGCATACCATTAGTTCCTTAGCTAGCTCCAACCAGAAGGTCCAAAAATCTCTCTTCCTGTAACCCCTGGCAATGGGATCTGCTCTGCGGACATGAGAGTCTAGAACATAGCTGTTCAGAATGCTTGCCTCAACCATATACGCAAACACCCTCTTCTGGAGAATTAGAGGAGGGACTATCAAAGGTACTAGCTGAGGAAACAGTAGAAAAAGCAAGAGACGGAGCTAAAGAAATGCTGGTAGATGAAGTTCCACAAAGAAAGAGAGGACTAGCTAGGGGGAAGAGCAGAACTTGAAGCAATAGAAGCTATTTCACTACCACTACTATGACAAACTCGAACATGACGAACACTCCTAGTGCTATGACTAAGCTGAACAACTGGTCGTGAAGGAGTGCATACTTCACTAAAGAGGACACAGAGTGCGAGGGTAAAAATAAAGGAGGGCATGATGATGGAACAGACAATGATGATGATGGAAATAGTATAGGAGTGACTACAGACGTCACAGAACCTGATGCAGAGGTTACACAACTTACAGTTGCAGATACTGGTAGGAACAATGGAGAAGGTGATGAAGGAGCCATCACAGCAATAGGAGGGCTAGCAACAATAGATTGTGTCAGAGTTGATGAAGCTCTGTCAGCTGCCCAATCCATCGCTTCATGCATCAAACCTGAAGGGGATAAAAGAAATTGGCATCAAATAATTTTACCGCGGACTACCGGAACAACAAGGAAACTAAAAGATCATTGTAGTTCCATGCTCTGCTTTGCTAACAACAAAACTAGCTATAGCTAAACTGTAGCTAAACTGACTGTAAATACCTTCTACATCGCTGGTATTCTCATCTCCATATAGATCGTCACCTCGAGTGAAAGCGCTACGAAGGTAGGTCATCAGCAACTATTCTGCCAAGCGATAGCAGAGCTTCATGGTCAACACGGCTCTGGCCAATGTAGGATGAGATGCCATCGCCTTCATGATCACTGCTTTCATTCTCAGAAAGTCCAAAATCGTCACCCTAAACCTGAGAAATAAATTCATCCCAGGACAGTCGAACATCAAAACAATTTGAATTCTGAATGGGTCCGACTTTTCAATATTACTTTCCTAGTTACCGAACGTCTATTGCGGGTACGATCGTAGGGTATGCCTTTATATTCGGTACGATCGTAGGGTAAGAATGTAGCTGACCTCTGTTTTTTTATTTGATAAACAACTTTTTGCGTATATATACGCTAGTGACAGTGAGTGGGTTAAGCATGAATGGGTTAAGCATGAACTCACCACCTCTCGAAGTTTCCACTCTAACACAAGCAGCTTCCATCACTGTTAGTTCAGCCCAATTTTTCTCGCGTTAATGAGTAATCCTTTGCCAATTCACGCGACCATATCGTGCACTTGAGCTAGCGCGTGCTGTTAGTTGAAGCCGTGCCTCCAAGCAAGTTTTAGTGTCCTACCTGGAACGGCTTAATATTCCTGAAGGAATTGGCGAAGATATTGACATCTTAACTAAGCACTTTATTCAGACATTCGGGATAAAATCTGGATCCTGCAGCCTTACTTTTCAACGTTACAACAAAATTTTCGGTGAGTATGTGGACCATTTTACAGGTGCAATTCAAGAAAAAGAACCGGAATAAACTGGTCATAGAAGAACTTATTAATCGTTCCTTTGCCATGCTGTGGGCAGAAATGATGGAACATAATCCAGTTCTTGATGATATGTTTTGCAGATTTCCATTCCTGCAAGAAGCTGAGACAGTAAGTCACTTATCAGGTCACAATTTCAGGTCACAATTTCTATCCAGAACACCAATTAATTTTGGTGATTGTCTGTGTGTATTGTTAGTATATAATTTCTTGGTAGTGCTTGCCCTTTTGCTGACTCATGCTAGCATGGTACTTTTTGTAGCTGATGGAGGAAATGCTGCTTATAATGAACGACGAGAAATTAAGAGATCTTGCAAAGGAACGTTGGAGAACCAAAATTCCTGCAATCATACAAGGAAACATTGAATCGCAAGACAAGACACGGCTTTATGATGTTCTACATGGTCTGCAGTGTGATGAAGGTTAAAATAAAGTGGGGGGGGGAGGGGGAGAAATACATATTATGGATTATGTGTCTATACTATTGGTGCAGGGATACAAGGGAATAATACGCTTCTTGCTCTGTGGATTTTACCTCTTCTGCTACCAGATGTCCGAAGCAAATCTGATCCTGACAGAGTGGTATTCTTTTACAATGTAAATTTTTATGGGCTATTCCCCCCCCCCCCCGTGGATCATTACATTGTTATTTGTCTCGGTGCATAGACACTGTTATGGCATGTCACTTTTCCTTACTGATGAAATTGCTTGACCATGATATCTTTTTCTCTACTCAGGGTTGTGCAGATGTTAACTCGGTTATTATGGAAGTCAGTAACCTTGCTCCATAATATGTGTTTGCGATGGGGAACATCGAGAGGGCCACACAAGCCTTCATTATTGCAGACCAAAAAATTGTTACTAAAGTTTCATGTTTTCAGGATATTCCGTTTTGTTTAATGTCAGCGTTTTTTTGTTTTTAATATACAATATTCTATAGGGTGTTCTAATTTTTATGCTTTTATGGAAGTGCTCATCCTTCAGTTCCCTTTACATAAAACATCGATAACTGTTAAACATTTTATGGCCTCACTGTTGCAACTATAATTATATTCATGATTCCTGTATATTGTTTAAATTTGTCATTTTAGTTTATAAAAATCTTTGAAATGATTCTGCTATGGCTATGGTGATACTTGATTTTAGTGTGTAATGCACACTGATAATGGTGTGTCATACACACTGATAATGGTGTGTGGTGCACACCAAAAAGAGCGTGTTATGCACGCTACAATATTGAGTGTGTAATGCACACTCAAAATGAGTGTGCGTATAGCGACATCACAGCACACTCTATTTGGTGTGCGTTCCACACTTTATTTTTTACAGTGTATGTTAATAGCTCTCATTAATAATATCATCTGCACGGCTTTGCACGGGATATAGAGGGATTGGGGGGGGGGGGGGGGGGGGGAAAGGGAAAATGTGTACCTAATTGGCAGACTGGTGTAGGGGTATCTGGGGGGAGGTTCCCACTTTTTACAATCTGTAAAATTGATTGAATTTGAACTTGAGGAAATATTATAATATTACAGAATTAAGTTTGGGGTAGGAGATGTGTTTTATTGTTATTTTATGGGGTAGGATCTGAGTTGTTGTTGTTTTGGGGGTGGGGGGGATATCACAGGACTCCACCCCCCTTATGAAAACCTGCTACTGGTTGCCACACAGTCGTATAATTATGGTGTATATTAATAAATGTATGTTTTACTGTTATAATGTCTCTGTGTGACCATCCAGCACTGAAATTGTGGATACATTTTGGGGCGTGAGTATTCTACATATTGAGGAGAATTCACTCACGGCATTGGTTCCAGGAGTAACTAAAAGCAATTTAACTAAAGTACATATCTCAGACATGAAACTTTGCTGGACAGGAGAAAGAGACTTCAAGTACTTTATGATGTCAGAGAGAGAATGCTCACTTCTGGTGGTTCCCATTGCTGTTGTAAATGGGTATATAGTTAGACTAGACTCATTGAAGTCATCGTGGTAAAATTCCATGACAAACTTTAACTCGTCGATATAGTCCACTCCCCTTGCAGATTTCAGAAGAAGATTCTCAAGTTTAGTCAGAGTGTGATAGCTAGGCTGATCAAACTGTTCTTTGCTATAATGAAATCAAGACATTCAAAGTAATGCTGCCTAAACAGATCCTTAGGTTCGGTTGGATGATACGCTTCACCACTGCCAGTGCTAAGTCTAACTGGAATTTTCCTCCTCCTAGGTAGAGAACAGGGTCGCTAACCTCAAATTTTTCTTGTAAAGAAATAACCTTCGACCAAAACAAGTCTAAGGAGTCCTCACTCCGTAGACTTTCCAAGGTTTTCTGTGTAAGCATGGCTAATTCTTGACCTTCTGAGGCACTTAAAGAGTGGTTTTGTAAAGTTTTACTGTGTGTTTAAGGATTAACTCACCAAGCAATACACTAAACAAATATTCAAAAGTGGACATGCTATATTTTACACCAATTAACCGAGCACGGGTTTCCGAATCCCTAGCTATATCATGAGCTTCTTCCCAAACTGCCTGAACAACATCATAATTGGAAATGATGCTGCTCAGTCAGAAAGCCCTGACTGTCCACCTAGTGGGACACAGGGTTCTAAAACCAGTTGTTCCAGGACTAATTTCTGCTTTAATCTTGTTAAACAAGCCTTCTCGCCGAGGTGAGTATTTAAGTTTAGATATTTCAAAAGTAGTATCTAGACTCTATCGAGTATTCCTCAGAATTTGATTATTCTTGATTGTTTCTCTTGTTTAATCTTGTTAAACAAGCCTTCTCACCGAGGTGAGTATTTAAGCAGTTTAGATATTTCAAAAGTAGTATATATCTAGTTTCAGAATTTGATTATTCTTGATGGTATCTCCAGCAGCTAAATTTAAAGCATGACCATAGCAATGGACAAAAATAGCTCGTGACTCTTCTCCACAAATTTGAGTAGAAGTCCCACCCCTTATACCACACATGTTTGCAGCACCATCATAGCATTGAGCACGACAGTTATGAATGCTAAGATTCATACGACACATCGCATCCTTCAAACTACAACCAAGACATCTGCTTTTATGGACTCAACATGGTCAAGGCCATAGAAGTCTTCATGGGGTTGAAAATCATCTTCAACCCACCGAAAGCAAATAACGAATTGCTCCTTATTGGATGCATCCGACACTTCATCAACCATCAGGGCAAAATACTTGGCTTTTTGGATAGAACTGGCAATATGTAATGCCATTATTCTAATAACTTCATTTTGTATTTGGGGACTATTTATCAGTTTTCTTACTTAACATGGCCGATATTGCAGGATCGTCCAATGCACGAAGATGCATTAATTGCATGAAGTTACTGTCAACTTCATCACCAGCATCACGAAAAGCTATTCCTTGTCTAGCTAGGAATTGAATATTCTGAGCTATCTTGATAAGGTACTCTCTGTTCACGGCTTTTTGCAAAGCATGTTGAGAAGATTCAACATACTTCCAACATCACTAGTCGTACCTGGTATAGTGATCACTAAATCGGTAGCTGCTTTATGAGATTTTGTACTCTCATGTTTGTTGAAACATCGAGTTCTATCCTTCCAGTTACTGAACCCAGACAAAAAGGTTGAGTCCTGCATGTTTCCTTATCATCATCAGTTTACCTAAAATATATACTAGCTGTGAAATATGGAATGATTGCTGCCAATATGAGTGGCAGCTAGGTTTACTAGCAGAAGCTGCCCCACTGTATCTTACCTGTTTGGAATGCTTGCACACACGTGAAACAATAAGCCATGTCTCGTAGTGAAGCCATTTCCATTGGTTGAACCAAGCGCTCTGAAAAGAGCGATAAGAGATATTGGTTCAGCCGAAAGATCGCTTAGGAAAACTAAAGTTAGTTGGTTGAGTCGGATGATCGGGAAGCTTAGGACAATTTGGTAACCTGGAAGTCATGCTGAAAAGACGAACTCTGACTATCTTTAATTAAATATTAATTTAATAATTTTTATCCATTGCTACTAGTCACATAGGTAGGCTAGTTGTCCTTCAGTGTACTTCTATTCATGTCAAGTGTGGTTTTCGTGAAGTAGGCGTGTTCGGTCCAAACCTATACGGCAATTGCCGTTGCGGCTCCTACGGCCATGAAACTAAAAGACGAACTTTGAAATGATGGGTGTGGTTTCCATGAAGGTGTTCGGTACATACGGGGTTGCGGCTCCTATGGCTATGCGCAAGTGAAGGCAAGCTACTGTGCGGGTACTTAAACATACCAGTAATATTATTGTGCGTGTTTGTGTGTTCTTTGGGTGTGAATGTGGTGCACAGCAGCAAGTTATTGAGCTCTTTCTCTCTCGGTGTGGGCACAACATGAAGTGCCTGCTTTTATTCTGGCTAACAGGATGGAGTTGTGTGTATGCACAGTCAAGTAAGTATTATCTCGCTAGGTAGAAGGGCTAGGAGGTGCATAAGGAAGACTAATGTTGGAAGTTAAATGACTTCAGCTGTTTTAATGGCTAAATTTGATAAAGAATCCCAGGTATATTTTGCAGAGAAATGTATCCTGCTTCATCCATGCTCTTCATTGAGCAATACAACCTTGGTTAGAGTTACTGCTACATTTATTTTTGAAATTGTAGGAGTAAGGAGTCCTGCCACCAACATTTTTACCCCCCCATTAATCGTTTAGCTCCACCTAGGCTTGTCATATTTGGACCTGTCATTCATTAGTACATGTCACCTTCTGTGGTAATAGTAACCTGGATAGAGTTATGTAACTGTTCTCACAACCTTTACTTAGCAGAGAACTAGTACAGTAAGCCATGAATCTGGCAAACCATGGTTTAGGTGTGAACTCTTTCCCAGAGTTCTTGCATAGTATTGTCTTGGCAAGAAGCAAGAGACATTTTGAAAACCTAAGAAGTTGTGAGAGAAAGAGAGAGAGATGTTGAGAAGCTCGGTTTCCATTAGTATATTATTTTATATGTTAGAAAGTGCAGGAAGGAATATTAGCAGTGATATATGGGCACACCTAGACTTAGCCCTAGGCTTAGCCCTAGGCTTAACTATGCTAGTTTATCATCAACATCCAGAGCACTTTTTTTTTAAAGTAATAGATGCTCATGCATGACCTAGCTTTCTATCAAGCCAACGTGAGTTCTTGGTCAGAAATCAGCCATTGCTTGTAAAACATTCAAGAGCTCCATACTACTAGTAGTGTAAGACAGCTACAGTCTGTGTTGTCAGCAGGTCTTGTGTGTACCCACCCTCCGCCCCAACCCCCCAAGCCTTGGTGAGTGTTTGTGGTGTAGCAGGAACCAAGGTTACTTGTAAATATTAGTGTGGAGCAGTTTTCCAGATGGTTGCATAGCAACCAATACTGCAGTGTGATTATGATTACAGTTATATTGTACAAGATCCACCACTATTCCTGTACCGGGAAAGTTTTATTGGACCTATTGCAAAGGGTCTTGCTAGACACTGTGCATTGCTGGCAAATAGTTCCTGCCAATGTGCTTTAGTGCATTTCAGACAGTGAACCTCTCCATCTTGGGTCCAGCCTCTTCACTCATTTGAAGGCTATATCAAGCTCCTCATATATACACATTGTCTAATATTTTGTTGGTGTAGCCATGTTATAATTTCACCAAGCAGCTTTGATGACCATTTCGTTTGGAAGTACACTTACGAACTCAACGAAAGTGGTTGCTAATGCTGGTGCCCATATGGTTACCACAGGGGGCATCGGCCGAGGTGACTAGGATTAGAAATTATATTGCTGTTGTGTGGGTTTAAAATGGGAACTACAGGAGAGCTGATATTAACAAGTACTGCACACATACTCACTGCTTCTGCTAATAGTTGCGGCATTTCAAAGTGGTGACAATTGTGGTGAGCAAGTACTACACACATACTCACTGCTTCTGCTAATAGTTGGCATTTCAAAGTGGTGACAAGTGTGGTGAGCAAGTACTTCACACACTCACTGCTTCGGCTAATAGTTGGCATTTCAAAGTGGTGACAAGCGTGGTGAGCAAGTACTACACACATAATCACTACTTCTGTTAATACTAGGTGGGGACAGAAAAACCGCCCAGATTTTACACAGCCATTGGTGGGTGCTAGTGAAGTCAAGCAGGTGGTATTGGTCTCTTCCTGTAGCTAATGTCTTACCGTTTTAGATGTCATCATGCCTGCACGTTTGCTGTTGAAACATTTATCAAGAATGGTGAATCTGTGATTGAGCTGCTGAGAGCTTTTCGTATCCACTTTGGGCTTGGTGGAAATGATGCTGTTCCAGACCGAAAAAACATATTGCTATGGGTAAAATTAATTTCAGGCCACAGGTTTAGCGTTAAAAAGAAAACCATCTGGAAGACCTCGGAACATTCGAACTCTAGATGTCCAAGCAGTGAGACAGTCTGTTTTGCAGTCTCCTAAACGTTCAGCCCGTAAACATGCCGGAAACGACTCGCCGGGAGATGCAAAACTTCAGAAATCTACTAGCAATATGTATCACGAATAGAGACCACCATCTGGACCATGTCACTTTCAAAACCCAGTGCAAACAAAGTATTCCACGCACTTTCATATTACAAAATAAATTTTTTATCATTTCTTTTTTAAAATCCAGGAGGTTTTTCTTCCCCATCTGTAGTTGGCATTTCAAAGTGGTGGCAAGTGTGGTGAGAAGGTGCGATGCGGGGGTAAAAGCATGTCCATTAACCCGATGCCCTATAGGACAGAACTCAATTAAACAAACAGCAAGTTGTAATCTGGTGGCTACAGCAAGTATCCTGTGGCTATGACTGCAGCAAGTATCCTGTGGCTATAACTACAGCAAGTATACTGTGGCCATGACTACAGCAAGTATCCTGTGGCTATGACTACAGCATGTGCATATGTACACATGACAGTCTTCTCAGAATAGTGAGGTTTTGTCCCGACAACAGATAACCATTTTCCAGTTTGCATAATCCATTTTTAAGGTGTACTTTGTGAAGATGTACACAGCCACTCTATGTAGTTATACAAACATTTCTGTTAACCACCCCAATGAGGGTGTGGCTTCACTCTTCACCTCTGCAGTGGGCTGTGGCTTCACTCCCCATAATGTCTGAAATTACTATTCCTGTTGGCCTCCTTAGTCACACTTGGCTACTCTGGCAACTCTTAGAGAAGAACTGTTAAGCTTCTTGTGGTTGCAATGCCATTTATTTGTGTGTATGTGTGTGCGTGGAGTGGGTGTGTCCTGCAGTATCCTCTCCTGAAGTGCAAAGGTGCTAGCATTATCTACCAACCTTGGACAAACGACACACATCTGTGCCTTTGCTTAGTGTGTAGTGGTTTACTGCTTGCTCACTTGATAATTAATCAAAAATTGCTACAACCAATTCGGAGAAAGATGCCTTATAACAGTTTTATCTGGGGGGGGGGGGGGGGGGGGGGGAAACAGGGTATTACCCTTCTCCTCTACACATTTTTAAGACTTATGTCATGTTGCATAAGAACATGTAGCAATTAACACATTTCCCCCCTGTAGCCCCCCCCCCCCCCCCAAAAAAAAACCCCCAAAAAACAGGGGCTCTTCAAAATAGCAGAGGTTATCTCCCCCCAACCAAAAATTCAACCACCCTGTATGAAATACCACGCATATAGTTTGCATGTGATAAATAGTAAAAAAGTAGAAGGAATTTACCTATGTAGATGCAAAAACATTTAGAGGACCCTTACCTTTTCTGGACCTGTTGTCCTCCCCAAACTGCTACCACTAGCTCCATACAATAGTCACTGTGCAAGAGTAGCTTTTGCAAAGACTGCACTCAAGGCAGTGTGAAGGCTATATATATTATATGTTGCTATGTGGCAGTGTGAAGGCATATATATGTGTCAGTGTGAAGGCAGTGTGAAGGCTATTTATATATATATGTGGCAGTGTGAAGACTATAATTATGCTATATATATATATATATATCTAATGTGGCTGTTTGAAGGCTATATATACATATGTGGCAGTGTGAAGGTATATATCTAGTGTGGCAGTGTGAAGGCTATATATATATATATATATGGCAGTGTGAAGGCTATATATACATATGTGGCAGTATGAAGGCTATATATATATATCTATCTAATGTGGCTGTGTGAAGGCTATATATATATGTGGAAGTGTGAAGGCTATATATTATATATATATATATATGTGGGCTATAATTATATATAATATATGTGGCAGTGTGAAGGCTATATATATATATATATATATATTATATATGTGTCTGGCATGTCACCTACTCATCAGTTTTCCTCTCTAGATATTGCTGCTCAGCTTTCTGCCCTTTCTCTCCTCAACAGCTAGATCAACAGCTAGATCAACAGCTAGATCAACAGCTAGATCAACAGCTAGTTCAACAACAGCTAGATCAACAACAGCTAGATCAACAACAGCTAGATCAACGACATGTCCACTTGTCTCTCCCTGGGTCAATGTTGTTAGTGTTGCTCAGGGGATTTCCTGCTCTCTTCTTATGTGTCTCTTCCCACTCTCTCTCTCTAGATTTGTTGTTTGCTGCTGAGGGCCTTCATCTCTACCCTTGTTGGAGCTTTGTACTGATTTTCTTTTTCGACAGCTCTGGACTGAGCTGTTGTCTTTTTTCTCTGGCTGCTCTGCATGTCTTGGATCCCCTTACTTACTTCTCACATTTGTTTCGGTAGCCTAGCTGGTGGTGAGTGTCAGGAAAATCACATAGGTCATTTCCTGATGGGGTGTACACGAAACCTAAAAGGCAACAGCCACAGTGAATACCACAAGAATTGAATACACCCAAGACCAAGATTACCTAAAAGGGAACAGCCACAGTGAATACCACAAGAACATCCGAGACCAAATTTACAGATAGAATGTTCTATAGTATTTGATTGGCTATCATTATCATGTGACTGAATGTATGTATATAAGGAGAGTAGAGAGCAGTCAGAGAGGAAGAGAGAGAGAAGTTAGACTATACTCTGTATGTGTAGTATCTTTGGCATTGACTTGTTGAGTATTTAATCAAATACGTATCTACCCAAGTGTTGGGTAGGGAGCCAAAGGGGCAAGACCGTAAAGGGCCTAGAGAGAGGTGGAGGTACGGCTTGTCCAGTTAGGTCTAGGAGGGGTGATTGGTGGTGTAGTCAGTACCCTGAGCTCCTAGGCGTCACGGTGGGAATTACTAGAAGTAGTCTCCGCTCGGACTACTAAGTGACCAGTATTATTCGTTGACACAGGAAGGCCTCAGGAGAGGGTAATTTTCCCAACAGTTGTGGCAGCGGTGGGATTTCTTTCTTAGTGAAAGGAGATCCCGGACCGCCAGTAGCTAGCGAAGAGGAGTTGCTTAGCTATCTGGAAGGTGACACCCAGGGCACAGCCTTGTGGGTTGAAAACCGACCCTTCAGTGGCCAGGGGAAGAGCTAGGAGGAGGTTGTGTCTTTTTGATTTTTAATTTGTATAATTTTTGATAATCCTACTCCCTGAGTCTTCTTATGGCAGAGGATAGGAAGCCTCCTAGGGAGTCCCGAAGGTACATGGGAACACCCCTGAGTCCAGCGGGTCTGCAGACCCAATGGATCGGTTCTTGCAGAAGTAGGTACAGGTGGATCAACTTAGGAGTGAGAGGGAGGAGCAGAAGCGAGAGGAGGCTCAAGCTAGGCAGGAGCAGAAGCGAGAGGAGGCCCAGGCTAGGCAGGAGGAGCAGAAGCGAGAGGAGGCCCAGGCTAGGCAGGAGAAGAGAGAGGCTCGACAGCAGGAGAGGTTCATGCAGATGATGGCTGAACTCCGACAACCTCTTCCGATAGACAGACCCCCTCCTCCAATGCCCAAACTATCAGTACCCAAGTTCGCTGAGGGTATTGATGACATGGGTGCGTTCCTCGAAGCGTTTGAGGCAACAGCCCTCGCTGGGGGATGTCTAGCACCCCAGTGGGTCATCATACTAAGATCCTCACTCTCTGGGTCAGGACTGACCACTATGTCAACGATGCCAGCAGATGAGCAGAACAACTACCCCTTGGTCAAGGTAGAACTTCTGAGAGAGTACCGCATCACGACTGAGACATACCATCACAGGACCTTTGAGACCGCCTTCTCGACCACCAATCCTGAGGGCTGGTTGGCCAAACACCGACAGAACTTCCATCAGTGGCTGGCCTCTTTCCCCTTGGATGTTGAGGCCACGTTGCTGATAGAAATAACATTGTCCAAACTACCGAGATGGCTCAAGGCAAGGATGTGAACCCTTAACCTCAAGACGTACGAGGAGCTGTCTGAAACCGTGGTGAGACACCTTAGCAATCAAACCTGTCGCGACCATGATGACCCGAGGCAGTCTCCACGGTCACAACCGACCAGAGAGAAGATGGTACGTCATGAGACATCGTACAGACCTCTGAGCCACCAGAAAGTGGAGCCCAGACAGATCGGGGACCACTATTCTCCTCGAGAAAAAATCCCAGGCTCCACTAGGCCAGGATCCCCCACAAACCCCCGAAATGAAATGAGATGCTTCAGGTGCAACAAACTTGGGCACCTCAAAAGGGACTGCCGAATGAAACTTGAGAGGGCCCAATTCACCGATGACTCGAAAGTCCTATCCCTCCAAAATCCCTGGATCAGAGAGGGAAAGCTGAATGGACAGCCAGCATCTCTCTGGCTCGATACCGGGTGCACCAGATCCTTGGTCCATCCACAGTGTGTATCTAAGAAGCAGAGGCTCGGCTGGGAGATACCTTACTCTACAGCCAGTGCCAGAGAGGTATGGTTCCCATCCGCACGGGTGATGTTGGAAGTGAAAGGGACTCAACAACTACTCATGGTGGGTGTGTCTCCCTACATTGCTGTTGACATGCTGGTCGGCAGGGACGTACCACAATTGGCCAAGTGGGTGGCTGAAACCCCACCAGATGAAGCAGAGGTGAACCCCAAGGACCTTCTGAACATGGCTAGCATCGCAACATGCAGCCAAACTAAGGAACAGAGTCGAATGGAACAAGCAGACCAGGAGCAACAGACTTGGTAAAGCTCACGGGTCAGGACCTGGATGAAACCGAGGACACCCACTCCTCTGACACTCCAGACGAACTACAGCTGCCCACACCCATTAACAGGCTACCAGAGGAGGAGCTGATGTCAGAAAGATCGCCAGCACCACCACCTCCTCTGGGACTGCTGCCAAAACCAATGGGGGGGCTGAGAAAACCTGAACCACCCGAGGCAGACGTGTGTGAAAGTAATGACCCCTTTCCCTTCTCCTTCATCACTGAGGACTTGTTTGCCCAAGAAAAGACTGAGCATACACAAGTGGCCGATCAAACCGCCCCGTGGTGGCCGGAATGAGTTAACCCAGGAGAGCTGCGAGCGATGCAGATGGCCAACTCGACACTAAAGAAGCACAAGGAAAAGTCGTCTGAGGAGATTGAGGGGACCAAGTCACCAGGGAAAAAGAAAAAAAAGAAAAGGAAGAAAAAGGCAAAGGTTAGCCATAAGTTGTACTATGACAAAAAGGCTAAAGATCGAACCTTTGAAGTGGGAGATCAGGTGCTAGTTTTCCACCCCCGAAAATTAGATAAATTGACCCACACACTTGGACACTGTACCGGAAGGAAAACCCAGGGACATCCTCACCCTGCAACAACAAAGTGAGTTGGAGGACTTCCTCGAGGACTTCCATGATATCATCAGTGACACGCCTGGACGAACGGATATGGTGGAACACGTCATAGACACCGGTGATGCCTCTCCCATCCGTCTCGCCCCATACTGACTGCCCCATAGCTCCCACGAATTCCTACGGGCAGAGATAAAAATCTTACTCAACCACCAAGGTATTATTACTTCCATCCAAGAGCCCTTGCCAATTGTTCTTGTGCCTAAGGCAGATGGTTCCAAGCGCTTATGTGTGGATTACCGTAAGCTGAATATGGTAACAACACCAGACCCATACCCTATTCCCCGGATCGAGGATCTACTCATCAGCGTGGGATGCTCAAGGTGGATCACTGCGATTGACCTGACCAAAGGGTATTGGCAGGTCCCCGTGGAGAAGATGAGTCAACCAAAGACCGCCTTCATCACTCCATGGGGAAAGTACCAGTTCACCACCATGCCCTTTGGTCTAGTCGCAGCACCCTCGACCTTCCAGCGCTTGATGGATGAGCTCTTTTCGGACACCCAACAATACGCAGCACCGTACTTGGATGACGTAATAATACATAGCAAGACATGGCCGGAGCATCTACAACACCTAAGGGAAGTATTTCAAAGACTTCGAGAGGCAGGACTCAAAGTAAACCACAATAAATGTAGGTTTTCATGCAACAAGTGCGAATACCTGGGACATAAGATTGGACACGGAAAAGTGAAACCCCTACAGGTAAAACTTACAGCAATCAGAAACTTCATTCAACCCAAGACGAAGAAGGATCTGAGCGCTTTCCTCGGAATGAGTGGATATTATCGAAAGTTTATTCCCGATTTTGCCACAATTACCACCCCACTATCGAATGCTACAAGGAAGGAGGAGCCTAGCAATGTTAGATGTTCGTCAGACATGCAATTTGCTTTTGAGATACTGAAAGACCAGCTGGTAAACTACCCGGTTCTTTGTACACCACAATGGGGGCGCGAGTTTTTCTTGCAAACGGACGCCTCCAGTACTGGAATCGGGTATGTACTATCTCAACTTGACCATGATGGAGAAGAGCACCCCTTAGCCTATGGCTCGAGGAAATTGTTACCCAGGGAAGTCAACTATTCGGCCATTGAAAGAGAAGGACTTGCAATAGTCGAAGGAGTTCGACACTTCAAGGATCTACTTGGAGGGCAATAACTTTGTAATCCAAACAGATCATAACCCTCTCACACACCTCGCAAGGCTCAAAGAAACACATAGCAGAATAGCCAGATGGCTACTCTATCTCCAACCCTACCAATATCGTTTGGCCTACTGGCCAGGGTCAAAGAACGCCAATGCCGATGTTTTAAGCAGAGAGCATGGCTCTCGTCTAGAGTAGGGAGAGGTGTCACATAGGTCATTTCCTGATGGGGTGTTGTCATGGAAACAACCTTCCATGACTCGAAGTACAACACGATACCAGAAATGTATTATTATGTAATTATTACACAATACACAGTAGTTGTTACATCACTTATGTATAATTATGGAGAAACAGAAGGTTGGAAGGACAGATGGAAAGGTCTGATTGGACAGTCGAACCTCGTGATCTAAAATAAGATATAAGATAGCCTGTTAGACAGAAACTGGGTAGTTCTGGACTAGGATGTGATTTCCTACGGGACTATATTATTCTATCAAATGTTGTTAAGTCAGATTGATGGGAATAAACAAGTGGTCTAGCTAAGGAGGCATCGCAGGGAGTATTCTGTGGTTCAGTCTATATGATCCAAGGGTACCAAGAATACATTCCCTGAAATTGGTGGCAGCGGTGGGATTCTTCTCTCATAGAAGATCCCGGACCAGCCTTTAGGTAGTGTAGAGGTTTGGAAGTTTAGTTAGAATAGATCAGGGCTACAACCTGGGCACGGCCTATGAGGTTTGAGAACCAACCCTGGATAGCTAGTGTGGAGGTGTTTTTTTTTGGTTTGGTTGGTGGAGGTGGGGTGAAGGATGAGCAATGAGGACAGGAGAGCCCTGAGAGAGTCTCGCCGTCTCCAGAGCAATGCTCCCGAGGCCTCTCCTGGGGCAGTGGATCCCATGGAGAAATTCCTGTCCCAATGGTTGCAGATAGACCAACTAAGGATAGAGCAAGAGGAGAAAAGGAGAGCAGAGGAGTGGCAAAGGCAAGACGAGCTCCAGGAGGACCGTATGCCACAGCCACCTCCAGTGAGACATGGTTCCCAGCAGCCCGGGTGGTGCTGAAGCTGGCTGGGAGGACATACCATCTGATGGTAGGGATCTCGCCTTACCTACCGGTGGATATGCTGGTGGGGCAGGATGTGCCCCAGCTGAAGCAGTTGCTGGCCGGAGTGTGCTCAGAGAAGACACAACTCGCCAGGGAGGACACGAGTGAAATAGCCCTCATAACCACCAGAGCAAAGGCACAGACACGAGTGCAGGAAAAGGAAGCGTCACGGTACAGCAAGCAGACGACGAGGTCATACTGACAGACCCCACAGACGGAGACCACGAGGAAGAAGAGAAGGGAAATGAACTCCCTTATGATTTTGAAGACGAGTTCTTCACCGAGAAGAGAATCGAGAAGGAGCAACAGACCAGAAACGAGGCGGAGACTGTTAGCCTTCCCGACCGAATGCCCCCAGATGAATTACGGGCCCTACAGCAAACAGACCCATCCCTGGAGAAGATAAGGACACAAGCAGACCGAAGAGAAGAACCATACCTTTGGGAGAATGGACTCCTCATGAGGAAGTCGCTCACAGTGGATGAGGGGAACTTGGTGGTGGTGCCGCATGAAGCTCGGACAGAGATCCTAAGGATGGCCCACAACGCCCCTACAGCCGGACATTTCGGGCAAGCAAGGACGCTCTCCACCATCAGGCAGAGCATGGACTGGCCGAATATCGCTTCAGACTTAAGGTCAATGTGCATGTCTTGTCCCACCTGTCAGTGAGCCAAACCTATAACCGCCCAGAGAGCACCCTTACACTCCCTACCCATAATAAGCATACCATTCGAAAGGGTGGCTATGGATATATTTGGGCCCCTGAAAAGAACGAAGGGAGGGAACAAGTATGTGTTGATAATCATGGATTATGCTACCAAATGGCCGGAAGCGTTTCCTCTCAAGAATACCTCAACTGAGACGCTTCTGGGCTGTTTGGTAGAGGTCTTTGCTAGACTAGGGACCCCCAAGGAAATCCTCTCGGATAATGGTAGTAATTTCGTCTCACGTACCATGGCCCAATTTTGCCGGTTAACAGGCATGCACCAAATAAAAACCTCCCCATACCATCCCCAAACTGATGGTATGGTGGAGAGGTTTAATGCTACCATGAAGTGATTGCTAAAGAAGCTAACCCAAAATAGTGAGAGAGAGTGGGACCAATGTCTACCATTTGTAGTGTGGGCCTACAGGGGAACGGTCCATAGTACCACAGGGTATTCCCCTTTTCAATTGCTGTATGGGAGAAGGATGCGAACCACGATAGATGAATTAGCCCGATATTGGAGAGAGAAACAGGGTGAGGAAGGTATAGAGGTCATTGAGTACCTGAGAATACTGAGAGAGAAGTTCGAATTAGTTCGGGAGGTAGCAGCGAGTAACGAGAGACAAGCTAAGCAAGCCCATCAGAAGTACCATAATCGAAAGGCTACCGAGAGAGAGTTCAATGTGGAAGATTTTGTGTAGCCACGGAAAACAAGCAAACTCCAAAATGAATGGAGAGGGCCGGTAATAATTACCCGGAAGTTGACAGATGTAACTTACCAAGTAGATTTGGGGGAGGGGTCGAAGCGGTTGAGAACCTTCCATGTGAACGGAATGAAGGAGTGGCATTCTCCAATGCCAGCTGTGTTGCTAGCCGTGGACAATGAACCAAGCGACCCCGAACCCAATGAAACAACACAATGGTAGGAGCATCTGAATCAACTTCAGCCCTATCAAAAGGAGGCATTACAACAACTGAAGGCCGAGTTCAGTGAGGTGATCAGCGACGTACCTGGAAGGACGGAAGTGGTGGAGCACACCATCAACACCGGGGATGCATCCCCCATCCGAATCCCACCGTACCGCCTCCCACACTCATCGCACAAATTCCTGCGAAAGGAGATAAAGACATTGCTAGAGCAGAACATCATCATACCCTCCAAAAGCCCCTGGGCCGCCCCAGTAGTGCTAGTACCAAAATATGATTGATAGAAAAGGCTCTGCATTGACTTTCGGAAATTTAACCTGATCACCCAATCCGACCCCTATCCAATTCCCCGGATAGAGGAGCTTATTGACAATATTGGAAACTCACAATGGATTACCGCCATAGATTTAACAAAAATATTGGCAGGTGCCCATGGAAAGGTCAAGCAGAGAAAAGGCAGCATTCATAACACCGTGGGGCAAATACGAGTTCACCACAATGCCATTTGGACTAGTATCTGCCCCATCGACCTTCCAGCGAATGATGGATCAGGTCTTGGATGACACTCAGGGGTACGCAAGTGCCTACCTGGATGACATTATTATTCACAGCAGAAGAAACTGGGAAGACCACATTACCCACTTACGAGAAGTGTTCACGAGATTGAGACGAGCAGGACTAAGAATAAAAGAAGAAAAATGCAAGTTTGCATGCAACACCTGTACTTATCTAGGCCATGTTGTGGGAAGAGGCCAAATCAAACCGATGGATGCCAAGGTGAAATCAGTACAGAACTTTGACACCCCGAAAACGAAGAGGGAAGTATGAGCATTCCTTGGACTTTGTGGCTATTATCGGAGATTTATTCCATCGTTCTCGACAATAGCCACCACCCTCTCGAACCTAACACGGAAGGATATGCCAAACAAAGTGATATGGACGGACCAGACAAGAGAGGTGTTTGAAAAATTGAAAGAATTACTATCTCAAGAACCAGTTCTATACCCAACTATTTGGGGGAAGGAATTCATACTGCAAACCGACGCATCGAGTTGTGGGATCGGGTATGTGTTAAGCCAGTGGGACGAACTAGGCGAGGAGTATCCAATTGCCTTCGGTTCCAGAAAGCTACTTCCCAGAGAAACCAAGCATTCGGCCATTGAGCGAGAAGGGTTGGCAATAGTGGAGGGGGTCAAACACTTCAGGGTGTATCTCGAAGGAGTACACTTCCGCATAGAGACAGACCACAACCCTCTTGTGCACCTTTCTAAACTGAAAGACAGCCATGGAAGAATTGTCCGACATCTAAAATAAGATATAAGATAGCCTGTTAGACAGAACTGGGTAGTTCTGGACTAGGATGTGATTTCCTACGGGACTATATTATTCTATCAAATGTTGTTAAGTCAGATTGATGGGAATAAACAAGTGGTCTAGCTAAGGGAGTAGAGCTAGGCATCGCAGGGAGTATTCTGTGGTTCGGTCTATATGATCCAAGGGTACCAAGAATACATTTCCTGACAGGTGTACACGACACCTAAAAGGGAACAGCCACAGTTAATACCACAAGCATTGAATACACCCAAGACCTAAAAGGGAACAGACCACAGTGAATACCACAAGAACACCCAAGACCAAGATTACAGATAGAATGTTCTATAGTATTTGATTGGCTATCATTATCATGTGACTGAATGTATGTATATAAGGAGAGTAGGGATACAGTCAGAGAGGAAGAGAGAGAGAAGTTAGACTATACTCTGTATGTTTAGTATCTTTGGCATTGACTTGTTGAGTATTTAATCAAATATGTATCTACCCAAGTGTTGGGTAGGGAAACAAAGGGGCAAGACCGTAAAGGGCCTAGACAGGCGGAGGTATGGCTTGTCCAGTTAGGTCTAGGAGGGGTAATTGGTGGTGTAGCCAGTAGCCTGAGCTCCTAGGCGTCGCGGTGGAAATTACCAGAAGTAGTCGCCGCTCGGACTATTAAGCGACCAGTATTATTCGTTGAGGCAGGAAGGCCTCAGGAGAGGGTAATTTCCCCGGCAGTGGGCATGGTGACTATGCTGACTCCTCCAGTCCCAGCCTCTCAGCTAGCTGGTGGTGGGCATGTAGACTATGCTGACTCCTCCAGTTCCAGCCTCTCAGCTAGCTGGTGGTGGGCATGGAGACTATTCTGACTCCTCCAGTCCCAGCCTCTCAGCTAGCTGGTGGTGGGCATGGAGACTATTCTGACTCCTCCAGTCCCAGCCTCTCAGCTAGCTGGTGGTGGGTATGGGGACTATGCTGACTCCTCCAGTCCCAGCTTCTCAGCTACTTAGCTGGTGTGAATGCATGTGGGCGTGGGTGGTGGGTTTTGGTTTTGCCGGCCATATTTGCCACATGTGTGGTGACCACAAGGTATAGATGTCACACTCTGTCTAGGCACTTCAGTGATTCACTTGCACATGCCCAGTAGGCTGCTGATCGCTCATCAGGGTTATTCCTGGTTTGAAGGCATGCATTTTCTTCTTATTTAATTTAATTTTATTTCATTTCATAAACCCTGATGACGCCCACTGTGGACTTGGACGTCTCTTCCTGGCTGGTCCTGTGTTCCTGTCAGCTCTTCAGGTTTGCAAAGCAAAAGGGTGCCCTGCCTTCGGCAATCACACTGAATCCTTTCGTTCTTATAAAGGAAGCACTGCCTGGATTGGTGACAGATTTGTTTCCCTCATAGTTTGCTTGAGAAATCGTTACGTTGGCTCTGTTATACTTTTGTTGGCATGCCTCAGTGTTGGTCGTTCATATACCAAATTACAGTGTTTGCATTCCAAACCTTTAAACTGTGGCAGCTCTGCTATTCACAAGTGCAGTAGTTAGTCAATCGTTCTTCATCTGTGCTGCACTGCTCTGCTCTGTGGGACAAGGCATATAGTTGCTATAGCTCTCAAGGCTGGTTCATAATACAAGGCATATAGTTGCTATAGCTACAGCTGCTCTCAAGGCTGGTTCATAATACAAGGCATATAGTTGCTATAGCTACAGCTGCTCTCAAGGCTGGTTCAAAATACAAGGCATATAGTTGCTATAGCTCTCAAGGCTGGTTCATAATACAAGGCATATAGTTGCTATAGCTACAGCTGCTCTCAAGGCTGGTTCATAATACGAGGCATATAGTTGCTATAGCTACAGCTGCTCTCAAGGCTGGTTCATAATACAAGGCATATAGTTGCTATAGCTACAGCTGCGCTCAAGGCTGGTTCATAATACAAGGCATATAGTTGCTATAGCTACAGCTGCTCTCAAGGCTGGTTCATAATACAAGGCATATAGTTGCTATAGCTACAGCTGCTCTCAAGGCTGGTTCATAATACAAGGCATATAGTTGCTATAGCTACAGCTGCTCTCAAGGCTGGTTCATAAAACAAGGCATATAGTTGCTATAGCTCTCAAGGCTGGTTCATAATAAAGGCATATAGTTGCTATAGCTATAGCTGCTCTCAAGGCTGGTTCATAATACAAGGCATATAGTTGCTATAGCTACAGCTGCTCTCAAGGCTGGTTCATAATACAAGGCATATAGTTGCTATAGCTACAGCTGCGCTCAAGGCTGGTTCATAATACAAGGCATATAGTTGCTATAGCTACAGCTGCTCTCAAGGCTGGTTCATAATACAAGGCATATAGTTGCTATAGCTATAGCTGCTCTCAAGGCTGGTTCATAATACAAGGCATATAGTTGCTATAGCTACAGCTGCGCTCAAGGCTGGTTCATAATACAAGGCATATAGTTACTATAGCTACAGCTGCGCTCAAGGCTGGTTCACATGTCCTATTGATCGACTAGAACGAACTTAATGAGACACGATGTGATGCATTTGACGTCCACTATAAAAAGGATTTGTCAATTGCTAGATGTGCATCATTTTGTGAAGAAGCTAGAACCATCCAAAGCACTTAGAATTTTTTTAAAGAGCATCGTCCAGGTAATGGGTATAGCTGACCTAACCTCTTATTGAAGGAGCACTATCCAGGTGTTACTATGTAGCATAGCTGACCTAACCTTTCTCTGGTATCTTAGAAGTTCTACGTACAGACATCCAGTACCAGAATTTGGTATATCTAGATGTATCAGAGGTGACTGTCTGGGTAGCTGGACTAGTTATGTCTAGATGTATCAGAGGTGACTGTCTGGGTAGCTGGACTAGTTATGTCGAGATGTATCAGAGGTAACTGTCTAGGTAGCTGGACTAGTTATGTGTAGATGTATCAGAGGTGACTGCCTTGGTAGCTGGACTAGTTATGTCTAGATGTATCAGAGGTGACTGTCTGGGTAGCTGGACTAGTTATGTCTAGATGTATCAGAGGTGACTGTCTGGGTAGCTAGACTAGTTATGTCTAGATGTATCAGAGGTGACTGCCTGTGTAACTGGACTAGTTATGTCTAGATGTATCAGAGATGACTGTCTGGGTAGCTGGACTAGTTATGTCTAGATGTATCAGAGGTGACTATCTGGGTAGCTGGACTAGTTATGTCGAGATGTATCAGAGGTAACTGTCTAGGTAGCTGGACTAGTTATGTGTAGATGTATCAGAGGTGACTGCCTTGGTAGCTGGACTAGTTATGTCTAGATGTATCAGAGGTGACTGTCTGGGTAGCTGGACTAGTTATGTCTAGATGTATCAGAGGTGACTGTCTGGGTAGCTGGACTAGTTATGTCTAGATGTATCAGAGGTGACTGCCTTTGTAACTGGACTAGTTATGTCTAGATGTATCAGAGATGACTGCCTGGGTAGCTGGACTAGTTATGTCTAGATGTATCAGAGGTTCTGTCTGGGTAGCTGGACTAGTTATGTCTGGATGTATCAGAGGTGACTCTCTGGGTAGCTGGACTAGTTATATCTAGATGTATCAGAGGTGACTGTCTGGGCTGGACTAATTATGTCTAGATGTATCAGAGATGACTGCCGTGGTAGCTGGACTAGTTATGTCTAGATGTATCAGAGGTGACTGTCTGGGTAGCTGGACCAGTTATGTCTAGATGTATCAGAGGTGACTGTCTGGGTAGCTGGACTAGTTATGTCTAGATGTTTCAGAGGTGACTGTCTGGATAGCTGGACTAGTTATGTCTAGATGTATCGGAGGTGACTGCCTTTGTAGCTGGACTAGTTATGTCTTGATGTATCAGAGGTGACTGTCTGGGTAGCTGGACTAGTTATGTCTAGATGTATCAGAGGTGACTGTCTGGTTAGTGGACTAGTTATATCTAGATGTATCAGAGGTGACTGTCTGTGTAGCTGGACTAGTTATGTCTAGATGTATCGGAGGTGACTGCCTTTATAGCTGGACTAGTTATGTCTAGATGTATCAGAGGTGACTGTCTGGGTAGCTGGACTAGTTATGTCTAGATGTATCAGAGGTGACCGTCTTGGTAGCTGGACTAGTTATGTCTAGACGGAGGTGACTGCCTGGGTAGCTGGACTAGTTATGTCTAGATGTATCAGAGGTTACTGTCTGGGTAGCTGGACTAGTTATGTCTAGATGTATCGGAGGTGACTGTCTGGGTAGTTGGACTGGTTATGTCTAGATGTATCAGAGGTGACTGTCTGGGTAGCTGGACTAGTTATGTCTAGATGTATCAGAGGTTACTGTCTGGGTAGCTGGACTAGTTATGTCTAGATGTATCGGAGGTGACTGTCTGGGTAGTTGGACTAGTTATGTCTAGATGTATCAGAGGTGACTGCCTTTATAGCTGGACTAGTTATGTCTAGATGTATCAGAGGTGACTGTCTGGGTAGCTGGACTAGTTATGTCTAGATGTATCAGAGGTGACCGTCTTGGTAGCTGGACTAGTTATGTCTAGACGGAGGTGACTGCCTGGGTAGCTGGACTAGTTATGTCTAGATGTATCAGAGGTGACTGTCTGGGTAGCTGGACTAGTTATGTCTAGATGTATCAGAGGTTACTGTCTGGGTAGCTGGACTAGTTATGTCTAGATGTATCGGAGGTGACTGTCTGGGTAGTTGGACTAGTTATGTCTAGATGTATCAGAGGTGACTGTCTGGGTAGCTGGACTAGTTATGTCTAGATGTATCAGAGGTGACTGTCTGGGTAGCTCTATCTAGCTCTGGTCCCATTGCACTATAGTCGACATACAGCTTCAGTAGTTGATGGCTTTGCTTAACAAACAAAACTCACTTCTAGTGATCCAGACATTCATCTGGACACAGCAGAAAGCTTCTGGTACAGACATTCATCTGGACACAGCAGAAAGCTTCTGGTCCTGACTCTCACCTGGACACAGCAGAAAGCTTCTGGTCCTGACTCTTACCTGGACACAGCAGAAAACTTCTGCTCCAGACTCTCACCTGCACACAGTAGAAAGCTTCTGGTCCTGACTCTCACCTGGACACAGCAGAAAGCTTCTGCTCCAGACTCTCACCTGCATATCTGTGCAGCCAGTGTGCCTCACCTTGCTTGAGTATCTGCAGCTAGTGTGTATCACCTTGCTTGAGTATCTATGCAGCCAATGTGTATCACCTTGCTTGAGTATCTGTGCAGTCAGTGTGTATCACCTTGCTTGAGTATCTGTGCAGCCAGTATGCCTCACCTTGCTTGAGTATCTGTGCAGCCAGTGTGTATCACCTTGCTTGAGTATCTGTGCAGCCAGTGTGTATCACCTTGCTTAAGTATCTGTGCAGCCAGTGTGTATCACCTTGCTTGAGTATCTGTGCAGACAGTGTGTCTGACCTTGCTTGAGTATCTGTGCAGCCAATGTGTATCACCTTGCTTGAGTATATCTGTGCAGCCAGTGTGTATCACCTTGCTTGAGTATCTGTGCAGCCAGTATGCCTCACCTTGCTTGAGTATCTGTGCAGCCAGTGTGTATCACCCTTGCTTGAATTTCTGTGCAGCTAGTGTGTTTCACCCTTGCTTGAGTATCTGTGCAGCGATTGCTTGAATAGACTCAAGTTCTATTCTTGTATGAGCTACAAGAGGTGGTGTACTTTATTTGAGTTTCATGTTTCAGCCACATGATTCTGTAGTATAAAGCATCAGTTGACCCTATGACCCTATGAATTCCCCTACTCCATTTCCTTCTAGCACTCTTCATGGTTCAACTTCCTGGCATGATGTCATAATGTTTACTGAGCAAGGGTCATTCCATAGAAATGCAATAGCTGACATGTATGTTGCTTTACTTTGAGGGACTTTACCTCTAGACCAGGGCAGCTGCTTGTAGTCCAGGTGTTTGGCTCTAGCTTGTACCTCTTTTTAGAGAACACCTTGAAATACACCCTGCAAAGTTCTCTCAAAAATGGTTGCCTGTTACTATAGGTGGGTGGAGCAATGGGAGTGGCTAACTCTATACACTGTGCTCATGAATAATGCGTCTTGTTTATAGCAAAACTTGTGCATAATAATTATGGCTGCCATCTTCTCTAAAACACCAACTCAGCTCTCTCTTGTAATGTTTTTTCCAGCGGATATTGTCTGTCTGCCTGAAACTGCTATACAGATAGCTAGATGCCATAGCTAGTCACCCAGCTAGGCCACAGCAGCTAGGCACCACAGCTAGGCACCACAGCTAGGCACCACAGCTAGGCACCACAGCTAGGCACCACAGCTAGGCACCACTGCTAGGCACTACAGCTAGGCACTACAGCTAGGCACCACAGCTAGGCACTACAGCTAGGCACCATAGCTAGGCACTACAGCTAGACCACAGCAGCAGTGTAGGTACTACAGCTAGGCACCACAGCTAGGCACCACTGCTAGGCACTACAGCTAGGCACCACAGCTAGGCACCACTGCTAGGAACTACAGCTAGGCACTACAGCTAGGCACCACAGCTAGGCACTACAGCTAGGCACCCACAGCTAGAGTGTAGGTACAGCTAGCACTTCAGCTAGGCACTACAGCTAGGCACCACAGCTAGGCACCACTGCTAGGCACTACAGCTAGGCACTACAGCTATGCACCACAGCTAGGCACTACAGCTAGGCACCACAGCTAGGCACCACAGCTAGGCACCACAGCTTGGCACCACAGCTAGGCACTACAGCTAGGCACCACAGCTAGGCACTTCAGCTAGGCACTACAGCTAGGCACTACAGCTAGGAACTACTACAGCTAAGCACCACAGCTACAGTGTAGGTACAGCTAGGCACTACAGCTAGGCACCACAGCTACGCAATACAGCTAGGCACCACAGGTAGGCACTACAGGTAGGCACTACAGCTAGGCACTACAGCTAGGCACCACAGCTAGGCACTACAGCTAGGCACTACAGCTAAGTACCACAGCTACAGTGTAGGTACAGCTAGGCACTACAGCTAGGCATCACAGCTAGGCACTACAGCTAGGCACCACAGCTAGGCACTTCAGCTAGGCACTACAGCTAGGCACCACAGGTAGGCACCACAGCTAGGCACTACAGCTAGGCACTATAGCTAGGCACCAAAGCTAGGCACTACAGCTAGGCACTACAGCTAGGCACCACAGCTAGGCACCACAGCTAGGCACTTCAGCTAGGCACTACAGCTAGGCTCTACAGCTAGGCACTACAGCTAGGCAATACAGCTAGGCACCACAGGTAGGCACTACAGCTAGGTAGGCACCACAGCTAGGCACTACAGCTAGGCACTACAGCTAGGCACTACAGCTAGGCACTAGCTAGGCACTACAGCTAGGCTCTACAGCTAGGTATTAGCTAGGCACTACAGCTAGGCACTACAGCTAGGCACTAGCTAGGCACTAGCTAGGCACTACAGCTAGGCACTACAGCTAGCAGCTGCAAACAGTGCTGAATGCTATTGTACTGGGCAATGTCGTGTGCTTGTGTGGAAGTTGATGACAGCTTTTGTGTGGTTCTTGGTGAAGCTATTTTAGTTGGTGGAAGTGATGCTAGAGCTGTACGGTGGGAGGAAAGTCCTTTCCAAAGGCGACTTCAGTCTAGCCTTCTCTGAGAGTCCAGGCCACCTGAGCCTAGCCTTACAGAGCATCTACACCAGGTAGGTAGAAACACAGCCATGGTGACTGAAGTTTGTTCTGTGAAAGCTATCACATCCTTATATATAGAAGTATGTACTTTCCGATCACTGTGGAGGCAGCAGAATCTTATAGCTTTTGTCTTTGCTGGCTTCTGCTTGTGCAGTAGCTATGACACTGATTGCAGCTTCCCATTCAAGAATGAGTTCCTCTTAATTCCATTGATGGACACATACAGCTTGGGACATTTTAAAGTGGTCTGGCCAGGAAGTGGGTGTGGTCTGGGTGTGCATGCAGTAGTGTTGTACACACCACAGACAGTATTTTAGTACATGTGAAGGACTCTACCAAATATTTGCTGTCTATGTTGACTTACCTACAAAGTCACTGGCTACGTGCTATACTCCATTAGTGTGCATTTCATAAGCTGTCTAGCTGCACGTGCTATATGCTTGGGAGGCAGAGCAAAGGGGACGGGTTAAAATTTATATGAAAGGCCGAACAGCTACTTGTATATACATGTACAGGTCTTATATGGCTATGAATCCTCTAACACTGTGTAGGCTTATCAATGTACCCTCTAATACCATGTTAGCTTATCAATGTATAGGGGTGGTTCCGCCAATTTTGAGGTGGTCAGGCCCGGATGTGGGTGTGGTTGGATGTGGTCAAAACGTGACAGATTTTCCCCCTTCATTTTCACATTTAAATTAAATTGCACAGTTAATAATAGAGATTCATTAAATAAAGGTACCAAATAAAGGTACCAAATACACATTCACATTATATATATATATACACAAATATACTATAATGCAGGCGAAGATAACGTTTAAAAGGATGAAGGGGGTTCATCGTCAACTTTCTCCATAACTTGAGGAATATATGTGGAGGGAGAGGAATGCCCGCACAAATGCTGAGGCTTTTGGCAGCATCCTACATGCAATCAAAACACAGTACCAAGTATAAGTTTGCCCTCTGATGTTTTGTTTTGTTTTGTTGTTGTTTTGTTCTCAAAGTCGATGCTGCATTTGTTGTTTTATGAAGTTGTGTTAATATGAAGTTGTGTTAATTTTTTTTTTGTGTATTGTTGTGTATTGCTGCTAATGAATATTGTTCTGTCCAGTAGTATTTGTTACTTACTACGAGTATCCTTTCTTGATGCCTTCTGAACGCTCCATCAAAATCAAAGGACCTACATGGTGCGCGCATTTAAGATAAGCAGGGAAAAGTGTGTTTTAAAATATATACAGCAAAAACAATTGATGCGCATGGATTTTTCAACTTCCAGAGTCTTACTCTTTACATGATCCCAATTACCTTGGAGTCCTCTTCACTCATGAGCTTCATCAGTTGAAACAGATTTCCATCACCACGATTGTCATGACCACGTATCCCACATCCCTGCCTTGCCAAAAACTTTAGACTGCTCAGAACCTTTAGAAGGCAGTGTCTATTTTTTGCTCTGTCTTGGGCCAAAGTACTAGAGAGCATCTCACCTACATCTCGTGTAGTTGTTGGCACTGTAATTAGCTTCTCAACTGCTATCTTGTGGCACTCACTTTTCTCATGCTGTCGGATACCTAGTATGGCATCTTTCCAGTTCGTAAATCCCCGAGATAACTACAATATAAAGCATTCTAAATAAGTGAATAGTACTATAAACTTTAGTTCAAAGATCTATGAGGAAGGAGGAAGTCGCTAAACTTACAAAAGCAGCATCGGTAGCTCCTGGCTTCACTGTTATATGCTTAGCCTTAACAGCTTTGCAGCAGAGGTGGCAGTCCAGAGAATCTCTGGCTTCACTATAATGTAGCCAAGACAGAACCAGCTCGATTGACAAGATCTCTACACTGCCTTCTTTTTCCCGAAAGCTCTCTTCGGAAAGGCGAAGGATTCGGGCGGTTGACGGGGAACTTCAGGAAGGTTATCGATCACTTCAGACGCTACACCAAAGCTCGAAGCCATGCCACAGCCAGACCGTCCAAACCAGTCTATTTAATTGGGTAAGGGCATCATTCGCGCATGTGCAGCATGTTACCAAAAGTGGTCCGGCCAAAACCGGAGTGGCCGGACCATCGACGCCGCCACTGATGTACCCTCTAGTACCATGTTAGCTTATTAATGTACCCTCTAATACCATGTTAGCTGATCAATATACTCTCTAACACCATGTTAGCTTATCAATGTACCCTCTAGTACAATGCTAGCTTATCAATGTACCTTCTAGTACCACGTTAACTTATCAATGTACCCTCTAAAACCATGTTAGCTTATTAATGTACCCTCTAACACCATGTTATCTTATTAATGTACCCACTAACACCATGATAGCTTATTAATGCACCCACTAACACCATGTTAGCTTATTAATGTACCCTGTTAGCTTATCTATGTACCATGTTAGCTTATTAATTTACACTCTAACACCATGTTAGCTTATCAATGTACCCTCTAACACCATGTTAGCTTATTAATGTACCCTCTAACACCATGTTAGCTTATTAATGTACCCTCTAACACCATGTTAGCTTATTAATGTACCCTCTAACACCATGTTAGCTTATCAATGTAGGCCTACCCTCTAACACCATGTTAGCTTATTAATGTACCCTCTAACACCATGTTAGCTTATTAATGTACCCTCTAACACCATGTTATCTTATTAATGTACCCTCTAACACCATGTTAGCTTATTAATGTACCCTCTAACACTTATTAATGTACCCTCTAACACCATGTTCGTTTTTATTAAGAGAGAACTTCTGGTCAACAAAATTCCAAAAGTTGTTAACAAATTGGCTATGGCATGTTTTTCCTCTTTGCTCTGTGCTAGTGATTTTGGTACCAAATTGTTGCTTTGGAAGATGCATCCAGGATGTCAAGGTCACTCAAGATGTACCCAGGACATCAAGGTCACTCAAGTTTCCATTTTACCCGGGTAAAACCTATTTAACCCAACCCAGTGGGTAAAACCTGTGTTTTAGGTATTTCCCATTTCCCCCAGGTTTAACAGAGGGGGGGGGGGGGTGTTTACCCAGGTATTACCCAGTGATATAAAACACTTATTTGTAGCCCTGTCACAACCCTGTCCCAGAGCCACAAGTGTCTGGGTGGTGGTGGACACCAGGACTATAACTCTTAGAACGCCGGTGTATATACCTGGCCTGTAATACTACACTAGGCACTGGGTGTGGCCCGCCTGGCCTGTAATACTATACTAGGCACTGGGTGTGGTCTACCTAGCCTCACTAGGTGGTGGGTGTGGCCTACCTGGCCTCACTAGGTACTGGGTGTGGCCTACCTGCCCTCACTAGGTGCTGGGTGTGGCCTACCTGGACTCACTATGTGGTGGGTGTGGCCTATCTGGCCTCACTAGGTGCTGGGTGTGGCCTACCTGGCATCACTAGGCACTGGGTGTGGCCTACCTGGCCTCACTAGGCACTGGGTGTGGCCTACCTGGCATCACTAGGCACTGGGTGTGGCCTACCTGGCCTCACTAGGCACTGGGTGTGGCCTACCTGCCCTCACTAGGTGCTGGATGTGGCCTACCTGGCCTCACTAGGTGCTGGGTGTAGCGTACCTGGTCTCACTAGGTGCTGGGTGTGGCCTACCTGGCCTCACTAGGTGCTGGGTGTGGCCTACCTGGCCTCACTAGGTGCTGGGTGTAGCCTACCTTGCCTCACTAGGTGGTGGGTGTGGTCTACCTGGCTGCAATGCCAATGTGTCGGTGTAATCAAATCGTCCAATATATGTGCTGAGCTACATGTAGCTAAGGGAGGGTGAATGGTTGAACTGTTGCAGAGCAGAGCCTGGTGAGTGTCTTATGCGGACATCACATCTAGTTGCCACAATGGAGGCAACACCGGCTTCTGAGAAAGGAGAGAGATGACCTCGAGAAACACTTAGTAATCCAGCAGGAAAGTTGAACCTTGAACCAGCATGAAAGTTAGCCCTCAGAAAAGGTGCTTAATATAGATCCACTAGCTACCAACCTTCTTTACCATGGCCATTTACGTCGCTCGAGCTAGCTGTGTCCTCATGACTGGGCTGTGTATTTAATAATCACAGCACTTCTACAAGGAGTGGCCGAAGCACATGTGAGGTGCTACTTTATAGTGAGTGTATGTGCGTACACCCACGCGCATGCACACAACCACGCACATGCACACACACACACACATACACACACCCACGCACATGCACACACTCACAAGAGCTTGCATTAATAGGTTGATTGATGGCGTGGCCAGTAAGTGCTCCACGAGTGGGGGGTAATCATTCTTGTAGCCTGACTTGTTGCCCACACAGTTGAGTGCTCCACGAGTGGGGGTTAATCACTCTTGTAGCCTGACCTGTTGCACACACAGTGAGTGCTCCACGAGTGGGGGGGAATCATTCTTGAAGCCTGACTTGTTGCACACACAGTGAGTGCTCCACTAGTGGGGGTAATCATTCTTGAAGCCTGACTTGTTGCACACACAGTGAGTGCTCCACGAGTGGGGGGGAATCATTCTTGAAGCCTGACTTGTTGCACACACAGTGAGTGCTCCACGAGTGGGGGGTAATCATTCTTGAAGCCTGACTTGTTGCACACACAGTGAGTGCTCCACGAGTGGGGGGTAATCATTCTTGAAGCCTGACTTGTTGCACACACAGTGAGTGCTCCACGAGTGGGGGTAATCATTCTTGAAGCCTGACTTGTTGCACACACAGTGAGTGCTCCACGAGTGGGGGTAATCATTCTTGAAGCCTGACTTGTTGCCCACACAGTCAGTGCTCCATGAGTGGGGGTAATCATTCTTGAAGCCTGACTTGTTGCACACACAGTGAGTGCTCCACGAGTGGGGGTAATCATTCTTGAAGCCTGACTTGTTGCACACACGGTGAGTGCTCCACGAGTGGGGGTAATCATTCTTGAAGCCTGACTTGTTGCACACACAGTGAGTGCTCCACGAGTGGGGGGGAATCATTCTTGAAGCCTGACTTGTTGCACACACAGTGAGTGCTCCACGAGTGGGGGTAATCATTCTTGAAGCCTGACTTGTTGCACACACAGTGAGTGCTCCACGAGTGGGGGGTAATCATTCTTGAAGCCTGACTTGTTGCACACACACTGAGTGCTCCACGAGTGGGGGGTAATCATTCTTGAAGCCTGACTTGTTGCATACACAGTGAATGCTCCATGAGTGGGGGGTAATCATTCTTAAAGCCTGACTTGTTGCCCACATAGTTAGTGCTCCAAGAGAAACAGAATAGGCAGATATATATATAGACAAAGAAGTAGAGTTTGGTTACTTACAAGTTAAATAATGATACACGCTTGCACTTGAGCAGTTTCATTTGCTGTCTTTTCTTCCTCAGATGTTCTCTTTTCAAGCTATCTTTATGTCGGTCTCACTAGGAGTAAGCTACACTCCTGATATAGGTTTGGCACACTATATAAAATGCTTGACAACCCCCCACCCCACGCAAAAGCTTATACTGTATGTCAGCTAAAACTCATATTGTCAGCCTGTATGTACATAGCTGCCTGTATGGAGGTTTCAGTGGCTGTTACTTCCAGAAGAAGTCTTAGCCATCTTCTCTATTTGAAAGGATTACACTGGTGGACCTAACAGCCACAAAGAGTGTCAGCAAAACCTTGGACTTTGTCAACAAGGTCAACCATGTTCCTATCCACCCTCACGTAGCCTGCATAACCTGTTTCTTTATCGATTGCAGAAAGAGCTAGGTCATCAGGAATATAACAGGTCATCAGGAATATAACAGGTCATCAGGAATATAACAGGTCATCAGGAATATAACAGGTCATCAGGAATATAACAGGTCATCAGGGATATAACAGGTCATCAGGAATATAACAGGTCATCAGGAATATAACAGGTCATCAGGAATGTAACAGGTCATCAGGAATATAACAGGTCATCAGGAATATAACTGGCCAGGGATCATTCAACACCAGCAACAAGACATGGCATGTGCTGATTGTGTAGTGTATAACAGAAAAAACAACTTGTAGAAAGTGTTTATTAGTGCTGGAGTCCCAGAAGCTTGCTTGGAGTTGAACTTGGCAGAGCAGTAGTGTAGGTCACAGCAAGTACATGTAGTGTAGGTCACAGCATGTACATGTAGTGTACATGTAGGTCTCCACCACTCAACTATGATACAGCAAGTAGTGTAGGTCTCCACCACTCAACTATGATACAGCAAGTAGTGTAGGTCTCCACCACTCAACTATGATACAGCAAGTAGTGTAGGTCTCCACCACTCAACTATGATACAGCAAGTAGTGTGGGTCTCCACCACTCAACTATGATACAGCAAGTAGTGTAGGTCTCCACCACTCAACTATGATACAGCAAGTAGTGTGGGTCTCCACCACTCAACTATGATACAGCAAGTAGTGTGGGTCTCCACCACTCAACTGTGATACAGCAAGTAGTGTAGGTCTCCACCACTCAACTATGATACAGCAAGTAGTGTGGGTCTCCACCACTTAACTATGATACAGCAAGTAGTGTGGGTCTCCACCACTCAACTATGATACAGCAAGTAGTGTGAGTCTCCACCACTCAACTATGATACAGCAAGTAGTGTGGGTCTCCACCACTTAACTATGATACAGCAAGTAGTGTGGGTCTCCACCACTCAACTATGATACAGCAAGTAGTGTAGGTCTCCACCACTCAACTATGATACAGCAAGTAGTGTGAGTCTCCACCACTCAACTATGATACAGCAAGTAGTGTGGGTCTCCACCACTCAACTGTGATACAGCAAGTAGTGTAGGTCTCCACCACTCAACTATGATACAGCAAGTAGTGTAGGTCTCCACCACTCAACTGTGATACAGCAAGTAGTGTAGGTCTCCACCACTCAACTATGATACAGCAAGTAGTGTAGGTCTCCACCACTCAACTATGATACAGCAAGTAGTGTAGGTCTCCACCACTCAACTATGATACAGCAAGTAGTGTAGGTCTCCACCACTCAACTATGATACAGCAAGTAGTGTGAGTCTCCACCACTCAACTATGATACAGCAAGTAGTGTGGGTCTCCACCACTCAACTGTGATACAGCAAGTAGTGTAGGTCTCCACCACTCAACTATGATACAGCAAGTAGTGTGAGTCTCCACCACTCAACTATGATACAGCAAGTAGTGTGAGTCTCCACCACTCAACTATGATACAGCAAGTAGTGTGGGTCTCCACCACTCAACTGTGATACAGCAAGTAGTGTAGGTCTCCACCACTCAACTATGATACAGTAAGTAGTGTGAGTCTCCACCACTCAACTATGATACAGCAAGTAGTGTGAGTCTCCACCACTCAACTATGATACAGCAAGTAGTGTGGGTCTCCACCACTCAACTATGATACAGCAAGTAGTGTAGGTCTCCACCACTCAACTATGATACAGCAAGTAGTGTGGGTCTCCACCACTCAACTATGATACAGCAAGTAGTGTAGGTCTCCACCACTCAACTATGATACAGCAAGTAGTGTAGGTCTCCACCACTCAACTATGATACAGCAAGTAGTGTGAGTCTCCACCACTCAACTATGATACAGCAAGTAGTGTGGGTCTCCACCACTCAACTATGATACAGCAAGTAGTGTAGGTCTCCACCACTCAACTATGATACAGTAAGTAGTGTGAGTCTCCACCACTCAACTATGATACAGCAAGTAGTGTGAGTCTCCACCACTCAACTATGATACAGTAAGTAGTGTGAGTCTCCACCACTCAACTATGATACAGCAAGTAGTGTGGGTCTCCACCACTCAACTGTGATACAGCAAGTAGTGTGGGTCTCCACCACTAAACTATGATACAGCAAGTAGTGTGGGTCTCCACCACTCAACTGTGATACAGCAAGTAGTGTAGGTCTCCACCACTCAACTATGATACAGCAAGTAGTGTGAGTCTCCACCACTCAACTATGATACAGCAAGTAGTGTGAGTCTCCACCACTCAACTATGATACAGCAAGTAGTGTGGGTCTCCACCACTCAACTGTGATACAGCAAGTAGTGTAGGTCTCCACCACTCAACTATGATACAGTAAGTAGTGTGAGTCTCCACCACTCAACTATGATACAGCAAGTAGTGTGAGTCTCCACCACTCAACTATGATACAGCAAGTAGTGTAGGTCTCCACCACTCAACTATGATACAGCAAGTAGTGTGAGTCTCCACCACTCAACTATGATACAGCAAGTAGTGTGGGTCTCCACCACTCAACTGTGATACAGCAAGTAGTGTGGGTCTCCACCACTCAACTGTGATACAGCAAGTAGTGTAGGTCTCCACCACTCAACTATGATACAGTAAGTAGTGTGAGTCTCCACCACTCAACTATGATACAGCAAGTAGTGTGGGTCTCCACCACTCAACTATGATACAGCAAGTAGTGTAGGTCTCCACCACTCAACTATGATACAGCAAGTAGTGTGGGTCTCCACCACTCAACTATGATACAGCAAGTAGTGTAGGTCTCCACCACTCAACTATGATACAGCAAGTAGTGTGGGTCTCCACCACTCAACTATGATACAGCAAGTAGTGTGGGTCTCCACCACTCAACTATGATACAGCAAGTAGTGTAGGTCTCCACCACTCAACTATGATACAGCAAGTAGTGTGGGTCTCCACCACTCAACTATGATGCCAAAAAAATGAGAGAAAAAACGAACAAACAACTCTAAGCAATAACAGAAAACTGTGATTCATTTCACTTGAAACTGTGTTCATGTTGATGAAGACCCCTTACCATTTAGATTCTGCACACTTCACTATAGCAGACCTGCCAACTCACCCGATGCTGCCGGGTGTCACCCGATTTCAACACTAATCTCCAGATCTCCCGATTGAATATACAATTCACCCGACTTTCTGAGGAATTTATTTTTTTGTAAAGATCAGGGTTCAGGTTTAAAAAATATATAATACAGCTATCCGAACACCCTCCGATTAAATAATAATTAACTGGTAACGGTCGTCGATCTGCCACGTTGTGCTTTGGCCAGCAAAAGGAAGAGAGTAGTTTTGTCGATCGAGTCAAAGATAGCCATTCTAAGCAAGATATCAAATGGAGCCAGTCAAGCCGGACTAGCGGAAGAGTAAGGCGTAGGGAAGTTGACAATAACGGAGATAAAAAAGAACGAAGCCAAACTTCGAGAGTTCGCAGACAACCTTGACTGTCGGGGGATAAGTTCAGCTCGCAAAGTCATGCGCCTTGCTAAAGACGAACAACTAGAAAATGCTGTTTGGTTCGTTCAGAAAAGGGAGCAAGCCCCAAGGCACTGCAGTCGGTGGACATGAACATATGAATAATTATAAATAATATGAAAAAATATGTATGTAAAACAGCATGCCAGTTACTGAGGACCTAAATCCTTCTAGTACCAGGAAGTGAGCTTCTTATTATCCAAAGGACCTGCAGATTAAAAACGATATTAAAAATAATTCCAATGTGCAGCATTTTAATTAAATTCATGAATTTATAATTAATGTGTTGTTGTTTTTTGCATATCCGAACTATCTTGTCAGCGTTTCAAATACCTATTTCGTGTTGCTGAGGTAGTTGTTGCCCTCCCTCACAGTAATGCTGAAGAGGAATGACTCGAGCATTTTCAGGAAAGAATTGTCTGGAAAGAATAAGACGCGCTCGGCAATGTAGCTCGATGGCACTTTGTCAAGTATTCTAGCCATGAAGCTAGCATTCCCTGAATCTGGGTGCCTGATGAGAAAATTTGGGACCATGCAAAAAGGGCAACTTTTTGAATCATTAAACTGATAGCGGTATGTTATTTGGGGGGGGGGGGGGGGGGGAATTAATTTATTATGCTACATGCTATGTTATGATGATGCAAATGATAACCAGATTTTATACCAAATCTCCAGATTTTTCGAGGATTTTTGGGGGGATCTCCAGATTTTCATGACTCTGGGGTTGGCAGGTCTGCTATAGACATGTCAAAAGGTCATTCTGTGTGCTCTCTTTTGATTCTAAGAAATGTTGCATATGTATAACTAGCCAAAGTTAAAGTTAACTGCAGCTAAAGAGTGGTACCTCACAATCTTGAAGGTCTGTGTTTGCTGCAAGTTTAGCTCCAGATACTAAAGTGCTAGTCATTTGAAATTTGCTTCTGTGGCTGGAAGAAGCTCTGTCTATGGGATGAGTTCATTAGGCGCTAAAACAAGAGTGGGTGGTCATGCACGCTGGCTGGCTGGTAGAGAATCCATTACCTTCTGCAGCATATCATTTTTTTCACCCTTTAAGTTTTACCACATACAATGTTATGAACAGTATTGGTGGAGAGAGCACCTGGCTTGCATATAGTGTTGGTAGAGCACCTGTGCTTGTGGAGAGAGCACTTGTGTTGCATGTAGTGTTGGGAGAGCACCTGTGTTGCATGTAGTGTTGGAAGAGCACCTGTATACTTGCATTTAGTGTTTGGTAGAGCACCTATTCTTGCATGTAGTGTTGGGAGAGCACCTCTGTTGCATGTAGTATTGGTAGAGCACCTATGCTTGCTGTACTGTTGGCAGAGCACCTGTACTTGCATGCATATAGATGATACTGCAGCTAGTGCTGTCATCATCTTGTTAATCCTGATGGTGGAATAGGTGCACTATGACCCCTCTGATTACCTAGGGTTTTTTAAATCCTGTTATCGTGGTTTTATTTCTTTTCCAATTAACAAGTCAAATAAATCAATTAGCGTATTTTATAACATTGACTTTAATCACATCACAATGCCCCTCTGTTTGCCTCGGAGGACACAGTCAGCGGTAGTCCACAGTCAGGGGTAGTGGACTTTAATCGCATCACAATGTTCCTCTGTTTGCCTCGGAGGACACAGTCAGCGGTAGTGGACATCACAATGTCCCTCTGTTTGCCTCGGAGGACACAGTCAGAGGTAGTGATCTTCTTAACAGAGAGTTGTTGTGTGGATCACAAGAATGCCCAAGTAAAGGTCCTAAGGTCTAAGCGAAGTGAGTGTATTACTTGCTTTCATTTTGGAACATCACTTGGGCAGGTGGCTACTTGAGGCTAAACTGTGACCTTTAGCTCTGTGTAATGCACTTGCTCGGGGAAGAACCTTCATTAGAGTTGAAAGTGTTTGTGATTTTCACTTGCTGTTGGTTTGCTTGTGATAAGTGTTCCCTGGACATCTGCCAGCCATGCTTAAGATCACTCACGGGGTCATTCAAGACACTGAGTTGCTAGGTAGCTGACATGGATGGCTTTTCGTGGAACTGCAGAACTCGATAAAAAGAAATGGCACACGCAAAGATTATGATGTTGTTTGTGTGACGTGGAGTAACACCAGTAACAGGTTGTGACACTGAGTAACACCAGTTAGTGGAGTAGTAACGTGCTGGTTGATGCAGGTTATGTGACATGGAGTAACACCAGTAACAGGTTGTCACACAAACAGTCAGTCGTGTATGTTACCATACTTATATACGTGTTAGCCTCATAGCCTAGGGCTAGTTCTTTGTGAGATCTACACTGTATCTACCATATTTTATCCAGTCAGCATGTTCCTCATCCTCCCTTTTGGGGTGAGAGGAGCTTCAGTAAGTCACCAGATGGTGTGCAGCTCTAGATTCTCTAGACACTCCTACTCTGTCTTCCTCAACCAACCCCACTCTGATCATCAGAGAGTGGACTAACACCTTCTGCATTGGGCTGAGCTGCACTTCATATAAACTGCCAAAATAAATATTTGTAACATGAAGACTGCAGAACATTATGTAGCTAATGCTTTCTTCGTGCAGAAACTTTTCAAGCTGTTCATACAATCATTAGAACACAAACACCAGCTAGGCATCACTGCATCACTCATGGAGCTAGGCATCGCTGCATCACTCATGGAGCTAGGCATGGCTGCATCACTCATGGAGCTAGGCATCTCTGCATCACTCATGGAGCTAGGCATGGCTGCATCACTCGTGGAGCTAGGCATGGCTGCATCACTCATGGAGCTAGGCATGGCTGCATCACTCATGGAGCTAGGCATCGCTGCATCACTCATGGAGCTAGGCATCGCTGCATCACTCATGGAGCTAGGCATCACTGCATCACTCATGGAGCTAGGCATCGCTGCATCACTCTACGTCGACACAAAATTGCAAAGACGTCCATCTGGGAATATCTCCTTTCTCAAGAGTCAAGACATTCAGAGTGGTTCTCAGTGAGGACAGCTTTCATTAGAGAGTGGTTCCTAGTGAAGACAGCTTTCATTAGAGAGTGGTTTCTAGTGAGGACAGCATTCCTTCGTACAAAAACTGAATCAAGACCTGTGGAAGATCCTCGCCCTTTTTCCTTTTTCTCTCTTCTTCTTTTCGTCTCTCGCTCATCCCATCATTCTAAAAGTAGCCCATCATTCTAAAAGTAGCCCATCATTCTAAAAGTAGCCCATCAGTCTAAAAGTAGCCCATCGATCTAAAAGTAGCCATCGATCTAAAAGTAGCCTATCAGTCTAAAAGTAGCCCACCATTCTAAAAGTAGCCCATCATTCTAAAAGTAGCCCATCGATCTAAAAGTAGCCATCGATCTAAAAGTAGCCCATCAGTCTAAAAGTAGCCCATCAATCTAAAAGTAGAAGAGTCAATGCAACTTGGGGAGGGGAAGTGTTTGTACACACAGAGAGAAGTGCATTATGAACTACAATAGATGACCAGCTGAGAGCGTATACTGTGTGTGGGTGGCTCTGCTTGGGTTGTTGTAGCTATTGCCATGTGAACCAATTACAGACACAAACTCAGACATGTACATATGTATACTGTATATATATTGTGTATATATATATGTATATTTGCTGTATATGTATATATATATATATATATACATGTACAGTATATAGTGTATACAGTATATATATATACTGTACATTGAAATGAATCGGATTTTGTTTGCCTGCACTGCCCAGCCCAGAAAACCGCTTTATTACTATAAGATTGTCCTGGCACATCCTAACACAGACAATTGCTCAGGACCACCTGCAAGCTTAGTGCTCAGATAAAATTCAAAAGCCGAACTAGCCAGGGTTGATAGACACCAGTCAGGGTGGTTGAGACTAGATACCAGTCAGGGTGGTTGAGACTAGACACCAGTCAGGGTGGTTGAGTCTAGACACCAGTTAGGATGGTTGAGACTAGACACCAGCCAGGGTGGTTGAGTCTAGACACCAGTCAGGGTGGTTGAGACTAGACACCAGTCAGGGTGGTTGAGTCTAGACACCAGTCAGGGTGGTTGAGTCTAGACACCAGCCAGGGTGGTTGAGACTAGACACCAGTCAGGGTGGTTGAGTCTAGACACCAGCCAGGATGGTTGATAGACACCAGTCAGGGTGGTTGAGACTAGATACCAGTCAGGGTGGTTGAGACTAGACACCAGTCAGGGTGGTTGAGTCTAGACACCAGTCAGGATGGTTGAGACTAGACACCAGCCAGGGTGGTTGAGTCTAGACACCAGTCAGGGTGGTTGAGACTAGACACCAGTCAGGGTGGTTGAGTCTAGACACCAGCCAGGGTGGTTGAGTCTAGACACCAGCCAGGGTGGTTGAGACTAGACACCAGTCAGGGTGGTTGAGTCTAGACACCAGTCAGGATGGTTGAGACTAGACACCAGCCAGGGTGGTTGAGTCTAGACACCAGCCAGGATGGTTGAGACTAGACACCAGTCAGGGTAGTTGAGTCTAGACACCAGCCAGGATGGTTGAGACTAGACACCAGTCAGGGTAGTTGAGACTAGACACCAGTCAGGGTAGTTGAGTCTAGACACCAGCCAGGGTGGTTGAGACTAGACACCAGTCAGGGTGGTTGAGTCTAGACACCAGTCAGGGTGGTTGAGTCTAGACACCAGCCAGGATGGTTGAGACTAGACACCAGTCAGGGTGGTTGAGTCTAGACACCAGCCAGGATGGTTTAGACTAGACACCAGCCAGGGTGGTTGAGTCTAGACACCAGTCAGGGTGGTTGAGACTAGACACCAGTCAGGGTGGTTGAGTCTAGACACCAGCCAGGGTGGTTGAGTCTAGACACCAGCCAGGGTGGTTGAGACTAGACACCAGTCAGGGTGGTTGAGTCTAGACACCAGTCAGGGTGGTTGAGTCTAGACACCAGTCAGGATGGTTGAGACTAGACACCAGCCAGGATGGTTGAGTCTAGACACCAGCCAGGATGGTTTAGACTAGACACCAGTCAGGGTAGTTGAGTCTAGACACCAGTCAGGGTGGTTGAGACTAACGGAACTCAATGGATTTAACTATAATGTTGTCCTAATAACTATAATGTTGTCCTAATAAAGGTATACCGTCTTAATAACTATAATGTTGTCATAAACTAATGTTAAAGCTATAATGTCTTAATAACTATAATGTCCTAATAACTATAATGTTGTCCTAATAACTATAATGTTGTAATAACTATAATGTTGTCCTAATAAAGCTATAATGTGGTGTCTAATAACTATAATGTTGTCCTAATAACTATAATGTCCTGATAACTATAATGTTGTCCTGATAACTATAATGTTGTCATAATAACTATAATGTTGTCCTAATAATAATGTTGTCCTAATAACTATAATGTTGTCCTAATAAAGCTATAATGTGTCTAATAACTATAATGTTGTCCTAATAACCATAATGTTGTCCTAATAACTATAATGTTGTCCTGATAACTATAATTTATCATATCTCCTCCAGCTGCTCCACCTTCCATGGGCCTGTACTTCAGTTTGAGTGGTGTCATATACCTCCCTGGAGAATCTCTGTTCATCATTGACATTGGAGACAATGCTGACTTTGCTGATGCTGGTGCCACTCTGGTGTGTGTGACTAGCCTTGTCAACACTGCGTGCTGTAGGGACAGTGATGGGGGGAATGCAGGGGAGTGGTATCACCCTGATGGGACAATAGTCCGTCGAAACAGAAATTCTGGCCCAGCAACTGACATTTTCATTAGGACTGGCTACAATCAACAAGTTCGTCTTCATCGTCGGGCTGATGCCGCGGGACCTCTTGGAGTGTACTCTTGTGTTGTTCCTGATCAGACAGGAGGAGGAAATGTCAGTGCCAGCATTACCATACAGAAACAAGGTGTGTATTTTATGTGTCTAGTAGATGGGTATAGTGCAGATACATCATGTGTGTAGTTGATGTGTATAGTGCAGGTACATCATGTGTGTAGTTGATGTGTATAGTGCAGATACATCATGTGTGTAGTTGATGTGTATAGTGCAGGTACATCATGTGTGTAGTTGATGTGTATAGTGCAGGTACATCATGTGTGTAGTTGATGTGTATAGTGTAGGTACATCATGTGTGTAGTTGATGTGTATAGTGCAGGTACATCATGTGTGTAGTTGATGTGTATAGTGCAGGTACATCATGTGTGTAGTTGATGTGTATAGTGCAGGTACATCATGTGTGTAGTTGATGTGTATAGTGCAGGTACATCATGTGTGTAGTTGATGTGTATAGTGCAGGTACATCATGTGTGTAGTTGATGTGTATAGTGCAGGTACATCATGTGTGTAGTTGATGTGTATAGTGCAGGTACATCATGTGTGTAGTTGATGTGTATAGTGCAGGTACATCATGTGTGTAGTGGATGTGTATAGTGCAGGTACATCATGTGTGTAGTTGATGTGTATATAGTGCAGGTACATCAGCCAAAGTCATTTTTTTTAATAGTGTGAGTGGAGGGAAGCAAACTACATACATACATACATACATACATGTATGGGTGTGGCACTCATTTCACCCTATGCAGTAGTTCTTGCTTTAGCCATTCCCAACAGGAAGCATTAGGATAAGTAACCACACCCTTTATCCACGGACAGATTCATTGCCAGTTTAGTGAATTATGTGGACAATTTCCTGCTCACTTTAGTTATCTGTAGCTAATTACTTCCAGGTGGACCCACTCTTTACCTCCAGGCTGGGACCTACCTGGGAAAGCTAACTCGAGTATCGTTAGAATCATTATCATTTGTACCAAAATACACTCAAATACTTTATGAATACTCCTTTACTTTATGAACACTCCCTTACTTTATGAGCACTCCCTTACTTTATGAGCACTCCCTTACTTTATGAGCACTCCCTTACTTTATGAGCACTCCCTTACTTTATGAGCACTCCCTTACTTTATGAGCACTCCCTTACTTTATGAACACTCCCTTACTTTATGAGCACCCCTTACTTTATGAGCACTCCCTTACTTTATGAGCACTCCCTTACTTTATGAGCACTCCCTTACTTTATGAACACTCCCTTACTTTATGAACACTCCCTTACTTTATGAGCACTCCCTTACTTTATGAACACTCCCTTACTTTATGAGCACTCCCTTACTTTATGAGCATTCCCTTAGCACTCCCTTACTTTATGAGTACTCCCTTACTTTATGAGCACTCCCTTACTTTATGAACACTCCCTTACTTTATGAGCACTCCCTTACTTTATGAGCATTCCCTTACTTTATGAGCACTCCCTTACTTTATGAGCACTCCCTTACTTTATGAGCACTCCCTTACTTTATGAGCACTCCCTTACTTTATGAGCACTCCCTTACTTTATGAGCACTCCCTTACTTTATGAGCACTCCCTTACTTTATGAGCACTCCCTTGTACTTTATGAGCACTCCCTTACTTTATGAGCACTCCCTTACTTTATGAACACTCCCTTACTTTATGAGCACTTCCTTACTTTATGAGCACTCCCTTACTTTATGAGCACTCCCTTACTTTATGAGCACTCCCTTACTTTATGAGCACTCCCTTACTTTATGAGCACTCCCTTACTTTATGAGCACTCCCTTACTTTATGAGCACCCCTCCCCTCCTAGTGTTAAATGACACTAATTCCAGACCTAATTGCAGTGAGTCAGGAGGGGCCTAGTGTTAGATATACTTGAATTGTAGTAGGTATTAATTTCTGTGGTTTTAAGTGCACATTTTCTAGAAAGGCTGTACTACTAAGAAAAATCTGCACACATTCTGAATGCATTTCAAGCCCATTTCAAGCCCACACACTGCAATTTATCAAACATGTTTCAATGTTCCTAATTATTCCATCTTGAGTCACTGCAGTAGCTGGTGTGTTCAGGTAAGGTTCATACATGTCTACTACTCTTTCACGAGTTGGCATGATCAGAGAGAATGTCATTTCAATGGTTGCTGCTAGGAGAATGAAGGTTAATAGTGACTGTAAGTGTGTGTCTAGCTAGCTGTAGCTACTTGCTATGCATAGGAATGTTAGCTAGCTCAGGCCAACTGAAACATGAATGTATAGAATAATAGCATTTTTCTATTTGAGCAAGCAATTGTGACCGGATTTGGGAAAACCCACCATAACGCCGTGAAATGCAATTTTAGCTAGAGCCGTTTTTATTTTTTATTATTTTTTATGGCAATTTATTTTATTGCTCTAACAGTTAAAACTACTCTTTATGCACAACCTGTGGCAGTTATAAGCCCAGGCGCCCATTCTAGACAGCAAAATAAGCCCTAACATTGAGCTAAGTCGATGGACTTATCCTTCGTGAATGGAGCGTTGCTATGCAAGCTAAGCAGCGCGCGCGTTAGGCGCTCTTCTTCAGCTGCAGTTACACTTGCCTTTTATTCAGAGATGACCAGTGAAGGGAACATAGCGAGCGCACTCAACAGGTTTGCCAGAGAAGGCCTCGACCTGTTAGGTAGATCCGACCGCCAGTATTTGAGAAAAATAAAAATTAATACTCTTAGCAGAAGCATCAGCTCCCAATGTCTTTATTCATGGTGTCCCTCACTGAGGATCACGACCAGCCTCCCAATGTCTTTATTCATGTTGTCCCTCACTGAGGACCACCACCAGCCTCCCAATGTCTTTATTCATGGTGTCCCTCACTGAGGATCACCACCAGCCTCCCAATGTCTTTATTCATGGTGTCCCTCGCTGGTGATAGTTGCTACTGCACTGGCTACCACCTGCCCAGACTTTCAGTTGGTGTGGTCAGCTTCTGAGCTTTGTGTGTTCGCCGGAATGCAACCACTTTGGTATGATTGAGTATGACATTTTAAGTTTGAGTATGACATTGTATGGTTGAGTATATATGACATTATTGTAGGTATGAAATTATTGTATGGTTGAGTATGACATTATTGTATGGTTGAGTATGACAACATTATTGTATGGTTGAGTTATGGTATGATTGAGTATGACATTATTGTATGGTTGAGTTATTGTATGATTGAGTATGACATTATTGTATGGTTGAGTATGACATTATTGTATGGTTGAGGTTGAGTATGACATTATTGTATGTTTGCGTATGACATTATTGTATGGTTGAGTATGACATTGTATGGTTGAGTATGACATTATTGTATGGTTGATTATGACATTATTGTATGGTTGAGTTATAGTATGATTGAGTATGACATTATTGTATGGTTGAGGTTGAGTATGACATTATTGTGTGGTTGCATATGGCATTGTATGGTTGAGTATGACGTAATTGTATGGTTGAGTATGACATTATTGTATGGTTGAGTTATAGTATGATTGAGTATGACATTATTGTGTGGTTGCGTATGACATTATTGTATGGTTGAGTATGACATTATTGTTTGCTGCTCAGGTGGAAATCTCTCATCCATTCTGCTCACAAATTTATAGATGCTAGGAAGATGCATGTACGGTGGTATATGCATTCATAATATTGGATTGAGTTATTGCAATGCAAGTATAAGTGTGGCCCACAGAGCTTAAACTGTGTTCCAAGTTGGGTATTAGTGTGCCTGGTGTGAGTGTTTGGGTGCAAAATCTCCTCACGGATACCAAGTGGGTTGTTGTGCAGGTGTCTTTATAATGCACATTCAAGTGCCTAATTCTACACTGCTTCTAGACTATAATGTGAAGCGTCAGTCATGACTGTATGTTCCACTTCAAACTGCTGTTTCCATTGCTGTCAATGTCAATGTATGATATCACAAAGCACTTGTCTTCCTGCTGGCTGGTGCTCTGGGCTCCACCCCAACAACCACCTTCTATGGTGCATGGGAAAGAATCTCAGAGTCACCGTATCTCTAGTGCTTAGGCAGCAGATATGCCTGAAGAGTGAGCCTATCCTCATGCTTCTGTGCTTATGAAGTTGACAACTTTACATATTTCTATTCTCCATACCTGAAGAGTGAGCCCTATCCTCATGCTTCTGTGCTTATGAAATTGACAACCTTACATCTCCATGCCTGAAGAGTGAGCCCCATCCTCATGCTTCTGTGCTTATGAAATTGACAACCTTACATCTCCATGCCCTGAAGAGTGAGCCCTATCCTCATGCTTCTGTGCTTATGAAATTGACAACCTTACATATTTCTATTCTCCATGCCTGAAGAGTGAGCCCCATCCTCATGCTTCTGTGCTTATGAAGTAGACAACTTTACATATTTCTATTCTCCATACCTGAAGAGTGAGCCCTATCCTCATGCTTCTGTGCTTATGAAATTGACAACCTTACATCTCCATGCCTGAAGAGTGAGCCCCATCCTCATGCTTCTGTGCTTATGAAATTGACAACCTTACATCTCCATGCCCTGAAGAGTGAGCCCTATCCTCATGCTTCTGTGCTTATGAAATTGACAACCTTACATATTTCTATTCTCCATGCCTGAAGAGTGAGCCCTATCCTCATGCTTCTGTGCTTATGAAATTGACAACCTAACATATTCTATTCTCCATGCCTGAAGAGTGAGCCCCATCCGCATGCTTCTGTTCTTATGAAATTGACAACCTTACATATTTCTATTCTCCATGCCTGAAGAGTGAGCCCCATCCTCATGCTTCTGTGCTTATGAAGTAGACAACTTTACATATTTCTATTCTCCATGCCTGAAGAGTGAGCCCCATCCGCATGCTTCTGTTCTTATGAAATTGACAACTTTACATATTTCTATTCTCTATACCTGAAGAGTGAGCCCTATCCTCATGCTTCTGTGCTTATGAAGTTGACAACTTTACATATTTCTATTCTCCATGCCTGAAGAGTGAGCCCTATCCTCATGCTTCTGTGCTTATGAAATTGACAACTTTACATATTTCTATTCTCCATGCCTGACAACTTTACATATTTCTATTCTCCAGAGCTACCAGTTCCTACTTCGGTGGAAGCCACCACACCGCCCACTGCTGTATCTACCTCCACTGCAATCAACTCTACTTCATCAGTGGCCATTACCACAACATCGGTGGATACTTCACTGGTAGGGACAACTCCATCACCCACTCAGACTCCAGTCATTGTTGATCTGATGGTATCCCTCACACCTGTTACGAGCACAGTCAATGCTGGCTCTCCCTTCATCCTCACCTGCTCCGCTAGTCTGGAGGGATTAGATGGAGGCTTGAATTTTATATGGCTGGGACCTGGCAACACTACTGATCTATCAGGGGGAGATATCACCAATGAGAGCATGACTACTAGTGTTCTCAGCTTCTCCTCAGTGAGTGCCACACATGCAGGAAGGTACACGTGTGTGGTGATGGGAGGAGGAGTGGAGCAGAGCAAGACCAGTGACCTCACTGTGCAATGTAAGGAACTCGAGAGTGTGTGTGTGTGGGCAGTATACTAGCTAGGGCTTCAGTGAGGCAGCTACAACTCCATATGCACTATAGCTATTCCCATACCATTGGTCTGTGCCTTATAGCTGTAAGGTCATGTTATGCGGTAAACCATGCGTGCATGTACACTTATTAAAGCAAGTAGCTATATTAGATGTATGCATGTACACTTATTAAAGCAAGTAGATATATTAGATTTATGCATGCACACTTATTAAAGCAAGTATCTATATTAGATGTATGCATGTACACTTATTTAAGCAAGTATCTATATTAGATGTATGTATGCACACTAATTAAAGCAAGTAGCTATATTAGATGTATGCATGTACACTTATTAAAGCAAGTAGCTATATTAGATGTATGCATGCACACTTATTAAAGCAAGTAGCTATATTAGTTGTATGCATGTACACTTATTAAAGCAAGTAGCTATATTAGATGTATGCATGCACACTTATTAAAGCAAGTAGCTATATTAGATGTATAATACATATATATTTATTAAAGCAAGTAGCTATATTAGATGCATGCATGTACACTTATTAAAGCAAGTAGCTATATTAGTTGTATGCATGTACACTTATTAAAGCAAGTAGCTATATTAGATGTATGCATGCACACTTATTAAAGCAAGTAGCTATATTAGATGTATAATACATATATATTTATTAAAGCAACTAGCTATATTAGATGTATACATGTACACTTATTAAAGCAAGTAGCTATATTATATGTATGCATGTACACTTATTAAAGCAAGTAGCTATATTAGATGTACATGTATGCACACTTAGTAGCCATATAAGATGTATAATACATATATATTTATTAAAGCAAGTAGCTATATTAGAAGTATGCATGTACACTTATTAAAGCAAGTACATGTAGATGTATTAGATGTATGCATGTACACTTATTAAAGCAAGTAGCTATATTAGATGTACATGTATGCATGTACATTTATTAAAGCAAGTGGCTATATTGGTTTGAATTGTCAAAGAAGAACATGCAGTGTAAAGCACAATCAGTTCCATGACCCTTTACCATTTAAATAATACCTGCATGCATGATTTTAAAGATAGTTTAACTGGTTGTGATCCACATGGGCGTGGCCTATTTTCCTTCTTCCCCTCCCCTTTTTGACAAGTCAGTTATTGTAAAGTTGTGGTGGGTGCCCTTTCCGAGTTTCACACTTTGCCATGAGCTCATGGATTCTTGGACATTTTTTAGAGAGTCTCACACAATTTCATGTCAAATGTCATGACTTGGGCGGGCGAGGACGGTCGAGATAATTCAATATTCTCTCAACAAACTCTCATTTGACGTAAATAATTATAACTTGGTAATCAACTTGAAATTTTACTCCCTTATCATTTTGGCTTATATTTCGGCTAGAGCATCTAGTCATTATTCCTGATGAAGGCTAGAGCCCCTAGTCATTATTCCTGATAAAGACTGGAGCATCTAGTCATTATTCCAGATGAAGGCTAGAGCATCTAGTCATTATTCCTGATTAAGGCTAGAGTACCTACAGTAGTCATTATTCCTGATGAAGACTAGAGCATCTCATTATTCCTGATGGAGGCTAGAGCCCCTAGTCATTATTCCAGATGAAGGCTAGAGCATCTAGTCATTATTCCTGATGAAGGCTAGAGCATCTAATCATTATTCCTGATGAAGGCTAGAGCATCTAGTCATTATTCCTGATGAAGGCTAGAGCCCCTAGTCATTATTCCTGATAAAGACTGGAGCATCTAGTCATTATTCCAGATGAAGGCTAGAGCATCTAGTCATTATTCCTGATTAAGGCTAGAGCATCTAGTCATTATTCCTGATTAAGGCTAGAGTACCTACAGTAGTCATTATTCCTGATGAAGACTAGAGCATCTCATTATTCCTGATGGAGGCTAGAGCCCCTAGTCATTATTCCAGATGAAGGCTAGAGCATCTAGTCATTATTCCTGATGAAGGCTAGAGCATCTAATCATTATTCCTGATGAAGGCTAGAGCATCTAGTCATTATTCCTGATGATGGCTACAGCATATAGTCATTATTCCTGATGAAGGCTAGAGCATCTAGTCATTATTCCTGATGAAGGCTAGAGCATCTAGTCATTATTCCTGATGAAGGCTAGAGCATCTAGTCATTATTCCTGATGAAGGCTAGAGCATCTAGTCATTATTCCTGATGAAGGCTAGCGCATCTAGTCATTATTCCTGATGAAGGCTAGAGCATCTAGTCATTATTCCTGATGAAGACTAGAGCATCTAGTCATTATTTATGATGAAGACTAGAGCATCTAGTCATTATTCCTGATGAAGGATAGAGCATCTAGTCATTATTCCTGATGGAGGCTAGAGCATATACTCATTATTCCTGATGAAGGCTAGAGCATCTAGTCATTATTCCTGATGAAGGCTAGAGCATCTAGTCATTATTCCTGATGAAGGCTAGAGCATCTAGTCATTATTCCTGATGGAGGCTAGAGCATCTAGTCATTATTCTTGATGAAGGCCAGAGCACCTAGTCATTATTCCTGATGAAGGCTAGAGCATCTGTAGCCGAAATATCAAGAGAGTAAAATATCAAGTTGATTATTGAGGAGGCACAATCATAATAATAATGCTGAGTTGGCACAATCATGCTGTTGAGAGCCAATGCAGTCAATTATATCGATGTTTATAGCCTCTCTAGCCTAGCCTCTCTAGCCTAGCCTCAGCTGTATCAATGTTTATAGCCTCTCTAATCTAGCCTCAGCTGTATAGCTTCTCTAACCTAGCCTCAGCTGTATCGATGTTTATAGCCTAGCCTCAGCTGTATCAGTGTTTATAGCTTCTCTAACCTAGCCTCAGCTGTATCGATGTTTATAGCTTTAGCTTCAGCTGTATCGATGTTTATAGCGTCTCTAACCTAGCCTCAGCTGTATCGATGTTTATAGCGTCTCTAACCTAGCCTCAGCTGTATCAATGTTTATAGCCTAGCCTCAGCTGTATCGATGTTTATAGCTTCTCTAACCTAGCCTCAGCTGTATCAATGTTTATAGCTTCTCTAGCCTAGCCTCAGCTGTATCGATGTTTATAGCTTCTCTAACCTAGCCTCAGCTGTATCATGTTTATAGCTTCTCTAACCTAGCCTCAGCTGTATCAATGTTTATAGCTTTAGCTGTATCGATGGCTACTCCTTTGGGTGTAAAGCTGCCATGCAAGGAAATGGGATTAATTTCACTGTTCCTGTACATAGTCAGCTTCTTGCTGAAGATTGAGATGGGTAGACACTTGCTCGTGGCATTGGCCTTGGTGATTTTAAATGCTGCCCCTTCCTGCCCCTCCTCCTTCCCCACGTGAAAATAAGGATATTGCCACACCATAATTGATCTTTCTTGTATGGCATATTTAATGCATCAACTGATCTCAAAGTTTGACGCATGTTAGCATTGTAGAATTCTCAAATGTTCTAGTTTAGTATTTCTCCCAACTTCGTCAACAAAGAATTAGTGACGGGATCAATTGCTGTAGAGTGGGTATCCCAGGTAACATAGTCATCGAAAGTCGCCGGTTACAAAGAGAGACAACATCAGCATAAAGAGTGACGACATCAGCATAAAGAGTGATGACATCAGCATAAAGAGTGATGACATCAGCATAAACAGTGATGACATCAGCATAAACAGTGACGACATCAGCATAAACAGTGACGACATCAGCATAAACAGTGACGACATCAGCATAGAGAGAAATGACATCGTTCAACTCAAGGACATTGTTTTGTTGCAGGTCTGACAAATTTATTAAAAAATTGTGCAATCAGATATTAGGAGCAATACTCTGATGGGGTAGGATCTCTTTTTTCTATAGGCCCAAGCCATGGCGAAGCTGTGCTTGTGTTGAGGTGTTGTTCAAGAACAAATGAATACGATGTACCCAGTAGGGGTTTATCTCTGAGGTAGCGAGCGAGATATTGGTCACACTCATTCACAGTCAGGGAGACCTAAGGGTAGCGAGTGAGATAATATTACATGCATAGTTTACAAGGTAATAGATCTCCCTGTTTGTGCTGACGTTTACCAGCATGGAACCAACTTGCACATTTGATATCAGCACCACAGTAGAACAAGTTATCTGGTTGTGTGTTTTTTTTCTTCCTCACTCAAGGCAGACTTTGCAAATTCTATCATCTCATACCATCACTCTAGCAACATAAATTGTCAGCCTTCTCGCCTCCTTTTCCTCGAGGGGCTGGCTCTGTCTAATGGTTTTTAAGCCAATTATGGGATGAGCCAGAATACACACCCTCTGTCAAGAACATGTTTTAATTCTCAAGCAAATGACATTTAAGGCGTTCTTGTCCTCCCAACTTTTGATGTTTGAATGGTGCTGAACTTGAAGGAGGTAGTGAGTAGGTCCCGATGAGTCAGCAGATCGGCCATTGGGATGTGTATCGATGTCAACAAACTGCAGGAACTTATCCATTTATTTTGGCTTGGAAGAGGGAGAAGTCTCAATGCTTGTAGGCTGGCACTATCAGTGTGTGTAGCTGCATCCCTGGCTGGGACTCTCAGTGTAGCTGCATCCCTGTGGCTGGAACTATCAGTGTAGCTGCATTCCTGGCTGGGACTATCAGTGTAGCTGCATTCCTGGCTGGGACTATCAGTCTAGCTGCATCCCAGGGGCTGGGACTATCAGTGTAGCAGCATCCCTGGGGCTGGCACTATAAGTGCAGCTGCATCCCTGGCTGGCACTATCAGTGTAGCTGCATCCCTGTGGCTGGGACTATCAGTGCAGCTGCATCCCAGGCTCAGACTATCAGTGCAGCTGCATCCCTGGGGCTGGGACTATCAGTGCAGCTGCATCACTGGCTGGGACTCTCAGTGCAGCTGCATCCCTGGGGCTGGCACTGTCAGTGTACCTGCATCCCTGGGGCTGGGACTATCAGTAGAGCTGCATTCCTGAGGCTGGGAATATGCATCCCTGGCTGGGACTATCAGTGTACACTGTAGCTGCATCCCTGGGGCTGAGACTATCAGTGTAGCACATCCCTGAAGCTGGGACTATCAGTGTAGCAGTATCCCTGGGGCTGGCACTATCAGTGTAGCTGCATCCCTGGGGCTGGGACTATCAGTGCAGCTGCATTCCTGGCTCAGACTATCAGTGCAGCTACATCCCTGGGGCTGGGACTATCAGTGCAGCTGCATCCCTGGCTCAGACTATCAGTGTAGCTGCATCTCTGGCTGGGACTATCAGTGCAGCTGCATCCCTGGGGCTGGCACTGTCAGTGTAGCTGCATCCCTGGGGCTGGGACTATCAGTACAGCTGCATTCCTGAGGCTGGGAATATCAGTGTAGCTGCATCCCTGGGGCTGGCACTGTCAGTGTAGCTGCATCCCTGGGGCTGGGACTATCAGTACAGCTGCATTCCTGAGGCTGGGAATATCAGTGTAGCTGCATCCCTGGCTGGGACTATCAGTGTAGCTGCATCCCTGGGGCTGAGACTATCAGTGTAGCACATCCCTGGGGCTGGGACTATCAATGTAGCAGGCTGGCACTATTAGTGCAGCTGCATCTCTGGGACTGGGACTATCAGTGTAGCTGCATCCCTGACTGGACTATCAGTGCAGCTGCATCCCTGGCTGGGACTATCAGTGTAGCAGCATCCCTGGCTGGGACTATCAGTGTAGCTGCATCCCTGACTGGACTATCAGTGCAGCAGCATCCTTGGCTGGGACTATCAGTGTAGCAGCATCCCTGGCTCAGACTATCAGTGCAGCTGCATCCCTGGGGCTGGGACTATCAGTGCAGCTGCATCCCTGGCTCAGACTATCAGTGCAGCTGCATCCCTGGCTGAGACTATCAGTGTAGCATCATCCCTGGGAGTGGGACTATCAGTGTAGCTGCCTCCCTGGCTGGACTATCAGTGCAGCTGCATCCCTGGCTCAGACTATCAGTGCAGCTGTATCCCTGTGGCTGAGACTATCAGTGTAGCAGCATCCCTGGGACTGGGACTATCAGTGTAGCTGCATCCCTGGCTGAGACTATCAGTGCAGCTGCATCCCTGGCTCAGACTATCAGTGCAGCTGTATCCCTGTGGCTGAGACTATCAGTGTAGCAGCATCCCTGGGACTGGGACTATCAGTGTAGCTGCATCCCTGGGACTGGGACTATCAGAGTAGCTGCATCCCTGGCTCAGACTATCAGTGTAGCTGCATCCCTGGCTGAGACTATCAGTGCAGCTGCATCCCTGGGGCTGAGACTATCAGTGATAGAGATTGCAGTGCTGATACGGTGTTATAGAAAATGAAGGTAATCTACTAATGGACGGTGTCCACCATTCTAAATACCCCAAACTTCATGAGATGTCCACCATTCTAAATACCCCAAACTTCATGAGGTATCCACCATTCTAAATACCCCAAACTTCATGAGGTGTCCACCATTCTAAATACCCCAAACTTCATGAGGTGTCCACCATTCTAAATACCCCAAACTTCATGAGGTGTCCACCATTCTAAATACCCCAAACTTCATGAGGTGTCCACCATTCTAAATACCCCAAACTTCATGAGGTGTCCACCATTCTAAATACCCCAAACTTCATGAGGTGTTCACCATTCTAAATACCCCAAACTTCATGAGGTGTCCACCATTCCAAATACCCCAAACTTCATAAGGTGTCCACCATTCTAAATACCCCAAACTTCATGAGGTGTCCACGATTCTGATAGTGCCAGAACATAAAAGAAGAAAAATAATTAATAGATGTTGTAGAATCAATGACCCAGGTCCTCCCAGAACAGCGGATATCCTTAGCACTCTGGCACTACCCACACTCTTCTCCTAACCATTGGAGTGCATCCACACAGGAGATGAGGTCTGAAGAGCACCTTAAAATGTCAGTTTGCTGACTGCAACTCCATATTGATGTATTCTGACAGTCATGAGACTTTTCTCGTTGTATAAATGATAATAATTATCATTTAATCACTAGCTCAGTGGGCTTCTAAAGTAGGTAAAGTATCTATTGTATTTGAGAACAAGGACAGATAAATGCAATACCATTGTTTCTGATCACACCCTTTTGTTGGTTAGAATCAAGAGTGAGCGAGTTATTATCTGACCTATAGTTGTTGCTCCCTGACCTTAGTATGTAACATATCATGACTTAGTGATCTTATACATGTGTATATATATACAATAGTCTCATGATATACTCAGCTTCATGTTGACCTTTAATATTCTGTACACAGTGAGGACTCCTATGGTGGACCTACCATCCTATTCCGTCTCTACTGGCTCTTACCTCACTCTCATCTGTTCCATCACATTGGTGGAGGATGTGGTGGATGGTGTGCAGTTGGAGGTGGTGTGGAGTGGGGCAGCTAGCACTCTCCCTGCCAGCACCGAACGCTCTGGCACTGGCACCTCCTACACCAGCACCCTCCCTCTCACTAACCTGGCTGCCTCTGATGCTGGGACCTACACCTGCTCTGCCAGACTCATCACCTCTCATCCTTTTCTCATTTCTGGTAGTTCTAAGAACAGCTCTTCCAACATCACCTTGAAAGGTAATTCACAACACATACACACACACACACACACACACACACACAAACACAATGCATGGTGTCCTAGTGGTAATAAGTGAATGTGAATATAATATTGTGCCCTCTCCCACTCTTGCAGTGCAACAGGTCTAGTGTATAAAGATTGTGTCTCTCTCACTCTTGCAGTGCAACAGGTCTAGTGTATAAAATATTGTGCCTCTCCCACTCTTGCAGTGCAACAGGTCTAGTGTATAAAAGATTGTGCCTCTCCCACTCTTGCAGTGTAACAGGTCTAGTGTATAAAAGATTGTGCCTCTCCCACTCTTGCAGTGCAACAGGTCTAGTGTATAAAAGATTGTGCCTCTCCCACTCTTGCAGTGCAACAGGTCTAGTGTATAAAATATTGTACCTCTCTCACTCTTACAGTGCAACAGGTCTAGTGTATAAAAGATTGTGCCTCTCCCACTCTTGCAGTGCAACAGGTCTAGTGTATAAAAGATTGTACCTCTCTCACTCTTACAGTGCAACAGGTCTAGTGTATAAAAGATTGTGCCTCTCCCACTCTTGCAGTGCAACAGGTCTAGTGTATAAAAGATTGTGCCTCTCCCACTCTTGCAGTGCAACAGGTCTAGTGTATAAAAGATTATGCCTCTCCCACTGTTGCAGTGTAACAGGTCTAGTGTATAAAAGATTGTGCCTCTCTCAGTCTTGCAGTGCAACAGGTCTAGTGTATTTAATACACATGCACATAACTAATATACTTGGCCTTGCTGCTGTATTTAATAAACATGCACATAACTAATATACTTGGCCTTGCTACTGTATTTAATACACATGCACATAACTAATATACTTGGCCTAGCTGCTGTATTTAATACACATGCACATAACTAATATACTTGGCCATGGTGCTGTATTTAATACACATGTACATAACTAATATACTTGGCCATGGTGCTGTATTTAATACACATGCACATAACTAATATACTTGGCCATGGTGCTGTATTTAATACACATGCACATAACTAATATATTTGGCCTTGCTGCTGTATTTAATACACATGCACATAACTAATATACTTGGCCATGGTACTGTATTTAATACACATGCACATAAACTAATATACTTGGCCTTGCTGCTGTATTTAATACACATGCACATAACTAATATACTTGGCCTTGCTACTGTATTTAATACACATGCACATAACTAATATACTTGGCCATGGTGCTGTATTTAATACACATGCACATAACTAATATACTTGGCCTTGCTGCTGTATTTAATACACATGTACATAACTAATATACTTGGCCTTGCTACTGTATTTAATACACATGCACATAACTAATATACTTGGCCATGGTGCTGTATTTAATACACATGCACATAACTAATATACTTGGCCTTGCTGCTGTATTTAATACACATGTACATAACTAATATACTTGGCCTTGCTACTGTATTTAATACACATGCACATAACTAATATACTTGGCCTTGCTACTGTATATAATACACATGCACATAACTAATATACTTGGCCATGGTGCTGTATTTAATACACATGCACATAACTAATATACTTGGCCTTGCTGCTGTATTTAATACACATGCACATAACTAATATACTTGGCCTTGCTGCTGTATTTAATACACATGCACATTACTAATATCTTTTTCACCGACATTGCGGCTAGCACTTCAAGTGAGCAGATGCCTAATAGAGATGGTTTGAAATACCAACAAGGGTGGCAAGCTTTTTGCGTGTTAAACATTGAGGAGCTAATAGTCGGTTTTCAGGGTACACTTACTGTATGGTTACTGTGGATTCAAATAGCTTCAGGTGTCCTAATAGCTAAACAAGGACGTACACATTTAATCCCAAACCCTAGGCCATAGACATGTGCAACTCGTTTAGCCTCGCACAACGACTCCTCCCAGTTATTGTTAATCACGAGTCATAAACGCTAGCATAAATAGATTAGAGAAGATAGGGCTGGGGGAACAAAGTTGGAAACAAAGTTTGCTAGTCCTCAGTCATCATCTAGTACTTTATTAGCTTGTAATTCTTCAATGAAGTCCAAGAAGTTTAGATTGAGCTCAACAATATGTGGTGCAGCTTCAGCTGCTACCTCTCCTGCTCTAGACGTGCGGCTACAGCTGCTACCTCTCCTGCTCTAGATGTGTGGCTACAGCTGCTACCTCTCCTGATCTAGACGTGCGGCTACAGCTGCTACCTCTCCTGCTCTAGATGTGTGGCTACAGCTGCTACCTCTCCTGATCTAGACGTGCGGCTATGATATGCTTACACTGAACTTTTACCCATCTCTCTCATAGTCCGTGCTCCCTCTTCTGTGATGGTGTCTTCCAACTCTCCTGCTGTCATTGGCTCTTCTCTCACTCTCAACTGCTCCATTAAGTTGGACGCAGTCGGTGGTTTTTAGTAAATGTCTCAGAACAAAAGCTTTTGTTTTTAATTAAATGATAGATATATTAGTCAATGTTGGAACTCCGGTGACCTCTGCACCTCTGTTTCACACACCTGTGCTTCTCCTTACAAGATGAATTCATAATTGGTACAAGTGACTGAGTATTGTCATAATTATAGTTAGTGGTTGAGATGATGTTGATGTTATCAAATTTAACCTAGTTCTGTCTCTTCTTATAATCCTAATAACTTTCTATAGTAAAGGGCCCTACAGCGTCCTATAGCTTTTAGTGTGATATTTCACAGATATAAGCCAATCAGAACACAATTACACCTTTTCACTAATAGCGATGAAAATGTGTAATTATGCTCTAATTAGTCACTAATAAGCATGTGCCAACCACGTTAATGCGGCAATCAATGTTATTATTTAGTACAGAAACGGTATTGTATTATATTAACATCTGGTAGCATGGTTTGCAGTGAACGTTTGAACACCTCGTAATGTAGAGGGGACACAAATACACTTGGTCATCTATGATATTTATTTATACCAAACTTCACTAAAAACCATGCCATTACATATACTAGCCTAGGTGACCTTGTCTTGTATTATGATATATGCATTACATATACTAGGTGACTGTGTCTATATGCATTACATATACTAGGTGACCTTGTCTTGTATTATGATATATGCATTACATATACTAGGTGACCTTGTCTTGTGATATATGCATTACATATACTAGGTGACCTTGTCTTGTATTATGATATATGCATTACATATACTAGGTGACCTTGTCTTGTATTATGATATATGCATTACATATACTAGGTGACCTTGTCTTGTATTATGATATATGCATTACATATACTAGGTGACCTTGTCTTGTATTATGATATATGCATTACATATACTAGGTGACCTTGTCTTGTATTATGATATATGTATTACATATACTAGGTGACCTTGTCTTGTATTATGATATATGCATTACATATACTAGATGACCTTGTCTTGTATTATTGTATATGCATTACATATACTAGGTGACCTTGTCTTGTATTATGATATTGTGTATTGCCATCTTTGTCCATGTGCTCACAGTACTTGCTCCTTCCTCTGTGATGGTGTCATCCCCCCCTTCACCTACCATCATTGGTTCTTCTCTCACTCTCTCCTGCTCCATTGAGTTGGAGGAGGATCTGGTGAGTGGTGTGGAGTTGCAGGTGGTGTGGAGTGGACCAACTACGTCCCACACTGCTGACAGCACTGGCACTGGCACATCCTACACCAGCACCCTCCCCCTCACCAGCCTGACTGCCGAGGATGCTGGGACCTACACCTGCACTGCCAGCCTCACCTCCTCCTTACAATTTGTCCAGTCCAGCGTTCCTACCATGGCCTCTACTAACTTGGCATTGCAAAGTAATATGCCACACCCACATGCACCAGCTCTAATACAGTGTATAGACACTTGTCTCAGAGTCTGCCTAATATCTCAAAAGAAGACTATTTTCCTGCTTATATTAAACAATTACTGTAAACTACTGTTAGAACTGGAGTGACCAGCACTGTGTGTAGTGCTAGATGCACCTGTACTTCACCATTTCAGATGAGGTGCTTGTATGTAGAGTCTGCAGGTCTGTGAGCATTAACATCCTCCCTAAGTAATGCACTACTACTATATATGTAAATACTACACTATGTAAATATTATAATTTTTCACTTCTCAACTTCGAGATACAAATACAGCTCATGTGTACTGACTGTATGTAAGATTTAAGGTACAGTATGAACATGTCATGGGAATAGTTACAGGTCATGTGTACTGCATGTAAGACTTAAGGTACAGTATGAACAGGTCATGGGAATAGTTACAGGTCATGTGTATTGTTTGTAAGAATTAAGGTATAGTATGAACAGGTCATGGGAATAGTTACAGGTCATGTGTAGTGTATGCACCAGCAGGCAGCACAGACAGAGAGCTGGCTCCAAGACGTGCTGGAGATATGTCTCCCTAGATATTTGAAGTTCAGGGAAGAGAACAGCTTTACACTTTCCTGTGTATTTGCACATTCTCTAATGATGCCATCTTTTTTCACCTCTATCCTAGCGATCTTGAGGATAGGTAAACTCTCTTTTGTGATTCAGCAAATCTGTTTTTTTCTGGAATCAGATGCATTTATCTCGAGGTCGAGCACATCAGAATGAGCTCATGTTGTGAGAGGGTGAACTATCTTCAATGGATTGTTTTACACATTACATTTTCCCTATTGTAGTTAATATGTTGTTATATACTTTCAGCCCGTGCTCCCTCCTCTGTGAAGATGTCTTCTGACTCTATCCCTTTTATTGGCTCCTCCATCACTCTCACCTGCTCCATTGAGTTGGCGGAGAACGTGGTGAGTGGTGTGGAGTTGGAGGTGGTGTGGACCGGACCAACTAGCCCCCTCACCACTGACACCATACCCACTGGCACTGGCACCTCCTACACCAGCACCCTCCTCCTCACCAGCCTGACTGACTCTGATGCTGGGGACTACACCTGCACTGCCAGCCTCACCTCCTCTCTGCCTTTCCTCACTGCAAGTCCATCTACCAGCAACTCTATCAGTATTATTACAGGTATATTTAATTACAACTGCTATATCTAAATATTATATAGCCGGAAATGTCGATGGGAATTATATTTTGATCACTTGACATCAAAGACCATAACCACAACAACAACAAAAACATTTATTTAAAAAGTAAATAAATAAATACAAAAATTTTAAAAGGAAGAAAATGCCCCCATCGACCCTTAATAGGAATGATTGTCCTCACCGTTGAGTTTAATACCTCCAAACATCAGTTAATGTCCGACTCATCCAGTACTTGACTATCTATGCTTCTGGTTGGACACATATAAATGTACTGCATGTAATTTATGTAGTGACAGCTGAAGTTTCACACTCCAGAACTAGGGTTTGCTTCTTGATGTAGACATATTAGGTGTTTGAGTCTCTTCATCTGATGTGGTTTGTTGGACATTTTCAGGAGCTCTTGTGTTGCTGTTTGTTAAGTGCAATCAATTATAGTTCATGCAAGTGCTCAGACATGATTTGCACTTTCAGACGCATGCTTTTATCGGTATTTTGAAGGCCACTCCTATGGGTTTATATTGTATGTGAGCACACATGATAATGCAATCCACATATCATTAGTGTTAGCTGAAGAATACTCAGATCTAGATACAGAAGAGGGAACATAGAAAAGCTGTTGTTTAGTGAACAGGTACTTGTACAGATCAGTTTTGATAGCTTGCAGCCACTGGGGTCCATGATTTGTGGTTGCTGACTGGAAAAAACGAACAGTTTTATCACTTCATGGCATCTCTACCTCAAGGAAGTTGATACCATGCAAATAAATTCCATTTTCCAGTTCAAGTATACTTAGTTATGTGTACATCAATGGTTGTTCCTCCAGTGAATATTATGCATTCTTTATGAACTTGAGATACACAGAGGGATTGGGAGTTAGCCCAAGATGGGACTAAAGACAAATCATTTATCTTTCTTAAAGCCATTGTGGTGTGTATATACATATTTATATTGTGGTGTATATATGTATATTGTGGTATATATATGTGTGTATTGTGGTATGTATATATATATATATATATATATTGTGGAATATATATATTTATCCCTGATGATTGCATTAGCATGCATGAAACTATAGTAGGACTAGCCATCCCAATACTTTTCTATTATTACTATATATATATATATATATTGTGGTATATATATTGTAGTATATATATGTGTAGATTGTGTAGATTGTGGTATATATATGTGTATTGTGGTATATATATATATATATATTATTATATATATATATATTGTGGTATATGTATATTGTGGTGTATGTATATTGTGATATATATACTCTACTCAATGAAACTTACTCTGTACTAAAGTAGTTGCTAACTGGTAAGTTTTCATCCAGTGGTCTCCTCCTTTGGAGTAAGACTAGAACAATATCAGCTGTAGCTAGTTTTAGTAACTAGAGCTTTTACAAAAAGTACAAGGCTAAGTTGAAAGAGCACTTGGCTAACCTTAGCCAGTCCTTTTGGTACAAATCTATTTACTAATGAAGTTTTCATGTGTTGTCTTGTTCAGTGGACTAAGTCTAGACCAATAGCAGCTCTAAGAGAGTACTACTCACAGTAGCTATAGCCACTGCAAAACTTGAGCCCTTTGTTAGAGCAATAACTGGTAAGTAGAGTGGCTAAGTTCTGGTGCTTGCATGAGCTTTGTTTGTTCTTGTTCTAGTACGGGCACACAGCATCAGAGCTAGATGTTGCTAAAGGGAACCCTCAAGAGTAGACAAAGTTATAAGAGCAGAAAGCAGCAGAACAAAAGCACACTTGATAGTTTACATATACATATACAGCTATATCTAGCTCTGTTGCTGTGTACCTGTACTAGGACAAGAACAAACAATGCTTATACAAGCACCAGAACTTAGGTAGATTATATATACTAGGGAACTCTCAAGAGTAGATAAGTAGCTTTTGTTTTACTACAGAGTCTACTAGATATAAGGAAGTGCTAATTCATTAAGGCTTTAGTTGTAGTGGCTTGGTTACATATGCTTGATCTAGCATTATCCCTAACATATTGGGAGCTCTTCTCAGACATTCCACTCAGTGTTACCTGTAGATCTTGGAATGATAACTAATGGATATCAACAGAGAATGGGCCACTACTTTCAGGGCTGGTGATGGTTACTGTACTTAAAATTTTCTTGCAACAGTGTTGGGGTTTGGGGTAATTATCTAGGTTACAGCTAAGGCATTCAGTGAGTTAACAATGCTGTTCTGTATCCTGTTTTTCACCCTGAATGATAGGCATGTATGTCTGCTGTAAACTCTGGCCTTTGGATGTAAGTGTGTGCTGTTAAGCAGCCCTCCACAAAGTCTTAGTTGGGTGTCCTTATGGTAATGCATTGGTCTCACTGTTATTGAGTTACGCTCATGCATAGTAGCTTCACCATCAAGGCAATGTATTCCACGCACATGCATAGTAGCTTCACCATCAAGGCAATGTATTCCACGCACATGCATAGTAGCTTCACCATCAAGGCAATGTATTCCACGCACATGCATAGTAGCTTCACTGTCAAGGCAATGTATTCCACAAACTTTGAAATAAAGGAAATAATAGTGTGATTTGCCCAGTCTTCTAGCAGCTGTTACTTCACCGGGAACTCCTGCTCCATGAATATGATGCCTCAAAATACTTCCAGTGATTAAATATTATGCAAAATATTCACTTCATATTGGTAGAAGAATAGGTTATTTATTTGGTGATTGAATGCTGACTTTATTTGTGGTTGTTGTAATAATTATATAATATATATATTATATAATTATATATTTTAAGAGTAAATTTTCGAACTTCATTAGAATGCAAATACAATAAGCTACTGTTTGGTATAAGAATCAGCTCATTGAACAAAAGCTATTCAGTGCTACATTGCTATACGTCTACAGAAAAACTTACACCAGAGAAATCCACCAGATGCGCTTCCTTGTTCAAAAGCCAAGGCATTCAGTAGTTCCTGTAGCATAACTGTTTTAAATCAATAGAGCAGCCTATTGGGCATGTGCATACAAAGAATGAGCACATGTTTAAAGTCTTTGATTTCTGCAATGTCTGAGTTTGCGCCATATGGCCTTTATGACTTTATGGGAGTTTATCGGTAAAGTGTGCATTTTCTTGCAGGTTTTGGTTTGACGTGGGGAGGGGGGATAGGGCTTGCCAGATTATGCTTAAATTTTTCCCTATAATGCTCTTCTCAGATGCTCAAGAAGCAACCTATAATACTGGATATTATGCCCATAATACCCAAGAAACAGCCTATGGACCCATAATGCTCAAGAAACGACCTGTAATGCTGGACATACATATAAGCCAATAATGTTCAATTATTCCTGACAATAAAATTTCACTTTCTAGGATTCTACTGCATGATTACCAGCGTAGATAGATGTTCTTGAAAAGAGTTAAACAAATGAACACATTCAGCTGCTGCTGAAGAACGTTGAATCGATTTACAGACTCTTGACCTCTCTAGGACTTCTATTGCATGCCTCTTCCCACCAGTCTTTCTTTAATATCAGCTGAAATACCATCAACCATCGGCATGCACCTGGGGGCTCACTTCTTAACCCAGATAAAAGGAAAAGTGTGGCTGTTTTCTTTCCACCTGTAGGGTTAAGTTCACCAACTCTTACTGGATCGGAGTAGTGTCCATATTTGAAGGTAGAAACAGCTAACTTAAGATCAGTTCCAAAATTTTGATCTAAATATTTGTAGACAGGTTGCACACATCAAGTAACATAATCAATAAGCTGTTGCTTCTAAGTAAGATTGGAAGATCAACTTTATGTAATTGCATCAGTGTTAGGATAATCTTTGGTAGCACAAAGAGCGCTAATTTCCTCATCATGAGTGGCCCATTTCAGAAATGGTTCTCCAGCGTGAATAGTTCTCCAGTATCAATAGTTATTGCTAACTCCACTTTTGCATTGGGACATCATCAAGGATCTCCAGGAGCTTTATTCTTGCTGGGGACAGGTAGATTTGTTGTAGTTTCCAAGCTAACTTCATCCTTGGACTTCTCCAATCCAGCCCTTCATAAATTCATCAAGATGAAGTGTTTTAGAATTCACTCCTACATGGTCTAATGTGAGAGAAGAATCCTACATCCATAAACTTGACACTTTAAGAGTTTCAATGGATACATTATTAAACATGATTGTGCGTAGCTGCAATTGATAAGTTTGAGGAAATCCCAAATTTAGTAGAAAGACAATTAGCTGGCGTGTAGTTTCTTACCTGTAGGGCATTTAGCCAACAACATGAATCAAACTACATACACTCTATCTCCCAATCCCTGTCAACATAACCTAATACTACCACCATTGCTTGGCAAACATGGGCAGTACCCAATCCTGGTCAACGTAACATAATACTACCAACATCGCTTGGCAAGCATGGGCAGTAACCAATCCTGGTCAACGTAATGTAATACTACCATTGCTTGGCAAGCATGGGCAGTAACCAATCCTGGTCAATGTAACGTAATACTACCACCATTCTTGGCAAGCTTGGGCAGTACCATAATAGTTGTTTACCAGTAATGTTGATTTTAATACAGTCTGTTCTCTCTAATAGTCCACCAGTGGGAAAGTGGTCTCAAGGTGGCTATTAGGGAGAATGGACTACTAGAGAAAATGCTATAAAAGCACATAATTAAACCTTAATTTTATTATTATTGGTCCACAGGTTGCTCAGTGCACATAGTACTTGGAAAAAAATCTCTAATAACAGTCTGCCTGGAGTTTAATTCTTTTTTCAGTTCCATGCATTTACGATAAATGTTTGTAAGCATACTTGTAGTGTCATCTTCTTGCAATGATGAAGTCAGATGAAGTAAACTTTTAACCATCTTCAAGCTTTCGTCCAGATCGGTGCAGTTTAAAATGCCTTTACGATTCACCTCACTTGACTCTACGACACTGTCATTGGCATCAATATCTGTCTCGGAGCGAGTTGGTGAATTACAACTTGCACTTTCAAGATCACTGTGGAACTCTTGATTGCTTATGCATTGCTGCTCTTCTTCTACGACTATTTCTATTTAATTCAGTCGCACAATCTCGCTGTCTTCGATGATGAACCATTCTTCCAGTGCTGTGGCTAAGCCACCAGGGTCTTCATTAGACTGCACACACAAAGATTGAAGATCTCCAAGCATGTGTTGTTCAGTTGGCTGTAAGTTGGTGCTTGAAACAGTCTCATCGAATGACTGAAGTGTAGTGCTCTTGAATAAAGTGCAGAGATCTTTAATAGCTGATGAAGTACATTGCTGATGGTATCTTCCAGTGTTTTGGTGAAGCTGAGCAGTATGCAGCGGGGAAAGAATATCAGCATTAAGCCAGCAATTAGCTAAGGTACATTGCTGATGGTATCTTCCAGTGTTTTGGTGAAGCTGAGCAGTATGCAGCGGGGAAAGAATATCAGCATTAAGCCAGCAATTAGCTAAGGTAGCTTGAGTCAGGGAATCCCATGCTTGATGTGCAAGTGTTCCTGCATCAAGAAGATTGGGTGGATAAGCATGGTCTATACCTCGCACACCTGCTGTTAGAGCTGCCCCAAGCTGTCGTAGCTGATCATAATTTTCAAGATTCTTGACCATGATGTGAAGAAGCTTGCTCTTATAGTTGGCTTTCAGTGCAGCAATGATACCCTGGTCCATGGGCTGGTGGACAGTAGTACAGTTAGGTGGTAGAAGAATCCATTTCACTTGTGGATCTTGCAATGCAGGGTCATCTCTGTTATGCGACCCAAAATTATCAGCCAACAGTACAACTTGTCTTGAAGTCTGCTTCCTTATTTGAGAAAGAAAGACTTCTCGGAACCACCGCTTGGTAAGCTTGCTATCGTTCCAAGCATTTGATTGGTTGTTGTATGGAATAGGTGATTGACGAACACGAAAGCACCAAGGCCTAGCAGCCTTTCCAATCATTGCCAGTCCTTGTGAGTTCCTGTGGTATTAGTGCAAGTAATGAGTGTGACTCGAACTTACGCTTTCTGTGCCTTTGTGACTCGAACTTGTCTTCTTTCTTCATATTGTGCTGTTTAAGTGGAATGAGGAATGAGCTTGAAGTATAGGCCTGTTTCATCCCAATTGTAGGGTCATAACTTCCAAAGTCCTTTCTAAATTCATCAATTTTACTTTTGATTTGCTCATGGTCAACTTCTCCAGCTTCGCCATGCAAACGAACACTCTTTCCAATGCCAGTTCGCTTCCTGACTTTCTCCCACCACCCACTTGATGCTTTGAAGTTGGTTTTGCCTTAGAGATTTAGCCACTTCTTCAGCTTTAGCCTTTATTATGCTTAATGAAACAGGGAGTGAGTGGCTTTGGCCTATAGCAAAGAAGAGTAACAAAGGCAACCACTCTCTCTTTAATTGCACCATATTGTGTGGGGCAATTGCGTTTGAGATCAGCAGGTGAGTTGAGAAATTTCTGCTTGAGGTCCTTTGCTTTCCAAAATCCTGTTAATGGTTTTTTTACTGACCCCAAATTCTTCATCTAGTTGAGTTTGTTTAACTCTATTCAGTGTCCTCTCGATGCTGTCAGGCTTAAAGCCTCGCTTTTTGGCCTCATCAATAATTTCACACTTCCTCTTCAGGGTTAGCTCAACTATAGGCTTCTTGAAAAATAAGTTGAGCTGGTGTTAGCTGCTTCCCCTTCCTGGAGCTACTGCCAGGGAGTTTCCTTAGATGAGCTGGCATCTGCCTCTGACTCATAGTGCTCTAGCAATACAATTTGAGCTCTTTCAACACAAAAAAAAACTGTGAGTGCAGGTGCAAGTCATGTGCTGCACATGCATGATGCAATTACCATGTGTGTGCAATTACCAGTGTGTGTGTGACCATACCATGCAATTTACAGTTGTACACATCAAAGCCAAAGCACAAGCAAAAGTGGGTCGGGTTAGTCAAGGTGGACTATTATAGAAAATGGACTATTAGGGAACTCTAGAGAGAACTGTATGTAGTCACTTTCTCTTGCCCACAAATAAATGGTGCCATTTGACGTAATTGCTGACTGCTACTAAGTCTAAACCTCTCTCTTCACAGAAACAGTTTAATGGTCTCCAGCCTTTAATAAGAACGCAGTAGCCACTTCTGCAGTAATTGACTCGGACAGAGTTTCTCTTGCAAGATACAATTCTTTGCATGAATGTTTGACATCTGCTATGCCTTTTTTCAACTGATACAAACATTCTCTTCCATTAGAAGGTTTAGTTGATTTTACATGTTGAATTAGTAGTACACTTTTCTTTGGCTTTAATCCTGTCTGCTGGTAGGCTCAACAGCTACACCACCTTTGCCTCGTCCTTTTGGTGGGTTTATTTCCTTCCCAAAACGGGCCTAGTAGGAACTTTAAGTCTGTCTAGAAAACTATGGGCCTTAGGCCAGGCGTAGGTGACTCAAGATTCTGTACAGCTGCAGATGAATTGTTGTCTATCAAGGATATAATATCATTGCAAGTGCCACTAGTACCACTAGGCTGTATATCACTATCAAAAGACTTAGTATTAGAGAAACTCTCTGCCATGCAGTTGTGTAACTGACTAGAGAGTAATAAGAGACTAACTATTTACAAATTCTGACATAGACTCTTAAACATATCTGAACAAAACACATAAGAGGCCCTTGGACAGGGCCCCCCACTCTGAGCTGCCCTGCCCCACAGGCTGGACAAGTATACAGACACTCAACACAAAGGAACAACAGAACAAAAGCTGAAACTAACACACATACAATTATAGTATTTAATAATCTAATTTATAAACAGTAAAAAAGCCAATGAACCACAGAAGCTAGCTCTTGCTCAGAGTGCTGCCTATAATGCTCAGAGTGCTGCCTATAATGCTCAGAGTGATGCCTATAATGCTCAGAGTGCTGCCTATAATGCTCAGAGTGCTGCCTATAATGCTCAGAGTGATGCCTATAATGCTCAGAGTGCTGCCTATAATGCTAAGAGTGCTGCCTATAATGCTCAGAGTGCTGCCTATAATGCTCAGAGTGCTGCCTATAATGCTCAGAGTGCTGCCTATAATGCTCAGAGTGCTGTCTATAATGGTCAGAGTGCTGTCTATAATGCTCAGAGTGCTGTCTATATGCTCAGAGTGCTGCCTATAATGCTCAGAGTGCTGTCTATAATGCTCAGAGTGCTGTCTATAATGCCCAGAGTGCTGCCTATAATGCTCAGAGTGCTGCCTGTAATGCTCAGAGTGCTGCCTATAATGCTCAGAGTGCTGCCCTATAATGCTCAGAGTGCCGCCTATAATGCTCAGAGTGCTGCCTATAATGCTCAGAGTGCTGCCTATAATGCTCAGAGTGCTGCCTATAATGCTCAGAGTGCTGTCTATAATGCTCAGAGTGCTGCCTATAATGCTCAGAGTGCTGCCTATAATGCTCAGAGTGCCGCCTATAATGCTCAGAGTGCCGCCTATAATGCTCAGACTGTTGCCTATAATGCTCAGAGTGCTGCCTATAATGCTCAGACTGCTGCCTATAATGCTCAGAGTGCTGCCTATAATGCTCAGAGTGCTGCCTATAATGCTCAGAGTGCTGCCTATAATGCTCAGAGTGCTGCCTATAATGCTCAGAGTGCTGCCTGTAATGCTCAGAGTGCTGCCTATAATGCTCAGAGTGCTGCCTATAATGCTCAGACTGCTGCCTATAATGCTCAGAGTGCTGCCTATAATGCTCAGAGTGCTGCCTATAATGCTCAGAGTGCTGCCTATAATGCTCAGAGTGCTGCCTGTAATGCTCAGAGTGCTGCCTGTAATGCTCAGAGTGCTGCCTATAATGCTCAGAGTGCTGCCTATAATGCTCAGAGTGCTGCCTATAATGCTCAGAGTGCTGCCTATAATGCTCAGAGTGCTGCCTATAATGCTCAGAGTGCTGCCTGTAATGCTCAGAGTGCTGCCTATAATGCTCAGAGTGCTGCCTATAATGCTCAGAGTGCTGCCTATAATGCTCAGTGTGCTGCCTATAATGCTCAGAGTGCTGCCTATAATGCTCAGAGTGCTGCCTATAATGCTCAGAGTGCTGCCTATAATGCTCAGAGTGCTGTCTATAATGCTCAGAGTGCTGCCTATAATGCTCAGAGTGCTGCCTATAATGCTCAGAGTGCTGTCTGTAATGCTAAGAGTGCTACCTATAATGCTCAGAGTGCTGCCTATAATGGTCAGAGTGCTGCCTATAATGCTCAGAGTGCTGCCTATAATGCTCAGAGTGCTGCCTATAATGCTCAGAGTGCTGCCTATAATGCTCAGAGTGCTGCCTATAATGCTCAGAGTGCTGCCTATAATGCTCAGAGTGTTGCCTATAATGCTCAGAGTGCTGCCTATAATGCTGCCTATAATGCTCAGAGTGCTGTCTATTTTACAGTATTAGTCATAGTGTTAGGCAAGTGCTTGGATTTCACTCAGAAGTAACTCATGTAAGTTGTAAAACAGTGTTGCAGCTCTCTCCCAAAGTGAAGACAGTTCTGCATCACACTCGGGCAGGTAGATGCCATCTTGTGGAGGTGACCCACCAAATCAGAATGCCTCGCCCCCACCAGTGAACTATGACGGAGCACACAGAGCTGCATGTGGCATAGCAAGACTAATTAGGCAGACACAGAGTTTAACCCTCCGATACCACTTGTATGGTTTAGAACAGCTACAGCATCTAACCCATTTGGGTGAGGAGTAACTTGGAGGGAAACTATTGACACCAACCTTATTTGTGTTCTTATATTCTTTGCTATAACTTCTTTTTTAAGAATAAATTCTCAAACTCAAACTCATTAGAATGCAAATATAATAATAAGCCTCAGTCAGATGAGCTCCACTGAGGCAAGCAAACAAAAGCTATGCAGTGTTTGTCCAGCTGTGTCTGCAACAAAGCTTTCAGCAAGAAATCATCCAGCATCACTTGTTATCTCAATATTGAAGTGATTCAGAGCAATTCCAGCTTATGATGTGTGCAGCTCTCCTAACAGAGCTGCTTCCAGGAACACTAGTCAATGCTTGGAAAACAGTTCATGTTGGCAGTGAAGATGATCAGCCTTTATTCTCTGTTTTCCTCACTTACCCTGGCAGACAGGAGTATTGTTTTATGACTACCTTACAAGATACAGTGGTCTGTATATACTGGGCATGTGTGGGCAAACAGGAAGTGTTGTTTTATGGCTACCTTACAAGGTTCAGTGGTCAGTATATACTGGGCATATGTAGGCAAACAGGAAGTGTTGCTTTGTGACTACCTTATAAGTACAGTGGTCAGTATATACTGGGCATGTGTAGGCAAACAGGAAGTGTTGTTTTGTGACTACCTTATAAGGTACAGTGTTCTGTATATACTGGGCATGTGTAGGCAAACAGGAAGTGTTGTTTTATCACTACCTTATAAGGTACAGTGGTCTGTATATACTGGGCATGTGTGGAAGCGTTGCTTTATGACTACCTTATAAGGTACAGTGGTCTGTATATACTGGGCATGTGTAGGTAAACATGAAGTGTTGCTTTATCACTACCTTATAAGGTACAGTGGTCTGTATATACTGGGCATGTGTAGACAAACAGGAAGTGTTGCTTTATCACTACCTTATAAGGTACAGTGGTCTGTATATACTGGGCATGTGTGGAAGCGTTGCTTTATAACTACCTTATAAGGTACAGTGGTCTGTATATACTGGACATGTGTAGGTAAACAGGAAGTGTTGTTTTATGACTACCTTATAAGGTACAGTGGTAAGTATATACTGGGCATGTGAAAAGCCAAAAAAAATCTGGTGTTGGCTTATAAAAATGTTGTAATTGATATCCATGTTACAGTTTGAGATGTGTCATTTGCTTATTAATATATGTGTGCATTGTGTTGCAAGTTTGTGCTATACCTAAAGATGGTTAGATGATTTATGACATCTTATGTGTGAAATCTATGTCTTCATTATTCCCCAGTGGGTCTTCCCTCTACCCCCACCATGGTCATGGTGATCCCCCAGTCTTCTTCCATCAACCTGGCCTGGAGTCAGCGTGCTGGAGATGTGGTGGACTCCTATACCATATCTTATTCCTATGTTACTCGACGCTGTGAGGGTAGTGTACGTGGTGAAGCCACACTCACTGAAATAGATGGCTCCAGCAGAACATACACTCTGTCTGATGTAGAGGAGGACAGTTACTTTGACATCAGCATCACAGCTATGAATGGGGCAGGAAGTAGTGCTGTGCCAGCTAGGACCTCTGCCACCACACTAGTAGCAGGTGAGATATTGATGTCTACTAGAATATACATGATGATTATTGAGTTGTAATGAACCACCACACTAGTAGCAGGTGAGATATTGATATCCACTAGAATATACATGATGATTATTGAGTTGTAATGAACCACCACACTAGTAGCAGGTGCGATATTGATGTCTACTAGAATAAACGCTGATGATTATTGAGTTGCTATATAATGCACACATGCACACAACACACACACACACACACACACACACTCACCCAACCTGCAGCACCATCTGGTATTGTTGTATCTCTAATGACCACTACCATCACCTCCACTACTGTCACCTTAACCTGGGGACGTGTTACATGCAGAGACAGGAATGTTGAGATTACAAGATATGCTATCCAATATAGCCCCAGCTCTGACTCCAGTTATATAAGTGGTGCATTTATAATGCCTATTTTTAACAACAATGAATACACTATCACTGGCCTCATCCCAAGGACTAACTACAATATACAAGTTAGAGCAGACCACTCTAGTTTCGATAATACATTTATAGGGACTATGATAGCAACAGTGGATGCACAGACTGCAGTGCCAACAGGTGAGGCTGTAGTTTGACATCAGTCAATTATAATAATGTCATGTATCATGTCTCTACAGCTCTTAGTTTCTTATTGAGGGGCACTCCATATCTTAACAACAGTGCAGTGGCCTTGACTGCCGTAGGGGCTGACAATAATGCCCTGATCTGCCTCACCAACCTCACTGCATGCTGTAGGGATGGTGACACTGGTGGGAGTGCCAGGGGTGGCTGGAGGCTGCCAGATGGATCTCTAGTTCCTAGTAATTCCTTTGGATCTACAGTTAGTATAATTAGAAGCAGAGGTCCCAGTGCAGTTCTCCTTCAGCGTAGAGGCAGTGCTGTGGGGCCCACTGGAGTGTTCACCTGTGAAGTCCCTGATGCTAGTGGTGAGAGCAGATCTGTCTACATCTACATCTATGCTGGACAGGTTCCAGGTACCAGCTATTATGTGGCATGCACTTTACTTGACAGCTCTAGCTCTGAAGTGGATGTGCAATCATATTGTTCTCATCCCCTCATGCACAGGTTCTCTGACGATCACTGACTTTTCTTACAACCGCTTGGCACTTGTTCTAACATGCACTTCTAGTGGAAGACCCACGGACTCAGTCACATGGCTTAAGTATGGGTCAGAAATTAGACGTAGCAGTTCTCAGTTCTCTCAGACTCAGAAGATTACAGACAGAGTGAATGCTACTTACCAGCACCTCCTCTCTAGTGGGAGTGCAACTAACTTTGTGGGAAGATTCACTTGTGTTGTCAGAGATGGAAGTGGTGGGAATGCTAGTAGGACTCTGGCAGTAAATGGTGTGTTTAGATGTTAATATGTTAGTGCATTGATAAAGAACACTAAGAGTTGTTAAATGTTCAGAATGAGATTCCCCTTCAGTACAGTGTGAAACTAGCATAGCTGTGAAACTAACAGTCTGGTGTTAAACTATAGCTGACAGTCTTCTCTAAGTGTAATTTGTTTTGCAACAAGCAAAGCTCTAAGCTTCTATATTGCAATTAGTTTGCCTGAAGGCAGCTAACTGTTTGATCATTTGTGAGTTAACAGTCCAAGATGTTCAGCTGCTAATTGCAGGAAAGTGTGAAGTGCTCCTAGTCAGTACGCTGGTTAGAGCTTTCATTATGGCTAGTTGGAATGTTATGTAGTTATCTGACTGGCCTCCTCATATGTCAAATAGTGCAACAATTTTGGTTGGTGCAAGTTTTCAGGTATTTCATCCAGTATCAAATATGATTAACAGCTGTACTACGTAGCTGTACAGTGTTTCACTAAACAGTCATGTCAGAGCAAAAGGTATGAAGCCTCTCTAAAATAGCAGCTGCTTCCCACTACAAGTAAATATGTGGTGGCCTCTAAATATTGCCTGACAACTAGCACTATATCTTGTTAGACATAGAGACCTGGGACTTATGCTATTTAGAGATCCTGAAGGCCTGGACTGTGGCAACCCAGCAGAGTGAAGGTGCTTCTTAGAGCCTGAGTGTCTCTAAGTACCGTAGCTTCCAGGTATCAGTGTCCAACTGATTTAGAGGTAAAGTAACCGTAACCTAGCTACATCATTTAGCAATAGCTAGCGAGATGATAAGAAATTACTAGTTGGTTGCTGGAACATGAAACTAGCATAACTGGGAGCAATGGATTTTGCAGTTAAATTTATGGCAGTCTAGTTAAATTCTTGCATACACAGTGCACTAGACTGCTATAGACTTGAATTCTTGCATACACAGTGCACTATACTGCTATAGACTTGAATTCGTGCATACACAGTGCACTAGACTGCTATAGACTTGAATTCTTGCATACACAGTGCACTAGACTGCTATAGACTTGAATTCTTGCATACACAGTGCACTAGACTGCTATAGACTTGAATTCTTGCATACACAGTGCACTAGACTGCTATAGACTTGAATTCTTGCATACACAGTGCACTAGACTGCTATAGGCTTGAATTCTTGCATAGACAGTGCACTAAACTGCTATGGACTTGAATTCTTGCATACACAGTGCACTAGACTGCTATGGACTTGAATTCTTGCATACACAGTGCACTAGACTGCTATGGACTTGAATTCTTGCATACACAGTGCACTAGACTGCTATGGACTTAGATTGTTGTAGTGGAGTGGGATGAGCTTGGCTTTAAAATCCTGAGGTGCCCACCCTCTATGTAAAAACACTGATGCATGTGTACTTGTATCAGTGTAGCCAACAAAATAGAGAAGTAGTCAAGAGAATTAACAAAACTGCTGGTTCTCTGATTACCTGTCAATGTTAGGAGCATTTTTAATGTTTTACCAGAATATTAGGGTATGTGAATCTTTACCTTCAAATGACGCGAGACAAACATCAGAGCTTACGTCTTCCTCTACCCTACATCACAAGGATAAACTCACTAATCTCAGATATGTCTTACTCTACTCACCATCTCAAGGATAAACTCACTAATCTCAGATGATATGTTTTTCTCTATCCTCCATCATAAGGATAAACTCAGATATGTCTTCCTCCACACTCCATCACAAGGATAAACTCACTAATCTCAGACATGTCTTCCTCTATCCGATCATAACATAGATAACCCCTTTAGCTCTGCACATTCTATGCAGTTCTATTGCAACAGGACCTCCATGTCTTTGAATTGCTACTGTAGCTACCTTTTACTAGGTCACAAGCAGAGTCCGTACTAAAGAACTTGATGGAATTGACATTGGTATTTAAAACTGGGATAAACCAGCTCTTGTTAAAGGAGCTCTCATTGGCACACTCTTATGTGCCTCTAGGATTGACAAGATGACCAGCTCTTGTTAAAGGAGCTCTCATCAGCACACTCCGCTATTGTGGACCTTCTCAAAAGCAAATACAATAGACAAACTTAGTCCACAAAGAATGATGCTAGGACATGTCATACCAATTGCAATTTTTTAGGCCACTAATCTAGACTGGTTGGATACACTTTTTTGTGTAGTTATTGAGAGCTAATATAGGCCAAAATTAAACTTTACATTTGCATTGTGTTGGATTCCTGTGCAGAATCCACTGAGTGCTAGTACCTCAGTGACATTTCCCTTGGGGGGGGGGGGGGGGGGGGAAGGGCTTCATCGCTGTGTCCTGTTCATAGCTCCAGCATTCTAGCAACAGGTCTGTTTTGTGGATTCCAATCCAAGAGCTAATCCAGGATCCAATTGAGCGGCCGTTGTGTTGTGGTGATGTCGAGAGCTATTGCAGTCTAGCTGTTTCCATCTGTAGCATTTCCAGGAGCTGGTTTAATCAAGGGTATGATCAGGCAGAAGACATTCATTCAGCTGTGCCGACGTGTCTCTGAAAGCAAATGTTATGTAATTTTGTTGTAAAGCTATATAATATGTTCCAGAAATTACATAAGTGTTTGTTATGATGGGGATATGGAGTATGTTTCAAGGTAATTCAGATGAAGCCAATTTCCTTGTTGACCAGGTCAATGGGAGTGCCCAGCTTGATTGTATGGCCTTGTGAGAAGTGATTACTCCGGATACACTGGATGGCTGCTCGTATAGAGTACATCATAACCAGCATAGTGTCAAATTGCACAGCTGATCCCACTTGTCTGCAAAGAGAGTGGCAAGCCTTTAGTAAAAGGTCGTGCACTGCTTAGCCATTCCCCCTGTGGTAGAGAAGACATTGCTCGTAGGTCCTCTAGTTCTCATTCTATTGCTTCATGTAGCAGGTGGAGATCATGACCTTTCTGTTAGAGGGGCATGAGGATTAAACACTCTGACAACCAAGTAGGTTCTTTCATAGCAGGCTCCCCAGAATCCATTGGCTGTGGTGCCAAGACTTGTATCTTCTGTCTTATACAGTCTTGTAACATGCATCTCTAGCTGGTTGTTTCATAGCTATCAAGTGCATGTTGTTCTGGTTTTTCACAAGTTGCTGTACTGCTATGTCTCAGAGAAGCAATCTCTCAGCCCTAAACTAAGAGGAGGAATGTATCATATGCGATATACTTAAACTTCCAGACAAGCCATCAGAGTGAAATAATTTCCTTTTCTTACACTTTGGGGCGACTCTGCAATAGTGCTAACAACTTGCGATGTAATAGAACAACTTACACTTGGTAGCTAAGCAACAAGCAGCTGGTAGCTAGTGCTTGAACAAAATTATTAGTGGTGCAGGGGCCTGACACGCTGTACCCACACATTGATAAAGATTAGCCACACCCACAAATGTTGGTCTGTCAGAACATAAGCTGTCCTGCTCAGTCCCCTTCAGTACCTTGGCTGGAAATTGGCTAATGGAGGCTGCCATTTTGCACTATAAACTACAAACTTGGCAGAAGGCATTTTGTACCATTTGTCTAGGGGGTTGTGGGTTTGTTACTTGACCAGAATTGTATAGGACAGTAAACTAGATGTCAGTGTGCAAGCTCTGTCAACATACATAGACTTGTACCTCCAAGACTTTTCTGGCTGCTACCATGAAGAACTTTGTCACCTCATTCCATGTATATATTATATCTAGTGCCCACCTGTTAACATAGTCTGTAATACTACCTGTGATGGAATAAACTTATGGGAGCAGTGTGTGTGCAGTGGCTATTATTTAGAATCATGCTGCTTCATACATATGCCCTTTATATTTGCAATACTCTATATAAGAATTATAAGATGTGAATGTATTAGAGTGCACTTCCCTGCAGGTGTTACAATCAGCAACAATCCCTTACCCTTCATGGTGGGCCAGAATGCTGAGCTGACATGTTCTAGTGACACTGGTGTGGCAGACCGCATGCAGTGGGCATCCAATGGTGTGGTGTTGGCTAGTGACACATCAGTACAGCAGCTACGGCTTGTGCTGAGCACTGTCAACGACAGCCTCTCTGTTCACTCTTCAAACTTCACTTGCTCTGTGACTAGAGATGAGGGAATGCTTAATGAAACAACCTCTAACCAGACGCTTCCAGTTACAGTTACAAGTATGTGTCTCCTCGCTCACTCACACACACACACACTCACACACACACTCACACTCACACACGCACACACACACACCACACACACTCACACACACACACACATAACACTGTTCATCACATCCATACTGTTTTTTAATCATGGCAATTGTGCTAGTGCAAACCAGAGGCAGTGTACCTTGAAAGTTGGTTTGAATCCATTCTGAATGATTATGAGCCATAAATATTAGGTGTTGAAAATTATGCAAGTGTTTGTTAAAACTTATCTGAGCTTGGAGGAGACTGGAGTGCTAATCAGGTAAAACTTCCTAGAGACCGTTTTAAGGCATAAGCAAATGCTGTAGCTGATGCTATAACTAGCGTATTCCTCCTGTGCTTTTAAAAAATTTATTTATTTTATTACATATATTATTCGGTGTGGGATTTGTGGAACATTGTCCCTTCGACAAAGCTCCCGCCTTTCCCATAGCTCTGTCCTCTTTCTGTTCTACAGGACATGTCTCCTTCAGGTCTGTAGAAGCTCATCCACAAGAAGAGGAAAACAATAGCATTTTTCCTGATTTTCCAGGGTGTTGTTTATAGAAATACTAGTGTTGACACCACCAACGCATATTGATTCAAATTAACTCTTCGGATGTACTTGATTTTCCCTCTCACTCATGCACATCAACAACACTTCACTCAATACTCACTTTACACTAGCACTCACTCTCACATCACACTCACACACTATACATATGCACAACAGCCATGCTCTCACTCACATCCTAACACACACTCAATACTCACTTTACACAAGCACTCACTCTCACATCACACTCACACACTGACACATATGCACAACACCCATGCTCTCACTCACATCCTAACACTCACTCAATACTCACTTTACACAAGCACTCACTCACACATAACACTCTCACACTGATACATATGCACAACAACCATGCACTCACTCACATCCTAACACCCACTCAAAGGATTCACACTTACACGGTCAATTCGTTATGTCCACTTGCCTCTCATCTCTTACAGTACCGCCTCAAGCTATTTCTGTCACCATCAGTAGGTCAGGAGGTCTAGTGGCAGGATCAGAGTACAACCTAACCTGTGTAGTCTCAGAGCTCATTACTGGCCTCACAGGCATGCCAAGTGCAGCGTGGGAGAAGGCAGCTGGTAATCAGATCCCCAGTGAGGCTGTGCAGGAATCTTCTAGAAGTGATGGGATGGCTATGGTAGTCTTGAAGTTTAATCCTTTGAAGACGTCATTTGGTGGAGTATACGTATGTAGAGGTACCTTGCTCTCCCCAGCTGAACAGGACCCACTTGAGGAGACTGCCAGGGAGGATGTCACTATCCAAAGTAATGAATTCAATATGAATTATTATGTATCTGTATCTGTTATCGACACAAAACTTATGCCGGCTTATTTTATTTTATTTTTTTAAGGGGGAAGTGGTTGAAAAATGATAACTTCATTCTTGCATGTACACTTTACTTATTGCAGTTTCAGATTGTTTGCTCTGGCTAATTATTGATCATTAAATAACATACTGCATAAATTAAGGGGAGGACATTGTCAAATCTTTGCTCTCTTATTTTGTTTTATGCCTGAAGTTATATCCACTTAAGGAGTACTTTTTACTGCATGTGTACTTGTTACTCTCTCTTGCAATTCCCTGTCATCTTCTTCTGGTTTGGGGATGGTTGATTATCATGTGTAGAAGAACAGCAAAGTATAGGCTTAAATGCAATGTGAGATTCTCCAGGTTTCTGCCTCTCCTGATCTTCAGAATTTCAAAGTCATCATGTGGACTAAAGAGGGTATGAAGATATTTCTGACAGTGTTGTTGGGCCAGATCAGCACATTTACTAGGCCACATAAGGAGCCAGCTCCAGTTAAAACCAGTCCTCTTGCAGCAAGAACCTCTCTCTATATATATATATATATATAGCTAGTTATAGCTAACAATGTCGACCAGAGTAGTGAGCCTCCATGCCTCCATGTAGCTAGCTAGATATCTGGTTAGAGGTTCTCTGAGCTGCCAAATTTAGTGCAGTGCATATCTTTACCACCGCTGTGATTCCTCGCAGAAGGTTGAGATGCCTTGGGCTCATGCTGATATGGAACAACCTTTGTCCGCATGGCTACTTTCAAAGGAGCAGTAGAGCCTGAAACACGGAGTTACTCACCCCCATTTCACTCTCCTCAGCTATGATATCAAGTTAGCCACACCCTAACCAGGCAAAAATGTTAGAAGTAGATATGCTAGAAGACTTGGAACAAAAAAGCATGATGGAGTAAAAAGTTTAAAATAATTCAAAATGGACAGAACTCCTTTAACACAACAAAAGAAGACCACAAAATAGTAAACAGTATCCTCCAATAAATATTCTTCTAATATTCTCAATGCTGGCTATAAGTGTAATTTAGTAGGACCCTTTTGTTAAAGACAAACCAACACTAATGACCATAATTACAGGGTGCAGTTCGTGCTTAAAACACCCTTCCTATACTGCCACCTAAGTTACTAAACTAGTGTGAATACCAGAACTGGCCAGTGAGGGAAGGTGCATTGGATGTCCAGCCCTCAATAGACAGCCCAGAAATAAGCATCCTCCTTGTTATACCACATACTTGACTTTGGAACTTGATTCATTTTAAGGTTAAAATCATTGTTGTTTTTAAATGACATGCTTAAAAGGCTCAGAGGCTGCAGAGCAGCACCTCGGTAAGTCCTCATTCATATTTAGGACAAGCTACCTTTAATATTTGTGATGGAAGGGCAACGTATATTCTTATTATATGCACGACATATTTCCACATTGATGTTCCCCCTGAGGTTTAGTTCCCCAAAGAGTTATTGCAGTATTCCTAAGCATAAAAATTATACCAAGATATTCTGCTATCACCCAACTGAATCAGAGTCCTATAAGAATATAGTAATGACTAAATCTTCCAAACCTGAGTCCAAGCACAAGTGTGTGTCTAATCAAGCTTGACAGTGATGCCTGATGTGTTGCTTTACTGCCATTATCTTGTATTTTCTGCAGTCCCTACTCCAACTGTGTCTCTCTCAGTTCTCTCTGCCTTCTTGGTGGCTGGTGGAGTGGAAAATGTCACTCTCAACTGTTCTGCCATGCTGGATGTTAACGTAGACAATGGAGACTTAGAGTTCTCTTTCTACTGGAGAGACAAAGACAATAGAATCATATCAGCTGGTGGGAGAATCTTCATCGACTCTACCTCCACTTCCATCTCCTCTATTCTCACTCTCTCTCCTCTCAGCACCATGGACACCGCCATCACTTGCACAGTTATAGTAGCAGAGAGACAGGGCACACTAGCAACTAGTTTACCAGGGAACAAGTCGGTTTCAATTGATGTCCAGAGTAAGTGAGCAGGGACAATTAATATGTGACGTGACCTGATTAATATCCAGAGTGAGTGAGCATGAATAACTAATATGTGACCTGATTAATATCCATAGTAATGAGCAGGAATAACTTAATATTTGACCTGATTAATATCTAGAGTGAGTGTACAGGAATAACTAATATGTGACCTGATTAATATCCAGAGTGAGTGCACAGGAATAACTAATATGTGACCTGATTAATATCCAGAGTGAGTAAATAGAAATAACTAATATGTGACCTGATTAATATCCAGAGTGAGCGAGCAGAAGTAATTAATAAGTGACCGGATTAATATCCAGAGTGAGTGATCTGAAATAACTAATATGTGACCTGATTAATATCCAGAGTGACTGAGCAGGTATAACTAATATGTGACCTGATTAATATCCAGAGTAAGTGAGCAGGAATAACTAATATGTGACCTTATTAATATCCAGAGTGATGAGCAGGAATAACTTAATATGTGATGTTATTAACATCCAGAGTGAGTGAGCAGGAATAACTAATATGCGACCTGATTAATATCCAGAGTGAGTGAATAGGAATAAATATGTGACCTGATTAATATCCAGAGTGAGTGGGCAGGAATAACTAATATGTGACCTGATTATGTGACCTGATTAATATCCAGAGTGATGAGCAGGAATAACTTAATATGTGACGTGATTAATATCCAGAATGATGAGCAACAATAACTAATATGCGACCTAATTAATATCCAGAGTGAGTGAGCAGGAATAACTAATATGTGACCTGATTAATATCAAGAGTGATGAGCAGGAATAACTTAATATGTGACCTTATTATTATCCAGAGTGAGAGAGCAGGAATAACTAATATGATTAATATCCAGAGTGATGAGCAGGAATAACTAATATGTGACCTGATTAATATCCAGAGTGAGTGCACAGGAATAACTAATATGTGACCTGATTAATATCCAGAGTGAGTGAGCAGGAATAACTAATATGTGACCTGATTAATATCAAGAGTGATGAGCAGGAATAACTTAATATGTGAACTTATTATTATCCAGAGTGAGCGAGCAGGAATAACTAATATGTGACCTGATTAATATCAAGAGTGATGAGCAGGAATAACTTAATATGTGACCTTATTATTATCCAGAGTGAGCGAGCAGGAATAACTAATATGTGACCTGATTAATATCCACGCAGAGTGAGTGAGCAGAATAACTAATATGTGACCTGATTAATATCCTGAGTGAGTGAGCAGGAATAACTAATATGTGACCTGATTAATATCCAGAGTGAGTGAGCAGGAATAACTAATATGTGACCTTATTAATATCCAGAGTGATGAGCAGGAATAACTTAATATGTGACCTGATTAATATCCAGAGTGAGCGAGCAGGAATAACTAATATGTGACCTGATTAATATCCAGAGTGAGTGAGCAGGAATAACTAATATGTGACCTATTAATATCCAGAGTGATGAGCAGGAGTAACTAATATGTGACCTGATTAATATCCAGAGTGAGTGAGCAGGAATAACTAATATGTGACCTGATTAATATCCAGAGTGAGTGAGCAGGAATAACTAATATGTGACCTAATTAATATCTAGAGTGAGTGAGCAGGATACCTAATATATGACCAGATTAATATCCATAGTGAGTGCACAGGAATAACTAATATGTGACGTGATTAATATCCAGAGTGAGTGAGCAGGAATAACTAATATGTGACCTAATTAATATCTGGAGTGATGAGCAGGAATAACTTAATATGTAACCTTATTAATATCCAGAGTGAGTGAGCAGGAATAACTAATATGTGACCTGATTAATATCCAGCAGGAATAACTAATAAGTGACCTGATTAATATCCAGAGGGAGTGCACAGGAATAACTAATAATTATGTGACGTGATTAATATCCAGAGTGAGTGAGCAGGAATAACTAATATGTGACCTAATTAATATCCAGATGGAGTGAGCAGGAGTAACTAATATGTGACCTGATTTATATCCAGAGTGAGTACACAGGAATAACTAATATGTTACCTGATTAATATCCAGAGTGAGTGAGCAGGTATAACTAATATGTGGTCTGATTAATATCCAGAGTGAGTGAGCAGGAATAACTAATCTATGGCTAAAATAGTGTGCAGTGTAAGTGTGGGTGCAGTGTTAGTTGATCCCTACAAGAGTTTTCAAGATTATTTTTATCACCATCCCGCTCCGATACTTCAGAAATCTTCTTTAGCCAAATAAGTAGACCTTTCTCTCTGACACTGCCTCTGTGCAGTACAATTGTTAATCTTTTCTGTGAATTCCACAACTTTCAGCTTGAAATTAGTTTTATTAGACACTCCTCTTGTCAAAGGTCAGCAGTTATTCCACATGTTCATAATAACTCTGTTCACTAATACACCTTGAATGTGACCTATGGTCTGGATTTGTCTGTAGTTTTGTGTCTAAACTTTCTTATTCTCTGACAACTACAGCATTACATTATTATGGATTATTCAACATTGTTTTGTTTTGTAGTGAATTATTCTCCTTTACTCATTGCATATTGTACAGACTTGCTAATAATGTGTTAAACTATTGTGATTTCAATGTTAATTTCAAGGAAAGGCATTAAAAGGAAAATCTTCTGGACAGCCTAGCACAAGTCTGGACTTAAAAAAGCTTTTGTGCCTTATAGTGTAAATGACTATCATATTTCCTATTGGATAATACATCAGCTAAAAGACACATTAGCTTAGGAGGGTGTGTCATCCCTCTTCCTGATCTCACTGTTCCATGTTAATGTAGGTCCTAACCCCCCTAATGTGATCATCACAAGTTCGGGCCCCTCAACTGCTGGGGCTACGCAAAGTCTCACTTGTGATGTTACCTTACAACAAGACCTGAGGGAGAGACCTGTCATAGAGTGGATGTATCCCAATGGAACCAGGATTGAGAATGGGACATTAGAGGATATATCAATGTTCAGTTATTCTCCCTCCACAACATTGACACTAACCTTTGCCCCCCTACGTACCAGCCATGGAGGTATATTCTGGTGTAGAGCTAGTGTTGTGGATTCTGATGCCGGCATCTCCATCAGTGCTAACTCCTCCTACAACCTAACAGTTCAGAGTGAGTTTCCTATGCTACCCAGAATCAATCTCACCTCATAGTGAATATATATCATTCACAATGTGGCCTATTGCACTATTAAACACTCAACATGTTTCATCAGGCATCTAGTGACCTCATGAATCTTGAGATTGATCTTTAGGATCGATAGCAAATATATACAGCCATCCATGTCAACCAGTTTTACATTCATGTTGATAATGGATATATCCGTATGCAGAGCACAGCTTTGGCTGCCATTACCAAACATCTCTGCTAAGACTTGCATGGTGAAATCTAACTAGAACTCTTTGCTAGCAAGGTTGCATCTAAATCCACTCAACTAGAAAAATACTGCAGTAGTTCAAATGGAAAGTTTTGTAGCAGCAAACATCACCTTTGACAAAAATGCCTGAGGAAAGTGAGTAGCTACTACAGCTGAGGGCAATAGAGGGTTATGGAAGGAAGAGAAGTTCATTGTGCAGAGGAGTTAGCTAGGCAGTGTGGTATAGTGCAACCCACCGAGGCAGTGTGGTATAGTGGTTGAGAGCAGAGGAGTGCTATATCCAACATGTATGCAGTGGTGTGAGAATTGGGAGGGAGGGGCAGAGAGAGTGCTCCCTTAGCAGCTAAACAACAGAGATGCACTTAGACAGAGTTTAGAGCAGGTATTGTATGTCTTAGCTACTAGCTGAAATGCTAGGTGTGAAGTGAACTATGTAGGCTCTAGCACTTAGGTTAAAGGGAACAGGCTATATTTCTTACTGGATGTGTGCTAATGTGGACGTGTGGATGTGATTCCATAGTGCGAACAGGCCTAAATTTTCCCTCTCACTCATGCACATCAACAACTCTCCCTCAATACTCACTTTACACAAGCACTCACTCTCACATCACACTCACACACTGATACATATGCACAACAGCCATGCACTCACTCACATCCTAACACTCACTCAATACTCACTTTACACAAGCACTCACTCTCACATCACACTCACACACTGATACATATGTACAACAACCATGCTCTCACTCACATTCTAACACTCACTCAATACTCACTTTACACAAGCACTCACTCAGTGACACATCCTAACACTCACACACTGATACATATGCACAACAGCCATGCTCTCACTCACATCCTAACACCCACTCACAGGATTCAGACTTACACGGTCAATTCGTTAGTCCACTTGTCTCTCATCTCTTACAGTACCGTCTCAAGCTATTTCTGTCACCATCAGTAGGTCAGGAAGTCTAGTGGCAGGATCAGAGTACAACCTAACCTGTGTAGTCTCAGAGCTCATTGTTGGCCTCACTGGCATGCCAAGTGTAGTGTGGGAGAGAGCTCATGGTATTCTGATACCCAGTGTGGTAGTGCAGGAATCTCTAGAACTGATAGGATGGCTATGGCAGTGTTGGAGTATAATCCCTTGAAGACATCATTTAGTGGAGTATTCAGATGCAGAGGTAGCTTGATCTCTCTAGCTTAACAGACACCACTAAAGGAGACTGTCAGGGAAGATATCACTGTCCAAATTTATTATATGTTTTATAATTTCTTTGTGCATCTTCTTCAGTATCCAATTGCAGAACATGTTTCATCTACTTTTTGGAGGGTGCATGTGGGTGAGGGTGGCACGTGGAGGGGGAGAGAAAGATGGAGAAGATCTTATTTTATTCGCAAAGTATAAAACTCTATTTGGCCTATAACAATTTTAAATTAGGTTCTTCATTCGGTTGAGGTAATATAGAAAGTAGACTTACCTGCTATTTGTATAACTACATTCTTGCATTGCACTTTACATCAGGCAATTGGTTAAATGATTAAATCTGTCATATATATAGCCAATAAAACACATAATAAAGATGGTTACATCAAAATTAATTTTTATGTCTTATAATTGATGGCTACACTTGATAAAAAAGATATTTTAATATACTCATTTTAATTTCTGCCATTCTTTGGTTTGGGGTGTTGTTAATTAGATGTTGTAGCTTGTACAGAAGAACAGCAAAGTAGAGATTGAAGTACAGTTTAAGTTACTGCAGACTTCTGCCTCTCCTGATCTTCAGAATAATTAATGAAAGTAACATTGTGGAAATTAGTGGTTACTTGTTCTGCATATAATTCAGCAAATAGGCTACTACACAAACTAACCTTCTTGGTACCAATTTTTTTTCCAGTCGTTGCAAAGCATTGGATGATTTTAGTACAAAGTTGTTAGTAATGGACATGGAGTTTATGAAACAGCAAATCTCCATAGAAGTTTCTTGAAGAAAGTTGTTAAGAATGGACGTATTGTATGCAGGTTATGTGAAGGGAAGGATCCATAGAAGTTCCTTGAAGAAAGTTGTTAGGAATGGACCTATTGTATGCTGTTTATGTGAGGGAACAAACACTATAGTGAGCGTGGATGGAAGAGATTTACCTGGTTTTGTTGATGTCTGTGCAGGTAATTATTGTCCAAAGTTTAAATATACCTGATAGTCCACTATTTTGTAGCATATTTGAGGTTAAGACAAATATAGTTTGGTGATTTATTTTTGTTGTCACCCTATGACCAATGTTACTATGTTTATTAGCCTTACATTTCAACTCTTTAGCTGATAGTGGATGTAGCTGCGCATGCAGGGTTTCACATTACAGACAATAGCAGATGTCTGCACAAAAGATCGCAACCTGGAAGCTAAACCATCCAAAAAGCTTCACTGAAGCTCACATGGTGAAATCCAACTGAAACTGTTGACTGGCAAGGCTGCAACTAACCCTACCCTACTGAAATAGTGCCTAAGTTGCTGAAGTGGCAAGGTTTATGATGGCAAGCATCGTTGTCTACCACAAAAAGTAAAATGTATAGAAATGTAAGCAGCTACAACAGCTCAATTGCTGTAGGTGGCAGATTATTTCATACATATAATACATAAGTGCTCTGAGAAAATCATCGCCAGCATACTAAAGCTTAGAAACAGGTACTAACTAGCTAAAGCTAAACCGACTGCTATGGTCTTTGGACTAAACACTAGCATGCTGGACAAAGAAAACATAATCCAAGTGTTTTCTTGCAGTGCAACATGTCTAGTGTTTAAAAGATTGAGCCGCTCTCACTCTTTGCAGTGCAACAGGTCTAGTGTTTAAAAGATTGTGCCTGTCTCACTCCAGTGCAACAGGACTAGTGTATCACATATTGTGCCTCTCTCACTCTTGCAGTGCAACAGGTCTAGAGATGACATTCTTGACCACTTTTTAAAAGCTTAAAAATGATATTCCAAACTGTCAATTCAACATGCCATAGAGTAAACTCTGGTTGTTTAGTGCTGCAGTTTTAGCTGCAGCCTGTCACTTAACTGTGATATGTGCTTACTATTGCTAAATAATACACACCAACTGCAAAATTAGATGATTAATTTGCAAAAGTTTTTAACTGCGTCAACATAGACAGATGATCTACTCCTGCAAGCCAGACTAAGAGCTAATCTCTCATGCCAGACTAGCTAATCTCTCAAGCCAGACTAAGAGTCAACCTCTCAAGCCAGATTACTAAGGAGCAAGTGTCTCGAGACAAACTAAGAAGTAATGATGCCCTCTAACCACTTGTTGCAATTGACTGTACTCCTCAGACTATAACCTTCTAAAACTATTTCTGGACATCCTTCATGTCAAAAAGCCTTGTGGCTCAATCATCAATTCATTAATTTCCATTTCTCCGTTGAGATCCAAGAAAGGATCGCTAGAATCTGATGTTCTCGACTTTTTAATGTGGGCAATTTGTGGGTGCAGCTTCAGCTGCAACCTCTCCTGCTGTAGGCAGTGAATTTTCCAACTTTACTGCCATTCTCCTGAATTCTTGACATACATCTTGGAATTAAAATTACCTGCACATGTGCGAGAAGTGCTCATGTTGGAAATACTATTGGAGGGCGCACACTATTTGGTTCAGACTTCCTAATGGGGTGAATACTATTCAAGGGTGTATGGTATAGTCCTACATAAAAACTATATCCAAACCAATAACACACCCACATACCCACAATAATCATTCATAAAGGGTCAAGGACACACTGGATAGGAAGACAACCCTTACCATCAGGCAGACATACTCACACACCTGAAAAACACTTTATGCATGGCATAACAACACAGAGAGCACAACTTAAGAATCCTTTTTGCATGGCATAGTAACACAGATATATCTTATACAACTAAAGAAATTTTTGGCATGACATATATAGTAACACAGAGAGACATCTTGACTGAAGAACACTTTTTGCATGGCATAGTAACACAGAAAGAGATCTTATACACAAGTAAAGAACCCTATTTGCATGGCATAGTAACACAGAGAGAGATATCTAGCACAACTGAAGAACACTTTTTGCTTTGCATAGTAACACAGAGGGATATCTTGCACAACTGAAAAACACTTTATGCATGGCATAGTACAACAGAGAGATATACTTGCACATCTGAAGAACACATTTTGCATTACATTCTTGCACACCTGAAGACCATTTTTTGTATGTCATAACTACATAGACAGACATACTTGCACACCTTAAGAAGACTTATTGCATGACATAATAAGACAGTGAGACATCTTGCACACTTGAAGAACACTTTTTGCATGTTATAGTAACACAGAGGGATATTTTGCACACCTGAAGAACACTATTTCTATGGCATAACAAAATAGACAGACATACTTGCACACCTGAAGAATACTCTTGGTTTCTTAACTCCCAATATTGTGTGAATTCAGTTTAAAGAGTTTTCTATAAAAAATGTACATAAAATTTCCCTTAGTATTTATCAAGTTCAAAAACTACATGCTCCAAACTGTTTAGGTTTTTGTTATGGAGATGATTAATAGAGTCAGATTTCCTTGCAAAATCTAGAGTTCTCAATTTCTATCAAGTGAAGCTAAACTAAATTTATCTAGTCTCGAGGGCATCACATGTGTGTGTCGAAATTGTGCTTCATGAACGTCAACCATTTTGAGAAGCAAAGCAAGGAGGCCAGTCATGCATCTTTCGGCCATGTTTTGTAGAAATAATGATCATCAGGTCTAAATTTGATGGGAAAATGCATACTTCCAAAAGCAGACTGCTTCATTTATGTGAGTAAACTACCTCTGATCAAGCAATCTGCACTCGCCTTCTGGGGAGAACTATGGTTAATAAGTTATTCTTAGGGTTATGACTTAGGACTAGAGGCATACTTTCTTGTTTAAGAAAACCTTCCAATGTACTGGTATTGCAATGGTAGCTAGGTTCCAGTGCTGCAACAGTGGCAAGGGTTAGTGCTGCAATATTGACTAGGATCATTTTTATCCGTATACTACAGGCAGCTCTAGGAACCTTGCAACCCATATTTAGCTTGAAATTGTGTTGGGATCATATTCTGCTGCAATCACATATGAATAATATCAGACTTTCAACTCAGCTGTGGGCTTGCTGTTGTAATCTGATACTTGTTCTACTTCAGTCAAAATATACCTCGCTGTAGAGTTTGCGATAATATGGCTCTCTTAGCAACCATTACTAAATGTGTGTGACTTAAACTCATCACCTCTAAATGACCCCGTCCCATATATCACTAATGTTAGCTGCTAGGTTTACTTACTGATTAGCTAGTTATGGAAGAATGAAATCAAAGTCTCTTGGAGCTCGCTGGAACATCACTATGACTTTCTGTTTCCAATATGTATGCAGCAATGCATATATAGCACAGCAAATATATTTGTGGTTGACATCAAGGTCATATCTGCATTTGTTGTTAGACATGCAGTTTATTACTAGGTTGTGTTATATTGCTGGTTCGTGTTGCAAGTGCTCTATTAACAGCCACATATGTGGTGGCATCATGAATATCATTAACTCGAACAGACACCGATATTAACTCTGATTTTTGTTAAAAGTGCTCCACTAAACAGCTGTTTTGTGGTAGCAACATGAATAAAATTAACTACAAATAACTCACCCTAAGCACCTGATTTGTATTATAAGTGCACCCTGAACAGTCACTTTTGTTGTAGCAACATGAATATCATTAACTCACCTAAACAATAGTGCCATATGGCATGATAATAAAATAACTTTCTTAATTATCGATTTACATTCTTTATGGATGAGGTGCTGGCAACAATAGCAAATTATCAATATACATTATGAGGGGATCATTACTTGAGATTGCACAGACACACAAATATCTGAGTATGTGTGTCTGAATTATATATTTATGCTGCCATGCAATTCTGTGGTCATACATTAATGATATTGTTTACACTGAACTTTACCCATCTCTCTCCTAGTCCATGCTCCCTCTTCTGTGATGGTGTCTTCCAACTCTCCTGCTGTCATTGGCTCTTCTCTCACTCTCACCTGCTCCATTAAGTTGGAGGAGGATCTGGTGAATGGTGTGGAGTTGGAGGTGGTGTGGACTGGACCAACTACCTCCCTCACTGCTGACACAACTGGCACTGGCACCTCCTACACCAGCACTCTCCCCCTCACCAGCCTGACTGCCTCTGAGGCTGGGACCTACACCTGCAATGCCAGCCTCACCTCCTCCTTACAATTTGTCCAGCGCAGCAATCCTACCATGGGCTCTACTAACCTGGCACTGCAAAGTAATATGCCACACCCACACGCACCAGCCTAATGACATTGTGTAACTGAGTAAATAGTTTTAAAATGGCTATCTCCAAACAAAAAAAAATCTTGATTCAATACCTTTTGGCCAATGTTAGCACTGTGGTGACCTCTGCATCTCAGTTTGGCACACATGTGTTATCTTATAAGACTGGTTCATAGTCCAAGTGAATGAAGTGCTTAGATGTTTGAAAGGGTGTTATTATCATGTGACCTGGTGGAATTTTCTCCATATAAGGTGACTTTATCTGATTGGACTATGATATTGTGAATGTACAACCTTCCTCCATCTCTGTCCTAGTCCGTGCTCCCATCTCTGTGATAGTGTCACCTCCCCTTCCCTCTACCTTCACTGGCTCCTCCATCACTCTCACCTGCTCCATTGAGTTGGTGGAGAACGTGGTGAGTGGTGTGGAGTTGGAGGTGGTGTGGAGTGGACCAACTACCCCCCTCACTGCTGACACCACTGGCACTGGCACCTCCTACACCAGCACCCTCCCCCTCACCAGCCTGACTGCAGCTGATGCTGGGACCTACACCTGCACTGCCAGCCTCACTTCCTCCTTACAATTTGTCCAGCGCAGCAATCCTACCATGGCCTCTACCAACCTGACACTGCAAAGTAATATGCCACACCCACATGCACCAGCTCTAATGCAGTATGTAGACTCTTATCTCTAAATGCCTCAGAACAGAAGGTTTGGTTTTTAATTAAAGCAATAGCATTTGTTCACGTACTAGTCAATGTTGGAACTCTGGTGATCTCTGCACCTATTTGACACATCTTTGCTTCTCCTAGCAAGACAAGTTCATAAATTGGCACAAGTGACCGGGTATTAGCAACCATTACTAGATGTGTGTGATTTAAACTCATCACCTCTAAATGACCCCATCTGCATGGACCCGTATATCACTAGTGTTAGCTGCTTCTGTGTTTAATTAATGATTAACTAGATAACAATTGTTATGGAAGAATGAGCTCAAAGTATCTTGGACTTCATTGGGACATCACTATGACTCTCTGTTTCCAAATGTATGTAGCACAGCAAAGATATTTGTGGGAGACATCAAGGTGCATATCTGCATTTGTTGTTAGGCACACAATTTGTATTGCTGGTTTGTGTTATAAGCACTCTATTAATGACGACTTTTGTACATCATGAATATCATTAATAAGAAATAACTCGCCCAAACCCTGATGTTTGTGTTATAAGTGATTGTGGTAGGAACGTGAATGAATTAACTGCTAATAACTTGTCCAAACCCTGTTATTAACTCTGAGTTGTGTTATAAGTGCACTAAATAGTCACTTTTGTGGTAGCAATACAAATATCATTTAATAGCTCACCTAAACAATAGTGCGGTATGGCATGATAATAAAATCACTTTCTTAATTATCAATTTAGAATCAAGTCCTAAAGTGCACGAATTATATATTTATGGTGCCATACAGTGCACACATGCACGCACATACCAGCATGAGTATATAGTGTTTGAATTATACATTTATGCTGCCATGCAACACGCACACACCAGCATCTATATGTCTGAATTATATATTTATGCAGCCATGCAATTCTGTGGTCATACATTAATGATATTGCTTACACTGAACTTTACCCATCTCTCTCATAGTCCGTGCTCCCTCTTCTGTGATGGTGTCACCTCCCCTTCCCTCTACTTTCTCTGGCTCCTCCATCACTCTCACCTGCTCCATTGAGTTGGTGGAGGAGGTGGAGAGTGGTGTGGAGGTGGTGTGGACTGGACCAACTACCCCCCTCACTGCTGACACCACTGGCACTGGCACCACATACACCAGCACCCTTCCCCTCACCAGCCTGACTGCCGCTGAGGCTGGGACCTACACCTGCACTGCCAGACTCATCTCCTCCTTACAATTTGTCCAGCGCAGCAATCCTACCATGGCCTCTACTAACCTGACACTGCAAAGTAATATGTCACACCCACATGCACCAGCTATAATGCAGTATGTAGACCCTTATCTCGTGTAGTCTGTAAATGCCTCAGAACAGAAGGTTTAATTAAAGCAATAGCATTTGTTCACGCGTACTAGTCAATGTTGGAACTCTGGTGATCTCACACCTGTTTGACACATCTTTGCTTCTCCTAGCAAGACAAGTTCATAATTGGCACAAGTGACTGAGTATTAGCAACCATTACTAGATGTATGTGACTTAAACTCATCACCTTTAAAGACCCCATCTGCATGGATCCATATATCACTAGTGTTAGCTGATCCTATGTTGATTTAATGATTAACTAGATAACAATTGTTATGGAAGAATGAGCTAAAAGTATCTTGGAACTTGTTGGGACATCACTATGACTCTCGGTTTCCAAATGTATACTTCAATGTGTTACACAGCAAAGATATTTGTGGGTGACATCAAGGTGCATATCTGTATTTGTTGTTAGGCATGCAATTTGTATTGGCTGGTTTGTGTTGTAAGTACAGTAGAGACCCTCACTAATCCGAATAGCCTGGGGATCTGAGTAGTTCGGATTAGTGAAATTTTCGTATTAGTGAAATTTATTATATTGAACTCAGTTTTGAACTCAGAATTTGTTTATTTTTTGCAGGTGTGGGTTGAATACTGGGTGGTGGGAGTACAAGTTATTTTTTATCATTATGTCCCCTTCCCGTCCTCATTCTTTTAGCAGATCTCCGGAATCCCATCTCAGTCAGCATCTTCACAACTCGCTGCCCTTCTTCTTTATGTCTGAGATAGTTGAGACTCCAACTCCATACTGTTCAGATAGTACCTGTAGCTTTTCTTCCCGAGCTGGTCCAGGATCTCGACCTTCTCCTCAATGTAAGGCTCTTGTGTGCTCTTTTCTTCTCCATAACACTGCAGCTGCATCTTATGACAGACTCGTGGTAGGTTCGAAGTTCAATAGTGGCACGTCCGAATTAGCGTGTACTCTATTAACGACGACTTTTGTGGTCGCATCATGAATATCATTAATAAGAAATAACTCGTCCAAACCCTGATATTAGCTTGAATTGTGTTATAAGTGATTGTGGTAGGAACGTGAATAAATTAACTGCTAATAACTTGTCCAAACCCTGTTATTAACTCTGAGTTGTGTTATAAGTGCACCACTAAATAGTCACTTTTGTGGTAGCAACACAAATATCATTAACAACTAATAGCTCACCTAAACAATAGTGCCGTATGGCACGATAATAAAATCACATTCAATTTAAAATCAAGTCCTCTCTGGATGAGTTGCTGGCAACAATAGCTCAATAGCAAATTATCATACATTGTGAGTAGATTATTGTGCATGCACGCACACACGAATGTCTATGCATTTGAGTATATAAGTGTCTGAATTATAATTATATTTATGCTGCCATACAGTGCACACATGCACGCACACACCAGCAACTATGCATGTGAGTATATATGTCTGAATTATATATATATATATGCTGCCATGCAACACACACACACCAGCATCTATGCATGTGAGTATATTATGTCTGAATTATATATTTATGCTACCATGCAATTCTGTGGTCATACATTACTTACACTGGATTTTACCCATCTCTCTCATAGTCCGTGCTCCCTTTTCTGTGATGGTGTCTTCCAACTCTCCTGCTGTCATTGGCTCTTCTCTCACTCTCACCTGCTCCATTAAGTTGGAGGAGGATCTGGTGAGTGGTGTGGAGTTGGAGGTAGTGTGGACTGGACCAACTACCCCCCTCACTGCTGACACCACTGGCACTGGCACCTCCTACACCAGCACCCTCGCCCTCACCAGCCTGACTGCCGCTGAGGCTGGGACCTACACCTGCTCTGCCAGACTCATCTCCTCCTTACAATTTGTCCAGCGCAGCAATCCTACCTTGGCCTCTACTAACCTGACACTGCAAAGTAATATGCCACACCCACATGCATCAGCTCTAATGAGTATGTAGACCCTTATCTCGTGTAGTCTGTAAATGCCTCAGAACAGAAGGCAATAGCATTTGTTCACGCGTACTAGTCAATGTTGGAACTCTGGTGATCTCGCACCTGTTTGACACATCTTTGCTTCTCCTAGCAAGACAAGTTTATAATTGGCAAAATTGACTGAGTATTAGCAACCATTACTAGATGTATGTGACTTAAACCCATCACTTCTAAAGACCCCATCTGCATGAATCCGTATATCACTAGTGTTAGCTGCTTCTGTGTTGAATTAATGATTAACTAGATAACAATTGTTATGGAAGAATGAGCTAAAAGTATCTTGGAGCTCGTTGGAACATCACTATGACTCTCTGTTTCCTAATGTATGCTTCAATGTGTAGCACAGCAAAGATATTTGTGGGTGACATCAAGGTGCATATCTGTATTTGTTGTTAGGCATGCAATTTGTATTGGCTGGTTTGTGTTGTAAGTACAGTAGACCCTCACTAATCCGAATAGCCTGAGTAGTTCGGATTAGTGAAATTTTCGTATTAGTGAAATGTATTATATTGAACTCAGAATTTTTTAATTTTTTGGCAGGTGTGGGTTGAATACTGGGTGGTGGGAGTACAAGTTATTTTTAATCAGTATGTCCCCTTCCCGTCCTCATTCTTTTAGCAGATCTCCGGAATCCCATCTCAGTCATCTTCCTTTTGCACCTCATAGCTCGCTGCCCTTCTTCTTTATGTCTGAGATAGTTGAGACTCCAACTCCGTACTGTTGAGATAGTAACTTGTAGCTTTTCTTCCCGAGCTGGTCCAGGATCTCGACCTTCTCCTCGAAGGTAAGGCCCTTGTGTGCTGTTTTCTTTTCCATATCACTGCAGCTGCATCATGTGACAGGCTCGTGGTAGGTTTGAAGTTCAATAGTGGCACGTCCGGATTAGCGAGGGTCTACTGTACTAGTTGCATCATGAATATCATTAATAAGAATTAACTCGCCTAAACCCTGATATTAGCTCTGAATTGTGTTATAAGTGATTGTGGTAGGAACGTGAATAAATTAACTGCTAATAACTTGTCCAAACCCTGTTATTAACTCTGAGTTGTGTGCACCACTAAATAGTCTCTTTTGTGGTAACAACACAAATATCATTAACAACTAATAGCTCACCTAAACAATAGTGCCGTATGGCATGATAATAAAATCACATTCAATTTAATATCAAGTCCTCTCTGGATGAGTTGCTGGCAACAATAGCTCAATAGCAAATTATCATACATTGTGAGTAGATTATTGTGCACGCACGCACACACGAATGTCTATGCATTTGAGTATATACGTGTCTGAATTATAATTATATTTATGCTGCCATACAGTGCACACATGCACGCACACACCAGCAACTATGCATGTGAGTATATATGTCTGAATTATATATATATATATGCTGCCATGCAACACGCACACACCAGCAACTATGCATGTGAGTATATATGTCTGAATTATATATTTATGCTACCATGCAATTCTGTGGTCATACATTACTTACACTGGATTTTACCCATCTCACTCATAGTCCATGCTCCCTCTTCTGTGATGGTGTCTTCCAACTCTCCTGCTGTCATTGGCTCTTCTCTCACTCTCACCTGCTCCATTAAGTTTGAGGAGGATCTGGTGAGTGGTGTGGAGTTGAAGGTGGTGTGGACTGGACCAACTACCACCCTCACTGCTGACACCACTGGCACTGGCACCTCCTACACCAGCACCCTCCCCCTCACCAGCCTGACTGCCACTGAGGGTGGGACCTACACCTGCTCTGCCAGCCTCACCTCCTCCTTACAATTTGTCCAGCGCAGCAATCCTACCATGGCCACTACTAACCTGACACTGCAAAGTAATATGCAACACCGACATGCACCAGCTCTAATGCAGCATTGTGTAACTGAGTTAATAGTTTTAAAATGGCTATCTCAACAAACAAAAAATCTTGATTCAATAACTTTTGTTCACACTAAGCCAATGTTAGCACTGTGGTGACCTCTGCACCTCTCTTTGGCACACTTGTGTTACCTTATAAGACTGGTTCATAGTACAAGTGAATGAAGTGCTATCCTATAGCTAGATGTTTCAAAGGGTGTTATTATCATGTCACCTGGTGGCATTTTTCCATATAAGGTGACTTTATCTGATTAGACTATGATGTTGTGAATGTACAACCTTCCTCCATCTCTGTCCTAGTCCGTGCTCCGCTCTCTGTGATGGTGTCACCTCCCCTTCCCTCTACCTTCACTAGCTCCTCAATCACTCTCACCTGCTCCATTGAGTTGGTGGAGAACGTGGTGAGTGGTGTTGAGTTGGAGGTGGTGTGGACTGGACCAACTACCTCCCTCACTGCTGACACCACTGGCACTGGCACCTCCTACACCAGCACCCTCCCCCTCACCAGCCTGACAGCCACTGATGCTGGGACCTACACTTGCACTGCAAGACTCATCTCCTCCTTACAATTTGTCCAGCGCAGCAATCCTACCATGGCCTCTACTAACCTGACACTGCAAAGTAATATGTCACACCCACATGCACCAGCTCTAATGGAGTATGTAGACCCTTATCTCATGTAGTCTGTAAATGCCTCAGAACAGAAGGTTTAATTAAAGCAATAGCATTTGTTCGCGCATACTAGTCAATGTTGGAACTCTGGTGATCTCACACCTGTTTGACACATCTTTGCTTCTCCTAGCAAGACAAGTTCATAATTGGTATAATTGACCGAGTATTAGCAACCATTACTAGATGTGTGTGATTTAAACTCATCACTTCTAAATGACCCCATCTGCATGGACCCGTATATCACTAGTGTTAGCAGCTTCTATGTTGAATTAAGAATTAATGATTAACTAGATAACAATTGTTATGGAAGAATGAGCTAAAAGTATCTTGGACTTCGTTGGAACATCACTATGACTCTCTGTTTCCAAATGTATGTAGCACAGCAAAGATATTTGTGGGTGACATCAAGGTGCATATCTGCATTTGTTGTTAGGCACGCAATTTGTATTACTGGTTTGTGTAAGTACTCTATTAATGATGACTGTTGTGGTCACATCATGAATATCATTAATAAGAAATAACTCGCCCAAACCCTATGAATTGTGTTATAAGTGATTGTGGTAGGAACGTGAATAAATTAACTGCTAATAACTTGCCCAAACTGATAACTTGCCCAAACTGTTAGATATTAACTGTGAGTTGTGTTATAAGTGCCCCACTAAATAGTCACTTTTGTGGTAGCAACACAAATATAATTAGCTCACCTAAACAATAGTGCCATATGGCATGATAATAAAATCACTTTCTTAATTATATATATCAAGTTCTCTCTGGATGAGTTGCTGGCAACAATAGCTCAATAGCAAATTATCAATATACATTGTGAGTAGATTATTGTGCGCGGACACACACACGAATGTCTACGCATGTGAGTATATATGTGTACGAATTATATATTTATGCTGCCATACAGTGCACACACGCACACACACACCAGCATCTGTGCATGTGAATATGTGTGTCTGAATTATATATTTATGCTACCATCACACACCACACACACCAGCATCTATGCATGTGGGTAATGTGTGTCTGTATTATATATCTATGCTGCCATGCATTCTGTGGTCATATAATATTAATATGAATGATATTGCTTACACTGAACTTTACCCATCTCTCTCATAGTCCGTGCTCCCTCTTCTGTGATGGTTTCGTCCCACTCTCCTGTTGTCATTATCTCCTCCATCACTCTCACCTGCTCCATTAAGTTGGAGGAGGATCTGGTGAGTGGTGTGGAGTTAGAGGTGGTGTGGACTAGACCAACTAATACTATCACTGTTGGCACCACATCCTCTGGAACTGGCACATTCTACACTATCACCCTTCCTCTCAGCAACCTGACGGCCGCTGATGCTGGGACCTATACCTGCACTGCCAGCCTCACCTCCTCCTTACAATTTGTCCAGCGCAGCAATCCTACCATGGCCTCTACTAACCTGACACTGCAAAGTAATATGACACACCCACATGCACCAGCTCTAATGCAGTATGTAGACATTTGTCTCCCGCAGTTGGTACTTTTTTAAAGTAAATGTCTCAGAAGAAAAGCTTTGGTTTTTAATTACACAATAGCTTTTCTTCGTTAATATTGGAACTCTGATGACCATTGCTCTATTTGACATCGCCTAGCAAGACTGGTTCATAGTGACTGAGTAACGTCCAATAGTTAGTGGTTCAGATGATGTTGATGTTATCATGTTTGACCTGGTTGTGTCTCTCCTTATAATACCATGTATACCTAATCACTTCCTATAGTAAAAGGCTACTTCCGACAATCTACTCTTTTTTTCATTGATAGTGGTTAAAAAATGTGTAATTATGCTCTAATTTGTCAAAGCATGGGCCAACCACGTTGATGAGACACTCAATGTTATTATTTATTACAGAAATGGTATTGTAAGATATTAACATCTGGTAGCATCGTTTGCAGTGAACGTTTGAACACCTCGTAATGTAGAGGGGACACAAATACACTTGGTCATCTATGGTATGCATTTATACCAAACTTCATTACAAATCATGCCATTATAATAATACTAGTTGACCTTGTCTTATATTATGATATATCCATTACATATACTAGGTGATCTAGTCCTGTATTATGATATATCCATTACATATACTAGGTGACCTTGTCTTGTATTATGATATATGCATTAAATATACTAGGTGAGACCTTGTCTTGTATTATGATATATGCATTACATATACTAGGTGACCTTGTCTTGTATTATGATATATGCATTAAATATACTAGGTGAGACCTTGTCTTGTATTATGATATATGCATTACATATACTAGGTGACCTTGCCTTGTATTATGTTATATGCATTACATATACTAGGTGACCTTGTCTTGTATTATGATATATGCATTACATATACTAGGTGACCTTGTCTTGTATTATGATATATGCATTACATATACTAGATGACCTTGTCTTGTATTATGATATATGCATTACATATACTAGGTGACCTTGTCTTGTATTATGATATATGCATTACATATACTAGGTGACCTTGTCTTGTATTATGATATATGCATTACATATACTAGATGACCTTGTCTTGTATTATGATATATGCATTACATATACTAGGTGACCTTGTCTTGTATTATGATAATATGCATTACATATACTAGGTGACCTTCTCTTGTATTATGATATATGCATTATATAATTATACTAGGTGACCTTGTCTTGTACTAGCAAGGTATTTTATGTTTAGCGAAGCTGCCATTAAAAAATCAATTGGAATTTCTGCTGTAAGAATTGTCCTACTTCAAGCCTAGCTGCTGGCCTAACACTAGATAATTCATCAGATTGGATTGTAATGTGTATAAGTGCAATAGAGTAGTGTATTCCTCACAGTTTTCAAGGAGTATGAGCTCAATATTGACCATATGGATAATTTCCATTTTGGAACTTGCTTTCATTTGCATTTTAGCAAACTTGTCCATAGCTAGAGTGTGTTTATGAATAGATTGGCTAAGTGAGAATAAAACTTCACCTGAGCCTAAGGAAGCTTCTCCATCACAGGCTGCTGTGCTTCACCCACGATATTTTTATGATCCTGGCTCTTTTTAAAAAAATCTCAGTTGTCTTTGTTCTGCTGTTTCAGAAGCAGGCATTCATTTTTCACTCTCTCTTTCTCTTTCTGAAGACTTATCCATGCTGGCAAATAAAGCAGCTAACAGTTCTTCTTAAAAACATTTGGAATCTGCAGTTGTGCACATTGCTATGGTTTTAGTGTGCACATGGACGCAAGAATCTGCATTACAACTCTTTTCAAATGAATCACCTCCATAGACAGCTTGAAGAAATTAGTTATAAATGCACTGATTGTATGCAGGTTATGTGAGGGGAAGGATCCATAGAAGATCCTTGAAGAAAGTATTTAGGAATGTACTTATTGTACGCAGGTTATATGAGGGGAAGGATCCATAGAAGATCCTTGAAGGAAGTTGTTAGGAATGGACCTATTGTATGCAGGTTATGTGAAGGGAAGGATCCATAGAAGATCCTTGAAGATAGTTTTTAGGAATGGACCTATTGTACGCAGGTTATGTGAGTGAACAGTTCTATAGAAGATCCTTGAAGATGATTTCACAATTTAGTTTTAGGTCTGCCAGTTTACTACCTTAGCGGAGGATTCAAGGCACATTGCGAGTCTCTTTGGAGCAGTTTAGAGCTGTCAATATGCATTTTTTAGCTGAGATATGAGCTTTGTATTGGGATTTCTTTGCTATATGTCCTTTTTTAAATGTGGCAAACACTAGAGTGAGTGTAGATGAAGGTAGTTTACCTGAAGTTTGTGCAGTTAATTGTGTAAGTAAACCAACTGATAGTCCATATTCTGTAGCCTACGTGAGGTTAAGACAAATATTCATTATTTAGTTTGGTCACTTATTTTGGTTGTCATCCTATGACCAATATTTAATCTTGTCTGTGTCACATTAGCCAGTTACATTAGAACTCTTTAGCTGATAGTGGATATATCTGTGCATGCAGGGTTTCACAATTCAGATGATAGCAAATGTCTGCACAAAAGATCGCAACCTGGAAACCAAGTGCTTCGCTAGAGCTCACATGCTGAAATCCAAATGAAGCTCTTGACTGGAAAGGCTGCAACTAACTCTACTCTACTGGAATAATGCCTAAGTTTCTGAAATGGCTAGGTTTATGATGGCAAGCATCATTGTCAACCACAAAAATAGAACTGTAAGAGCATTAGCAGCTGCTCTATTGCTAGCTCTATTTAACATGTAAGTACTCTGAGATAATCATCCAGCATACTAGAGCTTAGAAGACTGAGCTACTAGCTTGCTAGCTAAAGCTAAAATGACGGCTATGGTCTTTGGCCTAAATGCTAGTATGCTGGACAAACAAAAAGTAATCAAAGTGTTTTCTTTACTTTAATTGCAAGGATAGCTAGCATATCAACAGTGCTCACATGATAGAGCCCTCAAGCATGAAGAAGGCACTCTTGACTCTTGCTGTTACTATGTCACATGACATTAAATAGAATTCAGGCATATGCATGCATCACATTATTTTAATTTGGGTTCTAATATAGTTAAACATTCACTAAATTAAATGATAAAATTAAATGCTAACAGGCGCACATTTATGTAGTGGATTTTATTTTATTTTATGAAGTCGTCTGTTACTCTGAGAAATATTTAACCTTCCTCTCAATTTTACTATAGCAAATTAGGTAAAGTGACTCTTAACTTAGTTGGCTTGCTACCCTCACAGTCACACAGTGCATCGTGCAGGTTGAGAGTAGTTAATTTAGTACTGCAGTACACATGACAAAAACAAAATAGATGTGGAATTATAGTAGGATTTCCACTGATTGTTGCAAGGTTCATCTCCTATTTGACCTTTTACATTTAGTATGTATATTTGTGTGTGGTGTGTGTATACACCTGTGTGTGTGTGTGTGTGTGTGTGTGTCATCATGCAAGTAGTGATCATGATCTATTATATTTCTGCAGTTCCAGCACTTGGTGTCGTTGTTTTTCTAAGAGGCAACCCCATTGACTCAAACTTCTTCACAGGCCTGCAGCTCAACCTCACCTGCATCATTAACATTTCTCCAATGGAGCTAGATATACCAACTTCAGTGTTTGTCTCTGCTGAGTGGAGTAAGTCTGGCACCTCCCTCACCACCAGCAGTAGAGTAACTATGGATGAGGAGCTATTGGAGGTGGAGCCATTACAATATCAGACTAGTTTACTGTTTAACTCATTGGATAAGACAAGAGATGAAGGAAACTACACATGTGCTGTGCATGTTATTCAAAGCCTGGAGGGTTTTCCAGATGTAGTTACAGATTCCATAGCATCTCATTATATCACTGTGCAGAGTAAGTTCACTGATAACTAAGAACATTTGTCATAACTGGGATGAGCATAACTGGGACCCATTTCCTCTACTTCCATGTGGTTACCTTAATTATATTTCCATACTGGTGAAACATTGTTTTAAAAAAATATTTGTAGTCTTAAATGTAAATTGTGAAATAGTACACATTAAATGTCCCAACAATCTTTGGGGGGAGGTTTTAATCAGTTAGCAGCTATAGCACCAAAAGGTAGTTTTCCTATCAGCAGGTCTGCATAAATCTTCTGTACTCTACTTTATTATTACAGTGAAACCTATAATCTGAATAGGCCTGTACCTAGGTGTGTTTGGATTGGTGAATTTGTTAGGATTACTCAAATTCTACAATTTGTACTGTAGTTGTAATAATTTGTACAGCACTACATGTGTACATGTAACTACTGTATATTACTAGACATAAAAATATTGAGTTAACTTCTTCTGAGTAATGTTGGTGAGTAGGTACTTGGCTTACAGTACAGTGTACTCTAGGCTGGGTTTTAAACAATGTACATTGTCTAAATTTATTTACTTGTACACACAAATCTTATATACATGGCACAAACAGCTGTTGCTATTTGGAAGAAACCACTTGGAAACAGCAAGCGTACATATGTAATTGTTAATTTCTATTCAGGATTAGCCCAGTTAGGGTTGGATTAGCCCTGTTTCTGACAAGGTTGCACACTATTTTTGTTGTTGTTATTATTATTATTATTATCATTATTATTAGAATAATAATAATAATAATTATATATATATTTTTGGTTTGTTTGTTTATTTGATACTTATGTAGCTTTGTTCTTCCAATTGAAATTGACTGGTGTCTTAAACTGTGAAAGTTGGAGGGTAAGTGTTAGTAAAAATATTATTAGTGCAACATGAAATAAAATGTCAGATTCTAAGAAGTGGTGTTTGATTTTATAGAGTGTGGATCTTGTTTCTAAGGGCATGGACATAGTCAAGGCCATAGTGAAGTCTATAGCAGCTATGTGTGACTGTGACTTCACTGCTGATCGCCTCACAGACAGAGTGTTCCTCTGTCTTCCATCCTCACCTCAGTCTGTCACTTACCAGGCACAACTGCATGGCACACTCCAGACACCTGTGGAAGACCTCGGTATTAAGATACAGGAATGGGCATTATCTGGTATCACTATTCCAGTCCAGCTCGTGCCTCTTAAATTGGAGGGTGCCTGTGTGTCTTCTACTGCCTCCACATTGGAATGTGAAGCCACTGAATCTACCCAAATGGAGGACAAAAACAAAGTTCAGTTTGGAACTATCATAGCTGCAGTAATGTCAGTGGTGGTAGTCTTTGTGCTGATCATAATAGCTGTGGCAATCATTATCACTGTCAGGATACGACACTCAAAGATGAAGCCTAAGACAGAGCCCGAGTAAGTATATTTATCCTCATGTATATATGCACTTAGTAAGAGGTAATCTAACATATGTCCTCAATTTGACATGAGCTGCTAGCTGTGCATAGTAGTTGAGGGTGCACCTAAACAAAGGTGTGCTCTATTTCAACTTACAAGCCAGCAGTACAGGCATACAAAATAACTTGATCAGGCAACAATACCTTTTGTTTATTTACTATTAATTATCCACCATTGCTTCCAGCACTGCTTTGTTGGACATGAAGGCAATCCTTCAATGTCTTTATTGCACAGGTAGGCTTCTACTTCATTGGTGATTGCAGTGCTATACTTGCTGCTAGTTGCAGTGGATACAATCTTTTAAGCCATTCAACTCAGAGATTGACACACTATAAATTATAGTTTTGATTGCATATGTTTCATAGTTGCTAAACTTTTGTTCACTTATGAGCATGCGCAATTGCAGTGCAATATTAGATGGTGCACTTATTAATTGGGGGCACATACTACTTCACTCAGATCAATTGCTGCACCTACATCTGCATGGGGAAATTTCTCAGTTTGGCCTCAAATGCTGTGTTTGGAAGGTGCTGCTAAGGATTGGTTACCAAATATGTAGAAGGCTAGAGGCAAAATGAATTGGAAGCAGTAGTACAAGTGTCATCAACGCTTGTTCAATTGATTGTCATAACCTTTGAAATGCTCGATATTTTGTGTTGTCCACTCATTCATTGACCACAAGTAAAAAAATATTAATATACACTTTCTCTCAAAATAATAATAAATAATAAAATAATGAAGAAATCTTAACTGCTAAATGCTTTTTTTTCTAAGTAATTGTCCAAGTATTTGATTGTTGTGATAAAGAAGTAAGCAGTAGGTGGTTTGGTTTGTGCAGGCTTAGCATGTTTAACATATACCTGATGTAGAAAGGGTTTTTTGCAGAAATATAAAACTTTGTATCAATACAATACCATAAAAACTGGTGTTGTTAGGCAGATATTATTTGGTGCATATTTTTGTTAGGCGCATATCCTAATGCCTACACTCGTTACATAGAAGTCTGTTCCTATAACCCAGCAAGAACAAATTGTTTTTCTCTGACGAACATGAGGGAGAAAAGCTCATTGGTAGGCCAGGTGGAGCAACTCTTCAGAAATGGCAACGATGTCTATCTCAAGAAAGATGTCAATGGCACATATTTCATCTTCCTCTACACAGATTTTCTCCGTTGACGGACATAGGGACCATCTTATAAACATTATGACCTCAAAAACACTTTCCAGATTATAGTCAGTTAATTAAAATTGCTATGATTTGAGATCCCACTATAAGTACTAACAACCTCTCTTAGTTTAGCCTTGTGAAAGAAGTGGAGGTAAGTTTTTGCTATGCTGCTCAGTCTTCATAAGTATGACTATTGGTTACGTGCATGGTGCTTGTTAAGGCAGTGGTTTTCTCTCTGATTTGTGTTATAAGTGCATCAGCCTAACAACCAGCTTTTGCTGTATATGAGAACATAGTTTATATTTCCACATGTTCAGCATGAAGCAATAAAATGTGCATGTGTGGCCATTATGGTTGCAATGTCTTTAAGTTATGGCTAATGCGACCTGAATAATGTCACTATAACTATATATGGTGAAAATGTGTACCCTGTTGATCGTGTGCCTGTCTGGATATCCATGTGAGTTTGTAGTCACTCAGCATTTATATGGTACATATTACTGGTGTTAGTGGCATGCCAACATTTACAAAGACGCACCACTTCAAATTTACTCTCTCGAAGTTTCGACTAGATTCTCTAGCCTTCATGTAATTTAGTTATGTAAACTGCGAGTTCATTGAGAGTTTATAAATTTGTACAGATGCTATAATCTTATTTATAAAATGTCTTGTATTATGCTAAATTGAGATACTCAGTGTTACTTAATGTATTTAAGACCTATGTTTTATTATAGGAGAGTGGGTGCCATCCCTCTAAGTTATGTGGGTACATTGACAGACAACAATCCAGTGTATGAGGATGTAGAAAATTATCAATCTCAAGATCATCCTCCTGCAGATATTAAAACTGCAACTTGCCCAGCCTATTTGCCAACAGTGCATCAGAATCAACCTCCAACTGATGCAGATGCTTATGAAGAACTGTAGTATGAAAATATGGGAGCTACTTGTATAGCTATATGATGACACCGTTGGTTGAATAATAAGTATGACTTGGAATTTGTGTGTAGTATATATTATTAATTAGTATGTCCTTAATGTTTAAGGTAAAAACTATTCCATGATGTCATTTCTTATTTTTATTATAATTATATATATTAATGAGTGAAATTTATGTTATTGTGCTCAACATTGCATGCCGGCATTAGCTGCTAGATTTTGACAAAAGTATTGATAGAAGTGAAGAGTTTAGTTGGCCAACAAAAACTTGGCAGTCAGGCTATTCAAGAGCTATATATCCCGCCCTAGCCCTATCCCTAGCCCTAGCCCTACCTACTGTAGTGGCCATCTACCTTTTTGCATCATGGAAACAGAGGACTATCTTGTCATCAGCATACATTACATCACCATGATGACATTAATTAGTGATACTACAACTTGGCACCACTCTCTCTCTCACTGACACTGTCGAAGAGGACTTCCCTCCAAAAACTTGAAGTGTAATACTGTCTTCATAAGGAAATATTATTCACCTAGCTACTAAGTTTACATGGTTATTAAAGAATAAGGGGCTCTCCCTATTTGCACAAGATCAAACTCAACGTCGAAGAGTATTCAAGTATAACAATGCACACGCAGACTGGCATTATTCAGTCTGCGCATGCGCATTCGTACAATACACTAATGACATGACATGATATAAATTGGCGTCTGCATGCATAGTCATTATCCTAATTGACTGTAATTAGGCATGAATAGAGTTCCTAAATGTCCAGTATTCTCTACCTCCCCCCAAGTCTATGACTCCGTCGAAGACTGAGAAGAGGACGTTTCGTAACTCGGAGTGGACGATGCAGAGGACAAGGTCGGGGCAGTACGGAAGCCTAGCCTGTTTGGCCTGCGTCTGGTGCGGGTGGATCTTCTGATCCGAGGTGGGGTGGGGATGTTGGCAGCATCCAAACTGCTCGAGGGTGTCGGGCTGCATGTCGCTGTAGCTGTCGGGTCTGGTATTGCTGGGGGAAGTGGTGGCAGCGGGTGAGCCATGACGTGGGTGGATGTGAGAGATCCCGATGGCACTGCCGTGACTGGTGTCCGGGTCTGCATGTCCTCCCGTGCTGTGTGTCTGGGCTGTGGCTGCCTGGTCGGGACATAGCTTCTGAGGAAGCGGCGGTTGCGTAGGGTCAGCCTGCCCGAGCCGTCTACTCTGATGGAGTACTGGTAGAACTTTAGGACCTCCACCACGACTCCCGTCCTGTCCCATTTGTTGGGGCGAGGCCCTGTCTGATTTTGAATGTGTACCCTGGTGCCAACCGTCAGTGGAGGGAGAAGCTTGGTGTGCTCTCTCCAGCGCTTGTCAGCCATGGCGTGCTTGGAGCGGAGTGCCCTCTCCTGGATGTCCAAATTCTGCTTCCACATGGTGTGGAGATCAAATCTGTCCGGTAGGTTTGGGATCAGGTCTTTCACTGGTCTACCGAACACACACATGGCAGGCGACATCCGTGTGACTGGGTCAGGGGTGTTTCGGTATTGTAGAACAGCCCTCTGAAAGGCGTCCGAATCCAGGTTGCCGCTTGCTGTGACATTGCCTGTAATCAGGCGCTTCATCGTCTTGACTCCCACCTCGGCCCGGCAGTTACTGTGGGGGAAGGCCACCGAGCTGAGGCGGTGGTGAACTCCCCAGTCTCGCAAGAACTGTGTCGTTGTGGAGGATGTGAACTCTGGTCCGCCGTCCGTCGCCAGCTCGTCGGGGATGCCGAATGTGGAGAAGATGCGCCTCAATTCCTTGACCACTCCCTTGGCGCCGTCTTCTGCGTGGTGCACAATCGGCCAGTTTGAGTATCGGTCTACCATGACAAGGTATTGCCTGCCCTGGTGGTGGAAGCAATCCGCGCACAGGCATTGGAATGGGTAGTCAGCCATGGTCGGTGGGACTGGAGGCATGGCAGCTTGTGAAGGAGCCATCCTGTTGCAGTGTTCGCAGGCAGCTCTGGTGGCGTGGATGTCTGCCGTGATACCAGGCCAAAATATGGAGGATTCAGCCCTGGCTATCATTTGTGAGGTGCCCTGGTGGGCTGCGTGTAAGGAGGATAGGCATGTCCTCCTCAATGCCTGAGGGACGATGATCCGGTCCTTATACACTGCCACCCCGTCCGTGGTGGACAGGTGACGCCGGTGAGTGTGGTATGCCTTGAGGCACGGTTTGAGGGAGCACCGCTGATCCGGGAATCCCTCATCAATGGCCTCCAGGAGGATCTGCATGTCTGCGTCGGCAGCTGTGGCCGTCTGTATTTGCTCCCAGGTGGTTGGCTGGGTGGATGACAGTGCGTGGATCAGGGAGTCCTGGATGACCTGCTCCATCATGTCTGCCTCCTCGTCGCAGTCGTCTGTGGAGACGCCGGACATGAGCATGGATGGGATGGACGGCCGGATCTGAGTCTGGTGGCTGGTGATGGCGTGGACGTCATCCGGTAGCACCATTTTGGCTGGGGTAGAGGTACCAGTGGGGTATCGGGACAGGGCATCCGGTGTCTTGTTACGGACACCGGGGATGTGGAGCATCCTGAACCGATACCGGAGTGTCCTCTCCTTGAGATTTCGCAGTCGGGTGTTCCCGATCTGGTCGATGGCGCAATCGCCGAATACCTTTAGCAAGGGTTTGTGATCGACTGCGATCGTGAGGTCCTTGCATCCGAGGACAAAGTGGCGAGCCTTGTCGAGGGCGTCAGCCACTGCCAGTGCTTCCCCCTCGATGGGGGCGTAGCGAGATTCTGCAGAGTGTGTAAATCGAGACCCCACGAGTGTGACCCTCCAGCCTGTTTTGCAACAGAAGATGTCCCTGGACGGGCAGCCACAGTGTTTTTGAAACAGCCAGTAGCCCACACCGACCCTAGACCAATCCGTGGCGAGGCAGGTGGGCTTCGACTTGTCAAAGATCTCGACCCCGTGCTTGATCTCCTGGGCGATCCTCAGCCTGGACTCTTGGAATGCGTCGTCGTGGGACGCAGTCCACTCGAATTTCCGGGTTGGCTTCAGTAGCTCCCGGAATGGGGCCATGGCTTCAGTCATGCTGAAAGTGTAGGCGACCTGGTTGACCAGGCCGAACCAGGATCTGACGTCTGTCAAGTTCCTGGGGGTGGGGAAGTCAGAGATGGCCCTCACGTATTTCTCGCACGGTCTCACGGTGGTGGGGGTGATGACGAAACCCGCGAACTCCACCTCGTCTCTGGCAAATCTGAATTTGGTAGGATTGAGCGTGATGCCGTTGTTGCCACAGATGTCGAGCCACTCGACAGCCTGACTGTAGGCGTCCTCCACGGACTGCGACCACAGCAGGGTGTCGTTGATGCATTTCATCTTGTGTTGTATATGAGCCACGATGTCATCGTATCGACTGGTGTACCCGTCTCCTGACGCGATGTATCCCTGGGGGGCGGAGCAGTATCGATATCTCCCCCATGGAGTGATGAATGTGGTGTAGTGGCGGTCAGCTGGGTCGAGAGCGACAGAGTGGTATCCATTCCACGCATCAAAGATCGTTTTCTTGGTCTGGTGCGGGACCGATCTCGCCTGGTGGAAGGGAGACTGCGTGTGATGAGTCTCCCTGGTGGCGTGCCAGTTGAGGGCCTGAAAATCGATGGTCCGTCGGAGTGAGCCGTTCTTCTTGGGGCACACTATCATGCGATGGCACCACGTGACTGCGGTTCCGACTGGCACCTGCTCCAGCACGCCCAGCCTGACATCTCTGTCCAGTCCCGCCTTGACCTCCTCTTGCCAGTGCAAGGGCACCGGGATGGGCTTGTGGTGTACGGCAGGGATGGCGTCGGGGGCGATCATCAGCCGGAGAGGTTTTCCGGTCATGAGTGGGAGCGGCTGGTACTCGCACGTGTTAAACGTGCTAGTGCCGTAGACGTGGAGGAGGTGCTCCTCCAGCTTTTCTCTGTTCTCCTCGGTGATGGGGAACGGTGGGGGTGTGGGCCTTGATGGCGGCTTCTCACGTTTCGGGCAGCTGCACTTCTTCGTGTGCGCGATGCCCTGGTCAGGGGTGGCCCTGGGTGTGCCTCCTGTGTTGCTGATGGCGGCTGCCGAGTCAGGGAAGGAGGGCTCGACGATCCCCAAGTCAGCACAAGCTTCTCGACTGATGTACAGCTTGTGGGCGTCGACGTTGGCGGTAACATAGACCATCTGCGTCGTGGTCCTTGTCGTCCGTGGCTTGGTGAGCCGCACGATGATGGCTCCCTGGACGTTGATCTGGCCCCCGTTGGCTCTCCGCATCTTCTGGTTGACCGGGATCAGGTCAGTAACGGGTAGGCGTAGCTCGGCCAGGATTGCGGTGCCCGCGAGGCAGCTTTGGCATCCTGTGTCAGCCAAGGCTTGGGTGGAGATCTGGCGAGGGCCCCCGTTCAGTTGATAACCCGCTGAGGCATAGTCGACTGGGTTGATCTCCGCCTGCAACCGTACGAACGGCTGAGGCTGTGACGGGCGACGAACCAGCGCTCTGGTGGACCGATCGTACACGTGGTGGCTCATGGTCGAGGTGTCGTGGTCGCCGAGTGCTGTGAGCGTGCAGGCCTCGTTGAACACCGCGTTCTCCTGCTGAGTGTCGTCCTGTATCGCCTCACTCCTGCACACCTTTGCCAGGTGGTTCTCTCTGCCACAGTGCTTGCATTCCTTTCCGAACGCGGGGCACCTGGTCCTCCGAATTCTGGCTGGGGCACTTCGGCCGTGCCCAGTGCCCCACAATACGAGCATTTGTCGTCCTTGGAGGTGTTCTCTCTCTGTGCAGGCTCATTACTGTATGAGTGATCTCGCTGCTGTGTGGGCTTCTTGAGTCTGCGATAACTGCTGTTAACTGCCTCGACTGCCTGGGTGGTAGATAGCTTTGGTGCTGACCTCCGCCCCTCTTCTCTGGCCTCCACGAACGTGAGGGTCTGTTCCACGTCCCTGTCCTGATTTTCGTCGCTCAGGAGCGCCTGCTTGATGGTCGGGTCCGCCAGTCCGATGCACAGGAGGTCGGATACGTTGTGTTCGGAGTAGTCTATGGTCACTTCGAGGCCACATACGCACGTCTGGCTCACATTGTATTTACATATGCTTGCCTGGCCTCTCAGTCTGGCTCCAAACGCCCGTACAGACTCCTCATGTTCCTGACACATGCCGTGAAGTGTCACCCTGGCGACTTTCACGTTCTCGCCTCTGACCGCTAGTTTCTTGATGGCAGCCAGCACAATCTCTACTGTCTCCTCAGAGAGGTCCACCCTCGCGTTGCGGGTGAGGTCGTGTCGGAGTCGTTCATCGCAACACTCCAGTAGCTGAAGCACTTGCTCCTCGGCTGCAATTTTGGTGGCCTTGATGTAGTGCCCCCATCTGGACAAGAAGTAGGTCCAGGCCTCTGTCGTGCCTTCTGACGAAATGGTGGGCCTTCTGACTTTCTCAGCCTTCTCTCCAGTCGCTCTCCTGCTATCGTGGGTCTTGGAGTGTGCCATGATGAGTGCTCCCGTTGTTGCATCACCGTAGCCCTCAGGCACCATATAGGTGCAGCCTTCGTGAGGACATTCGATCCCAGCCATGAGAAAGTGGGCTCTAAATGGAGCGTTGCTGTTTGCAGCTGCTTCGACTCTTGTTCGACCCTGTCAAGTCTTCCTGGTCTTCCTGAGTGACTGTCTTCCTGAGTGACTGCCAGCCAGTCTGCGTGTGCATAAAGAATAAGGGGCTCTCCCTATTTGCACAAGATCAAACTCAACGTCGAATAGTATTCAAGTATAACAATGCACACGCAGACTGGCATTATTCAGTCTGCGCATGCGCATTCGTACAATACACTAATGACATGACATGATATAAATTGGCGTGTGCATGCATAGTCATTATCCTAATTGACTGTAATTAGGCATGAATAGAGTTCCTAAATGTCCAGTATTCTCTAGTTATTTTGTGACTCACATACGGTAATCCACTCAAGCCAAACTTTAAGCTGGGTTTTGGTTTCTTTTAGTATTGTTTAGTATCCTTCTTCTCCACAGCAACTATGGGAGAAGCCCACAGGCTTTTGCACTTGAGCTCTCTTAAGTAAATTTTTTCTCAGGTTTTGGGAATCTGGTATGCATGGTGGTATGTGTATTGGCTGTGCATCTGCTCAATGCAGTCTTCTGCTGCTTTGGATCTTCCGTGATTGCTAGAGAACACTTTGGATCGCTAGTGATCATTTCTTGGAGCTGATCTATCTGTTCACTAAGTTCTTCTACATGAGCTTGAGGGTCCAATGAAACCGCTCTACTTCTCCGTTGGTTTGGGGGTGGTAAGGTGATATCTTCAGGTGGCGGATGCCCAGCATCTTACGCATCTCTTCCATGAGTCCTGAGACGAAATTTGTACCTTGGTCTGTGAGGACCTCTTTGGGCACTGGGCACTCCTAGTCGACTAAAGGTGCCTATTAGTGCTGTTGCAACTATGAGTGGCACTGCCTTGGGATAACTGGTGCCGTAGTCCACCAAAGTGAACAGGTACTTGAGGCCTGTCTTGGTCTGACCAACAATGTCGATAGCGAATCTTACTGCCATCACCGGTAGAGGTTGTAGGTGTGCCTTGGTTGATGGTTTTCGGGCTGCCCTCTGGAAAGCTGGACAGCTCCTGCAAGCCTTGGCCACATTTTTGTGAATTCCAGACCAGAAAAATCAACAGAGTTGTTGTTATGCCATTCCACATCATCCCAGGTGGCCAACCAATGTGGTAGAATGTGCCATGGCTATGGGTGGTGTTCTTCTTGCCTAAGGGAGCACTAGTTGCTGAATTTCGTTACGCAGTTGGTCATAACCATGGTGGTAGAGCCACTTGCCTTGATAGACTGAGTCATCCAATCATGCCATCTATCGGTCTTGTCGGAGAGACTCGCAACTCTTGTTCTTGGCGACATTGTGTCCTTGCGCAGACATGTGATCTGGTCGTAAGAGTGGTGCTGCTTGCTTGACCCTGTTGTTGCCTTGTGGTGTTGATTCCTAGGAGTCGCTCAGTGTATCTGAATCATGGTTGTCATCTGTGTCTGACTCATTTGTGTCGGATAGAGATAGGTTTGTGGTCTTAGCTCCAGAAGTGTCTGATGCCAGCTGGTCACTTATCAGCTGGGCGATCATTTTTACTGCTTTTTGTCGTGTATTGACTGCATTGACCTGGTCAGTTAAAACCCTTCTTTGGTCGAAGGCTGCTTTGCAAAGGCTCTCAGCCCAAGCAGAGCATTGTCCTCGAACCACCCATGATGGCTGTGTTGCAAGTGAAAGTCCTTCCCGATGGATGTGTGCTCAAGGTATTACACTCGATACTGTGATGACATTGGCCTTGGTACCGATCCAGTTCTGTGGCTGCACAAACTTGGCATCCACCAGCGAGATGGATGCACCTGTATCTATTCTAAGTCTGTCTGATGTCTTGACATTCATCATTCAGATCAAGAATAGGGATCAAGCCTGCCACTTGACAGGCAGGTCGGTGACGGCAGTTGGCGCATTGTGGATTCCCTGTAGTTGTGGTTATAGTGGGGCTAATGGTGGGGGCATACAATGGGGAATCTGCAAGGGGGTGGGGATGACACCTGGGCAGGTTTTGTGGCCGTGCCCGACCCTGCTTTAGCTGCTACCTTATTTACCACGGTTCTGCAGGCCATGTGGGTTGGGTTTACTCTGCCCACAAGCCATGTAACCTGGGCTGAATTTACTGTGCGTCTAATGTGTCTGTGATCTAGGTGTGGTCGGTACTTGGCATGCTGCTCTGTAATGTCCCCTCCACTCATCGCCCTCAAAACACATGGTCGCTTTTTGTCATCAAAATATTTTGACAAATCAGCCTTCTTGGTTTGGCTGAATGGACCTGGGGGGGGGGGGTAGATGCTGTGGGGGTGCTTTGGGTTGGACGCTTGTCATCTCTTGTTGGCTCTGTCCACTTGCTCCGGAAAAGTCAGCTTAGTTTAGGGTAAAACAGCAAGTCGGAGACGAGATGATAGTTAAGGATCTACTGGTCGGACAGCACACCTGCATCTCTGGTCATGTCTGGGTTTTGTGTCCTGACCCAGCAGGCAATGTTGTCGGGAATAATACTATAGAGTTTCTCCTTTTGGAGAATGTGACTGCTGCTTGTCACATGGAGGTGTATATCTGTGTAAGCACTTCTCAGCTAGGAACTGCAGTCTGCAGTATACTTGTGTGATCATGTTGCTAGGTTTCATTGATATCCCACACCATTTGGCCATCTGTGTTTCCTTTGATATTCCTATCTCCTGGAGTATGACTGCCTTGGCGTTGGCGTATGACAAGTTGTCAGGCCCGAGTGCTACAATTGCCTCCTGTGCATCGTGTGTCAGTAATGGCTTGGAGGTGACCCAACCAGTTCTGTTTTGGGGTGTGGAATGTAGCCATCTGTGCTTCAAATGTGTTGAACTCCATGTCCATGTGGATGCTGCTAGTCCCTTGCATTGACAATTAAAATAGATTTAAACTCTATCAGTCTTTACAGGGGCCTTTCTCTGGTGGCAGCATATCAGAGAAGTACTGAGCTTAATCCCTCAACTCCTCACACAAGGTGGCAGTGGCTACAACGAACCTTAACCCACAAACTTCTTGAAGACTGATTTGTGGTAACAAATAGAAGATATCATTACCTTGGCCTTACGTTAGCAGAACTACAACTTATGGAAAGTGGATACCCTGAGAACCAGCGTGGTAATCGACTATGAAGCTACCATTCCCCAAGAAGGAGAAACAGCTGACAGAGAACTTTCAGTTGCAGAGCATGGTCGAGAAACTCGTGGAGAGCTACGGAGAGAAGAGCGGTTGGCTCAAGTACATCAGAAGACGCAAAAGATGCATGTATGCTATGACAAAGAATGAAGCAAATTTGAAAGAGACCTACCGATCGAAAGGCATAAACTGAAATCTAGACTGGACTGGCAGAATAGGTTGGCAGGCAAGATAACTCCTTGGAAGGATACAGACTCCCCTCTCATACTTGAAAATATTTGAGGACACCAGATGATAGCAGAGATCCCAGAAGACCAGTGGTACTATAGATTGATTCCTCTTCTCAGTGGGAAGGCCTTGACTGCTTACTCCTAGTATGTGCCCACAGGATGCCACCAGGAAGTATTCTACATTCCATTATGCATTGCTCAAGGCAAAGGGTCTATCCAAGGACTGGTATAACCAACACTTATGGCTCTATCGCAGGAAGTATTCTGATCCCGCTCAAGACGTCACTAGAGATCTGAAGAACATGGTGGAGAGGATGTGGGAGGCTCTTCCACTGGAGAAGGTCGCATATACAAACAAATTCTTGTCTTTATAACCACAGGATGCTGAGTATGTCCAGCTGAGGCAGTCAACTTCTATCTTGGAGGCAGCCAACATGATGCACGACCACATCTGTTACAAGTACCAGGACCAGCAAGGATGCCAGGGATACAACTAGAGACCTTCTACTTTCTCATCACGACCCAACGACACCAAGAATGGCCTGTCTGGAAAACCATTCCAGGATCACCGCAACTGGCTACCAAACCAGGACCAACCAATGGAACTCATTCAGTACGGTATGAGAGTAACACTTTCCCTAACACTCAACCTAACTCATTCTCCCAGCATGCTAAGTCATTCGTCCAAATGTGCTTTGGCTGTGGCATGTGGGGCCATAAAAAGCCAGGTGGCCCTAACAAAGTATTGGTACATCTAATGCCAAATCTGACTTGTATGTGATGGGACTGGTAGGTAAGACAAAATGTCATATGAAAATTGATATCAGTGCAGGATTATCAGTGGTAAATGCAGACTTAGTAGACTATACAGGAAAATCCATTAGGTTCACTGGGTTTAGCAAAAGTGTGGATTACAGCAGGAGAGTATTGCATGCAATGTACATTTGCTGCAGTATCCAACAGCCCAGAACAGGTACTCTTGGATTAGACCTGGGAATATTACAGTCTTGTTAGACCTTGAACAGCAGAAAAGACAAATGGCAGAAGCTGAGAAAATCCCTAAAATACTACCGACTAGAGCAAAAAGGAAAGAATTAGATGAGCTTGACATGGTAGCAGATCAAACATCAGAGGCCAACCCCAATCCCATGGACGAGCTCTTTGATTTTCATGATGATTTATTCACATCAGGCCCAGTTGGCACTGAACCAGTATAGACCATACCTGATGAGGAAGCAGAACAACTACCCATCCCTAGTCTTGCTAATGATCAGTCGTGTAGGTATGCAGCTTGTCCAGATTGGCAAAAAGCTGGTAAAACCAATCCCATTAGAGCTCCCTTGAACAACTCCTGGTCATAAGTACTCCATTTTCATGGGCAGTCTTTGACCTAGTTCCGCAAACAGCAAGACGAGAGAAGGATTGAGTGGGAAAATATTTCTTATTTGCCTACCATAACTCTCCCCACAGCAATACAGGCTTCTCACTCTTTGACATCGTTTATGGCAGAGCACTAAGAGGGCCACTGGAACTGCTCCAGGAAGGCTAGACGGAAGGAGTTATGACTTCCAAGAATGTCACAGACTCAGTGAACGACCTGGCAGACTATCTGTATACTACTAGGATGGTTGTAAAGGAGAGAGAGGAGAAGGCTAACTCAGCCATGATGAAGCACTATGATGCTGGTACCCAACCTAGGGTATTCGTACTGGGCTCCAAGCTTATTGTGATCATGACTCCTGATCGCAGGGGAAACTGCAAGATGTCTGGGAAGGACCATTTGAAGTGATCAGAGTCATTTTTGATGTAACCCTTGAGATTGCTATGTCAACTAGATGGACAAAGCAACAGGTTGTGCAAATTAACCGGGTCAAAGCCTGAATATCACCAGAGGCAGCTGTCTTATGGGTGGCAGTTGCCCAGGAGGAGGAGGAAGAAGGCACCACCCAGACTAAGACTGCAAGCTGAATGAACAACAGCTGCAACAATTACAGGTGATGCTGAGCAAACACAAGAAAGTGGTGATGGAGAAATTGGAGAAGACAGACACGGTATCCCTGCAGATTGACAGAGGACCGGCAACACCCATCAGAGCATACACATACCGGATCCCACCTATTTGGAATGACCAGTTGAGGGAGAAGGCCTGCTCACTATCTAAGGTAGGCATGCTTCTTCAAACCCTCCTTCAGCCCCTCGTCCCTCAGCCATGGTGCCTATGAGAAAGTCAGATGGCTCAGTTTGCCTTTGCTTGAATTTTAAATGTATCAATGCAGTAACTACTCCAGACCTGGACCTCATACAAGTGGATGACATGCTCACTCAGATTTGTAATGCCGCCTATATACAATCTATCATCATACTTCATTATAATATATCTTATTCTCTCAAAACTTTAGTCTGATGCATTGATTAAAATAGTATAATTGTTAGTAATTACAAAGTGTATTGTTCTGATTGGACAGAGTCATAATCACACTTTGTAATTTCATCATATATGATTGATCATGAACCAATGGGAGGTAACCTATAAGAGGGGAGCTTCTTGGTGGTAAAGGAAAGATTTTCCCTTGCATTGACTATTAAAATAGACTTAAAATTCTTAGAGGGGACTTTCTCTGGTGGCAGCATATCAGAGGAGTACAGAGCTTAATCCCTCAACACCTCACACTATGTCACCCGAAGGTGTTGGGAGCTAACACCCAGTTGTTAGGGGATCAGGATGGTTCCCTAATAGGCACTTTCATTGTATAGTGTATTAAGAGCATCAAGTTCGTATTATATATAATGCCCGAGTTTGCACATACATGCACTATGGTGGTCAAAACAGTTAACAATTGGATGATAAGGCAAGGCGCTGAACAACAAGATGCAAAGTGCATACATATCCAGGTGAACAGTTATTATCCTCACATGTTAAAATTCAATACTTATAGAGAATGACTACATATTACTTGTACTTGCAATGTCTAGCCTTGCAGCTTCAAAGTTCAAGGTTCAGTTTTTCCATCATTTGTTTGAAAAACCACAAAGAAGTCCTGCACTCCAAGACAATCATTAAAATACATGTAACTTCTTGGTGAACAAAATATTATGCTACTGAAAACTATATATTGTATAAGGCTATGGTTGTCTGGGCTATGGTTGTCTGGCAATGGAAATGTCATTTATTGAACACAACAATTTGATGACTCTTTAAACATTTAAAATCACCTACATTGAATCATTATACCAACTCAGTGTTTTTGCAATTTTACAATGAATATCTCAATAATCAACATGAAATTTTCCTTTGCTACTATGTATATTCTAATATTTTTTCTTATTTCCTTTATTAATATTTTGTTTGCTGTGATAGCTGCTGGTAATATTGGCATACTGAGCCCAAACATGGATGAATCTGTTTCTGTCTTGTTCTCTCCATTAATTTACCTCCATCTCCAGCTATCTGCTTCCTCAAGCCAACCTCCTACAAAACATAACCAATAACTACTCTCCACTTATAGAAGTCAGCTATAGCTATTTAGTTAAGAATCGCCTATATACTTCAGGGTCAAAGTAAGGAACGTTAAGAAGCCTTCATTGATATATTTCCTATTGTCAGGAAAATTATCATAACCTACATTGATATATCTGCTCTTGTCAGGAATGTTAACATAGCCTGTATTGATAAATCTTCTATCATTAGGAATATTAACATAGGCTCCATTGATATATCTGCTATTGTTAGGAACATTAACATAGCCTACATTGGTAAATCTGCTATTGTCAGGAACATTAACATAGCCTGCATTGGTATATCTCCTATTATCAGGAGCGTTAACTTAGCATTCATTGATATATCTGCTATGAGCCCTAAAGAGTTAATGGAGAACTGGTTCGGATCACCCCAAATATATATCTACAAGCTGTTGGGCTCACTGGTAGATGGTAGTTCTCAGTACCCTCGAGGAGACTAGCTATGGAATTGTGGCTGAGAAGAGCTGCCAAGGGCACTTCATAAGGATTGCTGTGGTCCACTTGCACAAACACATCCAACAACTCAGCCTACAAGGAAGGAAAGCATCAATAATATTGAATCATATAATAACTATTAGTGATTATACTAAATGTCTTGAATATCATACAAAGTACAAACTCTATAAATACATTGCTTTCTAATAAAATATCAGCTTAAAAGATTATAACAAATGATGTTTCCACTAACTAACTGGCAGTGGCCTTGCTTATCCTGAGCAAGGTCAAAGGAAATTGGTCAAAATGTTGTTTTCTAAAATCATTTTGTTTTTAAACTGCTCTAAGAGAAAGCAAAGAATTATGTTAGCAGCTATATAATAGAATGTGCCAGTACACAGAAACAGAATAATTTAAAGTGCATTATTTGGCGAGCAAAACTGAGGTGGTGTCAGCCAGAGAGACCACATTGCTGGTCACAGTTTCCTTACTTTTACTGCAACAAGGGAGCACTGTCATGTTGAGCAACATTTTTTGGCACTCTTCCTACCTCTATCCTCTTACCCTCCATCTTTCTTTCCTCTCTTTGTTCTCTTCCTTGGTCTCTGATGCATGTATGGCTCTTTTCCCATAATTTTTATTCACTATTCTAACTTTATTCCTAGCTTCATGAAAACTAAGCAATAAGTGGCAGAGTAGGTTCGTTATTCCTTGTCTTTCTATAATTTTACCTCACAATCAAATAAAGATTTTGTGGTATGGTCAGTTCAACCATTGAAATACGCTATATAGCAAATAGACCCACTAGTTAGGTTATAATATGAAGACCTTCTCTCATACATTGAGTAGGATGACAAGGCTTTAGGGCCAATACTAGGTGCAGTATCACTTGTGTTGTAGCATGAAAATGATATATTTCCAACATTTCCAATCCCATTACACACTCAAGATCTATAGAAAAAAACAAGATGAGTGTGTTATGAAACATTAAAAAAAAAATGTGCTATAAAAATAAATGAAATTGCAACATGAATTGCAACAACAGTAATAACAGTCGAGTGTTTTTGTTGAACTAATGTATTGTGTCAAGGACAAAGTATATAGCATCAGGACTGACCACAGTGATGATGCCTTCGGTATCCTGGTGGGTGGCCCAAGTGAGGGCTTGGTGGAAATCACGAAGCAACACAGTCACACTTGCATCAACCTCCTACAGATGTAAAACTTAAAATCTCCACAACAGTTTCAGTACACTTGTTTACTCAGTAGTAGAAATATTATGATTACAGCTATGTTGACTAGAGTCAAGGCCACAATATTTTGGTCTCCCAGCTACTGATTCCATGAAACAGGGTTGATGTGGTTAGAAAAGAGGAGGGAAAGGGTGTAATTCCCAAAGTTGGTAATTGTGCCTGAAAAAAATGGGTACTTTATGTAACCTACCACTCCGGCAAAAACAAGAGAGGAAAAATGGAACAAAGGAGTGCAATTGTTAAACATTAGTACAACTGAAGCTGGTGCCTTTCTTATTTATTTTTTCAACAAACTCTCAGTTGACATAAGAATATGTGATAGGATCTGAGAAAAGGGGTCTTATGTAGAGAAAAATGATTTTGTGGTATGACCAAAATAAGTTTGAAGTTATAGTTTGACTATTTTTCTTTTTTTGTACTACTAAAGGCATCTACTACCTTTTCTTTACCTTTGTGTGAAGTCAGAAGGCTCCTGCTTGCTTCTTTGTAGCAAGCGTGGGGTAAGAAGATTGGTGGTCAAGAAGCTTGCTACGTGTGTAACAGAACTGCATTGCAATGTAACGCGGAGAAAATACTGCCCGCGTATGCAGAAAGATGGGAAACTCCCACGAAATGGGGGGATTTCCTACTAGCTGCTATAGTGATCGCGCGGTTAACAAACTAACAAAGAAATGGCTTCAAGTGCCATTAATTGCTTAATGAAATTCTCTCCTGGAGACCAGCAGTCTCTCCTAGAAGTCATTGATGACTATTTTACCTCAAACTATGGTTGTGATAGTGACAGTGACTCAGAGAACGAACAAGCAGGTATAATACATAATAAATACACTACTAGACAAAGAATAATTAATAGATGCATTTATTTGTAGGTAATTATATGGTTGATGCTGACAGACTTGAGCCACCTCATAGTGAAACTGAAGAGAGTGAAGAGAGTGATGATGATCTGGAGGACGTTCGCTGACCAATGACGAACAGGTCCAGGAAGCAATGATGCAGTTGTCTGCAGTTTCAAGTGGATTTTGACCGTCATGTGCGGAGGTGCATGGAAATTACCAAAACAACGCGTTCAAAATTTAAAATACGTTTTTCTCAAAATGAATGCTTCAAACCTCTAGCATTCAGGCTTTCATAACTTTTCTACTGAATGGAAATAAGTGATGATTTGAGTTCCAAAATATAGGCATTGCTTTGTTCTTTCACCTGGTATCAATAACTCAGTTTTTTTATTTTGTACCCAAGACCCCTTTTCTCAGATCCTATGATTTTTTCAACTATCAACTTAAAATTTGTGTATCGACATTTTTCCTGAATGCTCCAGCCTTCATTCAAGATGAATGTTCGAGTTTCTAGAGGAAACACTGAGAAACAAATTTGAAGTTGATTCTTGAGAAAGTCTATTATGTTAACTGAGCATTATATAATTTTTTTAATTCATTAAGACTCGTGGAATTTCCAGTAACTACAATATTAAAAGCAATATTAATGCACAGTAAAATCTATCGACCAAGTCAATTATATTTTAGTGTAACTTTGGTTCTGCAGAGGAGAATGTCCCTCTGCTACCTATGATTGCTTCAAACAGCCTCAAGCCATGCCCTAGCTTATAATCCTAAAACTATTCCACAAAGGGATGGATGCCAACAGAGGTCCTAGAAGCATCTCATCTAAGCAGCATGAACCATAGTACTGGTCTAGCTGCATCTCATGTGAGCTGCATCCCATGTGGTATGCTTAGAGGGAGGTCACAGGTCAATCCTAATCAGCATTATAGGTTGTTGTTGTTTTTATCACATTCCTTCTATATTTCTTCAAACCTGCATTGGTTTTCCTCCTGCATAGGTTTTCCTGGTGCTAGGTCTATAGCAACTCTGCAGGATATACACAATGCACTTATAATACTACCCTCTTGGTTTTCAAATATGGGGGAAATCTTTGTAGTGAAATAATTTTAAAGTCTATATAACACAACTAGGATATGGTGCCTAATGTCAAAATCGACTAGTAGAACACACACATTAGATAGCTTTGGATTAATGCTCCAACATTACAATTGCATGACAGATTGAGGAGAAGGATATGTGACAAGATCCAAGTAAAGGGGTCAAACGTACAGAAAACGAATCGGATAAACAGACTTCCTGTTATGTTTTTGTATCTTTCTTCAGGATGTTGACCCAAGTTTCATTCCATTCGTTATTTTTCTTGACCTGGAACTATTACTCTATTAATGTTTACATTTGGCCCCTTTACTCAGATCCTATCACATGTGTTACCTGATGTGATAGAAGAGGTGTCACAGTGACTACACTCAGTGCTTTGTAGAGCCCTTGCTTTGGCTGTGGGTCGGCACACAAGTAGAGCAACAAGGTACGCAGGTCCAGCATACCATTCTCCTCACAGAAAATATCAACAAATGTCTAGCAGATAGAGCAGAGTGGAACCATCAACAGCCAAAATGCAGGAGGGGGAGGATGGAGAGGAGGAGGAGATTGGCTGGAAAGAGAAGGGATGGAGAAAAAGAGATAAAGTGGTTGGAAAATGCGTTAAAAATGGTTTGCAGAACAGTATTCAAAGTCATGATTAAGGCAGAAGCATGAATTAGCACTCCCACAGTGAATTCATAGCACTCTATATCTGGGAGTACAGTAGCACTCACTATATTCGCTATATTGGCTTATTTCAAAATTGTGGATGACTAAAACACAAGGAAATAAAGCCCACATCTCAGCTACAACACCCTTGCTAGCTTCTTAGTATAGTTTCTGCTCAAAAAATACCTCCAACATATCTTGAATCATACTCTAAGGTAGAAAACTGATGGACAAAATATATATATATAACTTCTGGATTTATCCATAAATTTATTTCTTCTATCTCCATCACTTAAACATCTTATGTCCATTCGTAACTTATGTCCATTCGTAACAATTTTACTACCAAAAGACTCCAAATTTTCCAATACCTTGTAACAACTACAATTTAAAAACATGAAAAATGGTAGTAAAGGTTGTCAAGGCAATAAATAGGCTCCGGTGAGTGTTCAATAAACGGCCAAGCTCATTCAACACCTGCATTTTTTCACTGCAAAAATATCAGTTACTTACCGAACTTACTCTCGTTAAAAAAATTCTAAAAATATATATGAAGCCTGTTTTGAGCATGAAATACTAGTGGATGGATGATACTAGATGGTAACAATAGTTATGATCACAAACCTTCAATAAAACCAGGTAACAGCTTGTGATACAAACTTGGTTTACAAATTAAATGTCTGGCACAAATTCGACATGGGAGGGGGGGGGGGGAGATTATATTAAATCGAAGACTTGGTATGCATAGAGTATGCCCAATAAACTGCTCTATTGTTTTAGTTCTGGTTGAATGGAGTGAGTGAGCAAAATCCAAGTGGCTGACGATTGCAACCGCCTTTAGTGAATGGTACCTTTCTTGTCTTTGCTACTGTTTCTGGAAGTTTTCTTTGGTGGAAAGCTGTACGGGTGCCTAGAACCCCTCTGAATTCCTTTAATTTTGAGCTAAGAGTAACATCTGGATGGATTTCTTTGATGTAGGTTTTATTGCAGATGTAGACCAACATAGCACGCATAGCTTATGTTTGCTTGGTTCAACAGAATTGATTACTATACCAGACTGTAGCTTATTATATTCTGACATCAACAGTTTATTCTTGAAAAAAAATTATAGCAAAAAGTATAATTGTTAATATAAACCACAAATAAAGTTGGCTTTCAATTGGTTAAGAACATCTGCTATGATTGATCATTATCCTGAAAAACTGTTACATAATTCTTGAAGGAGGTTGCTCAACTACAAGATTCATAGAGAAGAAACAATACCAAAAATAAAATGGTTTATGTAAATATATATTAATTTTGATGGTCATGTCAAAAAATAAAGGAAGCAAGAATTTAGAGTGCTTTTGAATAATTCCCACACCAGCATTACAAACAGAGCAGTTTAAACTTTTTTTTTAAGCTGAAGGGTTCGGGCTGGTCTGCATTTGTAAATTCTTGTAATTTTTATTATTTTGACAAATTAATCCTTCTCTTGAATTTCTATAATATACACATTATATATAACTTGTACGATTACCTCAGCTGACATCAAAACATGCTTTAAGATTTATCTTTAAATCTACTTTTCGGTTTTGAAGATGTTTCAATGGAAATACTTTGGTCTTCATCAAGGCTAATTTAAAGTATTATATGCATGTGTACATACCTCTTTTAAAGCGGTTTTTCTGTTGTAACAACACCCCACATTCACAACCTCTTCTTCCTCTTGCCCTTCTAGAGGCTGGTCCAACCAGATTTCTGTGGCCATGAATGTTTTCTTGCTGACCATCATCGTGATAATGAAACTGGTCACCTTTGGAAACAGCTTGTGAAGTTCTAAAAAGATCTAAGGTGTGTGCCTAACTGTCTGGTACTTGTGTCTGCCTCCTACTTTAGACCAAACACTGAGAGCCCACATGAGCACAGCACCATCATGGCCACACACCATTCCCCAACCCCATCTATGTCAGACAGCAACCAGAAGTCTCTACAAGACTATGATGATACCAAGGGGGAGGAGGCCCCATCTGCACAGGAATCATCTGCCAGCACTGACTTAGAGATTAGACAAATCTCAAGACTGATGGAAATGATAGCAAAAATGTCGGAGCTGGCCAGACAGGCTGATCAGAGAGACAATCAGCAACAACTGAGCAAGACAGAGAATGAGACAGAGAACGAGACAAAGAGAGAGAAGAGTGGTGGATGCAGATGTTAATGGCATCCACAATTGCCAGTGAGAATGCGGAGAAGAAGTGTTCAGAGGATGAGGAGAGATATCAGAGGGAGCGCATAGAGCAGTGGATGAGTAGCAACGTTGGAAACGAGAGGAACATACTGCTCTCTTGAAGGAGAGAGATAGGAGAAGGACTGCCAAAGATGCCCCCACCCCTCAAAAATGTGCTGGACATAGAATCCTTCTTCCACACTTTCTCAGAACACATGATGATGTCTCATGTGGAAGAGGAATTTTGGGCTGCCAATCTCCTCCCACTCCTAGATGAGAAGTCCCTATGTTTCCAGGAAGGCCTACCATTGGAGGAAAAGAGGGACTTCCATGCACTCAGTAAACGACTGATTGCCTTCCACGGCATCATAACAAATCACTATGGACTGATGTGGCATGACCTCGAGATGAATGGGTTGAAAACCCACCAGCAGTACAACCAACAACTGGACCAGGGGAATGTCCACTTTCCAGGAGCTTAAGAATCATATTGGACAGGAGAAGTTGATCTCTAGCATGGAGCCCAGAACCTAAACCTGGGTAAGGCAACAGAATCCAACCTCCCCAGCAGATAACTTCATCTGCAATCAACCCATCCAAATGCCCAAGATGCTGGAATGACGCCACCAGACTGATGGGACAGAGCGAGTGGCCAAGATGAAGAACATCCAATGTGGAAGCAAACAAACCCTTACGAGGACCGCCAAGTACAGATATCCAGAGACTACCCTCCTTTGATCCAGTGAAAGGCCCCAGGAGTATGGACACATCACAGTTACAAGTGCCCCACAATGATATGCCTGGTAAGTATGTCGTCTTCTGATCCTAACCTCCCCATTTTTTCAGGGCTGGTAAATGGCAGAGCAATGCAGAGGTTGGTGGTGGGCACAGGATGCACCATGACATAGATTCACCCCAGATGGCTACCCAGGGACCCAAGGATGGGACCACCTGTGAAGATCTCTGGATCAAACAATACCACCCATACCTACCAAACTACAGAGGTGGAGCTGGAAGTCCATGGCAAGACATGGCTGATGCAAGTGGCGATCAACCTGACCCTTTTGTTTACTGGGGCTAGACATTTTGTACACAGAAGCTTTCCCCTCACTCATGACAATAATAGGAACTGAGTGACCCACACTGAAGGAGCCCCACAACAGATGTCAGAATGCCACTGAGGGATGACATGGTCTCCTACTTAGTTTGAGTCAGGATGCTACCCCAGATCCAAACGTAGGAAAGTATGCGCCATACAAAGGATCTCCACCACGACATCCTTGCCCACATAAGACTTGGAATACACCATTACCAGGCCGCCATCATCACAATCAGACACTGACTACAGCACTCCACCTACCCCAATGCTTGGGCATGCACCTGGGAAAAATGTTTCCGTGGCCCCACACCCTCAACACAATGACATCTTTGAATTGCTGCAACTCAGTGGACGACATGGTTCAGTTCGCGACAGAGGGAAATGCTCACACAAGAGCTGCAAAGAGATGCACCCGTCAGGAGTTCTCCTTGCACTGAGGACAACTGGTACCATTTGAAGGAAGGAGTACCAACTCCACCAGGCTCAGATGTGTGACCCATCCCTGAGAGATGCCAGAAGAAAATGTAGCAAAGGCAGATTCCCCTAGTATGAGGAACAGACTCCTCTACCGCTCTTGGACTCCTCCCAAACAAACACAAGCAGTGAGCCAGCTCACCTTCCCCACCATATATCATGAAACCACCCTCAGGATGGCCCAGCTAGTCCTATTGGCTGAGCACTTTGGAAGGAGCCAGACGATGGCTAGAGTACTCCAACAATTCTTCTGGACCTGTGTACGAGCAGATGTAGCTGACCTCTGCTGCAGATGTCAGACTTGCCAGGCCCTAGGCACACACAGGAAGGTTCCCCTGGTGCCAAAACCCATCATTGACGTGCCCTTCTCACAAATAGCAATGGACATAGTCAGTCCACTGCCGGCCACGGAAGAGGGGCAATGCTATATCTTCACTATTGTGTACTACAGCTCCAGGTACCCTGATGCCACCATCCTGCTCCACACTACCACTAGCACAGATGTGGCAAATGCACTAATTGAGTTTTTGCCAGATTAGGAAATTTTGACTGACAGGAGAGCAAATTTTTGATGAGGAAGTTCGACACAATGTTCAGCATCAGAGCCATCAGGACTTCAGCGTATCATCCTGAGACAGACATGATGGTAGAGTGATATAATGCTACCCTGAAGAGCGGTCTTCGCAAGTACATTGAAAGGTTTGATGGTCAATGGCATAAAGCATTGCCTTTTCTTTCATTGGCCAATAAGGAGCTGCCACCTCCAATCCTTTCAGTTTACCATAGCCCATTGGCCAGGAAAATCAAATGGAAATGCTGACAGCCTATCTCGACAGGCATGGTTGGACAATGAGAAAGCCAAGCCACTCCCAAGTCCCCCACAGGAGGGGAAAGGGGGAAGTGTTTTGGATCTCAAGGTGAAGGAACCAACAATAACAGCCATGTGACTCTTAATTAACATTAATTAGTAACCTATATCTAGAACATGTCTATTTGTGGAGCCACAGGGGCAGACCAGGGCTGCCCATGCTCAGTGGCAGATTTCCATGTGGCTGTCAAAATTGTGACTGCTCTTGATCATTGAGTTAATAACCACTCAGGCAGAAGCTAAATTGCAAAACTCTATAAACTTACAGAAAGTAGCCTACAATGTATTGATATGATTAGTTATCACCCATGAGTCCGAGAAGTTGTCCTTGTATGTATACCAGTTATAATTTTGCTAGTGTACTAAGCTTATAACTGCTAGTATCTAATGATTTATTCAAGTGGTTATCTAGGTCTGTTGCTATCTAGTAGACTATTTAGTGAAACAATAGCTAGAAGCTACTCTTGAGCATTCCCTTATGTACTACGTAGATATATATAGCTCTTGCGGATTCCCATACTAGAACAAGAACAAGCAAAGCTTATAATGCACCAGAACTTAGGTTAGCCTCACTATAGTCCTCTTTCATCAGAGCGCTGGAGTTCATGTGTGAAAGTTATAGCTACTAAGAGTAGCTGGAATCTTAGCAGCTGCTATTAGTCTAGTCTTACAACCACAGCGCTTAGAAAAGAGGTGAGTGTTCAACCAGGTTTGTGGAATAAAACCTGGCTTTGCACCTTGTTCACAATGAATAGTAACTGGAATTAGCGATGACTTCTCACACAAAAGCATGTGTTGTGGTGGCTGCAGACTATAGCTGTTGTGGCAGCTGCAGACTAGAGGTGTTGTGGCAGCTGTAGACTAAAAATGTTGTGGTGGCTGCAGACTAAAAGTGTTGTGGTGGCTGCAGACTAGAAGTTTGTGGTGACTGCAGACTAGAAGTTTGTGGTGGCTGCAGACTAGAAGTGTTGTAGTGGCTGTAGACTAGAGGTATTGTGGCGGTTGTAGACTAAAAATGTTGTGGTGGCTGCAGACTAGAAGTGTTGTGGTGGCTGCAGACTAGAAGTGTTGGGGTGCCTGTACACTAGAATTGTTGGGGTGCCTGTAGACTAGAAGTGTTGTGGTGGCTGCAGACTAGAAGTGTTGTGGGGGCTACACACTAGAAGTATTGTGGCAGCTGCAGACTAGAAGTGTTGTGATGGCTAGGATTGTGGTGGCTATGTGTTGTGATGGCTGTAGATTAGAAGTGTTGTGGTGGCCGCATACCAGAAGTGCTCAGCCTCATTCAAGTATGAATAAGGGAACCATCCCCTCCATACCACCCTTGTCATACCACCACCTATCTCCCAATCCTCATTTTGTAGTTGGCTAAGTTTTGGTGTTTTTATCCTCTTGCATTGTAGTTGGCTAAGTTTTGAGAGAACATACTCAAGCCTTGTGTTGGGCATTCATTGGGCATGAGGAAGCAGTTAAGTTGGGAAGTAATCGTCATGAAAGCCTTATATCGTACTTCTTTGTTGTTCATTCAGTAGTCCCTCCCTTGAGAGATGTCTCCTACCAAAGACCTCATCCTGTATACAAGTTAGAATTAGAGTGGTCACAATGCACTTTGCATTCTAGCTTAGTCTCGTGGGGGCAGACATTGGAAAATAATAGTCCGGTAAGATCGTAATGGCAAACTTCTTGTTCTGCACTGTCAGCACCTGTAGTGGGGGTTAACCACCAATCTACATGACTATGATTTTAAAAAAACATGCGTGACAAGAATTATCAGCGTGACGACTCAATAAGTGAAGAATTGAAGGATGAGTTCATTGGCTACCAGGCTTGCACCAATCTCTTACAAAAAATCAGGAGGTTCTCATTCCTGATGATAGTAGTGATAGGCTATGGAAAGATTTGAATGTAAATGCCTGATTACAGCTGTCTGTCATCTTCAAAGAGTAGCTTCAACTCTGCAAGCTATGGTAATATCAATACTTCCTCGATAAATTTATATAAGTTGCCTTGATGTACAACATGCTGTGGTTTTGGGAGAGAATAGCTCTGTGTAACAATACCTCCTATGATAGGTATTAGTAGTAAAAGTTCGACGAATTTAAACTTACCTCTAGCCACAGACAACCTCTAGTACAACCAATGATAACAGCTCCAGTACAACCAACAACCAGCTCAGCTAGCTTAACCAACTACAATTTCACAACTTCCACAAGGTACAACTTATTGACCATTTTATATCCATATGACTAACAAATAATAGTACGTACACTTTCAAGAGACTAATTCATGCAATGGCTCCTCTCAGTCATTGTTGAGCTTGAGCAAACAAAAACTAACTTGAACATAGTGAGAGTAAATAGGGGTCAAGACCCAGGTTTGCTAGTCCTCAGTCATCACCTAGTATTTAGTTTGTTTCAGTTCTTTGTCATCATCATCAAGGCTCGAGAAAGAGTCGCTAGAATTCTGATATTCCCAACTTTCAACTTGGAAAATTGTTATCTTTGCAAGACGAGTATAAGTAGCAAACAGTCGGATGTTATGCTAGTGGGACCAAAAAAGTCTCTTCCATTCATTATATATACAATAGTCTGCGAGTCATTTGGCAATGCAAGTAATTCCACATGACACCAGTTTACTAACTTAGCAAATCATTCAAGGCATGCTGGAAGCATTTTGGGAGAAATAACAGCATAAACCAACACTTTGGTTGCTAAGATGTCAAGGTGAGTTTTAGCTGAGGCACAAGTTATTCTTGTTTGTTTACCACTTTGAAATGTGAGTCCAGGAAGAGTGCTAGCATACTCCCTTATTACAACTTACAAGGAATGCAAGATGACCACTCAGTATGTATGATGTAAAAACTTCTGCTTTGGGGAGAAATGATCAGTTAGGATAATAAATGCTTGGGTGTGACATTTTTACATACATCAACTGTGAAATACCTTCTTTTCAGTGAGAGCCAGGTACAACTGACATATAAGGTGAGTGGCCACTCCTGGATTCTGCATCATCACTTCCCGAGCTTGAAGTTACATTAATAAACTAGGAGATTCACAAGCTATCATACTTACAATGTGGACTTTTAAAGGAATCTCCAGAAGTTTGAAGGAAGGTTCGAGCAATGTGAAATTGTTTAAGTTTAGCCTCTGAAGTGCTGTATGCAGTGTTACAATAGCATATTTCATGGGGTATACCCCACTGCTGAACTTACTTTCCTTTGGAGAACAAATGAAAGTCTGAAGGAAGGTAATACTTGTGCAACACTTCACTAAAAAGGTAGCCATTTGAGAATTTATCTGCCAAATTCTTATCTGCAACCACTAGCAATTTTCACCACTGTATCCTAGTTGTGAAACACTCAGCAAGTTTGGCTTCCATGCGAACATCGATCTTTGTTTAACCACTTGCACAATATATCAGTCATGCCTCCTGGACTCCAGGCCTATTAGCAGTTAGGCATCCAGTCGAGGTTGCTAAGTGCGTAAATAGAGTAAAAATAACAACCTTCCACATTTTAAGAATGCATGGTATACAACGCATTAATTAACAGTTAACTGGTTCAGCTACAGGACCTTCTCTGCTAGCTGAGCACACTGCCACCTTATCATTTGTTCATAGTCTCATGCATATTGTAAGCTCTAATTAAACAAATGCTAGTCATCATTCCAAATAGGATATAGATAGAGAGATGGAGTCACATGCAGTAAGCTGGTCGTGTTTGAACCTACTCAAACGCAACAACTATGTCGAGATTGTTAATACCGTACGTCCTCAAAGAATATTCACCCTCCAAAAGTCTCACTGTCAAGTAGTGTTTGTGCTCTATTGTTAGTTCTGAACAAACTAATGTTCAGCCTCAAATTTATTCACAAGCTGTACTTGTCTCGTGCATGAGCAGATTTATTTAAATTCCACGCTGAAAGTTGAGAATGTCAGGAGTTTGGCAGCAAAGATGACTAAATTCACTGCCTAAAGAGGTAGCAACTAAACCCACTCCACAATTTGCTGATCACTTCCGAGGTGGAAAGTCAAGTGTCAGGATTCTAGTGACCTTTTCTTGGACCATGGCGATGATGGCAAACAACTGGAAACTAACAAAATACTAGTTGTTGACTGAGGACTAGGGAAACTAGGTTTCCAAAGTTTTTCGGACACTAACCACTATTTTCTATCACTATATTCAACTTCTTTGTGCTAGGGTTTGTTAGCTCAAGTTCAATATGACAGGGATGAGCTATTATGTGACGCTAAAATTAATGAGCTTATGCAAAGCTAGCATTGGTTTGGGTTTAATTGTGTATGACCTCAAATTCTCTTTGTTAAGATGCCTGAAATTACTTTAAGCCACAGTAAACCCTACACAGAAATATGGGGTATTACATAGTACATCCTCTTCATCAGTGATTCCCAAACAATGCTGCACCCAGATAAAGAAGCTTGCTTGAACTTTCAATATTAACTTTTCATGAGCAAGATGAACAAACAAATAGTTCATGTGACCTTGTCTAGGCTAGGTAGCATTTGACCAGAGCCTATTACATGATAGAGACTTCAGGCGAAGAAGTCATATGACTTAAATACTTCAGGTGCAGGAATGAATCTTCAGCCCTAAGAAGATAAACAAATTTGCATAAGGTATACAAAAAGGCCAAAGTCCCCCTACATAAGGGACATATCAACTGTTACTGATAATTCAAACATTCAACACATGTGTGATTTTTTTTTAATCATGTGATGCAGAAATATCAAAGTCATGAGCACTTACTTCTCCATTAAATGAGGCTCTATCAGGTTTGTGGTGCCGAAATGCTGACCAGCCTACAGTGTAATTAAACAAAGCACTTTGAATACTTTTATGTTTCTCTAATGGTAGCTTTTAGGCCAAAGACCGTACAAGTCAGCTACAATACTTAACACCTCAATGAACTAAACTCTAGTATTGCTGAGCAATAAGGTTGTTTTAGAAATTTTCGATAAATCATCATCTGCATTTCAGCTCTATGTCTGCTCACTTTCATTGTCAAAGCTGTTGACAACAGAACTTCCAAAGGTGAGCCTTGCTATTTAGGCTACTAGTGTTTTTACTTGAGTTTTCACTGTGTGAACTCTGTTTGTTACATTCTTGGGTGAGTGATATATCTGCTATTGTCAGGAACGTTAATATAGCCTGCACTGGTATACCTGCTATTATCAGGAAGATTAACATAGCCTGCACTGTTATACCAGCTATTATCAAGAACATTAACTTAGCCTGCATTGATATATCTGCTATTGTCAGGAAGGTTAACATAGCCTGCATTGGTATATCTGTTATTGATAGACATAGCCTGCATTGATATATCTGCTACGAGCTCCAAGAAGAAATGGAGAACAGGTTTTGTACAGCTTACATGTGTACAACCTCGGATCACACCAAATCCATTGTTTATGAACTACAAGCTGTTGGGCTCACTGGGAGGTGGTAGTTCTCGGTACCATCAAGGGGACTGCATACAGGAATTGTGGCTGAGAAGAGCTTCCAAATGCTCTTCATAAGGATTGCTGTAATCCACTTGCATAAATACATCCAACAACTCAGCCAACAAGGATGGAAACGTCCATAATATCAAACCATATTAGTGATGATAAAACAAGATAAGATAACATTCTCTAGTATAATAGAATGAATACACATTATGATGCATTATGGAACTGTATAGGTCTTTCATGCAGAGTTCTAAATTATGTATTGGAATGTGTGGTCCAAAAAAGAAGCAAGGAATTTGCCAATTTTTGTCCATAGATATTTAGAGGATCCTTTACTATTTTCAACTGGCAGGTTGCCGAGTTTCATGAAAGCACAATGGTTCTCAAAATAATTATTCATAACAAGTGAACCCAGCCGCCTAATTTAATCTCACATGGAGTATGCACAATATCACACCCAATAAAGTCTTGGAGGAAGATAATCCTTCTGGTATTTTCTTGTCCAACTGAGGAATTGAGTCATGTAAAGTAGTAATTCACCTCAGGTTAACACTTGACCAAAGGCAATCCACAAATTCACATCTGGGACATCAGTGTTACTGGCTTCTTCATTAGAACATTGTTAACCATCACTACTGCATGTTCGCATGCAATAAAATTCATATATCTACTTCATCAAGGTTACATTGATTCATCCAGTTGCCAATGGCATCTCATTTGATGTGCTTTATCTCTGCATTATCTCTGTCATGCGAGCACTAATCTGGTCCCCCATCCCTCCTTCCCAGTACCCAACACTGATCCTCTCACCATTCCTGATGGATGGCTCCCCTCTTGGTTCCTTCACCTGATGGTCTTGCTTCTCCCCAACCCGCTATGTGTTGTCAGCTGGAGTGTCTTCCGCTAGCAGCCCATATATACCAAGTTGCGGAGAACATGTCATTCCACTTCACTCTTCCTCCTGGTATCCATCCGCATTCCCACCACTCCTCTTTTTCCCTGCCACACTTTCCATACCGACTTCTTTCTGGGCATGCCTTTTTCTTTCTGGAGACCCTTTACCTGCTAATCCTGATGCTGTTGATTCATATCCTGCACTATATACGCACCTCCATTTCCCCGACAGATTCTCTTTCCTTTGCTTCTATGCAGCAGTTATAACGATGGTGTCGGAGTACCTAGTGACCCCAGTCACATTAAACTAGAACTCAGTGAAACCCCAGTCAATCAATACTAGGATTCAGTGAGACTCCTTTAGAATTCTGGTACCCACTACCCTCCTGGGTGAACCTCTTATCCTTGGTTGTGGCACTTCTACCATCAGTTACTAGGGGCTTGACTTAGCAGTGTTCACTTGCTACTTCTTCCATGGTTTAGCTTGTCCATATCTGACATTATGCAGAGGCCAAACCATATATTGTAGTTAGATCCTCTGGAGACTGGTAACAAATCTCTCTGGAGATTTGTGACAGTTTCTGGCTCCACCAGCTCCTGGTGTCTGCCCTTCAGCTTACTATATCAACACATCACTATTCCACATTGTCATTAATTTAGAATAATAATAAATGTGAAAGAGTAAATAGCAAGTTCCATCCAATCAATGGAATTTTACAACAAGTAGCTATTGTACACATTTTATGATGAAAATGCTAGCTAAGTTTTGTCTATTGGACTATTGACCGAGAGAGTATTTTTCTCAACGAATTCTCAGCTGACGTACTATAGATACAATACCCTTCTCATTATTCAACTCACTCGAAGTTTCGGCTAGATGAAGGAAACATTGAATGAATTGATTATTGAGAGGAGTACTGTTTATTATGGCTTGTTTTGGAAGTGGTCTCAAGTTCAAAGAAACCAAGCAATTGTGAATTGCCCTCTAAAGGTAGTCAGTATCATCAGAATGACTGCGATACCAATAGCTTCACTATTGTAAGCAGAAGTTAACTGCTTTCTGGCATTGCTATCATGCAGCTAGCAAAGTCTGCAGGATAATTTGTAGATAGTAACATTCATTAAAACAACAAAAACATTAATGTATTTATCTTAAGATATATTTTCCTTGCTTTTTCTAACCAAAGTATTATTTGTCCATATTTATGATTTGGCCTTCATCAGGGTGATGCATGATAAATTATTTCCTTCTGCCATGGCAATGATGAACATGGGTGTGGTTGTGCATAGTAGTCGTGATGTTGACTACAGGTAGTCAAGCCCTACATCTCTGCTGAAGCTCTGATGGTTTAAGGTGGATGTGCAGAGCTCCTTTAACAAGAAAATCTCTCCATTTGAAGTCTTCATACTCCAAAATTAGGTGATAGAGATTCTATGCATGTTTAGCGATGGCAGACCTCTTTAGATTTTCTCATGTTAATTTTACTCTGGTCTCCAAGAGTATGCTGTATCCTTTCACCATTTATACAAGCTGGCATGTTTTATTGGCTGGCATCTATGTTCTATCAATTTCATTCTAAAAGTCCCTGAATTATCAATAGCCTCACACCAAGTATTACTGGTGCAGTAAATATATTATATAGACCACCTGTTGCAATCTTCTCAACAGGCCTTCACAGAAGTTTTCACTCCTTGGAAGGAAATGTGATGCATAGTTGCAGTTTTCACATACCAGGATATTTCTACACACCCGACCCACAATAAAACTAATCTCTAGCAGGTTGGCAATTTTTTGGTTATATCACAAGGTTGTGATTTATTGGTTTGAAGGAGGCATCTGGCTCCAACCACACCCAATCAAACTGTATTTTCACTTTGCTCCACACAGAAAAAGTTGGTAATTTAAACTTAGCTAATCCAATTTGTTTTTTAGAGCTACTATACTGGGAATATATGTAGCTGCCATTATTATAAATTTGTACATGAAATTACACCAATTAAGTGCTTAGCACTGAACTGGACTGAAGTGCAAGTGAGAACAAAAATCTTTAAACTAATCCCTCCCCTTCAAGATAGATCTGCCATCTGCTTATCAGGAGGAGCAAGGAGTACGAGGAGGAGTCCTGGCTCTATAGTGAGCTGAAAACTTTGGAAGCTGATTTTGATCTTGGATATGAGTAATTGACTCAGGGTGTATACCCAGGTGGCTCAAATAAAGATCAAAAAAATTAACTTGCGCAGAATTGTAAGTTATAGTTTTTTCTTGTGAAAGTAATAGTCTGGCTACTTACGCAGTATAAGCTCACTACACTATAAACTCTTGTACCAAAATTTAGCACTACAGTAATGATGTCCATGTTTACTTGAGACAACCAATAATTGATGCAGAACAGTGAATCCAGAGGCCAGCATAGACATAAAGATTTCTTAATGGTACTCTGAAAAGGGTACTTAATGCTTCATTCTACTACAGAGCATATGCATAAACATTACTATAGGGCTCATCCCGAGCCTTTAACTGTTTACTTATGGGCATTAAATAGCCACAGATGCAAAGATGGTACCTTGTATTTCAAGACCTCTATGAGAAAAGCAAGTGAAGATTCACTGTGGAGAATTTGTGTTAAATCTGTTGTAGAAAAGAGCAAGTGATGCATACGGAACACCTCACATACAGGTATTAGTAAATATTAACTAACATCTTATTCTAGGTGGTCAATTTGGTCGAGACAAAACATTGCACAAGTTTGTCAAGATTTCATTGGAAACCTGACATGACCAATTATACATACAGACTTGTGGCAAATGTCAGAGAGTCAATCCACTATAATTATATCAGGAAAAAAAGCTACGAGTTTGCACAAAAAATTAAGGAAGGGTGAGTAAATCATGAGGTTACTATTGATGATTTTGATGAATATTGCTTATAAAAGTGTACATGCATGCAGAAATCCACAATGCCATGCATTTGTATCACCTTAAAATTAATGTAACTATGTGATAAATTCTTATTCCAGAAGAAGTTTACAGAAAGAATGGAGAAGTGATGGAAACTGGAAAATGACTAACTGATAAGCACATCACCATTGCACAGTAACTTATGTAAAATGAATTTCAAAATATTTTGGGGTTGCAGTCCCCCCCACTTTTGGTTCAAAATGATGTTTTCCCACATGTACATAGTCATTCAGAAGAAACAATCCAAATCCATAACATCAATGGTAACCACTGGGTTACGTCCACCAGTAGGGCTATAGAAGGGACTACAAGTAGATGGAGAGTGGATCATTGACTCATCAGCTAACAATGATCCACCATTTGTTCATCGAAGTCCTGGAAGGTGGAGACAGTTAGTTGTCCATGTCCCAGAAGTGTAACAGCAAAAGGGTGCAAGTGACTGTGGTATCTTTGCTATTGCATATGCATACTATATGGCCAAGGGTGATGATGCTGTTGAAGATATGGAATTCAACCAAGAAAAAATGCAAAGCATTTATTCACAATGCTGTGCGAAGTTACTTACACTCCCTCTACTAAAAGTAAATCATTTTATCACTATTCATATACCTCTATTGATATCTGTTGCACATATAAGATGCCATAGATATTTTGGAACATGATTCAGTGTGATAATTGTGAGGAGTGGCACCACTTACAGTTTGTAGGACTTGATATTTCACTAACCAATAACACTGAGCATTGATTTTGCAGAGATTTTAATGCTTAGTTATTATTATTTCCAAAGATGTTCCTTTTATTGAAATATCTACTGTAACAATACAGGGGGAGGTATCATTTGTCACTGTGGCTTATTGTAGGATACAGTGACAGGAGGGAGGTGGGTCAAAGGGTGTCACAAGATACTGGGGGCAAGGACTAGAAGACATTCAATTCCACATGCCATATTTACAGTGACTGAAATATAGGGCAACTCCATCGTGCACACAGCTGTAACTCAAATACATGTGGTTACAGTTTCCTCACTCAAATGCACTCCATCCTAACAACTCTGTAAGAAAAATATCCCAGCCAAGCTACTCTAAGTTGAATTCCTCAGGTGTTTACTCACTCAAACACACTCATACTCAGCTAGGTCAAAATTTTGTAAGACTTTTTTCTGGCCTAGTCACTAGAAATGGAGTACATTCAACCCTCAGATGAGAGGTTAGTATTCCATAAGATGGACATGTGAACACAACATAAAAAAAAAATCTAGTTCATATTATGCAGCCACAATCAGTAATCTCTAAAGTGTTCCATAATCTCCACTCCTGATCCATTTATTCAGAGTCTTTCAAATAGTGTCGACGCTCAATTTCCGGTTACTACTATTACCTGCTTGGATAGGCCACAACAAACTGCAGGGAAGTCACTCCATCCATAGGTAGGGAACTGCACAGGTGTTTATTGTTTTATCATTCTACAGCATCAGATAGAACACAATTTAGTAATTATAGTCTAGCTATAACCCTTGGATGTCTGCCTCACTGAAATCAGCATCTAAAATGAACTGCATCCTCGGAAGATCATGGATAGTGTGGCTCTCACAGTCAAGGACTGGGGTTACTGTTTCCTTACATATCTGCACTCCATCCTCAGATAGAACACAACTCTTACCCACTCCAATAATAGTTTTATTACTATTTATGCTAAAATGAGCTGCCACCTCAGAAGATCATTGATGAGAGGGAGATAACTCCATCCCATAGTAGTCACTGTATTTGTGACTCCCGTGGTCACTGTACCCTAGTATTTGATGACTTGGGGTCATGATAAAGTGACCCCCAGGATCATTTTAAAGGGTTTTTTACCAAGATACTGCAACAACTAGCTACACTCCATCCTCAGATAGGTCACAACTAATGGCATAACTACTCCAGTCACAGATGCATTCTTTGCCTCACTGAAATCTATACTACTTTGCCAAAATCAACTGCCTCCCAAAAGACCATCGAATATGAGAGATGTGTCACTCCAACCCGAGCTAGGTCAGTATACAGTGAATGGGGGTCACTGAGAACTACTAGGGTACTATAACACCTGTCATGCATTGCACTTGAAATGCACTGTAATACCTGCTTAGACAGGTCACAACAAACTCAAGGTAGGTATTCCATCCAGAGGTAGGAGAGGTCACTGTTCACTCCTTCAAATGCACTCTGTATTCTCAGATAGGTTACAACTAAGTAAGACAAACCTAGCTATTCTAAAATGCAAACCTCAGCTGTCTTCACTGAAATCTACATCCTCAGAAGGTCATATGTGCAGGGTGCTGAACAAGTACATTGGTCGCAGAACTGCAATCCATCCTTAGATAGGACACAACTCTAACTATTCCAACAACAGATGCTTTATTCCCCTCACAAAATCTAGTACTATTTATAACAGCGTCCTCAGCCGATCACCGACGTGAAGGGTCCACTCGTGTTACTGTGTATAGTGAACTCCCAGGGTCACTGTACCATCCTAGTATTTGGTGACTGGGGGTCACTGCGAACTAGGATACAGTGACCGGTGGTCATTTTTAAGTACGGTCACCAGATACTGCAACAACGGTGCGGTAGCATCTGCGCCAAAAAAAAAAGCATTATCCACAGGATATCCAAATTTCGTATCTTTCCTTCCAAATCCGTCCAAATTCCTGTGTAAGACCAAAGAAATCTCCGTGTCCAGACCAAATTCGCATTTTTGGCAATCATGAATGCATAGGTAGTGGTAACTAGCCACGCCATCAACATTTGCCGAAGCAGCTTCAAGAACTTGGCCCTGTGAAGCTCCTTCCACCAACACTTTCAAACGTTTTATTGCTCCTTTATTCATGTAGCATTATATATACACAGACACACACTAGCTTATGGCTATTTGTGTATCTTATTATTATAAATTAAAAAAAAGTTAATTCATGTGCGTCTACCTAACTCCGTTCCCTTATAGCTAGATGGCAAAAAAGTGGCATAATAAGCCGGAAGGTAGGTAATTTTCACCTGTGGCAGCAATACTAAGAAGAGTAGCAGAAGGGCTATTCTTCAGTCCAATTTAGCGTTTAGCGAATTGGTTTGAAAACCGCCATCTGGCTGACCTACCTATCGCGTTACTACTCCGCTACATCGTCCTCCTGTAATAGTCAAACTATTCTGACTTACGCTCCTCCTGATCTCACTATTTTATGTGGGATTCCCGCAGCTACCTAATCAATTTTTTTTTAACTGTTGAAACGCCTTCACGTCGTCTCTTTCCTGACAAATAACGAAGAAGCGTTTGTGCAGTTTAGAGAGGAACCGGAAAGGGGGTGGAGCAAGAGTTGGGGCGGAGACTCAAAGATGTCACGCAAAGTTGTTGGACTTGGGAAGTGGCGAACTCTCTCTTTCTCCTAGGCAAGAAGATGAAGTCCATAGTGATACTACTATTTCTGTCGATAGGATGGAGTTGTGCACAGTCAAGTAAGCTCTGATTAAATAAATTATCAGGCATGCTAACTTACGTGCAACAAACTGTAAATATTATATATACAATAGCAGGAAAAAACGTTAAAAACCAGAAATGTCTTCATGAATCTCGTATCCATATATGCATCTACTTATTTCTTGTGTGCAATATGTCTATTCTTTATAATTTTACTATTAGAAGACTTTCAAATTGTCTAATGCATTGCCAATTCAGTAAAACCGCCAAAAAAAATTGATAAAAAGAACACCCATACCATAAACACACTTGCATTTAGAAGACCATTGACCTAATGATATTGTAATACATTAAGAGTACTGGTTGTTGTCCTTCTGTACACTATTTTATCCTTGATGTTGTTATTTCAGGATTTCTATGAGAATTCCCCTCAATTCTCCTGTTGTGGGTTAGGGTGTGGTTTGGGTTGGTATCAATAGCACAACGACAAATGAACTGCTGTCGTCCAAGCTTCGCTGACACAGCATGAAATAGAAGCAAATGCACCTGCTCATTCATGTTGGCATTATAATCTGATTATTACCTCAATACCATAAAGTTGTAGTATCAACTTAGCGTAATATGTACCGTAGTATGTACTTACAAACACCCAGAATTCCTACATAGCTACTATCTAAATTAGAGCACACCGTAATCTTGCATACTGGATTACCTACCTAGAGAGACATCATTACCCTTAGTCTTTTGCCTTTAACCTTACTACCGGTATACTGGGTGTGATTATTTCCTTCAAATTCCTTGACAATGTTAATTCAATTTTCTTATGTCATCTTGACTGAGGTAGCTACTCACTATCTTCTCATGGGAGCAGTTCAATATGTGTGTTGTGAGTTACCTTGGCAACAATTGTTTCTCTGCAATTTAGTTTCAGATGTACCAAGTGACATCACCAGGTAGACGATAACAAATGAACATGGTTAGTATAGCCTTGTAAAATAGGGATTGTGAGCTAGGTAACATAGATATTAGGTAAGCTAGAATTGAAAGGCAACACAGACATAGTTAATACCTGCAGTGAAGGCTTGTGAGCTAGGTGACACAGACATTAGGTAAACCTAGCATTGAAGGATTGTAAGCAAGGTGACACAGACATTAGTTAAAGCCTGCAGTGAAGGATTATGAGCTAGGTGACACAGACATTAGGTAAAACCTGCAGTGAAGGATGGTGAGCTAGGTGACACAGACATTAGGTAAAGCTAGCATTGAAGGATAGTGAGCTAGGTGACACAGACATTAGGTAAAGCTAGCATTGAAGGATTGTAAGATAGGTGACACAGACATTAGTTAAAGTCTGCAGTGAAGGATTATGAGCTAGGTGACACAGACATTAGGTAAAACCTGCATTGAAGGATGGTGAGCTAGGAGACACAGACATTAGGTAAAGCTAGCATTGAAGGATAGTGAGCTAGGTGACACAGACATTAGGTAAAGCTAGCATTGACGGATTATGAGCTAGGTGAATAGACATTAGGTAAAGCTAGCATTGACGGATTATGAGCTAGGTGAATAGACATTAGGTAAGGCTAGCATTGAAGAGATTGTAAGCTAGGTGACACAGACATTAGGTAAAGCTAGCATTGAAGGATTATGAGCTAGGTGACATAGATATTAGGAAAACCAACAGTGAAGGATTGTGAGCTAGGTGACATAGACATTTGTTAAAGTCTGCAGTGAAGTAGGTGCTTAGTGCTCAAGATAATGTAGTGATTGTTAAGTCACTCACAAGCTGACAATTAGTGGTTAGTAATATCCTATATGGACATCCTTTGGTTTCTGATGTTTACTGTTAAGGGGCAGGTGCCCACAACTCGTTAATTATTCATGAGATGTACTTGAGTGAGCATAATTTGCTTGTCTTTCATTTCTTACCTTCCCAAAAGACACCTTCACATTCCTCAGCTCATAACCTGGTATGAATTTTTTTCACAAGCGTGAGGCAACATTATTATAACCTCTAAACTTGCTGACAAAAGAAATCCCTTAGCACTTACGGCTTGTCAACACTTGCCATAAAAGGACAGCTACTACATGGCTTCAAGTAGTTTGTTTTCATCACAAGACTTAGTGGCTGGAAGTTGGTGTAACCACAGAAGAGCCAATAGGAGAGTCCCCATGTAAGTTGTCAATATAAAATGAAGTACTAGTATATACAGAGAGCACAACTTCAGAGTAAAAGTGTTACGATGAAAACGTAGAGCATTAAATAGGCTACAAAATAAATGTATGTTCCATGATGGAAACACTTTTTTTTAATACAATACCGAAGAACTCAAGTTGGAGAAATCTAAGGTTCAAGTTCACCACATGGATCTTGCATTGCTTGATCTTCCTTTTCAGTTCCCGCCCCCCCCCCCCCCCCACTAAATCAAACCCAATGGCACATAGAACTTCTGTAAGCACAACTACAATGTCAAGCTTCAATATTAGAGCTGAATCGACTCAGACACTGGTGATATCATGCATATTGCCTTGTATGTCACCAAACAAGAAACATCATCTATGCAACTACCATGCCATGCAGACTAGTTTATGTAACATAGAGCTGTAGCAGCATGATGACAGTGTCCTGGACCGGCTTGTCCATTATGATATCCAGGTGAATCTTTTCTAGCTTTAGTGGCTCTGAAAAGAGCCAGTAACAAAAAAATGAATAGCCACCTGATTTGTACTGAACCCCTCCTGCTGCAAGCTTCCCCTTCTAGGTGGTGACTTGGTCCAGCCTCATCTGACGTCGCCTCTTCTTAATAAGTTCCATCCACTTGAACTCAGCATTCCAGATTCACACCTCATCTGAGGTATGCAGAAAAGCTGCTGTTATTGGCCCACAGTGGAGGGGGAGTCGCTCCAATACACCCTTTAGTGCCTCTCCACCAGAGTTGAAGGTGATTACTGCCATATTGACAGCAATGTCCACAATTATAGAGGAAGAGAAGTCTGTCTTTTGGCACCGATCCCAAATGAGTGCAATGAAGGATTCATTCTGGTTCTGAGTCGCTTCAAGATGCTCCATGAGAGAGTCCTTTGAGAGGTCAATGAGGGCCTGCTTCACAATATGTGCTATCTCGTGAAGGATGGTCTGGCTGTGTGGAGGAGGAGCTTCACCCTTGACCTGTGGCCCCTTGTCTTGCACCAGGACATCTCACCAGGAGGACACATGAAGTGGAGAGGATGGCTGTCAGTAGAGATAATGTGGTAGAAGGTTGCCAGCTCTCTTTATAGTCATAGGATCTCCTACATTAGAGCACAAGGCCTTCCAATACCAGCACTACAGCTTCAGCATCAAGTCCTTGTTGAGGCACCCTTTTCACCAAGCCGGATCACCCTCCCATTCTCATCCCTTTGCTGTAGCTTCAGCATCAAGACCTTGTTGAGGCACCCTTTTCACCAAGCCGGATTACCCTCCCATTCTCATCCCTTTGCTGTAGCTTCAGCATCAAGTCGTTGTTGAGGCACCCATTTACACCAAGCCGGATCACCCTCCCATTCTTATCCCTTTGCTGTAGCTTCAGCATCAAGTCCTTGTTAAGGCACCCATTTCCACCAAGCCGGATGACCCTCCCATTCTCATCCCTTTGCTGTAGCTTCAGCATCAAGTCCTTGTTGAGGCACCCATTTCCACCAAGCCGGATGACCCTCCCATTCTCATCCCTTTGCTGTAGCTTCAGCATCAAGTCCTTGTTAAGGCACCCATTTCCACCAAGCCGGATGACCCTCCCAATCTCATCCCTTTGCTGTAGCTTCAGCATCAAGTCCTTGTTGAGGCACCCCTTTCAACCAAGCCGGATCACCCTCCCATTCTCATCCCTTTGCTGTAGCTTCAGCATCAAGTCCTTGTTGAGGCACCCATTTCCACCAAGCCGGATGACCCTCCCATTCTCATCCCTTTGCTGTAGCTTCAGCATCAAGTCCTTGTTGAGGCACCCCTTTCAACCAAGCCGGATGACCCTCCGATTCTCATCCCTTTGCTGTAGCTTCAGCATCAAGTCCTTGTTGAGGCACCCATTCCCATCAAGCCGGATGACCCTCCCATTCTCGTTCCTGTGCTGCTTCTTCTTCAGGGCAGCCAAGTGGTTGAACATGCACTTCTGCACCTGCCCAATACACTCATGCATGACAATGGAATGGTTGTTTCCATATGGAAGTGCTGCACTGATGGTCGTGTAGGTGGATAAGTCACTGTTAGCGAACATGGATATATACTGGAGCTTGTAATTCTACACAGACTGCTTCCAGATCCTCATCGCACCTTCCATCACAATCCTGTCAGATGACCCACTGTAGTTGCAGCAGCAGTCCACCTGTTGGCCCTCCCACCAATCCAGGAACTGTGGGGAAGTGGGATCCATCTCCTTCTTCTTGGCACACTCCTTGTAGTACTTGCTCAGCACCTTGATGTTTAGCAGCTGGCCAGTCTCCCAGCTTGCCACTACCACAATGCCATAGAGGGACTGGTGACCCCACTTCTGCCATGTGTCATCTCACATCACCTTGATGTCCACCACGTCATCCTCTCTGGCATCCTTGCGAAGTACTGCAGCAGCTTGCAACATGTTGGCCACACATACATCTCGGTAGCCAGCAACAGCTTCTCATTGTAGGAGGAGTAGTGATAGCTATGGAGGGTGGGGTGTACCGTGCCCATCATCCCAGCGAAGGTTGCCAGTCCAGCTCTTCCATGTCCAGTAGTCCATGCAGCAAGCACAGCCCTTGTGTTGATTCAGATCATCATTGCAGGAGGGGTCTGTGATGGAAGATGACTTCCCACACACACTGCTAAAGATCCCCTGCTTGGTGACAAACCCTCTCCTCTGCATCCTGTCTTCTCTGATGGTGAGGAGAGACACACAACAAGTGAAAGCACTTAACAGCTCTGATGAGGTTCTTTTTCATGAAGAAACATAGTCCTCAGATGTGTCCTGTGGAGCTGAAAGGGCAGGCAGAGAAGGAGGTGTAAAGGTTCAGTGGATCTGGAGCAGAAGGCCCAGGCTGGCAAGAAGCAGCTGCCCTAGCCAGAGCAATATTCTTGAATGGTACTTGGACAGGGATGTTCCTAGGAACAGAAAAGAGAAGAGGTAGTGGGAGCAGTAGAGTAGGGTGCAGTAGAGACAAATGTAGAAGCCTGGGTGATAGATGGGAGCAGGTGTAGTAGCAGCAGAACCAGGAGCTGAAGTGGTATTGGCCCTCTAGAAGATCTTAGGCCTCTTCTTGTTGTTGCCAGAATGTTCCATCAAAAACTTGATTCAGAACAACACTCAGTAAGCTTATAGCTATGTACTAGACTGAACTTGTGCAGCACTTCAATTTTTAAAAAATTAATGCTCAATCGGAATACCATAAATCTACTTTGAGTGTGCTGTATTTTGAATGTCTAAGTATGTGAATAGACTAAGTAGTTCTGGAAATATGACTAGACCTAGGTGCTGTGGCTAACCAGTTTCTCCTTGGACATCCATGGATAAAACCTCTGTAACTTAAAAATGGCTGGTCCAAATGCTTTCAAAATTGAAATAAGTAGTCTATGCATCACTGAATGGTTTAAGATCCCCCCAAAAAGTTCGCTTAATCACCCCCAAAACAGTGAAATTTATGGGCAGCTTCCTCCTTAATATCATGCAGACATGTAGTCTGCTCTATAAATATCAGGCTAGTAATAGTCCGACTATATAATATATAAGCCTCTCTTCTTTATAAACTCTCAGTTGACATAATTACATTACAATAACCTCAATAATCAACTTGAAATTGTATTCTCTGGATGTTTCAACTAGATGCTCTAACCTTTCTCTTGTTCTTGATCAGTCTTGAAATCCTTGAAACAGTTATACCACAGGGATAATGCAAGATAAAGCATGCAAAGATCCACTGGAGATTCTGAGTGACATTGCTACATCCATGGAACAAATATGTCCCAAGATAATGTAAAGATAAAGCATGGAAGTTGCGCTGGTGATCTCGGGTTGTTGCTAAATCTTGAACAGCTCGACATTATGATTACTCAAGAAATATCTTATCTTTGAAAATCTTACAAGTACAGGGGGAATTCTTGCATGTTCTTGCAAGACTTTAAAAATATTTATTTATTTATATAGCTAGCACATCACATGATATCCACATGGCATCCAAGTGAACAGACACTGCTATATGACCTCTCTACTTAACCTAACACATGCATGTGATATCCACATGACATGCATGTCAACAGACACAGCTCTCTTCTTGTTCTAGCACATTAATGTGATAACCACATGACTTCCAATTTAAAAGAGACTACTAGCTATATGTACTCTCTGCATTAAATGTTAGCAATCAACTTAAAATGAAATGTGATGATCATTAGTATTGTAACAAAAATGGAAAATATTTTCTTGACTAGCAATATCGCTATCCCATAAAGGTTTATAAATGTTGAATGGGCACAGCTAGGGATCTCTTAATTTCTGTGACCATATTGCACTCAACAACAAGTGTTGGTTTTCTATAGTTAGCTATAGCTAAAGGTCTTGATGGCAATTACGATAATAGCAGACAGTCTGCTATTACCACCAACCATGTAGTAAATGGCATGTGATGTATGCATGTTGTTTACCATCCTATATCTTTGCATGTGCAATAATTGTAATAAGAAATTCATTTGAAACTTGGCAAGCTCCTACATACAGTTCAAACCCTATAATGGTCCTCTAACTATAATGTTGTCCTAATAACTGTAATGTTGTCCTAATAACTATAATGTTGTCCTCTAACTATAATGTTGTTCGTTTATTCAATGTAATTTAGTCTTGACATTTTTCTCTCTACAGTTTGTATATGCTGTATTTGATATAATATATCTATATTTCTATATTTAAATTTTAATAAAAGAGCCCCCCCCCCCCCCCCCCAAGAATTCCTAGATCCGCCCCTGATCATGTGTGTAGTTGATGTGTATAGTGCAGGTACATCATGTGTGTGGTTGATGTGTATAGTGCAGGTACATCATGTGTGTAGTTGATGTGTATAGTGTCAGGTACATCATGTGTGTAGTTGATGTGTATAGTGCAGGTACATCATGTGTGTAGTTGATGTGTATAGTGCAGGTACATCATGTGTGTAGTTGATGTGTATGGTGCAGGTACATCATGTGTGTAGTTGATGTGTATAGTGCAAGTACATCATGTGTGTAGTTGATGTGTATGGTGCAGGTTACATCAGTTTCTTGTCCAAGTACATTTTTTTATAGTGTGAGGGGAGGGAAGCAAACTGTATATGGATGTGGCACTCCTTTTATCCAGTAAATAATCCTTCATTTAGCCACTCCGAACAGAGAGCATTAGTATATGTAATGACATACATTGTCTAGGGTGCGATTTATTGCCAGTATTTTGTTTGTTTTTAAATATGTGGACAATTTCTAGTATGATTAGTGGGTCTTACATCTAGGTATGGAGGAACTCTGGTATCATTAGTGAGTGCTACCTGGTACAGGAAAGCTAACCCTAGTGTCATTAGAAGCACAATGATTCCATGAACAACATATCCAAATACAGAGTTGCCAACCGTCCCGGAATGGCCGGGACAGTCCCGGAATTTTGAGCCTTGTCCCGGTGGTGTCCTTGTCCCGGAAATGTCCCGGAATTTACAGCTACGCGCACCTTGCGCTTCCACTCGCTTAGATGGCCACTGCAGTCTCAAGCTTGTTTAGTTTAGTCCTTTAACACTCGTAAAGCAACAAAAACAGGACACTTTTTAGCAGAGAAAAACTTCGGATAAACAATTACGGGTGTGCGAAACAACCTTTGACCTCGTTTCGATTGGAGGTGCGGCACTCACGTGAAACTTCTCAGCACATTATCAAAATGGCTATATAGTGTAGCAGAGGAGAGAATGCCATTTTGACAATAAATGGATCAAAGAATTTCAGGGGATAGGGATAGGCAAGAGTTTAAATAAAAATATATAATGAAATTGATTGACAAAGTAAGTAAGCATGGAATACAGCAAATACAGGGTAAATAATAACATCATGGGTACATTGTGCTGCTTGTGTTCAATGCAATAGTAATGTCAGTAGTCTTGCCTTCATTTTATGTCACTTGTATGCCCGATGTACTCTGTGTGCAATCGACTTTGGTGTTACCCATGGTGGCCGTAATGATGTCACATCTCACCTCAAGAGCAAGAAACATAGGATATGTCAAAGGCTGTGCTATCAACTATTCCAATCACCTCTCTCTTCCAGCATCAGAGAAGTGATCAAGTAATCGAAGCAGAGGTCAGGTGGGCTACATTTGTTGCTAAGCACAACATATCCTTTCTGTCTAGTGACCATGCCACCGAGCTTTTCAGCAAGATGTTCCCAGACTCTGAAATTGCAAAGAAATTATCCTGTTCCCACACCAAAACCACCGCCATAGTGAAGAAAGCTCTTGCTCCTTACTTCACACAGAGAGTTATGGAGTCAATGTCAAGTGGTCCATTCTCTTTGATGATTGATGAATCCCATGACAAGAGGGATAAGTCTTGCATAATTCTTTTGAGGCTTCTTGATCCACATGTAGGTGAAGTACGGACGAGATTCTTGGATATGCCTGTTGTGAACATTGATATAGCTACCAACTTGTTTCAAGCCTTGAAGGAGTCACTGACTAAGAATGGGCTCAGCTTTGACAATGCAGTGTATTTCATGTCTGATACCACCAATGTTATGAAAGAAGTGAGGTCAGGTGTGCAGAAGGATGAGATCCCAACTTTGTATGATGTTGGTTGCATCTGCCATTTGGCTGATTTAACAGTCAAAGCTGGTTTGAAGGTACTCCCAGTGAACATTGACCAGCTCTTCATCGACATATTGTACTACTTCCATAGCAGCAAGAGAGCAGCAATTTGTCATGGTGTTCACTTTTCAACACTGAGCCAGGGGTGATTTTGAAGCATTGCCCCACACGATGGCTCAGCTTGCTGAAGTGTGTGAATCGTTACCTAAGGCAGTATGATGGTTTGAAGTCATTCTTCTTGTCTTGTGAGGAAGCTGAAACAGCTAAGGTCTGTATTTAGCATTGTTTCAAGGCTTGAGAATCATCTGACGAAACCTCTGTTCTTTTATCTTGCCCTCAATGGATCAATTCAAATGCCTCTTCCAGAAATCTACAGAGAATACTACCTCACAGCTGTATGATGAGGTTAGTTAGGTGCGTATAAAATTAATGGCGTGGTCACGTACGCTAATTACGGGGCGTGGTCGAAAATTCGCGCCGTATATAAAATTAATGTCCCGGAATTAACTTGTGGAAAGTTGGCAAGTATGCAAATACCATATAATCATTTATGAATACACCTTAATTAATGAACATCCCCTTACTTTATGAGCACTCCTTACTTTATGAACATCCCTTAATTTATGAGCACCCCTTACATTATGAGCAATCCCTCACTTTAAGAACACCCTACTTTATAAACACTCCCTTAATTTATGAGCACTCTCTAACTTTATGAGCATTACCACACAGCACTTAATTTATGAGCCCCCTTACTATAACCATTCCCTTGATTTATGAGCAGACATTTACTTTATGAACACCCCTTAATTGATGAGCATACTCTTAATTTATGAGCATCCCCTTAATTTATGAGCTCTCACTTCCTTCATGAGCAATTCCTTAATTAATCAGTTGATCCTAGTTTATAGGCCCTCCCTTACTTTATGAGCACTCCTTACTTAATGAGCAATCCCATACTTTATGAATACCCCTTTCCTTATGAGCACCCATAACTTTATGAATATTATGAACGTCTCCTTAATTTATAAACAGACCTTAACTTTTTGAACAAACCTTCATTTATGAGCGTACACTTAATTTATGAGCACCCATTTACTTTATGAGCATCATTACTTAATGAATACCCCTTAATTTATGACACTCCCTTAATTTTTAAGCTCTTCACTCCCTTATTTTTTAAGCTCCCACTTCCTTTATGAGCAATTCCTTAATTAATGAGCATGCCTTACTTTATGAGCACTCCCTTACTTTATGAGCACTCCCTTACTTTATGAGCGCCCACTATTTGTGAGCACTCGCTTATTTTATAAGCACCCCATTGCTTTATGAGCACCTATTAATTTATGACCACACCCTTCAATTATGAGTACTTGCTTACCTTATGAGCACACGCCTACTTAATGAATATCCCTTACCTCATGAACACACCTTACTTTATGGAAACCCACTTACCTTATGAGAACCCCTTACTTTATGAGCACCCCTTTACCCCTTAATTTTTGAACACAACTTACTTTATGAGCATCACTTACTTTATGAGCCTTTATGAGCACAACTTTCATTATGAGCATCCCTTACTTTAGTAGCACTCCCTTACTTTATGAGTTCTCTGTTACTTTATGAGCACTTCCTTACTTTATGAGTACTCTCTTACTTATGAGCTCTCCCTTATATTATAATGACTCTCTTAATTTAGAAAACACTCCCTTACTTTATGGTCACCTCCTTACTTTATAAACAGTGCTTACTTTATGAGCACTTTCTTACTTTATGAACACTCTTACTTTATGAGCCACCCCTTACATTATTATGAGCACTCACTTACTTTACGAGCAATGCCGTATAATAAGAGCACCACTAACTTTTTGAGTTCCCCCTTTCTTTATGAGCACTCCCTTAATTTATGAGCAACCTCTTACTTTATGATTGTCATAACTGACAAAACATTATTGATATGCATGCTTTATTACCATGGTTATATTCTGTTTCCTGTTAATTCTTATATAAATTCTATGGTCAAATCATTTAATGACTTTTACTATTCAGTTATTCATTTGTTCAATTATTGCAAGTAGCAATAGTTTACTAGTTAAAGTAGTTGTAGTTAGCAGTTGTTGATTACTAGTCTAACGATGTGACTGTTACTTACAAGAGTGTGCATCTCGGTTACCACACTTCTGGTACAAGGATAAAGCAACTATAACTCCATACTTAAGGCAAAATCAAGCCTTTTAACCTGACCTTGGATATATATGAGGATGAACTCCAGTTCTACATTGTGGCTTACAGTATAGAGAAAGCAGCGAAGCAGCACTTGATTTTGCTTCCTATGCAACCCAACATTCAGGCTGTTTCGCAGCTTACAACCAGATGGCAAGTGGAATGCCAAAGATGTCACTTACAGCTCACTGATGGCTTGACTGAAGGCTCACTACGGTACTAATCATTCAACCATTGTTCAAAGATTTCATCCAGAGAGGTTAGCTAACAATTCATCAGCATGAGGAAGAGGGTATATTTCAGTAGGGGAACTCTGCACTGGTCTAACCTTGGCCAGTTCCGGTCTGACTTGACCATGGCCCACCCGGTGACCGAGGTAGATGCATTTGACCATCGCAAATTTACATTTGGCAAGTTTGGCTGCCAGTCTCACTTCTTCCAGGTGAATCACGGTCTGGTCTATGTGGGTGAGGTGGTTTTACCAAGTAATAGAAACGATTTCTAGATTGTCCATATAAGCTGAGATGTGGTGCTGAGGTCACCTACCAGTGAGTTCATCAGATGCTTGAAGTTGGCAGGTGCTCCAAACAGGCCGAAGGGCATCACAGAAAACTGATACTTTCCAAAGGTAGTAGTAAAAGCAACCTTCTCCCGGGAGCCCTCCTCCATTGGCACCTGCTAATATCCCTTGGTGAGATCCAGCGTGGTAATTAACTGTGCCCTGGCAAGACTGTCCAGGAGATCATCATTCCTGGGCATGGGGAAAGGGTCTATGCATGTGAAGGCATTGAACTTGCGGTAGTCCACACAGAAGCGGAGTGAGCCGTTCTTCTTGGGGATGAGGATGATGGGGAATGCCCATGGGCTCATGCTCACTTTGATACAGCTGGCTTTGACCATTGTTGCCACCTCATCTTCGACAGCTTCAACTTGGCCGGGGGTAAGCAGTATGGAGGGGAGCTGATGGGCAGCGCATCGCACATGTCAATTCTCATGGCATAATCTAGTAGCTGTAGACAAAACAAGATTGTACCTAATCACAACATTTCTTGCGTGGCACAAACTCACTCCTTCTTGGTGTCCTTAGCTCAATAATACACACTTTGATGGCAATGATATAAACATAGTTGTTTTGGTGCCAGCTCAGCATGATCACGAAACTTTTTCGAACACCCGGTGTAGTCTAACCCACAGATGCCTAGAGTTCGAGCAAACGAGCTTACGCTCAGCTAATTTGTTCAGTTTATCTAGACTTTAACTTTTGCTGTCATTTTATGTGTATGTGTGCACATAGAGGATATGTTTGATGATATATGCATTACATAATACTAGGTGAGCTTGTCTTGTATTATGATATATGCATTACATATACTAGGTGAGCTTGTCTTGTATTATGATATATGCATTACATATACTAGGTGACCTTGTCTTGTATTATGATATATGATTACATATACTAGGTAACCTTGTCTTGTATAATGATATATGCATTGCATACACTAGGTAACCTTATTAAGTATTATGATATATGCATTACATATACTAAGTGACCTTGTCTTGTAGTATGATATATGCATTACATATACTGGGTGACCTTGTCTTGTATTATGATATATGCATTACATATACTAGGTGTCCTTGTCTTGTATTATGATATATGCCATTACATATACTAGGTGACCTTGTCTTGTATTATGATATATGCATTACATATAATCGGTGACCTTGTCTTGTATTATGATATATGCATTACATATACTAGGTGACCTTGTCTTGTATTATGATATAATTATGCATTACATATACTAGGTGACCTTGTCTTGTATTATGATATATGCCATTACATATACTAGGTGACCTTGGTTTATATTATGATATATGCCATTACATATACTAGGTGACCATAGCTTGTATTATGATATATGCCATTACATATACTAGGTGACCTTGTCTTGTATTATGATATATGCCATTACATATACTAGGTGACCTTGTCTTGTGTTATGATATATGCCATTACATATACTAGGTGACCTTGGCTTGTGTTATGATATATGCCATTTGTCACCGGAGCTGCCTGTATAACCCCCACCCGCTAGCTATCTAGTTACCACTGTACTGATAACTTGTAAAGGTAACTTTATTATTAACAAGGACAACAACTGACAAACCTATTGCTCACAATGAACTCCAATGTGAGCACTACACAACCCCTTTCATTCGAAACTGCGAGGTATCTTACATGATGGGTTTGCTAATCATATTCATACTCAATCAACAACAGTTAATTACACATTCTACAGGCTGGTGTGTCTTGTATTATTCCAAACTAGTCATGTCTCAGTTGGCCCTGTCACATCCCTCGTTCTTCAGGAGATGACTGCTGAGGTGGCTTGTTGATGGCCAGGATTGTCTAGACATCCCATCTGCATTACTGTTCTATGGTCCAAGCGATGCAGTACCTCGTAGATGTATGGTTGTAAGGCCAATGACCATCTGGTTAAATGTCCATTTTCGTCCTTCATTTTCGTCCTTCATCCTTGCTAGGTACTTGAAGCTGCTATGGTCGGTGATGATGGTAAAAGGTGCTCCACTGAGGTAGACTCGAAAGTACTACTTCAATGCCTCCACTACTGATAGACACTCCTGTTCCGTCACTGTTATCTCATCTCAGCTGGCTTTAGCTTGCGTTAGTAATAGGCAACAGATCGGATAGTTCCATCAACTCCTGCTTGACTGAAGATGGCACCTATGCCTATTCCAGAAGTGTCGTTTCTCTTCATCTTGGCTGACTAATGCTGGATCCTCATTGAGGCTAGACTTGAGCTGTTGAAATGCTGCCCACTTCTCTCTCGCCCACTCTATTTTGTCTGGGGCATGTTTCTTAGTGTCTCTGTCAGTGGTACTGCTGCTGAACCTTATCTTAGTACAAAGCATCTGTATTAGTTTGCAAGACCTAGGAACACTATCATAATATCCTACGTTTTCACTTGTTTGGGGTACTGAGTGAATGCTTCAATCATTGCTTGCAATGGTCATACTTCTCATGCTCCAAACATGAGTCCAAGATATACTGGCAGTTTGGTTTTAAGCTAAGATGCATTTCTTTGGTTCCAGAGTCAATTCTGTCTCCTTTATTCTGGTAAATACAGCTTCTTGTTGGCTTGGATGCTCCTCAATATTCGTGCTGAAGATGACACTGTCATCAATGTAAGCAGCTGCAAAATAGGCCCTATCAGCCAACATACTATTCATAACCGCTGAAATACTGATGGGACATTCTTCAAACTAGATATTCTCACATATTTCACATATTTCCATTTTCCATTTGGGGTGATAAAAGCTGTTATGCTGACTGAGTTCTGGTGGACTATGACTTGATGGTATCCTCTCTCCAGATCCAATGTTGAAACATGGGTTGTTCGACCCAGTTTGTTGATCAATTCTTCTATTCTGGGTGAGGGATTGAGTTCAAGCGTCTATAATCTATACACAACCGCACTCCCTCCATCCTTATTTCCCTCTAGTAGTGCCAGGGATGCCCAGGGGCTCTTGGATTGCCTCACTACTCCTATCTCAAGTAGTTTCTTAATCTCATCATCATCATCTGAAGTTTCTTGGGGTCCAGCCTATAAGGTGGTCTGCTGATAGGATAGGCATCTCCTGTTTCCAGCCTTATCTCTGCATCCTTGGCTAAGCCTTGCCAAAATAACTTTCTGTGTCTCCTCAAGAGTTCCTGCAGTAACTCTCTGTGTGTAGCTGACAGGCTCTTACTGATGGTCAGCATGACCTCCCCTCCTTCCTCTGGTGAGGGTGTGAGGTCATTCTCCATCAGTTTTATTGTGGCAAAACAAGCAGATGTTGGGGAATTGAACTCCTTAAGAAGATTGATGTGTCTCTTCACTCATCTTCTAGGGTAGTCTGGTATACTCAGTTCATAGGTAGTCTGTCAACCACTGCATACGGTTCATTCCATTCTGCTAGTAACTTGGGTCTTCATAAGTGTGTTCTGAGCATCACAAGGTCTCCTGGTTAAAACGATCTGTGTCTTGCCTGCTTGTCATGCCATAATTTGTGGCTTTCTTTATTCTCTTCCTCTTTGTCCCTGGACCGCTCCCAAGAGTTCAAACCATTCTTGAATTATGGTGATTTACGTAATCATGTCCTTTGGAGTTGCTGCTGTGGCTGTCCACTGTGCATGCAAGGTCTGTAGAGGTCCCTTTATCTCTCTGCCATAGAATAATTCTGATGGTGTAAATCCAGTGGTATCATGCGGAGCTCTTCTGTATTCTCCCAACACATGTGGAAGGACCAGGTCCCATTGTTCTTTCAACCATTTCAATGTCTTCTTCAGCATGTTTTTCAAAGTGGAGTTGAAGCAGTTCACCATTTCGTCCATCTATGTAGAGCTCTTGCATCATATGACTCATGAAGTTTGTTCAGTCTGTGAGGATCTCATCTGCTACTCTAAATCGGGTAAAGCTTACCACCAGTTCATCTGCTATGGTCTGGCTGTCAGTCTTCTGTGGCGGAAAAGCTTCTGATCGTCTAGTCACATAATGAACGACTACAAGGATGTGTCCTTGTTCAGCTTCAGTTCTAGGAATAGGAATGGGTCCAATCCAATCCTCGAGAACTGGGTGCTTGGACTGGTAGGCTGACCTCTGGCATTCTGGGCATGCGAGGCACAGCTTCTTTAGATCTGAATGAATTCCAGGCCAATAGTATTCATCTAGAATCCTCTGAGTGGTCTGGTCTCACACCAGGTGACCAGGCCTATGAGACAGCACCAACATCTGATGTTATCTCGGCACACACAACTGTAGCATTTCTTCTCCTAGTCTGTCCTTAGACTGTCTCCAAAGAAGGTTGTTCAAAACAACAAACTCTGTGTCCTCCTTCTCAGACTTTTTCCAGCACTATCTTAACAATTTGTCTTGTTTCTGCTCTTTTTGGAATTGCTTTCTGTTGTGGTCCAGTGGGTGTCTTTCTTTGTTGGTCATGAAAAGAGCTCTAGCCTTCCGATGACTGGCTCTGCTTCTGGTATGGTTGTCTTTTGATTTTGGCTGTTCTGCATTTGACTGTTCTTCATCTGTATGGAGGGTTATCTTATCTTCACTGGCTTGGTTTTACCATGGCTGGTAGTCTCTTTCATCATACCTGCTTTTTCTGACTCTGACTCTGTCTCTCTGGAGTTGATCTCTTCTCTTTGAAACTGTCTGGAAGTGAGGTATGCACTGCCTTGTTTGCTTGAGAATAAATCTGGATTACATTTACGATCTTATTATAGAGTAGACATTTTTCCATTCCCCACCAGTCGGGGAAGTCGGTTCCTAGCAAGGCATCATAACCTAGGTCCTATTGTACATCCATGGTTAGTTTGTCTTTATGGTCCCCCGGACCTTTTGATATTGTGCCATTGAATGCTCTTACATTAATCACTTCTCCCTGCCGGTCTTCATCGTGAATCAATTTGCAATCAACCAGGGTCCTCTCTGCTCTAGTGTTGGTCATTCACAGTTCCTGCAACCAGTGTCCGACTGTTCACCTATGTGGTTACTAAGTCGACCTCCTGTCTGGGTGTCAGTAGATCTGTCATGTTGATGGTTTCTAGCCTTGGCTTGGAGATTTCCTTATTTTCTCCATGGCACTCAGCTGCAAAATGACCATATTGGTTACATTTAAAACATCTAGGTCAGTTCTGCTTATCAAATTTGGGTAGACTCTTCCAGTATACTGGTCTGTCCGTTGGTGGTGGTGTCTTCTTTATCGATTTGCTTGGAACTTGATGTCTGTTCTGCTGAATGACGAGATCCGTCATCCTTTCTGTGCTGCTTTCCTTGGTTAGTAGTCTGATCTGTCTCGGTAGTAACCTCACACGTCCACCCGGTTTACCTCAAAGTCATCTGCCAGAGCAGGTGCTCTCCCAAAATCTTTAGATTTCTGTCTCTCACATTAGTAGCCATCTGCCTGGGCATTAACTTCAACAATGCCTCAGTGGAGACTAACTCAGCTACTTCTTTTGCTGTGGTAGAACTTTCACTCCACTTCAAGGTAAGGTTGATGTGTCTCCTGCCACAGGTACTCCACATTTCTTCTAATTTTTTTTGAGTTGGTTTATTCTCTGTCTGTAAGTTAATCTCGTTATCCTATGGTGAGAAAACAGGGCTGTCTTTAAGGATGTCATAGTCCTGTCTGTTGTCTGAATCCAAGGTCACGTAGACCTGTGTTGCATCTGGTTAGAACTAGTAACAAGTGACGCTTCCACTGTGGTCTTGGTAGGGAATAACATTCCATGTGGACTTCAAAAGCTGAAAAGTAAGCTTCCACATCCTCTCCTTTTTCCAAGTGGCGGAATCTTATTATCCTGTCTGTTTAGGTGGTGACTGGCAGGGTTTCATAGAGGAATTTTTGGTAGGGGGGGTTACAACTAGACTGGCCTAGTCAATCTAACAAAGCTAAGGAAAAAACGGTAAAAAATCCAGGCTCACCAACCGATGTCAATGGGAGTCTAAATACCCTTTGATATAATTATTATAATGAGGTAGAGAAAGGTATGTTTTGTCGAAAACCACCAGCAAATGCTTGTGGAGCTTGAACATCATGAGGAGTACTGGATTGGAACCACGCCACTGAGTTACTCAAGCTACACAATTATTCCAAATGGTACAAGGATGCAGCTATAACTGCAAGGATGGCAGAACAGCCAAGGATTGTTGATCTCCAATGTGCTGCAGCTGTAAGCATTTCCAATGAAAAATGAACAAATAACAGGCCAATACTTCTAAAATTGCTGCGCTCAGTCTACTTCTTGCTAAGAATCGCACATACTACCACCTTTCAGGATCTCCTTGCTCTTCAAGTTGCTAATGGTGACAAACTTCTTAAGCAGCATATTAATGGGGCTCCTGAAATGCACAGTACACCTCTAAATTTTCTGTGACATCTCTCATAGAAGCTATTGCCACCTGGATGGATAGAAAGCTTTTTGTTAGCTTAAAGGAAGCCGTATTTTTTTATCCTTGCTGATGAGTGTAAGGATATTAGCACACAAGAAGAACTTTCTGTGTGTTGCTTATGGATTGTAAATGGCCAGCCAAAGGAACATTTCCAAACAATCCTACACATTCTCACTTGTGATGCTGCAACCATGACGGAGTCACTGGAATCCTTTATTGACTCAAGAATTCTTGATTACTGCAAATTGGTTGGCCAAGATATGATGGTGCAGCGGGAAGTAGAACTGGAGTGCATGCATGTAAGGATGCAGACTTACTCTGCACATGCCACGTACATACATTGCTCTTGCCACAAGCTACAGCTAGCAAATGTACAAACAGCTGAGAGTGTTCCTGAGATAAAGAAGATTTTGGGCTTGATGGAAATTTTTGGGAAACTCTTCTTCTCATCTCGCCAAGCCTTTAAAGAAGTACAGGCTGCTCTTAGATTGCCTAAATTAAAGATCGTGAAGCCTAGTGGTATCCGTTGGCTTTCGAATGAGAGGTGTATGAGAGCAATTCGAAAGGACCTTCCTGCTCTTATAACCACCCTGCAACAACTTTACGAGACCACAGGTAATGCAGAAACATTCGGCTCGAATATACTTCTTGCTACTTTCACTGCATAGCCAGTATTGGCTTTCTTTCAGAGGTTCTTGACATCTTGGCAAGAATGAATACTTCCATGCAAAGGAAAGTGGCTGATTTCAGTCAGTTATAGTTTTTATTGATGTGTACACTTGATCAATTGAAGTCACTGAAGAATGAAAAAACAGAATGGTGTTCTTCCATTAAATTAACTTGTACAAAGTTAGAGACTGAGTATGGCATAGATATTGGGAAGACATAGTTCTGGATCAGCCCGTTCAAGATACATGTCCATCACCAATACAAAGGGGTATCTTGATCGCATTGCCATCCCATTGATGTTTTGATTGACAACATCAAGGGGCAATTTTCTGATAAAGCAGTTAAACTACTAGTTGCTACATCCATCTTTAATCCTGCCTTGCTACCCACTAGTTGCTACATCCATCTTTAATCCTGCCTTGCTACCCACTAGTTGCTACATCCATCTTTAATCCTGCCTTGCTACCCACAAAAGAGTTCTTTTCTTCCTATGGCCATGAAGCAATTCAGAATTAGGCTGGGTTCTATGGTAATGAAGCCTCAGTGAAGTACAATGGTGTAACTTCCACATCACCTCCGCTACTAAATCCAGAAGAAATTGTGTCTGAATGGAAAATTTTCAGGAGGGCACTTTGCAAAGAAAATGAGGTGATAATGCATTCGAAGAAGCTAGCAAAACCTCCTAGCATGCAAGATGTAATTCAGTCAATACAAGCGAGTGAAGCATATTATGAAGGCATATTTCTACAAACCTTTACCCTCCTTCCTTCTTATCATTTTGATCTTGCCAATCAGGACTGCAACAATGGAGCGATCCTTGTGATATCAAATTGATCAAGACCAGGTTTAGAAATCGTCTATCTGATTGTAACCTGTCTAGGTTAATGAAGATTGCCATAGACGGACCAGAACTGATGAATGTGAAATTTGAAGAAATTCTTGATGTTTTTAAAGAAACTAATAGAAGAATTGATCTTTAATTAGCATATGCACAAGCAATATTTTGTTTTTCTCTCCATGGCATTTAATTATAAATTTGATCTAAGCTAGGGGGGGAGGGTAAACTTGGGTTAGGGGGGATATCCCCTCTTCCCCCCCCCCCCCCTGTATGAAACCATGACTGGTCGTGGTGATTGTGCAGCCAGCCTCGGTGTGGTCATCTATTGTTCTACCTATCATTGTAGCTTCTTGTTTTCTAGGTTCTTGTCTTTCTTGTCTCCGACATTACTCTTGTTCTTGGTGTCTCCTTTCATCTGCTGTCCATTGTTGTTGGAGCCCTGCATGAATTACATCATGACCATTCGGTTTGCCTGATCTGGTGTGGTCTGTATTCCAGGATGGTGCCTTGGACTTTCTTCAGGCAATCCTGAGTTCCATTTGTGGATCCAGTCCAACCTCCAAGTTGTGCTAATTCATACAAGCTGTTATCTGCTGTGTTAGTGTCTCGGAGCTCTGTAGCGAAGTTCCATCTGTTCCATCTGTTACCGCAGTGTGATCTCCCTGATGTTAAGTATTCCCTCTGAGGTTATACACTGACTTTCTCAATTGTAATGACAACAACAAGTTTGTTAGCTTTTCCATAGCTGAAACTGAATACTGGGCAAACTTGGCAAATATAGTAGCGCTGCCACCAGGTAGCTGCCTAGCTACTACTGTACTGATAACTTGTAGTAAAGTAACTTTAACAAGGCCAACAACTTACAATGCTCACAATGAACTCCAATGATTGAGCAATGCACAACTCCTTTAATTGGGAGATGCCAAGTATCTTACATGATGGGTTTGCTAAACATATTCATATTTAATCGACACTAGTTCTATAGGGTGGTGTGTGTGCAATTAACTACTTGTATGGTTCAAAACAGTCATTTCTCATGTGGTTCTGTGACACCATTACATATACTAGGTGACCTTGTCTTGTATTATGATATATGCATTACATATACTAGGTGACCTTGTCTTGTATTATGATATATGCATTACATATACTAGGTTACCTTGTCTTGTATTATGATATATGCATTACATATACTAGGTGACCTTGACTTTTATTATAATAATTATGCATTAAATATACTAGGTGACCTTGCCTTGTATTATGATGTATGCATTACATATACTAGCCGACCTTGGCTTGTATTATGATATATATATGCATTACATATACTAGGTGACCTTGTCTTGTATTATGATATATGCATTACATATACTAGGTGACCGTGTCTTGTATTATGATATATGCATTACATATAGTAGTGACCTTGTCTTGTATTATGATATATGCATTACGTATACTAGGTGACCTTGTCTTGTATTATGATTATATGCATTACATATACTAGGTGACCTTGTCTTGTATTATGATATATGCATTACATGTACTAGTGACCTTGTCTTGTATTATGATATATGAATTACATATACTAGGTGACCTTGTCTTGTATTATGATATATGCTAGGTGACGTCTTGTATTATGATATATGCTAGGTGACCTTGTCTTGTATTATGATATATGCATTACATATACTAGGTGACCTTGTCTTGTATTATGATATATGCCATTACATATACTAGGTGACCTTGTCTTGTATTATGATATATGCATTACATATACTAGGTGACCTTGTCTTGTATTATGATATATGCATTACATATACTAGGTGACCTTGTCTTGTATTATGATATATACATTACATATACTAGGTGACCTTGTCTTGTATTATGATATATGCATTACATATACTAGGTGACCTTGTCTTGTATTATGATATATGCATTACATATACTAGGTGACCTTGTCTTGTATTATGATATATGCTACGTGACCTTGTCTTGTATTATGATATATGCATTACATATACTAGGTGACCTTGTCTTGTATTATGATATATGCATTACATATACTAGGTGACCTTGTCTTGTATTATGATATATGCATTACATATACTAGGTGACCTTGTCTTGTATTATGATATATGCATTACAATATACTAGGTGACCTTGTCTTGTATTATGATAATTATATGCATTACATATACTAGGTGACCTTGTCTTGTATTATGATATATGCATTACATATACTAGGTGATCCTGTCTTGTATTATGATATATGCATCACATCTACTAGGTGATCTTGTCTTGTATTATGATATATGTATTACATACACTAGGTGACCCTGTCTTGTATTATGATATATGCATTACATATACTAGGTGACCTTGTCTTGTATTATGATATATGCATTACATATACTGGTGACCTTGTCTTGTATTATGATTATATGCCATTACATATACTAGGTGATCTTGTCTTGTATTATGATATATGCATTACATATACTAGGTGACCTTGTCTTGTATTATGATATACATTACATATACTAGTGACCTTGTCTCGTATTATGATATATGCATTACATATACTAGGTGACCTTGTCTTGTATTCTGATATATGCATTACATATACTAGGTGACCTTGTCTTGTATTATGATTATATGCCATTACATATACTAGGTGACCTTGTCTTGTATTATGATATATGCATTACATATACTAGGTGACCTTGTCGTGTATTATTACGATATATGCATTACATATACTAGGTGACCTTATATTGTATTATTATGATATATACATTACATATACTAGGTGACCTTGTCTTGTATTATGATATATGCATTACATATACTAGGTGACCTTGTCTTGTATTATGATATATGCCATTACATATACTAGGTGACCTTGTCTTGTATTATGATATATGCATTACATATACTAGGTGACCTTGTCTTGTATTATGATATATGCATTACATATACTAGGTGACCTTGTCTTGTATTATGATATATACATTACATATACTAGGTGACCTTGTCTTGTATTATGATATATGCATTACATATACTAGGTGACCTTGTCTTGTATTATGATATATGCATTACATATACTAGGTGACCTTGTCTTGTATTATGATATATGCTAGGTGACCTTGTCTTGTATTATGATATATGCATTACATATACTAGGTGACCTTGTCTTGTATTATGATATATGCATTACATATACTAGGTGACCTTGTCTTGTATTATGATATATGCATTACATATACTAGGTGACCTTGTCTTGTATTATGATATATGCATTACAATATACTAGGTGACCTTGTCTTGTATTATGATAATTATATGCATTACATATACTAGGTGACCTTGTCTTGTATTATGATATATGCATTACATATACTAGGTGATCCTGTCTTGTATTATGATATATGCATCACATCTACTAGGTGATCTTGTCTTGTATTATGATATATGTATTACATACACTAGGTGACCCTGTCTTGTATTATGATATATGCATTACATATACTAGGTGACCTTGTCTTGTATTATGATATATGCATTACATATACTGGTGACCTTGTCTTGTATTATGATTATATGCCATTACATATACTAGGTGATCTTGTCTTGTATTATGATATATGCATTACATATACTAGGTGACCTTGTCTTGTATTATGATATACATTACATATACTAGTGACCTTGTCTCGTATTATGATATATGCATTACATATACTAGGTGACCTTGTCTTGTATTATGATATATGCATTACATATACTAGGTGACCTTGTCGTGTATTATTACGATATATGCATTACATATACTAGGTGACCTTATATTGTATTATTATGATATATACATTACATATACTAGGTGACCTTGTCTTGTATTATGATATATGCATTACATATACTAGGTGACCTTGTCTTGTATTATGATATATGCATTACATATACTAGGTGACCTTGTATTGTATTACGATATATGCATTACATATACTAGGTGACCTTGTCTTGTATTGTGATATATGTATTACATATACTAAATGACCTTGTCTTGTATTATGATATATGCATTACATATACTAGGTGACCTTGTCTTGTATTACGATATATGCATTACATATACTAGGTGACCTTGTCTTGTATTATGATATATGTATTACATATACTAAATGACCTTGTCTTGTATTATGATATATGCATTACATATACTAGGTCACCTTGTCTTTGTTTTGTTTTACTAAAGAGTCTATAGATTTTGCTAATTCATTAAGGCTTTAGTTGTAGTGGCTTGGTTACATAAGCTGCATTATCACTAACATACTTACTGGGAGTTCTTCTCAGATATTCCTCTCAGCCTTATGTGTAGATCTTGGATTGGATATCAACAGAGAATGGGCCACTACTTTCAGGGCTGGTGATGGTTAATGTACTTATAATTTTCTTGAAAACAGTGTTGAGGTTTGGGGTAAATATCAAGGTTACAGCTAAGGCATTCAGTGAGTTAACAATGCTGCCCTGTATCCTGTTTTTCACCCTGAATGATAGGCATGTATGTCTGCTGTAAACTCTGGCTTGTAGAGCCTCTGGATGTAAGTGTGTGCTGTTAAGCAGCCCTCTACAAAGTCTTAGTTGGGTGTCCTTATGGTCACACATTGTGAAACATTGGTCTCACTGTTATTGAAAAAGTTTGAGTTATGCACATGCGTAGTAGCTTCACCGTCAAGGCAATGTATTCCCAAAACGTTGAGACAAAGGAAATAATAGTGTGATTTGCCCAGTCTTCTAGCTGCTGTTACTTCACCGGGAATTCCTGCTATGACCTATGATGCCTCAAAATACTTCCCAGTGATTAAATATTATGCAAAGTATTGACATAATTTTGGTAGAAGAATTTCTTATTTATTTGGTGTTTGAATGCTGACTTTATTTGTGGTGGTTGTAATAATTATATATATATATTCAATAGCTCTGCCTTAACACAGCATTGAGAACTATTTGTAGCCTTCATCAGCAAACTACCTTCTAAGTATATATATATATATATATATATATATACTAAGAGTAAATTTTCAAACTTTATTAGAATGCAAATACAATAAGCTGCAGTTTGGTATAAGAATCAGCTCCATTGAACAAAAGCTATGCAGTGCTACATTGCTATAAGTCTACAGAAAAACTTACAGCAGAGAAATCCATTCAGATGCACTTCCTTGTTCAAAAGCAAAGGCATTCAGTAGTTCTTGAAGCATAGTACCTCTCCAGCTTTCCACTGAAGAAGAACTTCCAATAACGGTAGCAACACGGAGGCATGTACGATTGTCAGTCAATAATAATAAAAATTAAAAAACCTTAATTTTACTCTCTGACCCTGTCCCACCAGAAGATAAATTTTTTAACTGTTTTTAATCAATAGAGCAGTCTACTGGGCATGTGCATACAAAGAATGAGCACATGTTTAAATTCTTTGATTTATTATTATTTTCTGCAATGTCTGAGTCAGCGCCATATGGCGCTTATGGGATTTTATCGGTTAATTAAGTGTGTGTTTTCTTGCAGGTTTTGGTTTGACGTGGGGAGGGGTTAAGGCTTGCCAGATTATGCTTAAAATTTCCCTTATAATGCTTTTCTCATATGCTCAAGAAGAGACCTACAAGGCTGGATATAGATGCCCATAATGCTAAAGAAACGACCTATAATGCTCGATTTATATGCCTATAATATTCCTAATGATAATATTATTATTTCACTTTCTAGAATTCTACAGCATGATTACCGACATATGTAGATAGTCTTCTAATGAATCTGTTTGTTATTCTTGGAAATAGTTAGACAAAAGTTGCTTTTGAAGGACATTGAATTAATAAAATTGATTTACTGGCTCTTGACATCTCTGGGACTTCTGTTGCATGTGAAATACCATCAACCATCGGCATGCACCTGGGGGCTCACTTCTTAACCCAGCAATAATGGGATCATAATCGAGAAAAGGAAAAGTGTGGCAGTTTTCTTTCCACTGGTGGAGTTAAGTTCACCAACTCTTACTGGATCGAAGTAATGTCCATATAAGGCTAGCTTAAGATCAGTTCCAAAATTTTGATCTAACTTTTGGTTTACAGGTTGCACACATAAAGTAACATAATCAATAAGCTGTTGCTTCTAAGTAAGATTGGAAGATGAACTTTGTGCAATTGCATCAGTGTTAGGATAATGTTTGGTAGTAATTGTAGCACAAAGAACACTAATTTCCTCATCATGAGTGGTCCATCTCCTTCAAGTCGATAGTTAGATTTCACAAATGGTTCTCCAGCATGAATAGTTCTTCAGTATCAATAGTTATCGCTAACTCCACTTTTGCATTGGGACATCATCAAGGATCTCCAGGAGCTTTATTCTTGCTGGGGACAGGTAGATTTGTTGTAGTTCTCCAAGCTAACTTCGTCCTTGGACTTCTTGAAAACATTCCAATTCAGCCCTTAATAAATTCATCAAGATGAAGTGTTTTAGAATTCTCTCCTACTTGGTCTAATTGAGAGAAGAATCCTATATCCATAAACTGACACTTTAAGAGTTTCAATCACTACATTATTAAGCAAGATTGTCTGTAGCTGCAATTGAGGAAATCCCAAATTTATTAGAAAGACAATTAGCTGGCATGCTAGTTTCTTACCTGTAGGGCATTTAACCAACAACACATCAATCAAACCACATACTGCAATCCTGGTCAACATAGCGTGATACTTCTTACCATTGCTTGGCAAGCATGGGCAGTACCCAATCCTTGTCAACGTAACGTAATACTACCACCATTGCTTGGCAAGCATGGTCAGTACCATCAAAACTAATAAATAATTGTTTACTTGTAATGTTGATTTTAATAGTTGCTCACAAATAAATGGTACCATTTGACATAAGTGCTGACTGCTACTAAGCCTAAATCACTCTCTTTACAGAAACAGGTTAATGGTCTCCAGCCTTTAAGAAAGCAGTAGCCACTTCTACAGTAATTGACTCTGACAGAGTTTCTCTTGCCAAGATACACTTCATTGCATGAATGTTTGACATCTGCTATGCTTCTTTCCCTTTTTTCTACCGATACAAACATTCTCTTCCATTAGAAAGTTTAGTTGATTACATGTTGAATTAGTGCACTTTTCTTTGGCTTTAATCCTGTCTGCTAGATATATATTAGCTACAGAGACTTTGCCCCGTTTTACTTTATTTCCTTCCCAAAACGGGCAGGAACTTTAAGTCTGTCTAGAAGACTATGTGCCTTAAGCCAGGCATAGGTGAATCTAGATTTTGTAACAGCTGCAGATAAATCGGTGTCTGTCTAGGTATAATTTCATTGCAAGTGTCACTAGTACCACTAGGCTGTAAAACACCTTAATACTAGAGCAGCTGTGTAACTTCAAAATCTTATTCTGACATAGACTCTTAAACATATTTGAACAATTACATAAGAGGCCTTGGGGCAGGGCCCCCTACTCTGAGCTGCCCTGCCCCAGGCTGGACAAGTATATAGACACTCAACACAAAGGAACAACAGAACAAAAGCTAAAACTAACACAGGTACATACAATTACAGTATTTAATTTATAAACAGTAAACAAGCCGCTGAACCACAGAAGCTACCTCTTGCTCAAGGTGCTGCCTATAATGCTCAGAGTGCTGCCTAATGCTTAGAGTGCTGCCTTGAGTGCTGCCTATAATGCTCAGAGTGCTGCCTAATGCTAAGAGTGCTGCCTATAATGCTCAGAGTGCTGCCTATAATGCTCAGAGTGCTGCCTATAATGCTCAGAGTGCTGCCTATAAAGCTCAGACTGCCTAATGCTAAGAGTGCTGCCTATAATACTCAGAGTGCTGTCTATAATGCTCAGAGTGCTGCCTATAATTCTCAGAGTGCTGCCTATAATGCTCAGAGTGCTACATATAATGCTCAGAGTGCTGCCTATAATGCTCAGAGTGCTGCCTATAATACTCAGAGTGCTGCCTATAATGCTCAGAATGCTGCCTATAATTCTCAGAGTGCTGCCTATAATACTCAGAGTGCTGCCTCTAATGCTCAGAGTGCTGCCTATAATGCTCAGTGCTGCCTATAATACTCAGAGTGCTGCCTATAATACTCAGAGTGCTGCCTATAATGCTCAGAGTGCTGCCTATAATACTCAGAGTGCTGCCTATAATACTCAGAGTGCTGCCTATAATACTCAAAGAGCTGCTCAGAGTGCTGCCTATAATTCTCAGAGTGCTGCCTATAATGCTCAGAGTGCTGTCTATAATGCTCAGAGTGCTACCTATAATGCTCAGAGTGCTGCCTATAATGCTCAGAGTGCTACATATAATGCTCAGAGTGCTGCCTATAATGCTGCCTATAATGCTCAGAGTGCTGCCTATAATGCTCAGAGTGCTGCCTATCTATAATGCTCAGAGTGCTGTCTATAATGCTCAGAGTGCTGCCTATAATGCTTAGAGTGCTGTCTATATTGCTCAGAGTGATGCCTATAATGCTCAGAGTGCTGTCTATAATGCTCAGAGTGCTGCATATAATACTCAGAGTGATGCCTATAATGCTCAGAGTGCTGCCTATATATAATGCTCAGAGTGCTGTCTATAATGCTCAGAGTGCTGCCTATAATTCTCAGAGTGCTGTCTATAATGCTCAGAGTGCTGCCTATAATGCTCAGAGTGCTGTCTATAATGCTCAGAGTGATGCCGATAATGCTCAGAGTGCTGTCTATAATGCTCAGAGTGCTGCATATAATGCTCAGAGTGCTGCCTGTAATACTGTAGAGTGCTTCCTATAATGCTCAGAGTGCTGCCTGTAATACTGTAGAGTGCTTCCTATAATGCTCATATTATATTGCTGAGTGCTGCCTATAATGTTTAAGAGGGCCTCCTAATATAAATGCTCACATACGTCTAAAATGCTAAAATATTATTCTAGCATAATCCGGCATGCCTTGTTGAGGGTCACTAAACAATCAGAGTTTACAGTATTAGTCATAGTGTTAGGCAAGTGCTTGGATTTCACTCAGAAGCAACTCATATAAACACTGTTGCAACTCTCTCTCCCCAAATGAAAACACAAGACATCCTTCTGCATCACTCTCTGGCAGGTAGATGCCATCTTGTGGAGGTGGTCCACCAAATCAGGATGGCTCACCCCCACCAGTGAACTATGATGGAGCACACAGAGCCTTACGTGGTACAGCAAGACTAATTAGGGTTTAACCTTCCAATACCACTCATATGGTTAGAACAGCTACAGCATCTAACCCTTTTTAGTGAGTAGTAACTGGGAGGGAAACTATTGATGCCAACCTTATTTGTGTTTTTATATTCTTCGCTATAACTTTTTTTAAAATTCAAACTCAAACTCATTAGAGTGCAAATATAATAATAAGCCTCAGTCAGATCAGCTACACTGAGGTAAGCAAACAAAAGCTATGCAGTCTTTGTCTAGCTATGTCTGGAACAAATCTTTCAGCAAGAAATCATCCAGGAGGACATTTTATCTCAATATTGAAGTGATTCAGAGCAATTCCAACAGAGCTGCTTCCAGGAACTCTAGTCAATGCTTGGGAAGCAGTTCATGATGGTAGTGAAGATGATCAGCCTTTATTCTCTGTTTTGCTCGCTTACCCTGGCATACAGTTGTATGACTACCTTATAAATCTGTATATACTGGCCATGTGTAGGCAAACAGGAAGTGTTGTTTTGTGATTACCTTAAAGGTACAGTGGTCTATATAATTATACTGGGCATGTGTGGATAAACAGGATGTGTTGCTTTATGACTACCTTATAACAGGCCCGTAGCAAGCAAATTTTGAATGGTCTGGCCAGGAAGTTGGTTAGGTTTTAAATGGGAGTGCCTGGGGGTGGATGTGGTTAATTATATAACTTTTTGTAACTAGCCTGGGGGTGGATGTGGTTAATTATATAACTTTTTGTAACTAGATCCCATTTCTCTGACCGAGTAGCAGTATAGTCATGTTTTTAGTCTCCTGTTTTTAATTGTCATTTATAAATTGAGTTCAATAATTTTTGTAAGCATCATATCCTGATATGATTGTTTGTGCTGATTTTGTCATCTTGCTATATATGCTTAATTTCTATCTATCTTGTTCACTTTGTTTTGCTTAAAAGCAACTCTGCTCTTCATTCTACGTGTAATTATATCATGCTTATTAGTCCAAATGTAGCTATATATATACTCCTTAATTTGTGTGCAATGAAATTATTACAATTATATACAAGATTAATAGTGCGATGTGGAATACGAGATAATTATTCCAATTTAGCAAAGATACTTAATCTCTGATCTGAATTTATAAATTCATTAATGAGAGGGTTGAAGTCCAGTTCATCTATTTTATCTTTATGCACATGAAGAAGCATAAGGTAGTTGAGACGATCCGGCTTCATAGTTTCCCGAAGATAGGTTTTCAATCTCCTTAATGCACTGAAAGACTTTTCCGAAGATGCATTTGTGGCAAGCATAACTAATATGAGCTGCATAAGGCATTTGACATTTGATACCAGAGATAGCTGAGCAGGAGAAAGTGAAAGTAAATAATTCTTCACATAAAATATATTGATTTTTGTTGTAGCTTCTGCTGGTTTTTCTTGGACATGTTGAAAGTGCACAGCAAAGGTCTGAAGTTGAGTGCGCAAGAGCTCATGATCAAAATCGTCTTTGTAAAATTGGCAGATAGTTGGCAAATCACTTTCAAACACTTCTGATTTGCAAGCTTTAAGCAGAAGAGTTTCCAATGATTGATACACTTGGTACGCAGGTTGATCAAATCGATCTTCAATGCAGCTGATAATTAAATCAATTGCTTCATTTTATTGCTGCTTGTAGAGAGACTTGGTATATTCGTGATGATCACCTTCTGATAAACCTTCATTAAATCTTCGAGGACGTTTCTGACGGTGTGGTAGTTGAGGCTCATCTATACCAAGACTGTTGGCTCTCTGGTTTACCTTTAACCAGAACAGGTCAAATGACTCGTCACTTCTCAGCAGCTTTATGGTTTCCACAGTCATTTTAGCAACTGTCTGGCCCTTGGCAGCTGAGCTACCCTTGTGCTGGAGAGTGCTGCTCAGATTATCTGCATGTTTGAACAGCATTTCTCCAAGTATGTTGCCAAATAGGTAGTTAAATGTGGACATCATTACAGATATTCCACAGATTCTAGCCTTTATTTCTGTGTCTCGTACCACATCGACAGCTTTCTCCCAGATCAATTGCAAAGTTTCAAAATTGCTTATGATACTAGCAAGTGTATTGGCCTTTATGGTCCATCTGGTTGGGCACAGAACTCTGATACCAGGATTGCTTTCGCCTGGTATAGCTTCGTTCAAATCTCGAAAAATTGGTTCTCTGCATGGAGAATACTTGATAAGCTTAGTAATCTCGTGGGTAGTATCCAATGCATCTTTCATCACCTATTATTTCTTAATAGTGTCACTGGCAGCCAAGTTTAGAGCATGGCCATAACAATGCGTGAAGATGGCCCTTGGTTCAAGTTCACTGATTCGCTTTGCAACACCACTCCTGCTACCGCTCATAGCACTTGCACCATCATAGCACTGACCACGTACGCTTTCAAAACTCTAAAAAAACATCTTTGATCACTGAAAATAACATTTCAGCATTGATTGAAGGGACAGAATATAATCCTAGAAAATCTTCAATTCATCGGTAATCTAATGAACAAAAAGAGTGACCTGTTCACAATTACCAGCATCTGTAGTCTCATCAGCCATGATAGTCAAAAAAGGAGAAGTACGAAACTCTGTTGCCAAGTTTTGTAGAAGCAGACCCATATGTTTGTAATCATTTCATTTTGTATTTCAGGGCTTGTGTAAACATTCTCCTTCCTTCTTAACCACTCTGCAAGATTGGGATCCTCTTTAGCCTTCATATTCAACAATTGCTGTAGATTTCCATCTGTTTCAATGCCATCTCCTCTCAGAGCAAGACCTTGCTGACACAGAAACGTAATGGATGAAAATATCTGGAACAGAGCCTGTGTATTTTTTCCCTTCTGAGTAGCAAATTGTCTAGAAAGCAGTGCTCCTACATCCCCAGTAGTAGTAATCATCACATCAACAGCTTCATGGCGAGCAGCAGTACTGGTCTCATGATTTTTTAAACTTCTAGTCCCATCCTTCCAATTAGCAAACCCACGAGTTACCTAAATTAAAATTTATCAGTGTGCTTAAATATAATGTTACATATTCTTCTTAGTTAGCTCACTACCCTAACAATCCCATAATTATTGTTATATGCTGCAGATATATAAGCTAGCTAACTACCAATTGTTCTAGCTAGTGGTATAGCTAGCTAGCAAGCTACCTTCTTTCTTATATTTGAAGGCTGGGTCAAGATAGCTTCTCTTCATCATCTGTTTCTTTGTAGCCCCATGAGGCAGACATGGCAAAAAACAACATCCTTTGCCTCATCATAGTGAAGGAATTGCCACTTGGTGAACCACTCTGGCTGAAAACTACGCAGAACTGCATTCTTTTTTCCGAAAGTTCGCTTGGGAAAATGAAATGCCCGTGGCTGATGAGGCTGCTCAGGGATATTTCCAGCTACTACCTCACCTACTCATGAACTAGAAGCCATGACCTTTATTTCGGACTCGAACTCAATGGACCACGTGCCTATAATTCTTACTTCGAAACTCTTATTTGTTTAATTTTTTTTTAATTTTAATTTTAATTTTTTATAGCTGGGATTGAAATTTGGTGCGGCCAAAACCAGGGTGGCCGTAGTGGTTGCTATGGCCCTGTATAAGGTACAGTGGTCTGTACTGAGCATGTGTAGGCCAAAAAATCTGGTGCTTGCTTGTAAAAATGTTGTAACTGATATCCATGTTTGGAGATGTGTCATTTGCTTTAATATATGTGTGCATTGTGTCGCAAGTTGCGCTGTACCTAAAGATGGTTACATGGTTTATGACATATTTGTGAATACATTATTCCCTAGTGGATCCTCCCTCTGCCCCCACCATCACCATGGTGACCTCCCAGACCACCTCCATCGACCTTGCATGGAGTCAGCGTGCTGGAGATGTAGTGGACATCTATACCATATCTTACTCCTATGTCACTCGAGGCTGTGAGGGTAGTGTACGTGGTGAAGCTACACTCACTGAAATGGATGGCTCCATCAGAACATACACTCTGTCTGATGTAGAGGAGGACAGTGACTTTGACATCAGCATCACAGCTGTGAATGAGGCAGGAAGTAGTGCAGTGCCAGCTAGGACCTCTGCCACCACACTAGTAGCAGGTGAGATATTGAAGAATATACATGATGATTATTTAGTTGCTATATAATGAACCACCACACTAGTAGCAGGTGGGATATTGATGTCTACTAGAATATACACTGATGATTATTGAGGAATGCACACATGCACACACAACACACATACACAATCTCTCTCTCTCTCATACACACAACACACACACACACACAACCTGCAGCACCCTCTGGTATTGTTGCATCTCTAATGACCACTGCCATCACCTCCACTACTGTCACCTTAACATGGGGACGTGTTACATGCAGAGACAGGAATGTTGAGATTACAAGATATGCTATCCAATATAGCCCCAGCTCTAACTCCAATGATATAACTGGTGCATTTATAATGCCTATCAAAACCAACAATAAATACACTATCACTGGCCTCATCCCAAGGACTAACTACATTATGCAAGTTAGAGCAGACCACTCTACTTTCTCTACTATACTTCAGGGGACTATGATAGCAACAGTGGATGCAAAGACTGCAGTGTCAACAGGTGAGGCTGTAGTTTGACATCAGTCACTTATAATAATGTCTTGTATCATGTCTCCACAGCTCTTGGTTTCTTATTGATGGGCACTCCATATCCTAACAACAGTGCAGTGGCCTTGACTGCCATAGGGGCTGGCAATGATGCCCTGATCTGCATCACCAACCTCACTGCATGCTGTAGGGGTGATGACACTGGTGGTATGGGTGTCCTGGGTATCTGGAGGCTGCCGGATAGATCTCTAGTTCCTAGTTTCTCTGGATCTACAGTTAGTATAACTAGAAGCAGAGGTCCCAGTGCAATTCTCCTTCACCGTAGGGGCAGTGCTATGGGGCCCACTGGAGTGTTCACGTGTGAAGTCCCTGATGCTAGTGGTATCTGCAGATCTGTTTACATCTACATCTATGCTGGACAGGTTCCAGGTACCAGCCATTATGTGGCATGCACTTTCCTTGACAGCTCTAGCTCTGTATGCATGTGCATTCATATTGTTCTCATCCCCTCATGCACAGGTTCTCTGACGATCACTGACTTTTCTTACAACCGCTTGGTACTTGTTCTAACATGCACTTCTAGTGGAAGACCCACAGACTCAGTCACATGGCTTAAGGATGGGTCAGATATTAGACGTACCAGTTCAGAGTTCTCTCAGACTCAGAATATCTCTGACAGAGTGAATGCTACTTACCAGCACCTCCTCTCTAGTAGGAGTGCAGCTAACTTTGTGGGAAGATTCACTTGTGTGGTCAGAGATGGAAGTGGTGGTACTGCTAGTAGGACTCTGACACCAAATGGTGTGTTTATGTTAGTGCATTGATAAAGACCACTAAGATTTGTTAAATGTTCAGAATGAGATTCCCCTTCAGTGTAGTATGAAACTAGCACAGTGTGGTGTGAAACTAGCACAGTGTGGTGTAAAACTAGCACAGTGTGGTGTGAAACTAACACAGTCTGATGTTAAACTATAGCTGACAGTCTTCCCTAAGTGTAATTTTTTTTGTAACAAGCAAACCTCTAAGCTTCTATATTGCAATTAGTTTGTCTAAAGCTAACTACTTTGATCATTTGTGAGTTGTCCAGCTGCTAATTGCAGGAAAGTGTGAAGTGCTCCTAGTCAATACACTGGTTAGAGCTTTCACTATAGTTGGAATGTTATGTAGTTACCTGACTGGCCTCATAATAATTATAGTGGAACTATTTTGGTGTTTGCAAGTGCGCAGGTATTCCATCAAGTATCAAATAACACCAACAGCTGTACTACATAGCGGTACAGTGTTTTACTAAACAGTCATGTCAGAGCAAAAGGTATGAAGCCTCTCTAACATAGCAGCTGCTTCCCACTATATGGGGTAGCCTCTAAATCTTGCCTGACATTAAGCACTATATCTGGTTAGACACAGAGACCTGGGACCTATGCTACTTAGAGATTCTGAAGGCCTGGGCTGTGGCAATCTAGCAGAGTGAGGGTGCTTCTTAGTAATAGTACCGTAGCTTCCAGGTCTCAGTGTCCAACTGATTTAGATGTAAAGTAACCATAACCTAGCCAGCAAAAACTAGCGAGATGATAATAAATTACTAGTCGGTTGCTGGAACATGAACCTAGCATAACACAGTGCAATAGGCTGCTATAGACTTGAATTCTTGCATACACAGTGCTCTAGACTGTTATAGACTTGAATTCTTGCATACACAGTGCACTAGACTGCTATAGACTTGAATTCTTGCATACACAGTACACTAGACTGCTATAGACTAGAATTCTTGCATACACAGTGCACTAGACTGCTATAGACTTGAATTCTTGCATACACAGTGCACTAGACTGTTATAGACTTGAATTCTTGCATGCACAGTGCACTCTATAGACTTGAATTCTTGCATACACAGTGCACTAGACTGTTATAGACTTGAATTCCTGCATGCACAGTGCACTAGACTGCTATAGACTTGAATTCTTGCATACACAGTGCATTAGACTGCTATAGACTTGAATTCTTGCATACACAGTGCACTAGACTGCTATAGACTTGAATTCTTGCATACACAGTGCACTAGACTGCTATAGACTTGAATTCTTGCATACACAGTGCACTAGACTGCTGTAGACTTGAATTCTTGTATACACAGTGCACTAGACTGCTGTAGACTTGAATTCTTGCATACATAGTGCATTAGACTGCTATAGACTTGAATTCTTGCATACACAGTGCACTAGACTGCTATAGACTTGAATTCTTGCATACACAGTGCACTAGACTGCTGTAGACTTGAATTCTTGCATACACAGTGCACTAGACTGCTATAGACTTGAATTCTTGCATACACAGTGCACTAGACTGCTATAGACTTGAATTCTTGCATACACAGTGCACTAGACTGCTATAGACTTGAATTCTTGCATACACAGTGCACTAGACTGCTATAGACTTGAATTCTTGCATACACAGTGCATAAAGACTGTTATAGGCTTGAATTCTTGTATACACAGTGCACTAGACTGCTATAGACTTGAATTCTTGCATACACAGTGCACTAGACTGCTGTAGACTTGAATTCTTGCATACACAGTGCACTAGACTGCTATAGACTTGAATTCTTGCATACACAGTGCACTAGACTGCTATAGACTTGAATTCTTGCATACACAGTGCATATAGACTGTTATAGGCTTGAATTCTTGTATACACAGTGCACTAGACTGCTATAGACTTGAATTCTTGCATACACAGTGCACTAGACTGCTGTAGACTTGAATTCTTGCATACACAGTGCACTAGACTGCTATAGGCTTGAATTCTTGCATACACAGTGCACTAGACTGCTATAGACTTGAATTCTGCTATAGACTTGAATTCTTGCATACACAGTGCACTAGACTGCTATAGACTTGAATTCTTGCTTACACAGTGCACTAGACTGTTATAGACTTGAATTCTTGGATACACAGTGCACTGGACTGCTATAGATTTGAATTCTTGCATATACAGTGCACTAGACTGCTATAGACTTGAATTCTTGCATGCACAGTGCAGCTATAGATTTGAATTCTTGCATACACAGTGCACTAGACTGCTGTAGACTTGAATTCTTGGATACACTGTGCACTGGACTGCTATAGATTTGAATTCTTGCATATACAGTGCACTAGACTGCTATAGACTTGAATTCTTGCATGCACAATGCTATAGACTTGAATTCTTGCATACACAGTCCACTAGACTGCTATGGACTTAGATTGTTGTAGTGGATTGGGAGGAGCTTGGCTTTAAAATCCTGAGGTGCCCCACCCTCTATGTAAAAACACTGATGCATATGTACTTGTATCTGTGTAGCCAACAGAACAGAGAAGTAGTGAAGAGAATTAACAAAGGGCAAAACTGCTGGTTTCCTGATAACCTGTGAATGTGGGGAGCATTTTTCATGTTTTACCAGAATATTAGGGTATGTGAATCCTTACCTTCAAATGATGCGAGTACAAACCTCAGAGCTTATGTCTTCCTCTACCCTCCATCACAAGGATAAACTCACTGATCTCAGATAGGTCTTTCTCTACTCACCATCTCAAGGATAAACTCACTAATCTCAGGTATGTCTTTCTCTACCCTCCATCATAAGGATAAACTCACTAATCTCAGATATGTCTTCCTCTACTCACCATCTCAAGGATAAACTCAGTAATCTCAGATATGTCTTCCTCCACCCTTCATCACAAGGATAAACTCACTAATCTCTGACATGTCTTTCTCTATCCCACCATCACATGGATAACCCCTTTAGCTCTGCACATTCTATGCAGTTCTATTGCAACAGGACCTCCATGTCTTTGAATTGCTACTGTAGCTAGGTCACAAGCAGAGTCTGTACTCTAATGAACTTGATAGAATTGACATTGGTATTTAAAACTGGGATAAACCAACTCTTGTTAAAGGAGCTCTCATTGGCACACTCTTATGTGCCCTTGGGATTGACAAGATGACCAGATCTTAAGCTCTCATCAGCACACTCTGCTGTTGACCTTGGGATTGACAAATAGACCAGCTCTTGTTAAAGGAGCTTTCATCAGCACACTCTGCCGTTGTGGACATGAAATTAACTAATATGTGACTGATATGTGACTGATTAATATCCAGAGTGATAAGCAGGATTAACTAATATATGACCTGATTAATATCCAGAGTGAGTGAGCAGGAATAACTAATATGTGACCTGATTAATATCCAGAGTGAGTCAGCAGGAATAACTAATATGTTACCTGATTAATATCCAGAGTAAGTGAGCTGGAATAACTAGTATGTGACTTGATTGATATCCAGAGTGAGTGAGCAGGAATAACTAATATGTGACCTGATTAATATCGTGAGTGATGAGCAGGAATAACTAATATGCGACCTAATTAACAGCAGGAGTGAGTGCTCAGGAATAACTAATATGTGACCTGATTAATATCCAGAGTAAGTGAGCAGGAATAACTAATATGTGACCTGATTAATATCCAGAGTGAGTGAGCAGGAGTAACTAATAAGTGACCTGATTAATATCCAGAGTGAGTGCACAGGAATAACTAATATGTCACCTGATTAATATCCAGAGTAAAGTGAGCAGGAATAACTAATAATTATGTGACCTGATTAATATCCAGAGTGAGTGAGCAGGAGTAACTAATAAGTGACCTGATTAATATCCCGAGTGTGTGAGCAGGAATAACTAATATGTGACCTCCTACAACCTAACAATTCAGAGTGAGTTTCTTATGCTACCCAGAATCAATCTCACCTCATAGTCAATTTATATCGTTCACCATAATTATGGCCTATTGCACTATTAAACACTCAACATGTTTCATCAGGCATCTAGTGACCTTATCAATCTTGAGATTGATCTTTAGGATCGATAGCAAATATATTCAGCCATCCATATATCCATATGCAGAGCACAGCTTTGGCTGCCATTACCAAACATCTCTGCTAAGACTTGCAAGGCGAAATATAACTCAAACTGTTTGCTAGCAAGGTTGCATCTAAATCTACTCAACTAGAAAAATACTGCAGTAGTTGAAATGGAAAGTTTTGTAGCAGCAAACATCACCTTTGACAAAAATGCCTGAGGAAAGTGAGTAGCTATAAAGCTACTACAGCTGAGGGCAATAGAGGGTTATGGAAGGAAGAGAAGTTCATTGTGCCTGCCATGCTAGAACTTAGAGGATTGAGGCACTAGCTAGCTAATGACCGATGCTGCAGTCTTCTGTCTAAAAACTGCCGAGCTAGAGAAACAAAAAAGCTTTCCAAATGCTCTGTTGTTGACTTTCACTGGTGCTGGGCCTGCTAGCACAGGCTCATGACTAGTCTGATAGAGCCCTCAAGCAATGAGGAAGGCAGTCTTGACTCTTGCTGTTGCTTTGTCACATGACTTTAGAAAAAATTCAAGCACACACTCATGGTCTTATTTTAATTTCCGGCCGTATTAACTAAGGACCACACACTTTCCCCTCTTAGATATCTAATTTTGACAGGCACAATACCTAATTAGGCAAAACTGGCTGGATGTGTTTGGCACTACCAGTAACGTCATGAACAGACTAAAATATGTATTCCAGTAGAGATAGATGTCTAGTTTTATTGGTGCTCATTGCACTCTTGAATGGCTGGCTTAGCAATCACAGGGTTAGTAAATTGCATGGTGGGGTTAGTAGAAGTGTGCTCCTCATTATTGCAACTCCACTTTTTTGCTGAGTCAACCTAATACAAGATTTAATACAGGCATATCTGTATTACCAACCATGCAGGTTTGGGTTAAAGAGCACAAACATTTGAGATGTTTGCAAGCTTGCAAATATATAGAGGCAAGAGTAAATTTAGAATAGAGTAAGAGTCAACACCTCTACCTATTTACAATATGAAATGCGAACTACTCTCATGTGTTGCGGTCCACAGCATGAGATAGAAAAGCATTTAGTAACTTCAAAGCACTCTACATTGCTTAATCAATGGAGTATATACTCATTCATCCTTTGTGATAAATATAGCAATTACAAAAAGTAGTGAGGGCCAGAAGTCAATGCAAATCTATATTGTTGATTTTGTAGCAGACACCTTCCTTGCCTAGCAGTAGTCGATGATTTCACTCAATAAACCAAGTTAAGATTTCCTGATAGTAAAATTGCACAGGCCTATTCAAGTGAGTGAACAAAAATTGCTGCTTTTATCATACACACCATCAAACCTGTATTGAGAATGTTGCTGATAATATCTTCCACTCCTGCCCATTCTCTATTCTCTGTGGCATAGCGGCAACCCACCGAGGCAGTGTGGTATAGTGCAACCCACCGAGGCAGTGTGGTATAGTGGTTGAGAGTAGAGGAGTGCTATATCCAACATGTATGCAGTGATGTGAGAATTGGGAGGGAGGGGCAGAGAGAGTGCTCCCTTAGCAGCTAAACAACAGAGATGCACTTGGACAGAGTTTGGAGCAGGTATTGTATGTCTTGGCTACTAGCTGAAATACTAGGTGTGGAGTGAACTAGGCTCTAGCACTTAGGTTAAAGGGAACAGGCTTACTGGGTGTGTGCTAATGTGGACGTGTGGATGTGCTTCCATAGTGCGAAGAGGCCTAAATTTTCCTCTCACTCTGCACATCAACAACTCTCCCTCAATACTCACTTTACACAAGCACTCACTCTCACATCACACTCACACACTGATACATATACACAACAGCCATGCTCTCACTCACTCACCGAATACTCACTTTACATAAACACTCACTCTCACATAACACTCACACACTGATACATATGCACAACAGCCATGCTTTCACTCACATCCTAACACTCACTCAATACTCACTTTACACTAGCACTCACTCTCACATAACACTCACACACTGATAGATATGCACAATAGCCATGCTCTCACACACATCCTAACACTCACTCAATACTCACTTTACACTAGCACTCACTCTCACATAACACTCACACACTGATACATATGCACAACAGCCATGCTCTCACTCACATCCTAACACTCACTCACCTACTCACAGGATTCATACTTACATGGTCATGTTTGTTGTCAACTTGTCTATCTTCTCTTGCTGTACCATCTGCAGCTATTTCTGTCACCATCAGTAGTCTAGTGGCAGGGACAACCTGACCAGTGTAGTCTCAGAGCTCATTGTTGGCCTCACTGGCATGCCAAGTGTAGTGTGGGAGAGAGCTGATGGTATTCTGATACCCAGTGTGGTAGTGTAGGAATCTCTAGAACTGATAGGATGGCTATGGCAGTGTTGGAGTGTAATCCTTTGAAGACATCATTTAGTGGAGTATTCAGATGCAGAGGTAGCTTTGTCTCTCTAGCTTGACAGACACCACTAAAGAAGACTGTCAGGGAAGATATCACTGTCCAAATTTATTATATGTTTTCTAATTTCTTTGTGCATCTTCTTCAGTATCCAATTGCAGAACATGTTTCAGCTACTTTTTGGAGGGTGCATGTGGGTGAGGGTGGCGGGTGGAGGGGGAGAGAAAGATGGAGGAGATCTTATTTTTTCCGCAAAGTTTAAAAGTCTATTTGGCCTATAACAATTTGAAATTAGGTTCTTCATTCGGTTGAGCTAATATAGAAAGTAGACTTACATGCTATTTGTATAACTACATTCTTGCATTGCACTTTACATCAGGCAATTGGTTAAATCTGTCATATATATAGCCAATAAAACACATAATAAAGATGGCTACATCAAAATTAATTTTTATGTCATAATTGAGTTATATAGCTAGCTACACTTTATAAAATAGATATTTTAATAAACTCATTTTAACTTTCTGCCATTCTTTGGTTTGGGGTGTTGTTAATTGGATGTCGTGGCTTGTACAGAAGAACAGCAAAGTATAGACTGAAGTAGAGTGTAAGTTACTGCAGACTTCTGCCTCTCATGATCTTCAGAATAATTAATGAAAGTAACTTGTTGACATTAGTGGTTACTTGTTCTGCATACAATTCAGCACATCGGCTACTACACAAACTAACCTTCTTGGTAATCCTTAAACAAATTTTTTCCCAGTCGTTGCAAAGCATTGGAAGATTTTAGTACAAAAGTTGTTAGGAATGGACATGAAGTTTATGAAACGGAAAATCTCCATAGAAGTTTCTTGAAGAAAGTTGTTAAGAATGGACGTATTGTATTCAGGTTATGTGAAGGGAAGGATCCATAGAAGATCCTTGAAGAAAGTTGTTAGGAATGGACATATTGTATGCAGGTTATGTGAGGGAACAAACACTATAGTGAGCATGGATGGAAGTAGTTTACCTGGTTTTGTTGATGTCTGTGCAGGTAATTATTGTCCAAAGTTTAAGTAAACATGATAGTCACTATTCTGTAGCATACTTGAGGTTAAGACAAATATAGTTTGGTGATTTGTTGTCACCCTATGACCAATGTTTAATCTTATTAGCCTTACATTACAACTCTTTAGCTGATAGTGGATGTATTTGTGCATGCAGGGTTTCACATTACAGATGTCTGCACTAAAGATCGCAACCTGGAAGCTAAGCCTTTACTAAAAAGCTTCACTGGAGCTCACTTGTTGAAATCCAACTGAAACTGTTGACTGGCAAGGCTGCAACTAACCCTACTCTACTGAAATAGTGCCTAAGTTGCTGAAGTGGCAAGGTTTATGATGGCAAGCATCTTTGTCTACCACAAAAAGTAGAAATGTAAGCAGCTACAACAGCAAGGGTGGCAGATTATTTCATACATAAATACATAAGTGCTCTGAGAAAATCATTTCCTGCATACTAAAGCTTAGAAGACTGAGGTACTAGCTAAAGCTAAACCGACTGCTATGGTCTTTGGACTAAACACTAGCATGCTGGACAAACAAAACATAATCCAAGTGTTTTCTTGCAGTGCAACAGGTTTAGTGTTAAAGATTGTGCCTCTCTCACTCTTGCAGTGCAACAGGTCTAGTGTATAATAGATTATGCCTCTCCCACTCTTGCAGTGCAACAGGTCTAGTGTATAAAAGATTGTGCCTCTCTCACTCTTGCAGTGCAACAGGTCTAGTGTATAAAAGATTGTGCCTCTCTCACTCTTGCAGTGCAACAGGTCTAGTGTATAAAAGATTATGCCTCTCCCACTCTTGCAGTGCAACAGGTCTAGTGTATAAAAGATTGTGCCTCTCTCACTCTTGCAGTGCAACAGGTCTAGTGTATAAAAGATTGTGCCTCTCTCATTCTTGCAGTGCAACAGGTCTAGTGTATAAAATATTATGCCTTGCAGTGCAACAGGTCTAGTGTTTTAAGGATTGGGCCTCTCTCACTAATGCAGTGCAACAGGTCTAGAGACAACATTCTTGACCAACTGTCAATTCAACATGCCGTAGAGTAAACTCTGGTTGTTTAGTGCTGCAGTTTTAGCTGTAACCTGTCACTTAACTGTGATATGTGCTTACTATTGCTAAATAATACACACCAACTGCAAAATTAGATGAATAATTTCCAAAAGTTTTTAACTGGGTCAACATAGAACAGATGATCTACTCTTGCAAGCCGGACTAAGAGCTAATCCCTCAAGCCAGATTACTAAGGAGCTAGTGTCTCGAGACAAACTAAGAAGTAATGATTGCCTCTAACCACTTGTTGCAATTGACTGTACTCCTCAGACTATAACCTTCTACACAACTATTTCTGGACATCCTTCATATCAAAAAGCCTTGTGGCTCAATCATCAATTCATTAGTTTCCAGTTCTCCATTGAGATCCAAGAAAGGATCGCAAGAATCCTGATGTTCTCGACTTTTTAATGTGAGCAATATGTGGGTGCAGCTTCAGCTGCAACCTCTACTGCTGTAGGCAGTGAATTTTCCAACTTTACTGCCACTCTCCTGAATTCTTGACATACATCTTGGAATTAAAATTACCTGCACATGTGCGAGAAGTGCTCATGTTGGAAATACTATTGGAGGGCGCACACTTTGCTTCAGACCTCCTAATGGGGTGAATACTATTCAAGGGTGTATGGTATAGTCCTACATAAAAACTTTATCCAAACCAATAACACACCCACATACATACCCACAATAATCATTCATGGATAGGAAGACAACCCTTACCATCAGGCAGATGTACTCGCACACCTGAAAAACACTTTATGCATTGCATAACAACACAGAGAGAATCACAACTTAAGAACCCTTTTTGCATGGCATAGTTATTAGTAACACAGATATATCTTATACAACTAAAGAAATTTTTGGCATGCATAGTAACACAGAGAGATATGTTGCGCAACTGAAGAACACTTTTTGCTTGGCATAATAACACAGAGAGACACATCTTACAAAACTAAAGAACCTTATTTGCATGGCATAGTAATACAGAGGGATAGATATCTTGCCTGAAGAACACTTTTTGCTTGGCATAGTAACACAGAGGGACTCAACTGAAGAACACTTTTTGCTTGGCATAATAACACAGAGAGGCATCTTACACAACTAAAATACCTTTTTGGCATGACATAATAACACAGAGAGATATCTTGACTGAAGAACAATTTTTGCATGGCATAGTAACACAGAGGGATATCTTGCACAACTGAAGAATACTGGCAGAGTAATGAAGAGGAATATCTTACAGGTTGAGAGTAGTTCATTTAGTGCTGCAGTTCACATGGCAAAAACAGAATAGATGTAGAATAATAGTAGGATTTCCACTGATTGTTGCAAGGTTCATCTCCTATTTTACCTTTTACATTTAGTATGTATATTTGTGTGTGGTGTGTGTATGCGCCTGTGTGTGTGTATGTGTGTTTGTGTCATCATGCAAGTAGTGATCATGATCTATTATATTTCTGCAGTTCCAGCACTTGGTGTCGTTGTTTTTCTAAGAGGCAACCCCATTGACTCAAACTTCTTCACAGGCCTGCAGCTCAACCTAACCTGCATCATTAACATTTCTCCAATCGAGCTAGATATACCAACTGCAGTGTCTGTCTCTGCTGAGTGGAGTAAGTCTGGCACCTCCCTCACAACCAGCAGTAGAGTAACTGTGGATGAGGAGCTATTGGAGGTGGAGCCATTACAATATCAGACTAGTTTACTGTTTAACTCATTGGATAAGACAAGAGATGAAGGAAACTACACATGTGCTGTACATGTTATTCATAGCCTGGAAGGTTTTCCAGATGTAGTTACAGATTCCATAGCATCTCATTATATCACTGTGCAGAGTAAGTTCACTGATAACTAAGAACATTTGTCATAACTGGGATGAGCATAAGTAGGACCCATTTCTTCTACTTCCATGTTGTTACCTTAATTATATTTCCATATTGGTGAAACATTGTTTCCACAAAAAATTGTAGTCTTAAATGTGAATTGTGAAATAGTACACATTAAATGTCCCAACAATCTTTCGGGGGAGGTTTTAATCAGTTAGAAGCTATACCACCAAAAGGTAGTTTTCCTGTAAGCAGGTATGCATAAATCTTCTGTTCTCTACTTTATTATTACAGTGAAACCTATCTAATCCGAATAGGCCTGTACCTAGGTGTGTTTGGATTGGTGAATTTGTTAGGATTACTCAAACTCTACAATATGTACTGTAGTTGTAATAATTTATACATCACTATATGTGTACATGTAACTACAGTATATTACTAGACATAGAAATATTGAGTTAACTTCTTCTGAGTAATGTTGGTGAGTAGGTACTTGGCTTACAGTACAGTGTACTCTAGGCTGGGTTTTAAACAATGTACATTGTCTAAATTTATTTACTTGTACACACAAATCTTATATACATGGCATAAACAGCTGTTGCTATTTGGAAGAACCACCTAGCGTACACATGTAATTGTTAATTTTCATTCAGGATTAGCCCAGTTATGGTTGGATTAGCCCTGTTCTGGCAAGGTGGCACACTATTTTGGTTGTTGTTGTTGTTGTTATTATTATTATTATCATTATTATTATTACAATAATAATAATAATAAATTATATATATATTTTTGGTTTGTTTGTTTATTTGATACCTATGTAGCTTTGTTCTTCCAATTGAAATTTACTGGTGTCTTAAACTGTGAAAGTTGGAGGGTAAGTGTTAGTGAAAATATTATTAGTGCAACATGAAATAAAATGTCAGATTCTAAGAAGTGGTGTTTGATTTTATAGAGTGTGGATCTTGTTTCTAAGGGCATGGACATAGTCAAGGCCATAGTGAAGTCTATAGCAGCTATGTGTGACTGTGACTTCACTGCTGATCGCCTCACAGACAGAGTGTTTCTCTGTCTTCCATCCTCACCTCAGTCTATCACTTACCAGGCACAACTGCATGGCACACTCCAGACACCTGTGGAAGACCTCGGTATTAAGATACACGAATGGGCATTATCTGGTATCACTATTCCAGTCCAGCTCGTGCCTCTTAAATTGGAGGGTGCCTGTGTGTCTTCTACTGCCTCCACATTGGAATGTGAAGCCACTGAATCTACCCAAATGGAGGACAAAAACAAAGTCCAGTTTGGAACTATCATAGCTTCAGTAATGTCAGTGGTGGTAGTCTTTGTGCTGATCATAATAGCTGTGGCAATCATTGTCACTGTCAGGATACGACACTCAAAGATGAAGCCTAAGATAGAGCCTCGGTAAGTATATTTATCCTCATGTATATATGCACTTAAGTAAGAGGTAATCTAACATAATGTCGTCAATTTGACATGAGCTGCTAGCTGTGCATAGTAGTTGAGGGTGCACCTAAACAAAGGTGTGCTCTATTTCAACTTACAAGCCAGCAGTGCAGGCATGCCAAATAACTTGATCAGGCAACAATACCTTTGTTTATTTGACTATTAACTATCCACCATTGCTTCCAGCACTGCTTTGTTGGACATGAACGCAGTCCTTCAGTGTCTTTATTGCACAGGTTGGCTTCTCATTCATTGGTGATTGCAGTGCTATACTTGCTGCTAGTTGCAGTGGATACAATATTTTAAGCCATTCAACTCAGAGATTGACACACTATATAGTTTTGATTGCATATGTTTCATAGTTGCTAAACTTTTGTTCACTTATGAGCATGTGCAATTGCAGTGCAATATTAGATGGTGCACTTTCTAATTGGAGGCACATACTACTTCACTCAGATCAATTGCTGCACCTACATCTGCATGGGGAAATTTCTCAGTTTGGCCTCAAATGCTGTGTTTGGAAGGTGCTGCTAAGGATTGGTTACCAAATATATATAAGGCTAGAGGCAAAATGAATTGGAAGCAGTACAAGTGTCATCAACGCTTGTTCAATTGAGTTGGTTAGCTTGTCATAACCTTTGAAATGCTCGATATTTTGTGTTGTCCACTCATTCATTGACCACAAGTAAAAAAACTAATAATATATACTTTCTATCAAAAAAATTATAATAAATAATAAAATAATGAATAAATCTGAACTGCTATATAATATGCTTTTTTTTCTAAGTAATTGTCCAAGTATTTAATTATTGTGATAAAGAAGTAAGCAGTAGGTGGTTTGGTTTGTGCAGGCTTAGAATGTTTAACATATACATGATGTAGAAAGGTTTTTTGCAGAAATATAAATCTAAATATCTTTGTATCAACACAATACCATAAAAACGGTGTTGTTAAGCAGATATTATTTGGTGCATATTTTTGTTAGGCGCATATCCTAATGCCTACACTCATTACATAGAAGTCTTAACCTATGACCCAGCAAGAACAAATAATTTTGCTCTGACAAACATGAGGGAGAAAAGCTCATATTGGTAGACAAGGTGGAGCAACCCTTCAGAATGGCAACGATGTCTATCTCAAGACAGATGCCAATGGCATATATCAAACATATTTCATCTTCCTCTACACATATTTTCTCCATTGATGGACATAGGGACCATCTTATAAACATTATGACCTCAAAAACACTTTCCAGATTATAGTCACTTAATTAAAATTGCTATGATTTGAGATCCCACTATTAGTACTAACAACTTCTCTTAGTTTAGCCTTGTGAAAGAAGTGGAGGTAAGTTTTTCCTATGCTGCTCAGCCTTCATGAGTATGACTATTGGTTACGCTTGTGGTGCTTGTTAAGGCAGTGGTTTTCTCTTTGTTATAAGTGCATCAGCCTAACAACCAGCATTTGCTGTATATGAGAACATAGTTTATATTTGCACATGTTCAGTATGAAGCAATAAAATGTGCATGTTGTGTGGCCATTATGGTTGCAATGTCTTTAAGTTATGGCTAATACAACCTGAATAATGTCACTATAACTATGGTGAAAATGTGTTCCCTGTTGATCGTGTGCCTGTCTGGATATCCATGTGAGTTTGTAGTCACTCGGCATTTATATGGTACATATTACTGGTGTTAGTGGCATGCTAACATTTACAAAGACGCACCACTTGAAATTCACTCTCTCGAAGTTTCGACTAGATTCTCTAGCCTTCATGTAATTTAGTTATGTAAACTGAGAGTTCATTGAGAGTTTATAAATTTGTACAGTGCTATAAAATGTCTTGTATTATGCTAAATTGAGATACTCAGTGTTACTTAATGTATTTAAGACCTTTGTTTTATTATAGGAGAGTGGGTGCCATCCCTCTAAGTTATGTGGGTACATTGACAGACAACAATCCAGAGTATGAGGATATACAAAATTATCAACCTCAAGATCATCCTCCTACAGATATTATAACTGCAACTTGCCCAGCCTATATGCCAACAGTGCATCAGAATCAACCTCCAACTGATGCAGATGCTTATGAAGAACTGTAGTATGAAAATATGGGAGCTACTTGTATATATGATGACACCATTGGTTGAATAATAAGTATGACTTGGACTTTGTGTGTAGTATATATTATATATTAGTATGTCCTTGATGTTTAAGGTAAAAACTATTCCATTATGTCATTTCCTATTTTTATTATTATTATATAATTTTTTATTAATGAGTGAAATTTATGATATTGTGCTTGCCAGCAGGGAATGGCATTAGCTGCTAGATTTTGACAAAGGTATTGATAGAAGTGAAGAGTTTAGTTGGCCAACAAAAACTTGGCAGTCAGGCTATTCAAGAGCAATATATCCCTACTGTAGTGGCCATCCCCTTTTTGCATCATGGAAACAGAGGACTATCTTGTCATCAGCATACATTACATCACCATGATGGCTATTATCCTGATACTACAACTTGGCAACACTCTCTCTCACACTGACACTGTCCAGGCCTGGAGGAGCCTATAGGGCAGGTAGGGCTTTGGCCCTACCAATATTTGGCTCTCCACTTCAATTAATATTTTGCTGATCTTGAGCTTGAATTTTTAGAGTAGCCAGTGCATGCATCAAAAACTCTCAGAATGTCATGCATTCCCAAAGTTAGTGAAGCATGCAAGCTAATTAACAGCCAGCCTTGTTAATTGATTGTAAATTAATGTGCCAGCTGGCATGCAATCACTAGGATGCCAGCTGTCATTAGCTAGTACTAGAATATTCTGGTCATGTGCTATACCATGTGCTCTTGTTACAATGGCTGCTCCTTCAAGTTTCAATCTTCCTACTGCTCCTCACCAGCCCGCTAATTTTAAATTCCCCAAGCGATCTTTTGGGGTGAAGAGTGTTGTTTGTCGGTCATTTCAATCCACTTGGCTAAAGCAATGACCATTTATACACTACAATGATTTAATGCCACACTTGTGACAGGCTTCAAACAAGGGAAAATGGGTCTTCTAAAGCTGCATTAGCCTTTGTAAGTATATCTCAATAGTTTTGGTGTGTGTGGGTGTATCATTTAGTAAATCACTAAATTTTCATTATACAGACATCCACAGGATTTAGTAATTGGAAAAATGCAACCAGTTTATTCCAAAAACATCAACTAAGTGACTGCCATTGAGAAGCAGTTGATGTAGTCATCAGAATTCCAGCTACGACAAAGGATGTTGGGGATAAACTTGTAAAACAACATGCCAAAGAAAGAGAGTACAATCGCAAAACGCTTCTAAAGATTGTGTCTAGCATTCGATATTTGGCTAGACAAGGGTTAGCTCTGAGAGGTGATGGGGATGTAGGAGATGGAAATTTTCTTCAACTGCTGAAGATGAATGGTGAAGATGATACTGAAATGATTGAATGGTTGAATCGCAAGTCTTGCAAATATACTTCACATCAAATTCAGAACGACATTCTTGGTGTTATGGCTAATAATACTCTAAGAAAAATTACAGCTTTAGTTCAACAGTCCCCTTTCCTCACTGTTATGATCGATGAGGCAACAGACATTTCCAATAATGAGCAGGCAACCATTGTTTTCCGTCACGTTAATGAAAGGTTCGAGGTTTTTGAAGAATTCACAGGCTTATACCAAGTTCCACGTATTGATGCTGAAACACTGACAAGTATTATTAAGGATTCCATGGTTAGGCTGAATTTACCCTTATGCAAGCTTCGGGGCTAGTGCTGATGGAGCTAGCACCATGAGGGGAGCTGCCGCAAAAAGGATCCTTGATCTGGAACCCCCGTGCGGTTTTTACCCACTGCTATGGACACTCTATTAATCTAGCAGTAAGTGATTCAGTAAAACAGACGAAGCTCATGCGAGATGCACTTGAAGTGACATATGAAATCACAAAGTTAATTAAATTCTCACCTAGGCGTGAATGTCTATTTCGAGAATTGAAGCAAGCTAGTGTTATGACTACATCAGCAGGCATTAGAGTACGTTGTCCCACTAGGTGGACTGTAAGGGCTGATTTCCTGGACAGTATCATGAACAATTACTCCATCCTACAGTCTCAACATGGGATGAAGCACTTGATTTGGCGAGGGATCCTGAAACAAAGGCCAGAATTATTGGAGTTTCTTCACAGATAAAATCTTTTGACTTCCTTTTTGGTGTACAAGTGGGTTAAATGCTATTTTGACATACAGACAACCTGAGTGCAGCATTACCATATCTGCTGCAGAAGGTCAGCATATTGGAAGATGGTAATTGATACTCTAAATTCATTTCGTACAGAACAACTGTATGAACAAATTTGCTCAATTAGTGGATGTGAGTGATCCACAACTTCCACGTCAACGGAAGACACCACGGCGTTATGAAATTGGGGAATTTAGTGGTGATTTTCACATGTCTGCTAAGTTCTATTTTCGACAGCAGTACTTGAAGACTAGCTTTGAACAACCTGGTTACAATGTTTACTGCAACCTGGAGAAGCTTTTGAGAAAAGCAGCTAAAAGGGAAGCTTTTGAAGATGAAATTGAATTTGTTTGCTCATTTTATCAAGATGATTTCAACCATGTTCTCCTAAGTTCTCAACTTCTTACCTTTGCTATTGATTTTGAATGTACTGCTGAAGGAAATGGGGATGATGTTATGATATTTGATATCAGGGACTACTTTCAATCCCTCAGTGCAGGGCTACTCAGCCATGTATGCCGCATCATGCAACTCCTGTTGGTAATGCCAGCAACAAATGCTACTTCAGAACGTTCTTTTAGTGCCTTACAAAGAGTGAAAAATTACCTTCATAGCTCCATGACACAGAAAAGATTCAATAATCTAATGGTACTGCATGTACACAAGGAACATACAGATTCTCTTAGTAAGATAGATATAGCTAGTGAATTTGTTGGCGAGTGTGATAACAGGAGAAAGATGTTTGGGAAATTTTGTTTTTCATTCATGTATATATATACAGACTTTATTCTTGACCCCAAAATATGGCATTGTATTATACCCTTGGCTTCCTAACCCATTTTGGCCCTACCAATAATTTTCAGCTTCCTCCGGGCCTGCTGTCGAAGAGGACTTCCCTCCAAAAACTTGAAGTGTAATACTGTCTTCATAAGGATAATAACAGAAATATTATTCACCTAGCTACTAAGTTTACATGGTTATTTTGTGACTCACATACGGTAATCCCCTCAAGCCAAACTTTAAGCCTTATTTGATGGGTTTTGGGTGACTAAGGTTTCTTTTAGTATTGTTTAGTATCCTTCTTCTCCACAGCAACTATGGGAGAAGCCCACAGGCTTTTGCACTTGAGCTCTCTTAAGTCATTTTTTTCTCAGGTTTTGGGAATCTGGTACGGTGGTATGCGTATTGGCTGTGCATCTGCTCAATGCAGTCTTCTGCTGCTTTGGATCTTCCGTGATTGCTAGAGAACACTTTGGATCGCTATTGATCATTTCTTGGAGCTGATCTGTCTGTTCACTAAGTTCTTCAACATGAACTTGAGGGTCCAATGAAACCGCTCTACTTCCCCGTTGGTTTGGGGGTAGTAAGGTGATATCTTCAGGTGGCGGATGCCCAGCATCTTACGCATCTCTTTGAGTCCTGAGATGAAATTTGTAGCTTGGTCTGTGAGGACCTCTTTGGGCACTCCTAGTCGGGTGAAGGTGCCCATTAGTGCTGTCGCAACTATGAGTGGCACTGCTTTGGGATAACTGGTGCCGTAGTCCACCAAAGTGAGCAGGTACTTGTGGCCTGTCTTGGTCCTTGGCAAACCAACAATGTCGATAGCCACCCATTCGAATGTTGCTTCCATCACCGGTAGAGGTTGCAGGTGTGCCTTAGTTGATGGTTTTCGGGCTGCCCTCTGGCAAGCTGGAGAGCTCCTGCAAGCCTTGGCCACATTTTTGTGAATTCCAGGCACGAAAAATCAACAGAATTGTTGTTATGCCATTCCACATCATCCCAGATGGCCAACCAATGGGGTAGAATGTGCCATGGCTATGGGAGGTGTTCTTCTTGCCTAAGGGAGCACTAGTTGCTGAATTTCGTTACGGAGTTGGTCATAACCATGGTGGTAGAGTTACTTGCCTTGATAGACAGAGTCATCCAATCATGCCATCTGTCAGTCTTCTCGGAGAGACTCATCCAACTCTTGTTCTTGGTGACATTGTGTCCTTGCGCAGACATGATTTCTGGTCGTAAGAGTGGTGCCACTTGCTTGACCATGTTGTTGCCTTCTGGTGTTGACTCCTAGGAGTCGCTCAGAGTATCTGAGTCATACTTGTCATCTGTGTCTGAATCATTTGTGTCGGATAGAGATAGGTTTGTGGTCTTAGCTCCAGAAGTGTCTGATGCCAGCTGGTCAATTATCAGCTGGGCGATCATTTTTACTGCTGTTTGTCGTGTATTAACTGTGTTGACCTGGTCGGTTAGAACCCTCCTTTGGTCGAAGGCTGCTTTGCAAAAGCTCTCAGCCCAAGCAGAGAATTGTCCTCAAACCACCCATGATGGGTGTATTGCAAGTGAAAGTCCTTCCCGATGGATGTGTGCTCAAGGTATCACACTCGATACTGTGATGACATTGGCCATGGTACTGATCCAGTTCTGTGGCTGCACAAATTTGGCATCCACCAGCGAGATGGATGCACCTGTATCTATTCTAAGTCTGTCTGATGTCTTGACATGGATCATTCCTATCGTTTTTCTTCAAAACGCTCTAAAATGTAACAATTGGATAGAGTTTAAATAGATTTTAAAACGGAAGATTTCTCACCAAAAGACATTTACTATCGTTTAAAGAGGTAGAAGCAGTTCTATAATGTTGAAAAGAATCAAGAATAGGGATCAAGCCTCCCACTTGACAGGCTGGTCGGTGTCGGCAGCTGGCGCATTGTGGATTCGCCTGGGGCATGCTGCTCTGATGTGTCCCCCCCCCCCATTCACGGTATTCAAAACACATTGTCCCTTTTTGTCTTCAAAATATTTTGACAAATCAGCCCTCTTGGTTTGGCTGAATGGACCTGGGGTAGATGCTGTGGGTGTGCTTTGGGTTGGACACTTGTCATCTCTTGTTGGCTCTGTCCTTTGCTCCAGAAAAGTCAGCAAGTCGGAGTCGAGATGATAGTTAAGGATCTACTGGTCGGACAGCACACCTGCATCTCTGGTCATGCCTGGGTTTTGTGTCCTGAACCAGTAGGCAATGTTGTCGGGAATTTCTCCTTGGAGAATGTGGGTACTGCTTATCACATGGTGGTGTATATCTGTGTAAGCACTACTCAGCTAGGACCTGCAGTCTGCAGGATACTTGTGTGATCATGTTGCTAGGTTTCATTGATATCCCCACCATTTGGCCATCTGTGTTTCCTTTGATATTCCTATCTGCTGGAGTATGACTGCCTTGGCGTTGGCGTATTGACAAGTTGTCAGGCCCAAGTGCTACAATTGCCTCCTGTACATCGTGTGTCAGTAATGGCTGGAGGTGACCCAACCAGTTCTGTTTTGGGGTTTGGAATGTAGCCATCTGTGCTTCAAATGTGTTGAACTCCATGTCCATGTGGATGCCTCTGGTCCGTTGCATTGACAATTAAAATAGATTTAAACTCTATCAGTCTTTACAGGAGACTTTCTCTGGTGGCAGCATTTCAGAGAAGTACTGAGCTAAATCCCTCAACTCCTCACAAATGGTGGCAGTGGCTAACGAACCTTAATCCACAAACTTCTTGAAGACTGATTTGTGGTAACAGATAGCTAAGTTTGAAGACATCATTACCTTGGCCTTACGTTAGCAGAAGTACAACTTATGGAAATTGGATGGATGCCCTGAGAACCAGCGTGGTAATTGACTATGAAGCTACCATTCCCCAAGAAGGAGAAACAGCTGACAGAGAACTTTAAGTTGCAGAGCATGGTCGAGAAACTCGTGGAGAGCTACGGAGAGAAGAGCGGTTGGCTCAAGTACATCAGAAGACGCACAAGATGCATGTATGCTATGACAAAGAATGAAGCAAATTTGAAAGAGACCTACCGATCGAAAGGCATAAACTGAAATCTAGACTGGACTGGCAGAATAGGTTGGCAGGCAAGATAACTCCTTGGAAGGATACAGACCCCCCTCTCATACTTGAAAATATTTGAGGACACCAGATGATAGCAGAGATCCCAGAAGACCAGTGGTACTATAGATTGATTCCTCTTCTCAGTGGGAAGGCCTTGACTGCTTACTCCTAGTATGTGCCCACGGGATGCCACCAGGAAGTATTCTACACTCCATTATGCATTGCTCAAGGCAAAGGGTCTATCCAAGGACTGGTACAACACTTATGGCTCTATCGCAGGAAGTATTCTGATCCCGCTCAAGACGTCACCAGAGATCTGAAGAACATGGTGGAGAGGATGTGGGAGGCTGTTCCACTGGAGAAGGTCGCATATACAAACAAATTCTTGTCTTTATAACCACAGGATGCTGAGTATGTCCAGCTGAGGCAGTCAACTTCTATCTTGGAGGCAGCCAACATGATCCACGACCACATCTGTTACAAGTTCCAGGACCAGCAAGGATGCCAGGGATACAACTAGAGACCTTCTACTTTCTCATCACGACCCAACGACACCAAGAATGTCCTGTCTGGAAATCCATTCCAGGATCACCGCAACTGGCTACCAAACCAGGACCAACCAATGGAACTCATTCAGTATGGTATGAGAGTAACTCTTTCCCTAACACTCAACCTAACTCATTCGTCCCAGCGTGCTTTGGCTGTGGCATGTCCTAACACTCAACCTAAGTCATTCGTCCAAATGTGCTTTGGCTGTGGGATGTGGGGCCATTAAAAGCCAGATGGCCCTAACAAAGCATTGGTACATCTAATTACAAATCTGACTTGTATGTGATGGGACTGGTAGGTAAGACAAAATGTCATATGAAAATTGATACCAGTGCAGGATTATCAGTGGTAAATGCAGACTTAGTAGACTATACAGGAAAATCCATTAGGTTCACTGGGTTTAGCAAAAGTGTGGATTACAGCAGGAGAGTATTGCATGCAATGTACATTTGCTGCAGTATCCAACAGCCCAGAACAGGTACTCTTGGATTAGACCTGGGAATATTACAGTCTTGTTAGACCTTGAACAGCAGAAAAGACAAATGGGAGAAGCCGAGAAAATCCCTCAAATACTACCGACTAGAGCAAAAAGGAAAAAAGAGGTAGAATTAGATGTGCATGACATGGTAGCAGATCAAACATCAGAGGCCAACCCCACTCCCATGGACGAGCTCTTTGATTTTGATGATGATTTATTCACATCAGGCCCAGTGTGCAGTGAACCAGTACTGACCATACCTGATGAGGAAGCAGAACAACTACTCATCCCTAGTCTTGCTAATGATCAGTCGTGTAGGTATGCAGCTTGTCCAGATTGGCAAAAAGCTGGTAAAACCAATCCCATTAGAGCTCCCTTGCAACAACTCCTGGTCATAAGTACTCCATTTTCATGGGCAGCCTTTGACCTAGTTCCTCAAACAGCTAGACGAGAGAAGGATTGAGTGGGAAAATATTTGTTATTTGCTTACCATAACTCTCCCCACAGCAATACAGGCTTCTCACCCTTTGACATCGTTTATGGCAGAGCACTAAGAGGGCCACTGGAACTGCTCCAGGAAGGCTACACGGAAGGAGATATGACTTCCAAGAATGTCACAGACGACCTGGCAGACTATCTGTATACTACTAGGGTGGTAGTAAAGGAGAGAGAGGAGAAGGCCATGAAGAAGCACTATGATGCTGGTACCCAACCTAGGGTATTCGTACTGGGCTCCATGCTTATTGTGATCATGACTCCTGATTGCAGGGGAAACTGCAAGATGTCTGGGAAGGACCATTTGAAGTGATCAGAGTCATTTTTGATGTAACCCTTGAGATTGCTATGTCAACTAGATGGACAAAGCAACAGGTTGTGCAAATTAACCGGGTCAAAGCCTTAATATCACCAGAGGCAGCTGTCTTATGGGTGGCAGTTGCCCAGGAGGAGGAGGAAGAAGGCACTACCCAGACTAAGACTGCAAGCTGAATGAACAACAGCTGCAACAATTACAGGTTATGCTGAGCAAACACAAGGAAGTGGTGATGGATAAATTGGACACGGTATCCCTGCAGATTGACAGAGGACCGGCAACACCCATCAGAGCATACACATACCGGATCCCACCTATTTGGAAGGACCAGTTGAGGGAGAAGGCCTGCTGACTATCTAAGGTAGGCATGCTTCTTCAAACCCTCCTTCAGCCCCTGGTCCCTCACCCATGGTGCCTACGAGAAAGTCAGATGGCTCAGTTTGCCTTTGCTTGAATTTTAAATGTATCAATGCAGTAACTACTCCAGACCTGGACCTCATACAAGTGGATGACATGCTCACTCAGATTGGTAATGCCGCCTATATACAATCTATCATCATACTTCATTATAATATATCTTATTCTCTAGTCTGATGCATTGATTAAAATAGTATAATTGTTAGTAATTACAAAGTGTATCGTTCTGATTGGACAGAGTCATAATCACACTTTGTAATTTCATCATATATGATTGATCCTGAACCAATGGGAGGTAACCTATAAGAGGGGAGCTTCTTGGTGGTAAAGGAAAGATTTTCTCTTGCATTGACTATTAAAATAGACTTAAAATTCTTACAGGGGACTTTTTCTGGTGGCAGCATATCAGAGGAGTACAGAGCTTAATCCCTCAACACCTCACACTATGTCACCCGAAAGTATTGGGAGCTAACACCCAGTTGTTAGGGGATCAGGATGGTTCCCTAAGATTAGGCACTTTCATTGTATAGTGTATTTAGAGCATTAAATTCGTATTATATATAATGCCCGAGTTTGCACATACATGCAATATGGTGGTCAAAACAGTTAACAATTGGATGATAAGGCAAGGCGCTGAACAACCAGACGCAAAATGCATATATATCCAGGTGAACAGTTATTATCCTCACATGTTAAAATTCAATACTTATAGAGAATGACTACATAATTTGCATTTGCAATGTCTAGCCTTGCAGCTTCAAAGTTCAAGGTTCAGTTTTTCCATCAAAAACCACAAAGAAGTCCTGCACTCCAAGACAATCATTAAAATACATGTAACTTAAAAAAATGCTTGGTGAACAAAAGATTATGCTACTAAAAACTATATATTGTATAGGGCTATGGTTGTCTGGCAATGGAAATGTCATTTATTGAGCACAACAATTTGATGACTCATTAAACATTTAAAATCACCTACACTGATCATTATACCAATTCAGTGTTTTTGCAATTTTACAATGAATATCTCAATAATTAACATGAAATTTTCCTTTGCTACTATGTATATTCTAAAAAAAATTCTTATTTCCTTTATTAATATTTTGTTGGCTGTGATAGCTGCTGGTAATATTGGCATACTGAGCCCAAACATGGATGAATCTGTTTCTGTCTTGTTCCTCCATCTCCAGCTATCTTTTTTTCTGCTTCCTCAAGCCAACCTCCTACAAAACATAACCAATAACTACTCTCCACTTATAGAAGTCAGCTATAGCTAGTTAGTTAAGAATCGCCTATATACTTCAGGGTCAAAGTCAGGAACGTTAAGAAGCCTTCATTGATATATTTCCTATTGTCAGGAAAATTATCATAGCTCTTGTCAGGAATGTTAACATAGCCTGTATTGATAAATCTGCTATCATTAGGAATATTAACATAGGCTCCATTGATATATCTGCTATTGTTACGAACATTAACATAGCCTACATTGGTAAATCTGCTATTGTCAGGAACATTAACATAGCCTGCATTGGTATATCTCCTATTATCGGAGCGTTAACTTAGCATTCATTGATATATCCGCTATGAGCCCTAAAGAGTTAATGGAGAACTGGTTCGGATCACCCCAAATACATTCTACAAGCTGTTGGGCTCACTGGTAGATGGTAGTTCTCAGTACCCTCGAGGAGACTAGCTATGGAATTGTGGCTGAGAAGAGCTGCCAAGGACACTTCATAAGGATTGCTGTGGTCCACTTGCACAAACACATCCAACAACTCAGCCTACAAGGAAGGAGAGCATCCATAATATTGAATCATATAATAACTATTAGTGATTATACTAAATCTCTTGAATATCATACAAAGTACAAACTCTATAAATACATTGCTTTCTAATAAAATATCAGCTTAAAAGAAAAAGATTATAACAAATGATGTTTCCACTAACTATCTGGCAGTGGCCTTGCTTATCCTGAGCAAGGTCAAAGGAAATTGGTCAAAATGTTGTTTTCTAAAATCATTTTGTTTTTAAACTGCTCTAAGAGAAAGCAAAGAATTATGTTAGCAGCTATATAATAGAATGTGCCAGTACACAGAAACAAAATAATTTAAAGTGCATTATTTGGCGAGCAAAAGTGAGGTAGTGTCAGCCAGAGAGACCACATTGCTGGTCACAGTTTACTTACTTTTACTGCAACAAGGGAGCACTGTCATGTTGAGCAACATTTTTTGGCACTCTTCCTAGCTCTATCCTCTTACCCTCCATCTTTCTTTCCTCTCTTTGTTCTCTTCCTTGGTCTCTGATGCATGTATGGCTCTTTTTCCATAATTTTTATTCACTATTCTAACTTTATTCCTAGCTTCATGAAAACTAAGCAATAAGTGGCAGAGTAGGTTCGTTACTCCATATACTTCTATCATTCCATATATTATAGGTCCACATAGTACAACAGAAAATCATGATTTAGAATTAATTATTATATATCACACATTAATCTCAATTGAGAGTCAGCTAGATTAACCCGTTGAATCACTATAATCCCAAGTATGATCAAAACTAATGAGTGCCTAACATCTTTATTCCTTGTCTTTCTATAATTTTACCTCACAATCAAATAAAGATTTTGTATACTTCTTTCCACAAGATGAAAGCTATATAGCAAATAGACCCACTAGTTAGGTTATAATATGAAGAGCTTCTCTCATACATTGAGTAGGATGAGAAGGCTTTAGGGCCAATACTAGGTGCAGTATCACTTGTGTTGTAGCATGAAAATGATACATTTCCAACATTTCCAATCCCATTACACACTCAAGATCTATAGAAAAAAACAAGATGAGCTTGTTATGAAACATTAAAAAAAATATGTGCTATAAAAATAAATGAAATTGCAACATGAATAGCAACAACAGTAATAACAGTCGAGTGTTTTTGTTGAACTAATGTATTGTGTCAAGGACAAAGTACATAGCATCAGGACTGACCACAGTGATGATGCCTTCGGTATCCTGGTGGGTGGCCCAAGTGAGGACTTGGTGGAAATCACGAAGCAACACAGTCACACTTGCATCAACCTCCTACAGATGTAAAATTTAAAATCTCCACAACAGTTTCAGTACACTTGTTTACTCAGTAGTAGAAATATTATGATTACAGCTATGTTGACTAGAGTCAAGGCCACAATATTTTGGTCTCCCAGCTGCTGGTTCCATGAAACAAGGTTGAGATAATTAGAAAAGAGGAGGGAAAGGGTGAAATTCCCAAAGTTGGTAATTGTGCCTTAAAAAAATTGGTGACTTTATGTAACCTACCACTCCGGCAAAACAAGAGAGGAAACAAGAGAGGAAAAAAGGAACAAAGGAGTGCAATTGCACAACAGAAGCTGGTGCCTTTCTTATTTATTTTTTCAACAAACTCTCAGTTGACATAAGAATATGTGATCGGATCTGAGAAAAGGGGTCTTATGTAGAGAAAAATGGTTTTGTGGTAGGACCAAAATATGTTCGAAGTTATAGTTTTCTTTTTTTGTACTACTACGGGCATCTACTACATTTTCTTTACCTTTGTGTGAAGTCAGAAGGCTCCTGCTTGCGGCAAGCGTGGGGTAAGAAGATTGGTGGTCAAGAAGCTTGCTACGTGTGTAACAGAACTGCGTTGCAATGTAACGCAGAGAAAATACTGCCCACGTATGCAGAAAGATGGGAAACTCCCACGAAATGGGGGGATTTCCTACTAGCTGCTATAGTGATCGCGCGGTTAACAAACTAACACTTCAAGTGCACAGGAAGCTGCAAAAGCCATTAATTGCTTAATGAAATTCTCTCCTGGAGACCAGCAGTCTCTCCTAGAAGTCATTGATGACTATTTTACCTCAACTATGGTTGTGATAGTGACAGTGACTCAGAGAACGAACAAGCAGGTATAATAAATACACTACTAGACAATACAAAAGAATAAGAATAATTAATAGATGCATTTATTTGTAGGTAATTATATGGTTGATGCTAACAGACTTGAGCCACCTCATAGTGAAACTGAAGAGAGTGAAGAGAGTGATGATGATCTGGAGGACGTTCGCTGACCAATGATGAACAGGTCCAGGAAGCAACGATGCAGTTGTCTGCAGTTTCATCAGTGGATTTTGACCGTCATGTGCGGAGGTGCATGGAAATTACCAAAACAACGCGTTCAAAATTTAAAATACGTTTTTCTCAAAATGAATGCTTCAAACCTCTAGCATTCAGGCTTTCATAACTTTTCTACTGAATGGAAATAAGTGATGATTTGAGTTCCAAAATATAGGCATTGCTTTGTTCTTTCATCTGGTATCAATAACTAATTTTTTTAATTTTGTACCTAAGACCCCTTTTCTCAGATCCTATGATTTTTTCAACTATCAACTTAAAATTTGTGTATCGACATTTTTCCTGAATGCTCCAGCCTTCATTCCAGATGAATGTTCGAGTTTCTAGAGGAAACACTGAGAAACAAATTTGAAGTTGATTCTTGAGAAAGTCTATTATGTTAACTGAGCATTATATAATTTTTTTAAATTTATTAACACTCGTGGAATTTCCAGTAACTACAAAATTAAAGGCAATATTAATGCACAGTAAAATCTATCGACCAAGTACCAAAGTACACTCTATCACTAGTGTCGATTAAGAACATGGTACATTTCCTACTCAATTACACAGAAGAGAATGGCTTGCTTCTTCCAGGTCGCATCCCAGGGTATCGACAGAGTGACATCAAGCTTCTACCCTCAAGCACCTCCAAAAGTGGTATATGGAATATATACACGGCAGCAGTGGAAATGACCATTTTTCATGCTGTTGCATACTCGACGTTCTGTAACTTGTGGCGAACTCTTCTTCCCTCGATCATTCTCATGCGGCCAATGTCGGATTTGTGTTGGCAATGCCAGCGTAATAGTACCACTGTTGTGCGAGCTGTAAATTCCTCAGAGTCTGAGAAGACAGAAGCACTTGCCAGTGCACTGGAGCATCTCCGAATTGTGACAACCGAAAGGTCATTTTATAGGACCAAATCTGACGAATGTAAGAGGTCAATCAGATCTCTCTTCCCAACCAATGTCTCATTCCAGCCACCTCCTTTGTCTGCACTCACACCTGCAAATTCGAGAGACATCAAAGCTCATTATTCCTTTGATTACGTACAAATGGTATGTATTACACAAATGGTGTGTATTACTATAAATCCTATAGGTACTAGCTATGTTCACCAGGGTGTTAAGTAGCTTATCCCATGGTTGTGTATCTACAATGTGTACAATGTCAGAGAGGGGTCATTTATTTGGGTGTTGAGAGTATTATCACACTAGAATAGCACCTTAACATTCAGTTATTGACAAAAGTGTGGGAGTGTCATAGGATATTTATGTTGGTTTACCTGCACTCCTTGGTTTCTTTTAATCATGTGCCGTAATTCTTGTATATGCATTACCCAGAAGAGACGAAGTGTTACTGATAACTGCATGAGACAAAAAATATAAATCATACTACTTTGGATATACTTTGGATAGTAGGGGAATAAAGATTTATTCACATGACATTGTTACCTTCTTTGATAGGTGCACTATCCTTCAGATCCTCTCCAGCCAGGTCCCATGTACTTTCTTGTACCTCGGAAGTGCAGTATCTTTGGTGTACACTGCGAAGAAATTCCGAGGCAGGTGAACTACCTGACTGATGAGGCCAGCGATTGTGGCAAAGGCGCCAATGTTGTGGTGAGCCAGCTTCATCACTTCCTTGAGACTCATGGACTTGGAGAGACAGAAGTGTTCCTCCATGCTGATAATTGCACGGGACAGAACAAGAACAATTGTATGATGCAGTACTTGTTGTGGAGGACTATAACAGGAAGGCACAACAAAATCACGTTGTCATTTTTGGTGGTAGGGCACACAAAGTTCTCACCAGATTGGTGCTTTGGTCTTCTGAAGAGGAAATACAGAAGGACGAAGATAGGGACATTGAGTGGCCTAGCAAGTGTTGTCAATTTATCTGCAGATTGTAACTTCGCTCAGTTAGTTGCAACTCACTTCAAGAAGATCATTGGCATTAAAAACTCCATCACTTTTTCTTTGATAGCCGTGTTCCTGGCAGTGTGTTCGTGAGGGACCGATGTGACACAGTGGAACAGGAGATCAAACTCTTCAAACATACTTGGAAACCGCAACAGAATGGTTTGCCACTTGTAATACATCCCAAGGGTCTTACTCTTGAACGGCAATGGTACCTGTATGAGAATATCAGGCAATTTTGTTCTGACTCTGACAAAGACACTACCTGTCCATTACCCCCAAATCCAAAACCAACAAGCAGGAGCAGTACCCCCAACTTCTGAACAATGAAGTGGAATCTCATCTCAATCTCAAACACACCACATAACTAACAGTAGGAAGCTACGTTGCAAATTTGTCCTTTTTTAATGTATGCTAATAATTATTAATGCTAGCCTGTACATACTCTACTTATTTATGCCTAGTGCTAGACCTGGCTAGCGCTTACTCCCAGTACAAATCCAGACTGTTTTGGATGAATCTTTAAGCGAATGACTGGAAATTCACAGTCTTCGATCACTTCTTTCCCGAAAGTACCGCCCCACTTTCGACAGCGTCTGCTTCGAAGTCCACAGTCTTAGTTAGCCAGCGTTCTATTGTTTTAGTTAGCCAGCGTTCCATAGTTTCACTTTGTCAGACAACAGCTATAGCTATTTACAGTCGTTTCTTTCCCGGCAAAAGTAGCCCCACCCGTTCGTAAATATATATATATATATATATATATATATATACCGGTATATAGAAAAGTACAGAAAATATAGAAAAGTACTTATTTAATAGCTCTGCCTTAATACAGCATTGAGCACTATTTGTAGCCTTCTCAGCAAACTACCTTCTAAGTATATATATATATATATATATATATATATTTTTTAATATTTTTTTTTTAAAGCAAATCAATCAATACAAAAGTGGATGAGACAAAAGTGTACACGGTAATTTACGGAGTAAACATTTTAGCTTTCGTCGTCAACTACAACGCCCAGTTATTGAAATAGTCACGGTTTTAGCCAGTACTTAAACCTGAAGCTCTCGCTCATATCTTCGGTGTCAGAGCAGCTCTAGACTTGATAGAAGGCTTATTTTGAACCTTATAAATCGGGCTTCAACATGATATAGCTAACTCATATATTTATTTTTGCGCGATAAGGTCCCTTTTCCCAAATCCTGTCACAAAGGTAGAATTGAACAGAAGCATGAATTAGCACTTCCACAGTGAATTCAGCTACACATACACTCTCTATAATATTATGGAGTACAGTACTCACTATATTTCTTATTTCAAAATTGTGGATGCCTAAAGCACAAGGAAATTAAGCCAACATCTAAGCTACAACTCCCTTGCTAGCTTCTTAGTATCCGGAATGATAGTTTCTGCTCAAAAAACACCTCCAACATATCCTGAATCATTCTCTAAGGTAGAAAACTGACAGACAAAATATATATATATAAATTCTTCTAGGATTTATCCATGAATTTATTTCTCCTATCTCCATCACTTAAACATCTTATGTCCATTCGTAACTTATGTCCATTCGTAACAATTTTACTACCAAAAGACTCCAAATTTTCCAATACCTTTTAACAACTACAATTTAAAAACATGAAAATCGGTTGTCAAGGCAATAAATAGGCTCAGGTGAGTGTTCAATAAACAGCAAAGCACCTGCATGTTTTCACTGCAAAAATATCAGTTACTTACTGAACTTACTCTCGTTAAAAAAATTCTAAAAATATATATGAAGCCTGTTTTGAGCATGATTTACTAGTGGATTGATGATCCTAGATGAATGAGCACAAACCTTCAACAAAACCAGGTAAACAGCTTGTGATACATGCATAACAAACTCGGTTTACAAATTAAATGTCTGGCACAAATTCGACATGGGGGGGGGGAGATTATATTAAATCGAAGACTTGGTATGCAAAGAGTATGCCCAATAAACTGCTCTATTGATAATAAACTTTAGTTCTGGTTGAATGGAGTGAGTGAGCAAAATTCAAGTGGCTGACGATTGCAACCTCCTTTAGTGAATGTTACCTTTCTTGTCTTTGCTACTGTTTCTGGAAGTTTTTCTTTGGTGGAAAGCTGTACGGGGGTAGACTTACTAGGAACCCCTCTGAATTCCTTTAATTTTTCAGCAAAGAGGAACATTATTTTGGATGGATTTCTTTGATGTAGGTTTTGTTGTAGATGTAGACCAACATAGCACGCATAGCTTGGTTCAACAGAACTGATTACTATACCAGACTGTAGCTTATTGTATAATGACATCAACAGTTTATTCTTGGAAAAAAATTATAGCAAAAAGTATAATTGTTACAATAAACCACAAATAAAGTTAAGAACATCTATCATTATCCGGAGAAACTGTTACATAATTCTTGAAGGAGGTTGCTCAACTACAAGATTCATAGAGAGCAAAAATAAAATGGCAAAAATGCTTTATGTAAACAAAAATATATATTTGATGGCCATGTCAAAAAATAAAGGAAGCAAGAATTTAGAGTGCTTTTGAATAATGCACACCAGCATTATAAACAGAGCATTTTAAACATTTTTTTTAAGCTGAAGGGTTCGGGCTGGTCTGCATTTGTAAATTCAGGTTTCTTTTTCATTTTTGTTGTTTTGACAAATTAATCCTTCTCTTGAATATGTATATACATATTATCGATTACCTCAGCTGACATCATAACATGCTTTAAGATTTATCTACTTTTTGGTTTCGAAGACGTTTCAACCAAAATACTTTGGTCTTCATCAAGGCAAATTTAAAGTTTAAAGTAAATTATATGCATGTGTATGTATACATACCTCTTTTAAAGCGGTTTTTCTGTTGTATCAACACCCCACATTCACAACCTCTTCTTCCTCTTGCCCTTCTAGAGGCTGGTCCAACCAGATTTCTGTGGCCATGAATGTTTTCTTACTGACCATCATCTTGCCTGAGGACTGGTTGTCTGCCCCACTCTCCATAGCAGTCCATGCTTCTACCAGCTGATGTGCAGTAGGGAGTGGCCATGGCAATGCAACACATACCAAGAACCTTCGCCAGTCCACAAAGTCCACACTCTGTCCAAATAGCATCTTCATTATATCCTCCAACTATATACATATAATATAGTAATGTTTGTCACCAACCATATACATAGAGAGATAGTAATTGGCTTTAGAATGTCTTGATTATGATATTTATAGACCAATAAAGATTAGAGCCTGACTTTGACCAGGCAATACAAAACTGGATGTATTAGAATCTTGAATATTTTTACACAACTAAGATAGAGCTTGATAATAAAGACAATGCAAATTGAACTGAAATTGCAAAAACTGGTATGTATGTGTGTGAGAATATGTGTGTGGGTGCGCATCTGTGAGGTGGGCCTGTGTGTGTGCGTGTGTGTGTGTGTGTAAGTGTGTGAATGAGTGTGTATTTTTTCTACTGACAGACACCATACCTGCTGCTTAGATGCATCTCTCCATATGAGAGGGAGAGAGGCATCCTTAGATGAGGATCTGACCAGGCACTGCAGAGTGTTCAACAAGGTCTGAGCAAGGATGAACCCCGAGAGGGCAGTCAACCGCAGCTGCTGGTATAGGCAACATAGCTGGGCCACAGTAAAGTAGGACAGGTTGGGATGTTCCATGGGGGCCGGTGGTGACGGAGAAGGCATGGGGACAAATGTAATCACATCCTGTGTAGGGAGGGAGGGAGAAAGTTAAACCTGGCTACACAATCATGTACAGCTGTTCTCAATACACTGGAAGTATTACAGCATCCACTGAACTACTGCATACAACATTTGAATGCATAGCAAAATAATTCCATTCAATGAGAATATATATATATATATGTTGTGGATCCCCAGCTGAAGGAACCAGCAACAACAGCTACAGAGAGCCATGTGACTCTCAATTGACATTAATTAGTAACATATATTTAGAACATGTCTATTTGTGGACCCACAGGGGCAGACCTGTATTTAAGCAGGCTTCCCATGCTCAGTGGCAGATTTCCATGTGGCTGTCAAAATTGTGACTGCTTTTGATCATTGAGTTGAAAATATTTTGACTCGATCCAAATAGTTTGGGTAGGATCTACAGAGAGGATCCACAAATTGGTGGCAGCTACCAGAGCACGAACCCATTCCGGATAAAGAAACTGGTCACCTTTGGAAACAGCTTGTGAAGTTCTCACAAATATCTAAGGTGTATGCCTAACTGTCTGGTGCCTGTGTCTGCCTCATACTTTAGACCAAATACTAAGAGCCCAAGAATCTCACATGGGCACAGCAGAAGGCAGCCATCATGGCCACGGACCATTCCTCAACCCCATCTATGTCAGACAGCAACCAGAAGTCTCTACAAGACTAGATGATACCGAGGGGGAGGAGGGCACAGGCATCGGCTGCCAGCAATGACTCAGAGATTGGTCAAATCTCAAGACTGATGGCAAAAATGTCGCATGGGGCGGCGCCGGCCAGACAGGCAGATCAGAGAGACAATCAGCAACAAGCTGAGCAAGACAGAGAATGAGACAGATAATGAGACAAAGAGAGAGAAGAGTGGTGGATGCAGATGTTAATGGCATCCACAATTGCCAGTGAGAATGCCGAGAAGAAGTGTTCATAGGATGAGGAGAGATGTCAGAGGGAGAATAGAGCAGTTGAGGAGTAGCAACGTTGGAAACGAGAGGAACACACTTTCTCTTGAAGGAGAGAGATAGGAAGGACTGCCAAAGATGCCCCCTCCCCTTCCAGCACTCAAAAATGTGCTGGACATAGAATCCTTTCTCCACACTTTCTCAGATCACATGACGATGTCTCATGTGGAAGAGGTTTTGTGCTGCCCATCTCCTCCCACTCCTAGATGAGAAGTCCCTATGTTTCCAGGAAGGCCTACCATTGGAGGAAAAGAGGGACTTCCATGCACTCAGTAAACGACTGATTGCCTTCCACGGCATCATACCAAATCACTATGGACTGATGGGGCACAACCTCAAGATGAATGGGTTGAAAACCCACCAGCAGCACAACCAACAATGTCTACTTTCCAGGAGCTTAAGTATTGGACAGGAGAAGTTGACCTCTGGCATGGAGCCCAGAACCCAGACCTGGGTGAGGCAGCAGAATCCGACCTCCACAGATGATGACTTCATCTGCAATCAACCCAGATCAAAATGCCCAAGATGCTGGAATAATGCCACCAGACTGATGGGACAGAGCGAGTGGCCAAGATGAAGAACATCCAATGTGGAAGCAATCAAACCCTTACGAGGACCGCCAAGTACAGATATCCAGAGACTACCCTCCTTTGATCCAGTGAAAGGCCCGAGATACTGCCAGGAGTATGGACACATCACAGCTAAGTGCCCCACAAAGATGTGCCTGGTAAGTATGTCATCTTCTGATCCTAACCTCCTCATTTTTTCAGGGGTGGTGAATAGCAGAGGTTGGTGGTGGACACAGGATGCACCATGACATAGATTCACCCCAGATGGCTACCCAGGGACCCAAGGATGGGACCACCTGTGAAGATCTCTGGATCAAACAATACCACCCATACCTACCAAACTACAGAGGTGGAGATGAAAGTCCATGGCAAGGCATGGCTGATGCAAGTGGCGATCAACCTCACCCTGCAGTTTACTGGGGCTAGACATTTTGTACACAGAAGCTTTCCCCTCACTCATGACAATAAGAGGAACTGAGTGACCCACACTGAAGGAGCCCCACAACAGATGTCAGAATGCCACTGAGCGATGACATGGTCTCCTACTTAGTTTGAGTCAGGATGCTACCCCAGATCCAAACGTAGGAAAGTATGCGCCATACAAAGGATCTCCACCACGACATCGTTGCCCATATAAGACTTGGAAGACACCATTACCACACCGCCATCATCACAATCAGACACTGACTACAGCACTCCACCCATCCCAATGATTGGGCATGCACCTGGGAAAAATGTTTCCGTGGCCCCACACCATCAACACCATGACATCTTTGAATTGCTGCAACTCAGTGGACGACATGGTTCAGTTCGCGATAGAGGGAAATGCTCACACAAGAGCTGCAAAGAGATGCACCTGCCAGGAGTTCTCCCTGCACTGAGGACAACTGGTACCATTTGAAGGAAGGAGAGACCAACTCCACCAGGCACAGATGTGTGACCCATCCCCGAGAGATGCCAGAAGAAAATGTACAAAGGCAGATTCCCCTAGTATGAGGAACAGACTCCTCTACCGCGCCTGGACTCCTCCCAAACAAACACAAGCAGTGAGCCAGCTCACCTTCCCCAGCATATATCATGAAACCACCCTCAGGATGGCCCAGCTAGTCCCATTGGCTGAGCACTTTGGAAGGAGCCAGACGATGGCTAGAGTACTCCAACAATTCTCCTGGCCCTGATTGGGAGGAGATGTTGCTGACCTCTGCTGCAGATGTCAGACTTGCCAGAAGACGGCCCTAGGCACACAAAGGAAGGTACCTCTGGTGCCAATACTCATCATTGATATGCAAATACCAATGGACATAGTCGGTCCACTGCCAGCCACGGAAGAGGGGCAATGCTATATCTTCGCTATTGTGTACTACAGCTCCAGGTATCCTGATGCCATCCTGCTCCACACTACCACTAGCACAGATGTGGCAAATGCGCTAATTAAGTTTTTTTGGCCAGATTAGCATCCCTAAAGAAATTTTGACCGACTGGAGAGAAAATTTTTGCAGCAAACTCATGAGGAAGTTTGACATGTTCAGCATCAGAGCCATCAGGACTTCAGCGTATCATCCTGAGACAGACAGTGATATAACGCTACCCTGAAGAGCGGTCTTCGCAAGTACATTGAAAGGTTTGATGGTCAATGGCATAAAGCGTTGCCTTTTCTTTCATTGGAGCTGCCACCTCCAATCCTTTCAGTTTACCATACCCATTGGCCAGGAAAATCATGCTGACAGCCTACCTCAACAGGTATGGTTGGACAATGAGAAAGCCAAGCCACTCCCAAGTCCCCTGCAGGAGGGGAAAAGGGGAAGTGTTGTGGATCCCCAGCCCATATGTATATTTGTGAAGCAGACCTATATTTAAGCAGGCTGCCCATGCTCAGTGGCAGATTTCCATGTGGCTGTCAAAATTGTGACTGCTATTGATCATTGAGTTGAAAATATTTGGAGTGAATCCAAATAGCTTGGGTAGGATCTACAGAGAGGATCCATAACAATATATATATATATATACATATATACTTGAGCTTATTTATGTGGAAGTTGGCCCCAGACAAAGTTATTTCATAAAGAAGCTGTTTCTCATTCTCAATAGTCTGCCTTAGCATATCAGCCAGTTGGTCAACACTGCATCATATGATTACCACAAACATTAAACAAAAAAGGTAGGACGAGGAGGAACAAGGACTATCTTGCCTTTCCACTTCCTGTTTATAACAGGCTGCTATCCAACTTCCCATTTCCTCCTGCATGGTCTGCTCTTTTTCCTTACGGACAAAATAACATTTTTCACACGACAGGATTTAGTTCAGCTTGTATATACCATCTACTATAAAAAACAGAACTATAAGACATACTAGTGTGCTGATAGTATACATGTATATACTACTGGAGTTGTTGCTTAAGTAGTAGCTCACCTTCAGTTCATCCATCACAGCAAGACACCGGATACGCACTAAATCCAGTCTGGTTTGCACGTGACTATCTACAAGAATTTTCAAATGTGACTATCCATAGCCTATGTTATATTTCATACACCGCTAGCCTTCATGGAGTAGAGCTGCTTTGTATTCCTTGCATCTGTGCAGCGTGCGATGTCGCTTCATGACTACATCAGGTGTGACCACTTGAGGTTTAGTTGGAGGAGCTTCAGGTTCAGCCTGAGTCCGACCAGACTTCTTCCCAGCAGAGATCCTGCCTCCCTTCTTGACAAGGCCACTGCTCTGGTTCTTTGTGGAATAGCAGAGGAAAAAGTATCACTTAACACATGCAACCTCTTATATGTTGCTCTTTGTTCTCTAGATTTAGAGTTATTGAAACTATTATACCTTAGGCTTCTTTCCTCTGCTTCTTTTCAAAGGTTCCTCCTTGGGTTCGGGAGCAGATGGCTCTGTGGCTTTCTCCACAGAAGGCTTACACTCAGCAATGACACTTTCCAGGGTCTTTATCTCTCCACCCATCTGTCAATAAAAGAAAAAGCAACTACAGTCATAGCATACATTAAGTCATCCTCCATGAAGCTTACCAAGTTGTAAAACCAGAATAATGCCTTGATTGAAGACATGATTTACAAGCTGTTTATCTAAGTCCACCCCAGACACATTGATAAGAGATGGACAACTCATTGAAAAGCCATGTGCTGGTTTCTTTCTCCCTATCTTCTCTTCGAAAAGGTCAGAAACAGGTTTTCGAGGCAGCAAAGGAATCCTATATGTCCATCACCAGAAACAATGTATATTTTCACAACATCCCAACAATGCAGGAATTACAGAGCACACACCTTTTGCTTCCATCTTTTCCAGGACTGTCTTCTTCCTTGACTATCTCGTTACCTTCCGAGGATACAGATTCATGTGTAACACTGTGGGTGGAGCTAGTTTGGCTAGGTGGTGGATCAGGAGGTTCTGTAACTGAAAGTTTGATGAGGAATAGACGTCCTGGTTCAGGGAGTTTCTCAGGGATCTTTTCTACAAAAAACATATACTTTATGGATATAGTGCTGTATAATAAGCACTGTCAAATGTCAAGGATCACAAACACTCGATGCCAGAGGTCATGTTACATTCAACCTTCAGGATGGTATAAATCCACAAACATTCCCTCTACTTTCTTCCCATTTCATTCTCAAACTCCTCACGCTACTCCAGAGTGCTAGGTCCATATAAGTACAATAGAAAATATGGCACAAGTATCACCTGACCACCATACACTCTCTGGTTACATTTATTCACCACATTTCTTCTTCTTTTTCTTCCTTGTGTGTGTGTATATTTTACTGTGTAGGTGGAACTATACACTACCGGAGCTGGTTAGTTTGATACTGCAACATGAGCAACAGCATAATCTATATGCCTACTACTTCAGGAGTACTATGTAGCAATCAACGACCAGCTACCCCTTCCATTTGCTACCTTTTATATTTCTCTGAAACAATCAGTTTCACAAGGTTATCTACTCGTCCTTTCCTTTCCCTTTGCAATTTCTGGGAAAAAACAGTAGTTAAGCAGGTATGTCTATATGAAGTGCCTACTATTTGCGAAGCACCTAGTTCACTGTTGGCTCAGGCCTCTTTTGTTAAAAATTGGTCATGCTGGTAACTAGACAAATGTCTAGATGAATGTCCACATATGACACTCTCCTGGCTCGGCACTGTAACAGTTCACCCATTGCCATCCTTTCTATATATATAGCTAGCCCAGAACATTCTCTGTAATTTGCCTACCATATACTGCTTATCATTGGCAGTGATTGAATTTCGCAGTTTGGCAATTTTCCTAGGAATCATCAAATTGAATGCTGCCAAACATGCTAAATTGAATTTTAAAATGGTAATTTGCACATGTGTGATCTTTATTGAGGGAATATTCAGGCACTGTTCAAGTTCTTCAAGAGAGAGATGGAGGAAGTGACTTTATCTACAATGAGTATATGCCATGTATCTCCTACTAAGGCACAGCAATGAGTGTATGCCATGGATCTTCTCCTACTAAGGCTCAGCTTGGAGAGCACAAAAAAGCTGTAGCAAGCGTTTTGGAAACTGATAAAAAATCCAATGGGAACTAATCTTTAAGAGGGGCAAGTATTTCTCTCAGTTAAGTTTACAAGTGACTGCAGATATGTACACATGATATATCTTGAGTGATATGAATTGATGGAATAATATAATAAAATCAATGCCAAATGGACAGAAAGACCATATTGCCAAATTAATCTGCCACCATAAAAGGGTAAAAGGATCTTATCAAAGCCATACATGGGCATTGTTTGTTAAATGTGCCCAGTATTACATGCCCATTTTCGTGTTGATGTGATGCTATATAAACGTGGCTTAAGATTTTAGGACCAAAATGTTAAAATGATGTGACACACACATTTGGATAACTTTTATTGTGACAAAGGAATAGCGTGAGTAAAGGGTGCCTTTTGTTTGTTGAGGGCTCTATTAGGTGAGTGAAGGGTTCCTTCTGTTTGTTGAGGGCTCTATTAGGTGAGTGAAGGGTGCTTTTTGTTTGCTAGGACTCTATTAGGTGAGTGAAGGGTGCCTTCTGTTTGTTTGAGGGCTCTATTAGGTGAGTGAAGGGTGCCTTCAGTTTGCTTGAGGGCTCTATTAGGTGAGTGAAGGGTTCCTTTTGTTTGCTAGGGCTCTATTAGGTGAGTGAAGGGTTCCTTTTGTTTGCTAGGGCTCTATTAGGTGAGTGAAGGGTGCCTTCTGTTTGTTTGAGGGCTCTATTAGGTGAGTGAAGGGTGCCTTCAGTTTGCTTGAGGGCTCTATTAGGTGAGTGAAGGGTTCCTTTTGTTTGCTAGGGCTCTATTAGGTGAGTGAAGGGTTCCTTCTGTTTGTTGAGGGCTCTATTAGGTGAGCGAAGGGTTCCTTTTGTTTGCTAGGGCTCTATTAGGTGAGTGAAGGGTTCCTTCTGTTTGTTTGAGGGCTCTATTAGGTGAGTGAAGGGTGCCCTCTGTTTGCTTGAGCGCTCTATTAGGTGAGTGAAGGGTGCCTTCTGTTTGCTTGAGGGCTCTATTAGGTGAGTGAAGGGTGCCTTCTGTTTGTTTGATGGCTCTATTAGGTGAGTGAAGGGTGCCTTCAGTTTGCTTGAGGGCTCTATTGGGTGAGTGAAGGGTGCCTTCAGTTTGCTTGAGGGCTCTATTAGGTGAAGGGTGCCTTCGGTTTGCTTGAGCTAAATACAATTGATGTGCTGCTAGCTAGCTTATGGACAATAAAAAATAATAAAAAAGCTTGTTTTTTGTTTCTCTAGCCTGCTAAATGTTTATGCAATAGACCATAGACCATAGTGATCATTTAGCTTTCAGCTAGCTTACTAGTATGGCATGCAAAGAATTTCTCAGAGAACTTCCATGTTAAATACTGAAATTACTTGCTGGAGCTAATAGCTTATGGCTTCTAGCTTTATTTTTAGTCATCCACAGACCACACCTTCCACCATAAACCTCACTGTTTCACCAATTGTGGTGTATTTTTTGGAGAGTATGGTTAGATGCATCTTTGCTAACCAACAGCTTGAGTTAGATTTCACCTGGTGAGCTCTAGCAAAGGTTTTTGGTAAAGGCTCCCAAGTTGCGGTCTTTGTGTATATATATATCCACTATCACTAATGATGTGAAACACTGCATGTGCAGGTAAATCCACTAGTGGCCCTAAAGAGTTAACAACAAGCTTTTATGATATGTGTACCAATGATAGAGATGCTACGAATGTAGTACAGGTACCACTGTGCACAAATAGCACAAGGAACATTACACAAACTTGTTCTTTGTTGATGCTTCTGTATTCGAGGGTTGAGACCCTATAGTTGAATAACTTACTCTCCATGGCATTGTAGTAGTCCTTGATGAAGAAGACAGTGTCTTGGAATCTGTCTAGTTCCACCTACAAGTAATGTGGCCTTCATCACTAATACCTCCCACTTCTGGCAGAATGCAATAGACAGAACTCAACACACCATGCAAGATGGAGTGAGGTTGTATACCTGCATGATAGATACATAATGATTGGAGAGCAGGCCGATGTGATCTTCCATCCACTGTTCCTCTGCAATCCTCTGTCTCTCCTCATCAGCTTGAATCTTCCTCCGCTCACAAATATCTCACAGCTTATCCATCAAGTACTAAGAATATTGGCACATAAAACCTTATCAACAACATTCACACAGAATGATCACAGCTTACATCTACTCTGTGATGGAGCTCTGCTTTCATACATCTTCAAGGAGAAGGCAAAGTTCCAAGCTGTTGTAGTGATCCTGCCACTGAGTGACAAATTCTTGCTTGTGATCAGGACGACACTATTATGCTGAAAACTGCTTCCTGCAGGAGAACAAGGCACACCAACTCTTTCAAATCACCTCACTGATAGTTGATGTGTACCTTCGAATGAAGAAGTACTTGCAAATAACTTCCCTTTCTGCCCTTATTATTTGGAAGATTTGTTTGAGGGTATTGATGTAAGTTGTCTCTATGGAGGGCCACTTCCTAGCCAGACTCTCAGTACACTCCTTAATTATTGGCCGTATATAATATTCCCAATCCTGTCCTCCTGGAATAATCTCCAAATTTACAGGATTCCATGGCTCCTTCTCACATTCTTTGACTATATGGCTGAGAATTCCGGTGTCTTGATGGAAGCACTTCTCAACCTCATCCCTGTAGCTGATGACAACCCGGCTGAGGATATTCTTCTGTGATGTGCAAGTGAGTTTGGATGAACTCTCTTCTTCATAGGAGTTTCTGACACAGAGGATAAACTAATCACAGAGCCACTGGCCATAACTGAAATGACAAGTATCAATATGTATGTGGTTGTAAAGAATATGATATCATTCATTTTATTGTCCTCTTCAAAGCCCAACTTCTTCATTGCTTCAATTTTCTTGTTCTGTATGACAAGGAACAAGCATTTTTACTGAAGAAGTCAACAATGCAAGTCATCTACCAGTGACATACGTTGTTGATAACTTCCTGCACTCTCTCTGATGCAATATCACAGACTGACAGGATATCCACCATAGCATTGATGGTGCTGACAATTTTAAACCTGGAACACCAGCGGTAGATGGAGCGCCAGTTATCACTGTAAACCATCAACCGCTCTTGAATCTGTTCCAAGTGATTTCCATCTTGCGTCTCTGTCGTAGCCATATTGCCGAGAGTGCCACCCAAAAATGAAATTGATTTATTGCTGATGCAGAGTGACAGGTGGATAAAGGTACTCCTTATGTACATGTACTAGCAAATATATATCTTATTTACCTATCATGCTCACCCTCTGAAGAATCACCTCATTGCTGGCATCAAAATACAGCACAATATCCAGACCACTGGATGCCTTTAAGACCTGCATGCAAGCAACAACAAGAACAGTCAATCAAGAAACTTTTTTCTTACAATGCACTCACACTTTGGTTACAGTTTGACGCCCCAAGCAAAATAAAGTCTCTAGAAATGACAGGCCGAGGTCGAAACTGACCAGTCAGGGAAGCAAAGAGAAGCTACACAATCCAAAGACAATAATCCATGAACAAGGAACAATATTGCTAGTGCATGCACTGTAAGGTCCTACATGTCATCATAGACTACATACCTTGGCCTGTCCCATAGTGGCAGGATAGTTTTCAAGGATCCATCCACTGCCTTCTGGCAATGAAAGTATCACCTGTATGAAGATGTCATTGACGAGAGCATCATCCAGAGCTTCACCATTGGTCAAGGAGGAGTGTGCCTTGCAGCCAGCCAGAGGGGAGAGCTATTTGCAGCACAGGAAATAGGAAGGAGGGAGAAAGGGAAGTTAAAAAAATCCCATTTCCATCTTGTTCTATGGCACTATTCCATGCAAGGTGGTAAGCATGCGTGAACTGTTCATGGCCAGAACCATCTAGGTTCAAGGCTATACAGCACACATCTACCTTGTTATATGCAGGGATAAGAAGATACGTTTATTACAATGACCGACGTAAGCTATATACGCATATGTATATCTTCATCATATTTATTGTAAAAAGGTTATAGAAACTGGAATTTCAACCAACTTGCTTCATTTTTCCTCAGGCAGGCAGGGAGAAGTGTCGGTTTATAACACTGGCTTTTAAGATTAGAGAAAGTCAAGAATTTATGTACCATGTCATCGGCATCATCATCACTTAAGCTATGTACACGTATGCAATAAAGAAAAAAGCAGACTACATGTAGTAGTTTACCTGGGAACATAAGGTCTTAAGATATCTGAGCCATCACAAACTCTTGTTCTATAGGTGATGTTCGTCCAGTGGTATGACCTCCGATCTCTGCCTCTTCTTTACAAACTTCCTCGCATGGAGATATGCTGCTGTGGATGTTGACTGTGATGTGAGGAGTCATATTACCTCCATTGATCATGTCATCAAATTGTACCTCCCCCAGGTCATTGTGATTGGAAATAGGTGTGATATTCTGAGTCTGCAGCCTCTTCCACTCATTGTGGAATGCCCAATTACCCTCTTTGTAATGGACTCCACAGATAGGATAATCAAGCCATGAGCTACCAAAACATAATACATCCATAATCTTCACCCAAGCATTGTCAAAATAAACCACTCTATTAACACTGCTCACTCTATTTTTAATTTCCATTACCATGGGGTCCCGTTACTCTTCCTGTTCCTTGCTTAGCTAGACTCCAGCACTTACATTAATAAACAAGACCGTGTTCTATGTGATACTAACTCACCTGCCATGAGGCTGCCATGGCTCAGTAGCAAGAGCTTTGATCCATAAAACAATGCACCTGTGCAATGTGAGACTAACTCACCTGCCATCTGGCTGGCTCAGTAATAAGTCTTGACAAAGAATTAACTGTAGCTGTTTGGTATATGCATGCATAGCACAACTTAGGGTCATGTGAATATTCCTTGGATCATGTGACCATTCTTTGGACCATGTGACCATTCCTCATTGGTTGTACGATTGTTGTTAAAAATACACAATAATGTATATTTATTTCTTGCAAACACATGTACCTGAAGTAGGTGGTGTCCCAATTACCAATAATTTTAGCAGACCAGCTGCATCTATCATCTTCCTACCTATATATGCACATGGTATATGCCAGAGTGCACCATTATCTTGGTCTTTCTAAAGCCTACTTGTTATAGATCTGGCTAGATGGATCGATAGGGTAAATGACTTCTTAGTTACTGCAATGCCAGTGAAATTCCATAAAGACTTCCAAGCTGTTATTTTCTGCAGCTTAAGGTAGTTAGGCAGGTAAACAGTGGACAACATTGCTTTTCTTGTCTGGATCAACATGCACAATATATATACCAACGGAGAGACAAGATAACCTGTGCTGTTTCACTTGCGCATATTGCCAGGAACAGCTCAAGTAGTAGGCCACCATGTTTGGCTTGGATTAAAGACTACAGACAAATATTGCTCTAATGATGTCACAACTTGAGACAAATGTCTTACCTTTCTCAAGGTACCTGAGTACTGCAGTCTTTCCTGTGAAGGGTTTTCCAAGGGCACAGGCACGGAGGATGAAGCTTGGTATAAGTGCCGGTGTACAAGGACGTCTTGGAGGATCCACAGTGTCCAGTACTCGATACACAGCATGAGACATAATGGGATTGGATTGGAGAGGAAACTTCTGAGAGAAGTCTCTGGGGGGACTCCAATCCTTCACTCCATTCTGCAGTTGCACAAATAAAATAATAATATATGACAACTCTGCACGTGAAGAGAACAGTAAGTTACTACCAAATTACAATGTAATCTTGGAGGTCAATGTCATTCAAGAGCTGGTCTCGTTGGTAGCTAATGGTCTCATGGCGATCGAAGAGGTGGTAGTGACCATAGAACTATAATGGTCCAAGGGCCACGAAGCAATCCAATCTTCTTCGTAAAGTGGCCGTCACAGAATAAAAAGAGTCTTCCAGTCCTGTACAATTTTAGCTGGCTGGACGAGAAAAATGTAGAAAAATCCATATAGAAGATAGGGAAGTGGCAAAAATAACAATTATTAAACCAATAAAATGCTCCCATATTGGTACTCTCATTATCCAAAATCCTTGGGCTTTACAATATACACCGAGAAAAAACACAATAGGCAGTAAGCAATGCGAGCGAGAAAAAAAAGTCTATAGAATAGTGACTGACCTCTTGGAATCATATTACTACTGTTGGGTACTGATGAAACTGAAATTGTTTTTACCACATCTATATATATAAAATTATTATGTTCAGATTCTATATTATCATTGTATTAATATCATAGTATTAATGCTAACTTCTTCGTCAATTCTCTGTAATGAGCTAATTTTGTGGTGAAGTCCATAATTTGCATCATAATGCCGTGGCAAAGGCTGTAATTTGCTTGGTAGTTCAACTTGGCCTTCCTTGCCAAGTTCTTCTGATAGAGTTCATTGTGATGCTTTAATCTCTTCTTCCTTTCTTCTTCCTCTAACAAGGCAAGCCCCTGCATGAATAGAACACAATGAATCAGACACTCTCCTCACATGAATAATGAGTGTGAACCCACAGCTCTTCTGTTGAGGTCTTCTATGTACTCTTGCTCCCTCTGCTTGGTGTACTGCTGCTGCCATAAGATGCGGTTCTTCCTAATGGTATCTTTTTCCTTGTGAATATGCAGAAGTTGAGTAGCAATCCTCTTCTCTTGCTGACTCTGTCTCATCAGCCTCTATACCAACATTTTCTCTCTCTTTGCTTCCTACAGCAAACCATGTAAGGGAGACGTAAGGAACCATAATATGCCAAACATTTTCCTCACCTCCTGTTCCTGAATCACCTTCATCTGCATCACAAGCACACACCTTCTACGTTTCTCTCTCCGAGTTCGAGCTAGGCAATTTTCAGCCACACGCTGATGGATAGTCTGCATGTAATCTGCAGAAGATTCTGCAGCCTAAAGCAATAATTGCAAAGCAAAGAACAATCAGTCATCACAAACTTGCATGCTAAATAAAGGGACTGAAAGTAAAATAAATAAGCCAACAAACATAATCATGTCTAATTGATGCAAACTTGTATGGCACTTACGCCTGTGACCACAATGTAACTGTAAACATCTTTGGTGGCAATGGCAGCTGCAGGCACTTCTTCATCTCCATATAAAGGTATACTTAGTCTCTTTTTCATAGTCGACTCAAACTGCTCAATGTTCTTCACTGTTTCCTCTGCTACAGATACTTTTAATGGAAGACGCTGAGCATTTCCAGGGGGATGAGCCCCCGGTGAGGTCTTGGCTCTCATCCTTGAAGTCAGTGGCTTCAATTTCTTATACATCTCACTATTGTCCTTCTGAAGTGCTCGAGAGTTCTTTAATGACTTTTGACAAAACATTCTCTTCTCTAGCATACACCTATAAGGAAAACATGTCAACCGATAACAACACCATGTTCACAACAAAGCTTCTGCACACCTCTCCTCCTGTTCCTTCTTCAGCAGCATCATCTTCTCCTCATATGACCGGTGCTGGTTTTTGTACCTCTCAATCATCTGCTCAAAGTTGACGTGCACTTGACGAGTTGTCTGCTGTTTGAGTTGACTCTGGAAGATGTCAGTCTCTATCCTATCAAGTTTTACCTACCCTGGTGGCCGCATGCACTCCAGGGACTGTGTGGTAAGTTGGCGCTCCTGCAATATATAAAAATATCTAGTGATTATTGCTTCATCATGGACAGAGCTTTGATGACCCTCAGTATGAGTGTAACTTAGCACTGACCTGATCACAGAGTATACCACCCAACACTGAACTGTTTTGACACCTCATAGGCTTTTCAGTAAAAGTTAGTTTTTAACTCATTTTTCTTTTTTACGTGGATGCCGAAACCTAGATAATAACCCCTCAGGCAGAAGCTGTTTTCAATAAATTGCAAAACACTATATACTTACAGAAAGTAGCCTACAATGTATTGATATGATTAGTTATCCACCCATGATTCCGAGAAGTTGTCCTAGTATATATACCAGTTATAATTTTCAATATGGCTAGTGTACTAAGCTTATAACTGCCAGTATCTAATGATTTATTCAAGTGATTATCTAGGTCTGTTGTTATATATCTAGTAGACTATTTAGTGAAACAAGAGCTAGAAGCTACTCTCTTGAGCGTTCACTTATGTGTACGTAGATATATCTAGCTCGTGCGCTAGATGCCCATACTAGAACAAGAACAAGCAAAGCTTATAATGCACTAGAACTTAGGTTAGCCTCACTATAGTCTTCTTTCATCAGCGCTGGAGTTCATGTGTGAAAGTTATAGCTACTAAGAGTAGCTGGAATCTTAGCAGCTGCTATTAGTCTAGTCTTACAACCACAGCGCTTAGAAAAGAGGTGAGTGTTCAACCAGGTTTGTGGAATAAAACCTGGCTTTGCACCTTGTTCACAATGAATAGTAACTGGAATTAGCGATGACTTCTCACACAAAAGCATGTGTTGTGGTGGCAGCAGACTAGAAGTTTGTGGTGGCTGCAGACTAGAAGTATTGTGGTGGCTGCAGACTAGAAGTTTGTGGTGGCTGCAAACTAGAGGTGTTGTGGCAGCTGTAGACTAGAAATGTTGTGGTGGCTGCAGACTAGAATGTTGTGGTGGCTGCAGACTAGAAGTTTGTGGTGGCTGCAGACTAGAGGTGTTGTGGCAGCTGCAGACTAGAAATCTTTTGGTGGCTACAGACTATAAGTGTTGTGGTGGCTGCAGACTAGAAGTTTGTGGTGGCTGCAGACTAGAGGTGTTGTGGCAGCTGCAGACTAGAAATGTTGAGGCTGCAGACTAGAATGTTGTGGTGGCTACAGGCTAGAAGTGTTGTGGTGGCTGCAGACTAGAAGTTTGTGGTGGCTGCAGACTAGAAGTGTTGTGGTGGCTGCAGATTAGAAGTGCTGGGATGCATGTAGACTAGAAGTGTTGTGTTGGCTGCTCACTAGAAGTATTGTGGTAGCTGCAGACTATAAGTGTTGGGATGCCTGTAGACTAGAAGTGTTGTGGTGGCTGCACACTAGAAGTGCTGTGGAAGCTGCAGACAAGAAGTGTTGTAGAGGCTGTAGATTAGAAGTGTTGTGGTAGCTGCATACCAGAAGTGCTCGGCCTCATTGAAGTATGAATAAGGGAACTATCCCCTCAATACCACCCTTGTCATACCACCACCTATTTTCTGGGAATATATGAAGACCACTCATCTCCGAATCCTCATTTGTAGTTGGCTAAGTTTTGGTATTTTTATCCTCTTGCATTGTAGTTGGCTAAGTTTTGAGAGAACATACTCAAGCCTTGTGGTGGGCATTCATTGGGCATGAGGAAGCAGTTAGTTGTGAAGTAATCGTCATGAAAGCTCAGCAAAGCCTTATATCATACTTCTTTGTTGTTCATTCAGTAGTCCCTCCCTTGAGAGATGTCTCCTACCAAAGACCTCATCCTGTATACAAGTTAGAATTCGAGTGGTCACAATGCACTTTGCATTCTAGCTTAGTCTCGTGGGGGCAGACACTGGAAAATAATAGTCCGGTAAGATCGTAATGGCAAACTTCTTGTTCTGCACTGTCAGCACCTGTAGTGGGGGTTAACCACCAATCTACATGACCATATGATTTCAAAAAAACATGCGTGACAAGAATTATCAGCGTGACACGACTCAATAGGTGAAGAATTGAAGGATGACTTCATTGGCTACCAGGCTTGCGCCAATCTCTTACAAAAAATCAGGAGGTTATCATTCCTGATGAATAATGCAATAGTAGTGATAGGCTATGGAAAGATTTGAATGTAAATGCCTACTTCTGTGTGCTGCATGCTAGATTTTGGAGCCATGCATGCACTTTGTTTAGATTGGCCTGAGGCACTGATTACAGCTGTCTGTCATCTTCAAAGAGTAGCTTGAACTCTGCAAGCTATGGTAATATCAATACTTCCTCGATATATTTATATAAGTTGCCTTGATGTACAACATGCTGTGGTTTTGGGAGAGAATAGCTCTGTGTAACAATACCTGACACTTTCCTATGATAGGTATTAGTAGTACAAGTTCGACGAATTTAAACTTACCTCTAGCCACAGACAACCTCTAGTACAACCAATGATAACAGCTCCAGTACAACCAACAACCAGCTCAGCTAACTACAATTTCACAACTTCCACAAGGCACAACTTATTGACCATTTTATATCCATAGTGACTAACAAATAGTACGTACACTTTCAAGAGACTAAACTTTAATCTATGACCACCACAGCTAACATTCTATTACTAGTATTAAGTTTTATCTATTTTGGAAAATAGGTTTCCTCGAATGGTTACCATGGGTTCAAGTATTCCAAGTGTCTTAACAGTAAACCACAGTGAATACAATTCGAGGGCTTACCCAATTAATCCTCTATCTAGGCTAGCCTCGACTAGGCATGTGTTGACTCATGCAATGGCTCCTATCAGTCATTGTTGAGCTTGAGCCAACAAAAACTAACTAGAACATAGTGAGAGTAAATAGGGGTCAAGACCCAGGTTTGCTAGTCCTCAGTCATCACCTAGTGTTTAGTTTGTTTCAGTTCTCATCAAGGTTCGAGAAAGAGTCGCTATAATTCTGATGTTCCCAATTTTCAACTTGGAATTTTTTTTTCTTTGCAAGCCTAAAGAGACGAGTATAAGTTGCAAACAGTCGTATGTTATGCTAGTGGGACCAAAAAAGTCTCTTCCGTTCATTATAAATACAACAGTCTGCGAGTCATTTGGCAATGCAAGTAATTCCACATGACACCAGTTTACTAACTTAGCAAATCATTCAAGGCATGCGCTGGAAGCATTTTGGGAGCAATAACAGCATAAACCAACACTTTGGTTGCTAAGATGTCAAAGTGAGTTTTAGCTGAGGCACAAGTTATTCTTGTTTGTTTACCACTTTGAAATGTGAGTCCAACCAACACAGGAAGAGTGCTAGCATACTCCCATATTACAACTTCCAAGGAATGCAAGATGACCACTCAGTATGTATGTGGTAAAAACTTCTGCTTTGGGGTGAAATGACAGTTAGGATAATAAATGGTTGGGTATGACATTTTTACATACATCAACTGTGAAATACCTTCTTTTCAGTGAGAGCCAGTTACAACTGATATATAAGGTGAGTGGCCACTCCTGGATTCTGCATCATCACTTCTCGAGCCTGAAGTTACATTAATAAACTAGGAGATTCACAAGCTATCATACTTACAATGTGGACTTTTAAAGGAATCTCCAGAAGTTTGAAGGAAGGTTCGAGCAATGTGAAATTGTTTAAGTTTAGCCTCTGAAGTGCTGTATGCAGTGTTACAATAGCATATTTCATGGGGTATACCCCACTGCTGAACTTACTTTCCTTTGGAGAACAAATGAAAGTCTGAAGGAAGGTCATACTTGTGCAAAACTTCACTAAAAAGGTAGCCATTTGAGAATTTCTCTGCCAAATTCTTATCTACAACCACTAGCAATTTTCACCACTGTATCCTAGTGGTGAAACACTCAGCAAGTTTGGCTTCCACGCGAACATCGATCTTTGTTTAACCACTTGCACAATATATCAGTCATGCCTCCTGGACTCCAGGCCTATTAGCAGTTAGGCATCCAATCGAGGTTGCTAAGTGTGTAAATAGGGTAAAAATAACATTCTTCCCCATTTTAAGAATGCATGGTTACAACGCATTAATTAACGGTTAACTGGTTCAGCTGCAGGACCTTCTCTGCTAGCTGAGCACACTGCTACCTTAATTAATTCATAATCCAAAATTAGGTGATAGAGGTTCCATGCATGTTTAGCGATGGCATTAGAGTTTCTCATGTTAATTTTACTCTGGTCTCCAAGAGTATGCTGTATCCTTTCACCATTTATACAAGTGACTTTTGACTGGCATGTTTGCTTGGTACTGGCATCTATGTTCTAGCAATTCATTCTAAAAGTCCCTGAATTATCAATAGCCTCACGCCAAGCATTACTGGTGCAGTAAATATATATAGACTACCTGTTGCAATCTTCTCAACAGGCCTTCACACAGAAGTTTTCATTCCTGTACAAAACCTAAGTTGGAAGGCAATGTGATGCATAGTTGCAGTTTTCACATACCAGGATATTACTACACACCACACCCACAATAATACTAATCTCTAGCAGGTTGGCAATTTTTTGGTAGACTGCAGTTGTATCACAATGTTGTGGATTTACTGGTTTGAAGGAGGCAGCTGGCTCCACCTACACCCAATCAAACTGTATTTTGACTTTGCTCCACACAGTAATTTAAATTTCAATTTATTTTTTCAAGTGCCTGAAAAAAACTTTATGAATTCCCCAGCCATTCTCAGATTTGATACATGTATAGTTTATTTTTTTAATCATCAATGAATGAAAGAAAGCTACTTCAAGAATGAGAGTAACTGACTTTACAGCTTTGTTATTTCATTTTTAACAAACTTTAGCAACTGCAGTTGATGGCTTTTGGTTATCCACTCTAGCATTTCAAGTAAGAGCTACTATACTGGGACTATATGTAAGCTGCCATTCTTCTAAATTTGTACATGAAATTACACCAATTAAGTGCTTAGCACAGAACTGGACCGAAGAGCAAGTGAGAACAAAAATCTTTAAACTAATCCCCCCCCTTCAAGATAGATCTGCCATCTGCTTATCAGGAGGAGCAAGGAGCACGAGGAGGAGTCCTGTCTCTGTAGTGAGCTGAAAAATTTGGAAGCTGATTTTGATCTTGTATATGAGTAATTGACTCAGGGTGTCTACCCAAGTGGCTCAAATAAAGATCAAAAAAGAAACTTCCACAGAATTGTAAGTTATAGATTTTCCCCCCTTGTGAGATAATAGTCGGGCTACTTAACCCTTACAAATCATTATTCTGGGAAAGGCTCCATTGGGCTGGCTTTTTTGTAAGGTAGGTAGGTATTGTTTCATCCCCTCACCCCCCCCCCCCCCCCCCCCCCCCCTCTGTCTTGGCGGATTATGCTCGAATTTCTGCCTATTTTTATTTCCTTTTAAGAAATTATGCTCCTAATATTCACCTATTTTTCTTTTCAATATAGCTACCTCTTTTTCTCAATTATGCTTTGACAAACAATTCTTACATCATTTAAAAAGTAATCAAGGATTCAAGATTCGAGACATTTTATTATCTATAGACTATAGTTGTACTGTAACATAACAGAAAATTGTAAGTAATCCTCCAAAGTAGTTTCTTGCTTCGTAGAAAAGGTATTGCTCAAAATTGAGAATACACATTCAGCTGCAGCTGACGAAGTCTGCACAAATAAGACTAATCTACACGTGTAAGTCCGGTTAGGAAATCTACCATTCTCCTCATGGCACTTCCACCACTCAATGGGGTCTATGCTATCCGAAACATCCTCAGCTGCTGCAAGATATTCAGGTAACTCAGACTTAAGCCATTAATCACTTCTGTGTTCAAGAATGGGAAGACAGTAAGTAAATCAATATCAACAGCAGTTGGCTTGAGTTCATTCAATTTGAAGGTGAAAGGTAACGTGCTGACTTAAAGGCAAGTACAATAGGCCTGAGATCTCTGTCAAACTTGTCTTGAAGTACGAGTAGGCAGGGACACAACTAGCTTTGGCGTAAGCTATCAGTTTGAACTCACATGTAGAATTTCCTCCTGACAGATGCTTAGAGACTGCAGCCACATTTGGATAGTGACTTGAGAATACAGAAGACTTATCGCTGATAGGCAACTAACACTAATGGCCCATCACCTTCCAATGAGTATGTTGCCTTGACAAACGGTTCCATTGCTTCTACTGTTATAGCGAGCTCCATTTTCAGTTTCCTACATGCTGCTTGATCGTCAATGATTTCCAGTAGTTTTCCAGTTGTACATGGATTTACGTACATGGAGGTAAATCACTGCCATGCAGAAAATCAGGCACATATCCAAACATGTCATGCAATTTGTGGATAACTTCAAACTTACTCCACCATCTGGTTGCTGAATAGGTTGGAGTGGACAATCCAGTCTGTGTCTTCCATGCAAGCCTTGACTTCGGACTGTGAGCTTATCCAAGCCTTTATGAACACATCTAAGATAGGTGTTTTCATTCTTTCTCCAAAATGAACCAGAGTGTGCGAAAAACAGCCGATATCCATTATCTTATCATAGATCACAGATATGGGACTAAGCCACATCATTCACTGATGCACGGTCCCTCATTGCTGCTATAATCAAATTAGAAGCAATTGACAGCTCAGTTGACAAAGCAGTTATTAGTTGCCGGGCACACTCTTCTCCAGTGATGGATTTAGCTAAAAGCATGAGCCGACAAACACACTGCTTGATAGCCCACTCTTTATCTATGTAACGTAGAACAATCACAAATGCCTCACACACATGGGTCGTTCCATCAAAAATGATTGCTACATGTCTCCCGCAAATATCTTGTTCAGTTTACTGATTTCATCATGCAAGATGAATGGTATCAGACGACGGTGTGATGAATCAGATGGGGAAAATGCATTTTCTTCAAGTAGGTCGCTAAAGGCGTCTAACTTGCTGAGAGGAACACCTTTTAGTAGAGCAGTCACTACATTCACTCTGTACATACGGGTAGAATCGGGTAATGTTTCACCTGATGGATAACTTCTTTATCAAAATTAATTGCCGGAGTGACTTCATTAAGCCCAATTGATGCTTTTATTTCGATATCAAATGTTCCTTGCCCCTCACATGCTTCAGAGACTTAATGTGAAACTCTAAGGAACTTTTCTTTACAGAGAGTTGTTCCCGGCAGCCTGAACTTGCCAATTTTTGTAAGCCTTCACTCTTTCAGCTGGAGAAACTTATATAGGATAATTGTTTATACAGCCTCTTCCTCTCTTCTTTCCTACAGGAGGAAGGTTGATCTTTTTCTGGCTAAGTCTGACGGCTGAGGAGGTTTGAGCCGATATAGAAGATTGGTGACTGGCAACTCTGTGTAGTCTGAGCTGGTACTTTCATTGATGTCACACACATTGTCAGTGTCACCATCTAGTCCTGCCTTTATTGTCTCAGCCATATCCTTCAGCTACAAATAGCTAGCTACAAACTCAACTGTTGAGTGCGCACAATAACTTGGCCTGTACACAATAAAGTAATTAACTGCCAAGCAGACTAACCCTTTACCAGTAGACAATACTTGCTTGCGTGAATGTTGTGAAATGACCACACTGTGGTAATTTCACAACTGGTACCAGCAAGAATCTTACCCACCCATATCCTGCATGCTTTTTAATTAAGATGCCTGACTTGGCTAAGTGTGTCACAATTTCAATAAGTGAGACTTGAGAGGTGTGGATAAGCTGTTACTGTGATGCATTCAGTCACTCTTATGTCTAATCTGAGAAATAATTTAGATTTCTCCTGAAAGTCTGCCATTTTTTCTGAAAGTCTGCCTATTTTTCCTGAAAGCTTGCCTATTTTTCCAGCATTATTCTCAATTCTCTGAACCACCTATTTTCCCCAAAATTATGCTTCCGCCAGGGCCTACTGGGCAGGTGAGTGGCACCCAGTCAAGCTGACTACACTACAAACTCCTGCACTAAGTTTAGCACTACAGTAATGATATCCATGTTTACTTGAGACAACCAATAATTGATTCAGAACAGTGAGTCCAGAGCCTTTAACAGCCAACATACACATAAAGATTTCTGATGGTAAGATGAAATGGCTTCATTCTACTACAGAGTAGTATTTATTATATAGCTGCTATATATCACAATATTGATCTATATATCACAGTATTGATTTATATAGCTCAGTTGATATTTATTCAACACAGTATTGATATTGGTTATAGATTTATATATCAGAGTGTATCAGAATATGTATTTATTTATATATTGGAGCATATCAGAATATATATTTATTTATATATCCAGAGCATTTCAGAATATGGGTCATTATACTTCAGAATATGGATCAGAGTATTGATTTATATATCAGAGGATATCAGAAAATGAATCACAGTTAATTTATATATCAGAGTATATCTGAATAATATGGATGAGAGTATTGATTTACATATCAGCATGGAGTTATAAGGGTCATTTGTTTTTTTAATTTATGGATCGTACTTCAGTGCAACATCCCCTAAGAAGCTTGACACCAGGACAGTGCAATATCCCTTACCTAAGAAGCTTGACACCAGGACAGTGCAATATCCCTTACCTAAGAAGCTGGACACCATGACAGTGCAATATCCCTTACCTAAGAAGCTTGACACCAGAGGAGGTGCCACAACTCAGTATTTTTTTTCTTCTTTTGACACCTTTTGCTCTATATTATATATTATATATAGAGTAATTGATTACCTTTGCTAATTTGTACCATGTAGCCACTCCTTTTATCTTTTACACCACCTATAATATTATAATTTAGGATTGTGTGTCTGTCAGTATGCATATAAATATGTATGTCCACTATAATATAAGTCGAATGAAAGGTCAGCTTTCTGAATAAAACTTCACCTATGGATATATGGATGATTTTTATCAACATTTACAGGGTTCAGAGTTTAAGCCACCATCTTACTGTACTCGCCATTGTCGGCCATTTTGTTTAGGAATACATACATACCTGTGCATGCATTTTCATATGCATGATGATAACAACACAACATGCATGACAACATTACCAATAAACTTGTACTGACTATGTCAGACCCTAAGGCAAACAGTTTGCTAGTTGCTTCTAACCCTCCTCTATTAGAAAAACACTGCAGTGGCTGAAATGGAGAGATTTACATAGGGATGGTCTTGGACTGGTTTGATTTTTTATAGAAATGAGGAGTTTAGGAGCGTAATGATGGTGGGTCAAAACTTGATGAGGAGGTGGAGAGGAAGGGAAGCATGTCCCAAATTCTCATTTTTCCCGTATACTCTTTTCATCCCCCCCCCCCCCCCCATTTTTTAATGGAAAATGGCAACATGGTCCTGCAGGTCACGCAGCACGCCAGTAAGCAGATTAATTGGCACAGTATGCGGATGGCAGAAGTTTCCCTTGGTCATTGATAGTTTATGCTCTATAGTTTGTTTGTTTTACTAATTGCGGCGGCGTTTACTGAGCAACTGAACCGGCAGGCCCGTAGGAAGCAAATCCTAACCTGTACGGGAACTAAGCCACACCCACAATGGGAGTGGCTTTAGTTGATACTGGAACTAAACACACTCAACTTATACTCTACCTAATAGCACTCCTTTGGAGCTATAGCAAGATTCATACAGACATTTTTGTTAGGGGGGGGAGAGATGTTAGATTCCAATATGTTAATCGCTCTCATTAATAATATCATCTGCAGTGATTTGCATGGGATATAGAGGGATTGGGGGGGAAGGGAAAATGTGTACCTAATTGCCAGACTGGTGTAGGGGGATTGGGGGGAGGTTCCCACTTTTTACAATCTCTGAGATAGCAACAATTACTTAAATTTGAACTTTGCTATGACCATTATGATAAAGGAAATATTATAATATTACAGAATAAGTTTGGGGTGGGAGATGTGTTTTATTGTTATTTTATGGGGTCGGATCTGAGTTGTTGTTGTTTTGGGGGTGGGGGGGATATCACAGGATCCACCCCCCTGTATGAAAACCTGTTACTGGTTGCCCACAGTCGTATAATTATGGTGTATATTAATAAATGTATGTTTTACTGTTATAATGTCTCTGTGTGACCAGTGCTGTATTAACCCAAGGCAGGGCCCCTAGGCTTCGATCTCCTTAGACTTCACAAGAGCAACTGTCGTTGGGGCTCAGTACATTCCATTGTTTACATAATTTTTGACCAACTGAAAAATTAAGATTGGAGAGGGGGGTGACCCCAAGGGCCACCCGCGGACCTTCCCTGACTGTTCACATATATTGAAGCTTAATTTCTTTTTAAAAATAGAGTTGTATAGGCTATCTTACTTATACTGCATTGCGCACGCGCTAAACTACATGCGGTTAAAAGTGTAGGTTACGCGCCTATGCAACCTATAGTTATTAACCAATCCGATTAGCCACAGATGACGTGATGTAGTATAAGTATAGGATAGCCTATTCAAAAGAGTGGGTTATGCGCCTATGTAACCTCCGAGTTTGCGGTTACCCCGAGGCGAAGCAGAGGGATGTAACAGCAAACGAGTAGGTTACACCGGCGCATAACCGACTCTTTTGTATAGGCTATCTTACTTATACTACATTGCGCATGCGCTAAACTACATGCGGTTAAAAGTGTAGGTTATGCGCCTATGTAACCTATAGTTATTAGCCAATCAAATTAGCCACAGGTCATGTGATGTAGTATAAATCTGGACAACTGCTGGGGAAGGTATGATATTCCTGCAATAAGAATAATAACAACTAATATTATTAGCTACTTCACAGACAAATGTTTTTTATATCAAGCAAACTTTACATATAAACCATTATTATTTCATTTCAAATTCTAGATGACATTGCTCCACAGAGTACCCCATTCATCCTTCAACCAGGACCTAATGTTCCTCCATCCTGCCTAATGCAGAAGATTGTTTTCCGCTATTCTTTGGACCCACCACGCTAAAGTTTACCATTGGCAGGACCAATGCACATGCTGAGCATAGGTTGCCGAAGTGGGCCCAACCTGGCTGAGAAGTACCCCAACAGGCTGAATGGCAAAGGAGACCATTACCAAGTGAGAGGAAGTCAGAGGTGTGAGACTGTGCTTTCTGCAATGGCAGGATGGCACCAGACACCTCACCCTGTATAGATCTACCGTGGCTAGCCATCAGCTTCCAGACCTACCACTCACAGAGGACGTATAAAACTGAATCTATATAAGTATACCTTCATCTTAGTCTCATGGTTATGATTACATGACAGATGTTGCTTCATCACAGATGTTGCTGCAATCCTATATGTAAAATATATTAATAAGTGAACAACTGAATGTGAGCAAGGACTATATAACAAAACCAGCACAGTGTTCTCAGGAAAGAAAAGGCGGATCAAGTGGCGTTTACGACTCCAGCCATCAACAAATTCGTGCACGTTTTTTTAATTTTACACACGCACATTTTGGGTGGGGGTTCATTTCAGGTTCATTTCATGATGCAAGAATTGAATCGCATTGCAGCCTTTGCATACGCTCGAGTGATGCTAATTTGGAGGGGGTAGTCTTTTTAATTGTGTCTTCTCTTTTCAAGCAATCCAATTTCATGAAATATCATCCAAATAAACAATGCAAATTTCATGAAATATCATCCAAATAAACAATGCAAATTTCATGAAATATCATCCAAATAAAAATATCAAATAAATAATAATACAATCAAACAGGGTATTGGGTTTTAATTTCTGCTAAGGGGGGAATAATGTCAAAAAAATACTCCTCGACAATACCAATCATAACTTCCGCCCACTACCCTCTATCAACATAATTTTTGTACCAAAATGTAGCTTAGAAGATAAGCTATTTAATGGTGTATTTAACTTTTGTCATAGAAATATTTTATGCCAAAGTGTCAGCCAGTCCAGAAATTAAAAACCCATTAATAATGCTAAGTGGCTGCTATATAAGTGGTTTATGGTAAGAGTATGTGTAGTAGTTTCACCTAAACTATTTGAATTGGTATGATAATGCACCACAGGAGAGTGGGGAAAAATCCCATATAAACCTCATGCAGATATGCTGGTCTATACCCAACACATTCTCATAACAGTAAAAATAAAATAATTTAGGTTAAAGAGCACACAATAAGCATTCTGGTGATATATAAATTATGGAGTTTGGGTGAGAAATTAGGGAGGAAATTCTTCCTACTAATGCGACGCAATTCTTCTTCACACTTGCTGGGTTTCTAATGAAAATAGTGAGTGCAAAAGCTGTCGTAATTGCATCATAGAATCTCTGAAACTTGGAATATGACTTCTATATGAGCAGATACACCATTTAAAATAGTTGTTAAAAAAAGTGAAAGTTAGCATTTTGACATTATTCCCCCCTTAATATGTTATTACAGTGTATAAGTTAAAGCTACAGTTGTTCCATTTCTCTCCCGCCACATAAATTCATCCAGGTAGGATGGGAGCTGGTGGCGATGAACTCCTTTCATCGTCTTTAGTTTCACCTTCACCTTTAAAATATATTAAATAAATTATATTCCACAAACCATACCCTGTTCCAATAGGATTCAATATGTTGGGTGTGCACACCCGTACTCTGATTCACAACTCAATAGAGTGGTTAACAGTCTCATGTGCCACAATCCCAGGCAGAGTAGGGTATTTAACCCTTTGACCTTTTCTAGGATTTCTCTTTTTGCCACTTTTATTTGTTTCACACTTCCAAAATGTTTGAGGAGGAGGGTCCGTTTTTTTGGGCCGATCCCTATAGGCTGCCCACTGGTCTGAATGGATTATCGATCCAGGTGCAGCATGCGCCTGGATAATGGGTAGCAAGGTGACTGCGTCCCTCTTGTCCACAACTTGCATGTAACCTAAATAAATTTCATTGAATTAAAATCTTTGAAATAGGCACAATACGTTTATCAAGTGTACCAAGAGCAGGCGTATGATCCATGTCAACCATTCCAAATATCCAAGTATCCTTAGTAGGTGGGCGGCCTCTATGATGCTAAACAGTCAATAACGAAAGTGATCATCCATTCAAGTATATCAATGTTACAGTGATACCTTGGGTTTGTGTGTGAACTTTGACTCGTCTATTTGAATAATACATCCAACACCACCAAGCACAATCTGGTTTCGACATAGTGCTGCAGAGCACACTTCCCTAAGCCACTGGTACACATTAATCGCACTTTTCTTGTAGCAGCCACACTCATCTGCTGCATCCAATACAGGGTACTGCCTAACCCACCAATATATTAATAGTAGCCATGTCTGAGGTACCATGTGTGATTTCGAGAAAAAACTCCCATGCCGAATTGATTTAAGTGATTTACAACGGTTTTGCCATCCTTCAGGGCTCCTTTTTCTTTGCACCATTGAACCTATACACTGGTATAACAATTATGTGATGTCTTATAACATAGTATAATAATTATGTGTTGTCTTATAATAATTATGTGATGTCTTATCTGGAACATGAAACCCTTGCTGTTGAGATAGCCTATAACCTCTTCTGTAGTTCCAAACACAGCAGGAGCAATAGACCTCGGTGTTGCCTGAAATGAACCCCCACCCAAAACGCGCGTGCGTAAAATAAAATAAACGCGCACGAATTTGTTGATGCAACATCTGACCCAGGTTGGGGCCGCTTCCACTCGTGGACATGCGCTCACTATCGGGGTGAACAGGAAAATAGCAGCTCATTCAGGAGCTTGCCGAGAAGTCGCAGTATCTTGCAGCAGTCATCTACACTGTCTGCAAGTCCAGATGTCAGACAGTGTGTCAAAAAGCTTTGCAAAACTAGGTGGGCATGCAGATATGAAGCCATAAAGGCAATCGAGGCAAATTTCCAAGTCATTTTTTAACTATCGAAGATGAAACATCACAGGCAAAGGCTGCAGCTGATGCTAGAGTGTCTTATTGCACCAATTTTAGAGCTTTGAGTTTCTCCTGGTCATGACTGTGCTAAAGCAGCTCCTGGTCAGTATCTTCAATCCAGGCAGATTGACTTAGGAGCAGCAGTCTCATCCATCAAGGCCACACTCACTGTTTTAAGGAGACAGAGAACTGAAGACAAGTTTCAGGAGTTCTTTGAGACAGCTACTTCTCTTACTAACACAATTGGTGCTGATATTCCCACAGTGCTCTCTGCACGGAGGAAGAGAGTCGCGCTGCGACTTGATCATATGTGGCATACCGAGCATCATCACGAAACGGTTGAAAGTAAGTACAGAGCAGAATTTTACTATCAGGTACTGGACGTATTGATGGATCAAATAGAAGGGCGATTCTCACAAGAAACAAAGAACCTCTTAGTTTCTTTCAGCTACCTCCAGCCTGAAAAATTGCTGAAGCGGGGTGAGGAGCAAAAAACTGACAGCAACTTGCAGCACCTAGCTGAGTTCTATGGAATGAATGAATCAGCTCTGAAAACAGAGTTTTCCCTGTTTAAAGAATCTAGGAGAGACCTTCTTCAAAATTGCAAAACAGTTCTGGATGTATTACAAGTTTTGCATCAGACTGATCTGCACAGTGTATGGAGAACTATACCAACTTTATCGTTTGTTTGTCACACTTCCTGTGACCACAGCATCCTATGAGAGAAGCTTTAGTAAACTCACCATTGTTAAAAATAAGCTTCGATCCACGACATCTCAAGAGAGAGTTGAGAACTTAATGATTCTTTTTGTTGAAAATGATATCACTGCTAAGCTAAATTATAACTCTATTACTGACACCTTTGCATCCATGGGACCTCGACAAATGCAATTATGATTCCAAAAAATATAAAATTTAATATAAATCAAAGGCCTTGATGTTAATTTCTGTATGACATAAAAAAATAAAAAAATTCCTGGATGAATAGCTATATACCTTGTAGAATGCAGACCATCCCTAGTTATTTTGCATGCACCATGCAATTATAGCTATGTTTCTCCCCCCCAACATAGTAATCCTGTGCACACCTGTGCCTAGAAGTCTGTTAGAACTTCTCTATCAAACCTCGGACACGAAATATTGCCCACCGATAAACACACGGTCAGGGAATAGATGCGCGCACCAATCTCACGTCAATTAACGGGTACGGGGAAAAAAAGGTTGCCCTTTTTTTGGTGGGCCCCTGCTCTTGGTGGGCCCCTAGGCTTCAGCCTAGTCAGCCTTATGGATAATATGGCCCTGTGTGTGACCATCCAGCGCTGAAATTGTGGATATGTTTTGGGGCCTGAGTATTCTCATATTGAGGAGAATTTTCTTAGGAACTTCACTTACATTATATTACATGACAATGTTACTATATGACATAATTAAAACAGGATAGATTGTTCATTTATTAGTGTTTCAAATTTAAAATTGTCCGAAGATACCACTTCTGTGCTCACTTTCTGCAACAAATTCATTAAGGCATGATTTCAAGTTAAGTTCATCAGTCTTCTCCTTGTGTACATGAATTACCATTAAATTATTGAGGCATTGTTGGCTCATTGTTGAATGCAAGTAGGTCTCGACTCGACACAACCCTGAAGTACTTCTTTCACTCACGGCATTGGTTGCAGGAGTAACTAAAAGCAATTTAACTAAAGTACATACCTCAGACATGAAACTTTGCTGGACAGGCGAAAGAGTCTTCAAGTACTTTATAATGTCAGAGAGAGAATGCTCACTTCTGGTGGTTACCATTGCTGTACTTAAAAGTTGTAAATGGGTATATAGTTAGACTCGACTCATTGAAGTAATCATGGTAAAATTCCATGACAAACTTTAACCTGTCGCTAAAGTCCACTCCCCTTGCAGATTTCAGAAGAAGGTTCTCAAGTTTAGTCAGAGTGTGATATAGCTAGGCTGATCAAACCGTTCTTTTATGAATGCCATAATGAAATCAAGACATTCAAAGTAATGCTGCCTAAACCGATCCTTAGGTTCAGTTGGATGATATGCTTCACTACTGCCAGTGCTAAGTCTAACTGGAGTTTTCCTCCTCCTGAGTAGAGAACAGGGTTGCTAACCTCCAATTTTTCTTGTAAAGAAATAACCTTCGACCAAAACAACAAGTCAAAGGAGTCCTCACTCCGAAGACTTTCCAAGGTTTTCCGTGTAAGCATGGCTAATACTTGACCTTCTGAGGCACTTAAAGAGTGGTTTTGTAAAGTTTTACTGTATGTTTAAGGATTAACTCCCAAGAAAATACACTAAACAAATATTCAAAAAAGTGGACATGCTATATTTTACACCAATTAACCCAGCACGGATTTCCGAATCCCTAGCTATATCAAGAGCTTCTTCCCAAACTGCCTGAACAACATCATAATTGGAAATGATGCTGCTCTGTCCACCGAGAGGGACACAGGGTTCTAAAACATTTATTCCAGGACTAATTTCTGCTTTAATCTTGTTAAACAAGCCTTCTCGCCGAGGTGAGTATTTAAGTTTAGATATTTCAAAAGTAGTATCTAGACTCTAGAGTATTCCTCAGAATTTGATTATTCTTGATGGTATTTCCAGCAGCTAAATTTAAAGCAGACCATAGCAATGGACAAAAATAGCTCGTGACTCTTCCACAAATTTGAGTAGAAGTCCCACCCCTTATACCACACATGTTTGCAGCATCATCATAGCATTGAGCATGACAGTTATGAACGCTAAGATTCATACGACACATCGCATCCTTCAAACTACCAACCAAGACATCTGCTTTTATAGACTCAACATGGTCAAACATGGTCAAGGCCATAGAAGTCTTCATGGGGTTGAAAATCATCTTCAACCCACCGAAAGCAAATAACAAATTGCTCCTTATTGGATGAATCCGACACTTGATCAGCCATCAGGGCAAAATACTTGGCTTGCTGGATAGAACTGGCTATAATTCAAAGTATAATTATGTAATGCCATTATTTCAATAACTTCATTTTGTATTTGGCGACCAGTATTTTTATCAGTTTTCAGTTTTCTTACTTAACATGGCCGATATTTCAGGATCGTCCAATGCTCGAAGATGCATTAATTGCATGAAATTATTGTCAACTTCATCACCAGCACCACGAAAAGCTACTTGTCTAGCTGGGAATTGAATATTCTGAGCTAGGGTACTGTCTGTTCATGGCTATTTGCGAAGCATGTTGAGAAGATATCATACTTCCAACATCACTAGTCGTACCTGGTATAGTGATCACTAAATCGGTAGCTGCTTTATGAGCTTTTGTCCTCTCATGTTTGTTGAAGCATCAAGTTCCATTCTTCCAGTTACTGAACCCAGACAAAAAGGTTGAGTCCTGCCCCTTCATCTTCAGTTTGCCTATATATAGGCCTACTAGCTGTAAAATATGGAATGATTGCTGCCAAACCTATATAGGATATGAGTGGCAGCTAGGCTTACTAGCAGAAGCTGCCTCACTGTACCTGCTTGCACACACGTGAAACAATAAGCCAAGTCTTGACTTGAATCGTAGTGAAGCAATTTCCATTGGTTGAACCAAGCGCTCTGAAAAGAGCGGTGAGAGATATTGGTTCGGCCGAAAGATAGCTTAGGAAAACTAAAGTTAGTTGGTTGAGTCAGAGAGGGATGATCGGGAAGCTCAGGACGAAGCCATGCTAAAGACGAACTTTGAAATGATGGGTGTGGTTTCCAAGAAGGGGGCGTGTTCGGTCCAAAAATTGCCGTAGACCGTTGCGGCGTGAAGGCACTTGCTACTGTACGGGTACTTAAACATAAACCAACCCAGTAATATTATTGTGCGTGTTTGTGTGTGCCCTTGTGTCTTTGGGTGTGAATGTGGTGCACAGCAGCAAGTTATTGAGCTCTTTCTCTCGGCACAACATGAAGTGCCTGATTTTATTCTGTCTAACAGGATGGAGTTGTGTGTATGCACAGTCAAGTAAGTATTATCTCGCTAGGTAGAAGGGCTAGGAGGTGCATAAGGAAGACTAATGTTGGAAGTTAAATGACTTCAGCTGTTTTAATGGATAAATTTGATAAAGAATCCCAGGTATATTTTGCAGAGAAATGGATCCTGTGCTCTTCATTGAGCAATACAACCTTGGTTAGTGTTACTGCTACATTTATTTTTGAAATTGTAGGAGTAAGGGGTCCTGCCACCAACATTTTGACCCCCCCCCCCCCCCCCCCCATTAATCGTTTAGCTCCACCTAGGCATGTCATATTTGGACCTGTCATTCATTAGTACATGTCACCTTTTGTGGTAATAGTAACCTCGATAGAGTTATGTAACTGTGTTCTCACAACCTTTACTTAGCAGAGAACTAGCACAGTAAGCCATGAATCTGGCAAACCATGGTTTAGGTGTGAACTCTTTCCCAGAGTCCTTGCATAGTGTACAGACATTCCCTGTCTTGGCAAGAAGCAAGAGACATTTTGAAAACCTATGAAGTTGTGAGAGAAAGAGAGAGAGAGAGATGTTGAGAAGCTCGGTTTCCATTAGCTGTCCACCACCATTGATCTATATTATTTTATATGTTAGAATTTATATGTTAGAAAGTGCAGGAAGGAATATTAGCAATGATGTATGGGCACACCTAGACTTAGCCCTAGGCTTAGTCCTAGGCTTAACTATGCTAGTTTATCATCAACATTCAGAGCACTTTTTTAAAAAGTAATAGATGCTCATGGCCTAGCTTTCTATCAAGCCAACGTGAGTTCTCGGTCAGAAATCAGCCATTGCTTGTAAAACATTCAGTGTAAGACAGCTACAGTCTGTGTTGTCAGCAGGTCTTGTGTGTACCCACCCTCCGCCCCAATCCCCCAAGCCTTGGTGAGTGTTTGTGGTGTAGCAGGAACCAAGGTTACTTGTAAATATTAGTGTGGAGCAGTTTTCCAGATGGTTGCATAGCAACCAATACTGCAGTGTGATTATGATTGTTATATTGTACAAGATCCACCATTCCTGTACCAGGGAAAGTTTTATTGGACCTATTGCAAAGGGTCTTGCTAGACACTGTGCATTGCTGGCAAATAGTTCCTGCCAATGTGCTTTAGTGCCTTTCAGACAGTGAACCTCTCCATCTTGGGTCCAGCCTCTTCACTCATTTGAAGGCTATATCAAGCTCCTCAGATATACACATTGTCTAATATTTTGTTGGTGTAGCCATGTTATAATTTCACCAAGCAGCTTTGATGACCATTTCCTTTGGAAGTGCACTTACGAACTCAACGACAGTGGTTGCTAATGCTGGTGCCCATATGGTTACCACAGGGAGCATCGGCCGAGGTGACTAGGATTAGAAATTATATTGCTGTTGTGTGGGTTTAGAATGGGAACTACAGGAGAGCTGATATTAACAAGTACTGCACACATACTCACTGCTTCTGCTAATAGTTGGCATTTCAAAGTGGCGACAAGTGTGGTGAGCAAGTACTTCACACACTCACTGCTTCGGCTAATATTTCAAAGTGGTGACAAGCGTGGTGAGCAAGTACTACACACATACTCACTACTTCTGTTAATACTATATAGGTGGGACAGAAAACCGCCCAGATTTTACACGGCCATTGGTGGATGCTAGTGAAGTCAAGCAGGTGGTATTGGTGTCTTCCTGTAGCTAATGTCTTACCGTTTTAGATGCCATCATGCCTGCACGTTTGCTGTTGAAACATATATCAAGAATGGTGAATCTGTGATTGAGCCGCTGAGAGCTTTTCGTATCCACTTTGGGCTTGGTGGAAATGATGCTGTTCCAGACCGAAAATACATATTGCTATGGGTAAAATTTCAGGCCACGGGTTTAGCGTTAAAAAGAAAAACATCTGGAAGACCTCGGAACATTCTAACTCTAGATGTCCAAGCAGTGAAACAGTCTGTTTTGCAGTCTCCTAAACGTTCAGCCCGTAAACATGCCGGAAACGACTCGCCGGGAGATGCAAAACTTCAGAAATCTACTAGCAATATGTATCACGAATAGAGGCCACCATCTGGACCATGTCACTTTCACTTTCAAGTGCAATCAAACTATTCCATGCACTTTCATATTACAAAATAAATTTTTTATCATTTATTTTATAAAATCCAGGAGGTTTTTCTGCCCCATCTGTAGTTGGCAATTCAAAGTGGTGGCAAGTGTGGTGAGAAGGTGCGATGGTGGTGTAACAGCTGTCCATTAACCCGATGCCCTATAGGACAGAACTCAATTAAACCAGAAGCTGCAACAGCAAGTTGTCTAATCTGGTGGCTACAGCAAGTATCCTGTGGCTATGACTACAGCAAATATCCTGTGGCTATGACTACAGCAAGTATACTGTGGCAGCAAGTATACTGTGGCCATGACTACAGCAAGTATCCTGTGGCTATGACTACAGCATGTGCATATGTACACATGACAGTCTTCTCAGAATAGTGAGGTTTTGTCCCGACAACAGATAATCATTTTCCAGTTTGCATTTTCCAGTTTGCATGTTTTTTAAGGGTGTACTTTGTGAAGATGTACACAGCCACTCTATGTAGTTATACAAACATTTCTGTTAACCACCCCAATGAGGGGGTGGCTTTACTCTTCACCTCTGCAGTGGGCGGTGGCTTCACTCCCCATAATGTGTGAAATTACTATTGCTGTTGGCTTCCTTAGTCACACTTGGCTACTCTGGCAACTCTTAGAGAAGAACTGTTAAGCTTCTTGTGGTTGCAATCCTTACTTGCCATTTATTTGTGTGTATGTGTGTGTGTGGAGTGGGTGTGTCCTGCAGTATCCTCTCCTGAAGTGCAAAGGTGCTAGCATTATCTACCAACCTTGGACAAACGACACACAACTGTGCCTTTGCTTAGTGTGTGGTGGTTTACAGCTTGCTCACTTGATAATTAATCAAAAATTGCTACAACCAATTCGGAGAAAGATGCCTTATAACAGTTTTATCTGGGGGGGGGGGGGGGGGACAGGGTATTACCCTTCTCCTCTACACATTTTTCAGACTTATGTCATGTTGCATAAGAACATGTAGCAATTAACACATTTCCTCCCTGTTGCCCCCCCCCCTAAAAAAAAACAAAAAAACAACAACAACAAAAAACAGGGGCTCGCAGAGGTTATCTCCCGCCAACCAAAAATTCAACCACCCTGTATGAAATACCACGCATATAGTTTGCATGAAATAAATAGTAAAAAGTAGAAGGAATTTAACTATGTAGATTCAAAAACATTTAGAGGACCCTTTCCTTTTCTGGACCTGTTGTCCTCCCCAAACTGCTCCCACTAGCTAGCTCCATACAATAGTCTCTGTGCAAGAGGAGCTTTTGCAAAGACTGCACTCAAGGCAGTGTGAAGGCTATGTGGCAGTGTGAAGGTGGCAGTGTGAAGAGGCAGTGTGAGGCTATATATATATATATATGTGGTAGTGTGAAGGCAATATAAGTGTGAAGGCTATATATATATATATATATATATGTGTGTGTGGTAGTGTATATATGTGGTAGTGTGAAGGCTATATATATATGTGTGGCAGTGTGAAGGCTATATATATATGTGGCAATTTGAAGGCTATATATAGACTATATAATTGTGAAGGCTATATATAGACTATATAAGTGTGAAGGTATATATATATGTGGCAGTGTGAAGGCTATATATACATATGTGGCAGTGTGAAGGCTATATATATGTGCCAGTGTGAAGGCTATATAGTATATATATATGTGGCAGTGTGAAGGCATGTGGCTGTGTGAAGGCTTTATATATATGTGGCATTGTGAAGGCTATATAGTATATATATATATGTGGCAGTGTGAAGGCATGTGGCAGTGTGAAGGCTTTATATTATATATATATGTGGCAGTGTGAAGGCAGTGTGAAGGCATATATTATATATGTCTCTGGCATGTCACCTACTCGTCAGTTTTCCTCACTAGATATTGCTGCTCAGCTTTCTGCTCTTTCTCTCCTGACATGTCCACTTGTCTCTCTCCCTGGGTCAATGTTGTTAGTGCTGCTCAGGGGATTTCCTGCTCTCTTCTTATGTGTCTCTTCCCTCTCTCTCTCTAGATTTGTTGTTTGCTGCTGAGGGCCTTCATCTCTATCCTTGTTGGTGCTTTGTACTGATTTTCTTTTTTGACAGCTCAGGACTGAGCTGTTGTCTTTTTTCTCTGGCTGCTCTGCATGTCTTGATTCCCCTTACCTACTTCTCAAATTTGTTTCGGTAGCCTAGCTGGTGGTGGGTGTCAGGAAAATCACATAGGTCATTTCCTGATGGGGTGTACACGACACCTAAAAGGGAACAGCCACAGTGAATACCACAAGCATTGAGTACACCCAAGACTAAGATTACCTAAAAGGGAACAGGCACAGTGAATACCACAAGAACACCCAAGACCAAGATTATAGATAGAATGTTCTATAGTATTTGATTGGCTATCATTATCATGTGACTGAATATATGTATATAAGGAGAGTAGAGAGACAGTCAGAGAGAGAGAGAGAGAGAAGTTAGACTATACTCTGTATGACGTGTAGTATCTTTGGCATTGACTTGTTGAGTATTTAATCAAATACTTATCTACCCAAGTGTTGGGTAGGAAGCCAAAGGGGCAAGACCGTAAAGGGCCTAGAGGGAGGCGGAGGTACGGCTTGTCCAGTTAGGTCTAGGAGGGGTGATTGCTGGTGTAGCCAGTACCCTGAGCTTCTAGGCGTCGCGGTGGAAATTACCTGAAGTAGTTTCCGCTCGGACTACTAAGCGACCAGTATTATTCGTTGAGGCAGGAAGGCCTCAGGAGAGCCCAATAGTGGTGGCAGTAGTGGGATTTCTTTCTTAGTGAAAGGAGATCCCGGACTAGCCAGTAGCTAGCGAAGAGGAGTTGCTTATCTAGTTGGAAGGTGACACCCAGGGCACGTCCTTGTGGGTTTAAAACCGACCCTTCATTAGCCAGGAGAAGAGCGAGGAGGAGGTTGTGTCTTTTTTATTTTAATTTTTGTTTAGAAGATAATCCTACTCTCTGAGTCTTCTATGGCAGAGGATAGGAGGCCTCCTAGGGAGTCCTGAAGGGTACATGGGAACACCCTTGAGACCAGCGGGCCTGCAGACCCAATGGATCGGTTCATGCAGCAGTGGGTCCAGGTGGATCAACTTAGAAGTGAGAGGGAGGAGCAGAAGCGAGTGGAGGTCCAGGCTAGGCAGGAGGAGAGAGAGGCTCGACAGCAGGAGCGGTTCATGCAGATGATGGCTGAACTCTGACAACCTCTCCCGGTAGACAGACACCCTCCTCCAATGCCCAAACTATCAGTACCCAAGTTCGCTGAGGGTATTGATGACATGGGTGCGTTCCTCGAAGTCTTTGAGGCAACAGCCCTCGCTGGTGGATGGCTGGGCCATCATCCTAAGATCCTCACTCTCTGGGGCAGGCCTGACCAATATGTCAGTTATGCCAGAATATGAGCAGAACGACTACCGCTTGGTCAAGGTAGAACTTCTGAGAGAGTACCGCATCACGACTGAGACATACCGTCACAGGACCTTTAAGACCGCCTTCTCGACCACCAATCCTGAGGGCTGGTTGGCCAAACACCGACAGAACTTCCATCAGTGGCTGGCCTCTTCCCCCTTGGATGTTGAGGCCACATTGCTGATAGAACTAACATTGTCCAAACTACTGAGATGGCTCGAGGCAAGGATGCGAACCCTAACCCTCAAAACATATGAGGAGCTGTCTGAAACCATGGTGAGACACCTTAGCAATCAAACCGGTCGCAACCATGATGGCCCGAGGCTGTCTCCACGGTAACAACCGACCAGAGAGAAGATGGTACGTCATGAGACATTGTACAGACCTCTTGAGCCACCAGAAAGTGGAGCCCAGACAGATCGGAGACCACTATTCTCCTCGAGAAAAAATCCCAGGCTCTACTAGGCCAGGATCTCCCACAAACCACCGAAATGAAATGAAATGCTTCAGGTGCAATAAACTTGGGCACCTCAAAAGGGACTGCCGAGTGAAACTTGAGAGGGCCCAATTCACCGATGACTCGAGAGCCCTATCCCACAAGAATCCCTGGATCTGAGAGGGAAAGCTGAATGGACAGCCAGCATCTCTCTGTCTCGATACCGGATCCTTGGTCCATCCACGGTGTGTTGAGGACTTGTTTGCCCAAGAAAAGACTGAGCATACACACATGGCAGATCGAACCACCGCATGGTGGCTGGAACGAGTCAACCCAGGAGAGCTGTGAGCAATGCAGATGGCCGACTCGACACTAAAGAAGCACAAGGAAAAGTCGTCTGAGGAGATTGAGGGGACCAAGTCACCAGGGAAAAAGGGAAAAAAGGAAAGGAAGAAAAAGGCAAAGGTTAGCCATAAGTTGTACTATGACAGAAAGGCTAAAGATCAAACCTTTGAAGTGGGAGATCAGGTGCTAGTTTTCCACCCCTGAAAATTAGATAAATTGACTAATGAATGGAGGGGACCTATGACTGTTACAACTATGACTGTTACACGAAAGTTAACCAACGTAAACTATGAAGATGATGCAGGTCAGGGACTGAGGCGCCTCCGGGTCTACCACGTCAATGGGATGAAGGCGTGGCATTCTCCCATTTCTTCGGCATTGGTAGCCTCGGAGTGCCCCACACACTTGGACACTGTACCGGAAGGAACACCCAGGGACATCCTCACCCTGCAACAACAAAGTGAGTTGGAGGACTTCCTCGAGGACTTCCGTGATATCATCAGTGTTATGATAACTTTGTCAAATGTTTTTCATTTCCCATTTTTCCCTCCCTCCCTTTTCTGCACATGGTCATTTTAGTTACCTTACCTTATCTGATTGTGATTGTCATCTTGTTTGCTGTGTTGGAGTTTTAAGATGATAAGAGCCTAATGTTCTGAAGGCAATTCCTTTTCCTGATTATATCACAATCTTATCATCTTAAAACTTATGGATCGACGCCTACGACCGGAGAAGCTAGATACAGATCCAAGCTCGAGTTCTGCTAGCAAGGACTGGCTTCACTGGCTTCGCACCTTCGAGAACTTTCTCTCTGTCCTGCCTAGGGAGGGACTTAACAAGCTATTTGTATTAACGAACTATGTTAGTCCACGGATCTTTGAATACATCGAGCATTGCACGAACTACGATGAGGCCATCGGCTTACTGAAAGCCCAGTATGTAAAGCCCGCCAACGAGGTGTTTTCCCGACATCTATTGGCCACCCGACGACAGAAAAGTGGAGAGACGCTCGACGAGTTTCTTCAGTCGCTCAAGTCGCTGTCTAAGGACTGTAACTTCCAGAATGTTACTGAGACTATGTACAGAGATGAGGCTGTACGTGATGCCTTCATCACTGGACTGCAGTCCAATGTCATTCGCCAGAGACTGCTTGAGAATAATACTCTGGACCTGAATACGATGTTCACACAGGCTCGGCCCCTAGATGCTGCCCAGAAGAGTTCTGAATCCTACAGTTCGCCAAGCTTCCTTGGCCCAACAACTGCCACAACCTTATCCCACACCCACACTGAGGAATCCTTGGACAGTACCCTTGCAGTCACTGCTGGTGCTAAGTGTTACTTCTGTGGTTACAACAAGCACCCTCGCCTGAAATGCCCGGCTAAGGATGCGACATGCAACAAGTGTCAGAAAAAGGGGCACTTTGCCAAAGTCTGCAGGTCTAACCCTGCCCATAGCCAGTCTGAAAACAGTAGTGCTGCAGCTATATACCCTACACTAGCGGCGATGAATTCTAATACACCGTCATCCCTGCTCAAGTCCAGCTCTGAGGTCACTATCAATGGTGTAAGTACTAGGGCACTAATAGACTCCTGCAGCACAGAGAGTTTCATTCATCCCCGCCTTGTAGATTCTCTTAGCCTCCAAAAACATTCTGAACATAGGGACATTGCCATGGACCAATCTTCGCTGTCTGCAAAGACTCTTGGATACTGCATTCTTAGTTTAGAGCTTGGAGGTAAGAAGTACTCAGGTCTTCACGTGTCAATCCTCCCAGGCTTGTGTGCTGATATAATACTTGGACTTGATTTTCAGAAGCAGCACCAGAGTATCACCTTCCATCATGGTGGGCCTCAGTCACCTCTTGTGGTTTGTGGACTCAGCACGTTGAAGGTTGAACCTCCGGATCTCTTTGCCAATCTGACTGCTGACTGTCATCCTATCGCCACCAAATCACGGAGGTACAACTACGATGACAGAAAGTTCATTGACACAGAAGTTCAACGATTACTCAAGGAAGGAATCATAGAGCCCAGTATCTCACCATGGCGAGCCCAAGTCGTGGTGACCCACAATGAAAGCCACAAGAAGCATCTGGTCATTGATTATTCACAGACGATAAATCGTTTCACTCTCCTGGATGCATACCCCCTACCCCGTATTGATTTTACTGTCAATACTATTGCTCAGTACCGGGTCTTCAGCACCATCGATTTATGCAGTGCCTACCACCAAGTCCTCATCAAAGACACTGACAAACCCTACACTGCATTCCAGGCTGGTAAGGCATTATACCAATTTACACGAGTACCATTTGGAGTGACGAACAGAGTGGCATGTTTTCAAAGAGCAATGGATACCATAATAGCTGAAGAAAAGCTGCAGGCGACTTTTCCTTACCTTGACAACATTACAATATGTGGGAAAGATCAGAAAGAGCATGATATAAATCTCGAGCATTTTTTGGAAGCAGCTTCTCGACGCCAGATTATCTATAATGAAGAGATATGTGTGTTTTCCACTCGAAAACTGGCAATTCTTGGCTCAGTCATTGAAGAAGGAGAGATCAGGCCGGATACTGATCATCTACGCCCTCTGCAACAACTCCCTGTTCCTAATGATATGAAAAGTCTCCGTCGAATCCTTGGATTCTTTTCTTACTATTCACAATGGATTCAATGTTACTCTGAGAAGATAAGACCCCTCTCAATCACCTCTAGTTTCCCGATTTCTAAAGAGGCTGGAACTGCTTTTGAAACCCTAAAAAGGGACATTGAGCAGTCAGTTGTGTGTGCCATTGACGAGAGCATACCATTCGAAGTTGAGACCGTTGCATCGGAATTTGCCATTGCTGCTACCCTCAACCAAAATGGACGTCCGGTAGCATTCTTCTCCCGCACATTACAGGGTTCTGAGGTTAGGCATGCATCAGTTGAGAAAGAAGCCCAAGCTTTCATCGAAACAGTTCACCACTGGAAGCACTACCTTACAGGAAGGCATTTCTACATAAAGACAGATCAACGTTCCGTCGCATACATGTTCGACAACAAACTGAGGGGAAAAATTAAAAATGACAAGATTATGCATTGGAGGATGGAGCTATCTTGTTACAGCTTTGATATTATGTACCGTCCAGGAGTTGAAAATATTCCCCCTGATACATTTTCTCGAGCATCCTGTGCTGTCTCTTGTGGTATGGATCTAATGGAACTTCATAACTCACTTTGTCACCCTGGAGTAACTCGTATGTTCCACTTTGTGAGAACTCGGAATTTACCATATTCAGTTGAAGAAGTGAGACAGATGACCAAGGCTTGTAGGGTGTGTGCCGAACATAAATCTCAGTTTCACAAACCTGTACAAGCACATCTGATAAAGGCTACTCGGCCATTTGAGAGACTGGACCTAGACTTCAAAGGTCCATTGAAGTCAAATAATCGGAACTTCTTCTTTCTCAATATAATTGATGAGTACAGCCGGTTCCCTTTTGTCTTCCCATGCAAGGATGTCAGTGCCCAAACTGTCATACAATGCCTATGCCAGCTGTTTTCTATTTTTGGGATGCCAGCATACGTCCACTCTGACAGGGGCTCCTCCTTTATGAGTGCGGAGTTGCATCATTTTCTCTTAAACAGAGGGATCGCTGCTAGTCGCACTACTGCTTACAACCAGCTTGCAATGGACAAGTAGAAAGATACAATGGGACAGTTTGGAAGTCTGTAACCATGGCACTCAAGACACGCGGCCTCCCAATGGCATGTTGGCAAGACGTGCTCCCAGATGCACTGCACTCATTGCGTTCTCTGCTGTGCACAGCCACCAACTGCAGCAGTCCCCATGAGAGGCTCTTCATATTTGAGAGACATTCTTCCACATGCGAATCAGTACCCTCCTGGCTCATGAATCCTGGTCCAGTACTACTCAAGCGACATGTCCGTACCACAAAGGATGAAACCCTAGTGGACGAAGTTGAGCTCCTGCAGGCCAACCCTCAATATGCACACATTCAGCATGCTGATGGACGAGTGACTACCGTATCGATCCAACACCTGGCTCCACCTGGGGATGTTATACTGAGTAATGACCTTCTGCCTGAGCCCAGTGCACCTGTGAACAGTGAAGTGGTGGGATGTGATTCTGAGGCAATCCAAAGGGATGCTCCCGAAGCCCCTGTTTCTGCTACTGAGGATGCCCCGCTACTCAGACGTTAGGAGCGCAACGGGCATGCACCTGATAGACTCAACCTATGAACATCTGAAAGGATGGGGGGAATGTTATGATAACTTTGTCCAATGATTTTCATTTGCCATTTTTTCCTCCCTCCCTTTTTCTCCACGTGGTCATTTTAGTTACCTTACCTTATCTGATTGTGATAGTCATCCTTGTTTGCTGTGTTGGAGTTTTAAGATGATAAGAGCCTAATGTTCTGAAGGCAAATCCTTTTCCTGATTATATCACAGAGACTATGCTGACTCCTCCAGTCCCAGCCTCTCAGCTAGCTGGTGGTGAGCATTGGGACTATGCTGGTCCCAGCCTCTCAGCTAGCTGGTGGTGGGCATGGAGACAATGCTGACTCCTCCAGTCACAGCCTCTCAGCTAGCTGATGGTGGGCATGGAGACTATGCTGACTCCTCCAGTCCCAGCCTCTCAGCTAGCTGGTGGTGGTCATGGAGACTATGCTGACTCCTCCAGTCTCAGCCTCTCAGCTAGCTGGTGGTGGGCATGGGGACTATGCTGATGTGATGTACTGAACTATAACCTTTCTGTAGTTGTTAAGTAGTCTGAACATGTATAGTTGGTCAGCTATTATGTACTTATTTGATCATGTTGGTAGGTACAGCTAGGCATCACAGCTAGGCACTACAGCTAGGCACCACAGCTAGGCACTTCAGCTAGGCACTACAGCTAGGCACCACAGCTAGGCACTACAGCTAGGCACCACAGCTAGGTACTACAGCTAAGCACCACAGCTAGGCACTACATCTAGGCACTACAGCTAGGCACACAGCTAGGCACCACAGCTAGGCACTTCAGCTAGGCACTACAGCTAGGCACTAGCTAGGCACTACAGCTAGGCACCACAGCTAGGCACCACAGCTAGGCACTACAGCTAGGCTCTACAGCTAGGCACTACAGCTAGGCACCACAGCTAGGCACCACAGCTAGGCACTACAGCTAGGCACTTCAGCTAGGCACTACAGCTAGGCACTACAGCTAGGTACTACAGCTAGGCACTACAGCTAGGCAGTACACTAGGCACTACAGGTAGGCACTACAGCTGGGCACCACAGGTAGGCACTACAGCTAGGCACTACAGCTAGGCACTACAGCTAGGCACCACAGCTAGGCACTACAGCTAGGCACTACAGCTAAGCACCACAGCTAGGCAATACAGCTAGGCACCACAGGTAGGCACTACAGCTAGGCACTACAGCTAGGCACCACAGCTAGGCACTACAGCTAGGCACTACAGCTAGGCACTACCGCTAGGCACTAGCTAGGCACCACAGCTAGGTACTACAGCTAGGCACTAGCTAGGCACTACAGCTAAGCACTAGCTAGGCACTACAGCTACTAGGCACTAGCTAGGCACTACAGCTATGCACTACAGCTAGGCACTACAGCTAGGCACTACAGCTAGGCACTACAGCTAGGCACTACAGCTAGCAGCTGCAAACAGTGCTGAATGCTATTGTACTGGGCAATGTCGTGTGCTTGTGTGGAAGTTGATGACAGCTTTTGTGTGGTTCTTGGTGAAGCTATTTTAGTTGGTGGAAGTGATGCTAGAGCTGTACGGTAGGAGGAAAGTCCTTTCCAAAGGGGACTTCAGTCTAGCCTTCTCTGAGAGTCCAGGCCACCTGAGCCTAGCCTTACAGAGCATTTACACCAGGTAGGTATAAACACAGCCATGGTGACTGAAGTTTGTTCTGTGAAAGCTATCACATCCTTATATATAGAAGTATGTACTTTCCTATCACTGTGGAGGCGGCCGGATCTAATAACTCGTCTTTGCTGATTAAAACAGCTTCTGCTTGTGCAGTAGCTAGGACACTGATTGCAGCTTCCCATTCAAGAATGAGTTCCTCTTAATTCCATTGATGGACACATACAGTTTGGGCCATTTTAAAGTGGTCTGGCCAGGAAGTGGGTGTGGTCTGGGTGTGCATGCAGTAGTGTTGTACACACCATGGCCAGGAAGTGGGTGTGGTCTGAGTGTGCATGCAGTAGTGTTGTACACACCATGGCCAGGAAGTGGGTGTGGTCTGGGCATGCATGCAGTAGTGTTGTACACACCACAGACAGTATTTTAGTACATGTGAAGGACTCTACCAAATATTTGCTGTCTATGTTGACTTACCTACAAAGTTACTGGCTACGTGCTATACTCCATTAGTGTGCATTTCATAAGCTGTCTAGCTATGCGTGCTATATGCTTGGGAGACGGGGCAAAGGGGACGGGTTAAAATTTATATGAAAGGCCGAACAGCTACTTGTATATACATGTACAGCTCTTATATGGCTATGAATCCTCTAACACTGTGTAAGCTTATCAATGTACCCTCTAACACCATGTTAGCTTATTAATGTACCCTCTAGTACCATGTTAGCCTATTAATGTACCCTCTAATACCATGTTAGCTTATCAATGTACCCTCTAACACCATGTTAGCTTATTGATGTACCCACTAATACCATGTTAGCTTATTGATGTACCCACTAATACCATGTTAGCTTATCAATGTACCCTCTAACACCATGTTAGCTTATCAATGTACCCTCTAACACCATGTTAGCTTATCAATGTACCCTCTAACATATTGTTAGCTTATCAATGTCCCTCTAACACCATGTTAGCTTATTAATATATCCTCTAACACCATGTTATCTTATTAATGTACCCTCTAACACCATGTTAGTTTTTATTAAGAGAGAGAACTTCAGGTCAACAAAATTCCAAAAGTTGTTAACAAATTGGCTATGGCATGTTTTTCCTCTTTCCTTTGTGCTAGTAATTTTGGTACCAAATTGTTGCTTATTCCGAGTCCTTTCAAGTGATGTTGAATGTTTCTATAAGCACATTTTCTTAGAAGATGCATCCAGGATGTCAAGGTCACTCAAGATGCACCAAGGACATCAAGGTCACTCAAGATCAGTGTTTCCATTTTACCTGGGTAAAACCTACTTAACCCAACCCAGTGGGTAAAACCTGTGTTTTAGGTATTTCACCCGTGTTTTAGGTATTTCACCCAGGTTTTACAGGGGGGGGGGGTTACCCAGGTATCACCCAGTGATATAAAACACTTATTTGTAGCCCTGTCACAACCCTGTACCAGAGCCACAAGTGTCTGGGTGGTGATGGACACCAGGACTATTTAACTCTTAGAACGCTGGTGGCGTCTATACACGCCAATTGAAATTTACTCTCATGTGCCGGTGGCGTATATACCTGACCTGTAATACTGCACTAGGCACTGTACCTGGCCTCACTAGGTGCTGGGTGTGGCCTACCTGGCCATAGGACTAGGCACTGGGTGTGGCCTACCTGGCCAAACTAGGTACTGGGTGTGGCCTACCTGGCCTCACTAAGTGTTGGGCGTGGCCTACCACGGCCTCACTAGGTGCTGGGTGTGGCCTACCTTGCCTAACTAGGTGCTGGGTGTGGCCTACCTGGCCTCACTAGGTGGTGGGTGTGGCCTATCTGGCCACACTAGGTGCTGGGTGTGCCCTACCTGGCCTCACTAGGTCATGGGTGTAGCCTACCTGACCTCACTAGGTGCTGGGTGTGACCTACCTGGCACTGGGTTAGACAATAACTATATGCATGTCACTACGTATGACCCTTTACCCGTTTGATATCCCCTTACCTCGCGCCTGCTCAGTAACACACATTCAGTTGATGTACGCATTTCATGCTAACAAGGTCTATTTTGTATCCTCTTTGATCCAGCGTTGAAATGGTGCATGGCACTTATCTATGCGCACATCAACTCTGCTAGTATAGCCTTCGGTAGCCACTAGACCCCACCAGCAAGAGTGCTGGCTAGGGGATCGTGCTTTCCCGAAGACTACCCCAATTGTCGCCCATCAACCTCATGGCAGTCAATTGCCCGTACCCCGGATGCGACTTCGTCACCCCTGATGGGATGGACCCAGCAGTGGTGGCCGCCCTGCTGAACGGCCATATGCTTGTGCACAGCCAGGCGACCCGAACCAAACCAACACCCGTCCGCCGCCCAGAAGTCACGGCCGGTGGGACGACTGAGAGCTGGCATTACTTCCTGAGCAGGTGGAGAGCGTATTCGCTAGCCGTCCATCTGGCCGGTCCAGACATCGCGATTCAGCTACTTGAATGCCTGGAGCCCAACCTCAGACGTGACGTCACGCGTAATATCGTCGATCCTTTACCTATCGAACAACATTCCGAAGTGGAACTCCTGGCAGCCATCAAAGCCCTTGCCGTCCGGGAGGAAAATCCGAAGGTGGCCCGCGTCGCCCTATCCCGTATGGTACAGGATCGTGGTGAGTCAATAAGATCTTTTGCAGCCCGACTCCGTGGCCAGGCGGAGGTGTGTGTGTTTACCAAGAAGTGTTCTGGTTGTGATATGATAAACAACCAGGGAGAGCAGAGAGTGGCTGATCAGTTGTGTGTGGGGCTAGCGGACCCCGATATTCAGGAAGACCTCCTCAAGGACACCAACCAGGCCATGACAGTAGAAGAGACAATCCGTTTCGTCGAAGTGAGAGCCGCAGGTAAGCGGTCCGCAGCCGCCATCACAACACCCACCTCGACGAACACCCTTGATGATAGCACGGACCTCGAGGACGCCCTGCTCAGTGGCTACAGGAGGCAACAGCGCCCCAGCACGCCACAACTACCACCAAGTGCCACCAAGACCAGACCCAACCGCCTGCCCACCCCACACAGAGGGCAACCCACCCAAACCAAGCAACTCACCAACCAGAAAGCCACCTGCTGTTTTTGCGGCAACCCAGGCCACGGTGAGAGGGCCCGCACTGCGATCCGTCGCACCCAATGCCCTGCCTTCGGCTCCACCTGCACGGCGTGCAACCGTCCAAACCATTATGCCCATCTCTGCTGGCTCAAGCTAGCTGAGAAGGAGAGCGCCATATCGGAACAGGTAGCCAACATGTCCGAGGGCACCCTCCCCCACCAGTCATGGGACTCGGGCACCAACCAGTGGATCCAGCGCAGATCCCCACCCCAACCCAACATAGAGGTGACCGTGTCAACCCACAGAGAAGACTATCTCGCCCATGGACACACACTTCGGGAAGAGAGACACAACCTCTCCACGACAGCTCTAGCCGACACAGGCTGCCAGAGCTGCCTGGCAGGCCCACAACTGCTCACCGGCCTCAACCTGCAACAAGCTGACCTCATCCCGGCTACGCTCCTCATGAGCTCAGCTAGCGGGAACAGCCTCCCCATAATAGGGGCTGCTCTTCTGCGAATCAGATCTCGCCATTCCAACCGAGACACAAGGCAGATGGTCTACTTTTCCCCACTCGCCACTAAGCTGTACCTGAGCCTGACAACTTGTTCCGACCTTGGGCTGATCGCGAAGGGGTTCCCCCTCTGCACGTCGACACCACCTACGGGAAACGGCACGAGTGCATGGGCGACCCCTGATCGGCCACTGTCGCAAGCCCAGGACCTGCTAACCAGAACAGGGGACCTGCAGACCAGACCCATCCACCATGTGTCCAGACCCCCCCAGATGACGACCACAGCGGACCTGCAGGCGAGATCCCCACCCCCAACCACACCCTTGGTGAGTCAAACCACACCTCTCATACAACGTGCATGCTCATGCCCAACCAGGGCACCACCCCCAGACAGACCCACCTCCCTACCTTTCCCTGGCACCGAAGAAAACCGCCACAGACTTGAACGTCACTTGCTGGACCTATACTCAGCGAGTGCGTTCAATGTCTGTGAGCACCAGCCCCTCCCCATGATGTCTGGCCCCCCCCTATCCCTGAGCATCGATCCCAACGCTGTCCCCAAACCCTGCCACACCCCCATTGCCATTCCCATTCATTGGCAAGACGAGGTGAAGGCAGGCCTCGACCGGGATGTTCGCCTTGGCGTGCTAGAGAGGGTCCCCCTGGGTACACCCGTCACTTGGTGCCACCGCATGGTGATATGCACCAAGAAGAACGGGTCGCTCAGGAGGACCATCAACTTCCAACCCCTGAACAAGCATGCTACACGGGAGACACACCACTGCCCATCTCCGTTCCACCAAGCCCGAGCCATTCCACGCCGAACCAAGAAGACCATATTCGACGCGTGGAATGGCTACCACTCAGTTGCACTCTCCAAGGAAGACCGCCACTTTACCACGTTTATCACCCCATGGGGTAGATATCGCTATCTCACCGCCCCCCAAGGTTACATCGCCTCGGGTGATGCCTACACGGCCAGGTACGATGCCCTCGTCGCCACCGTGATGTCAAAGACCAAATGCATCGACGATGCACTACTGTGGTCTAACGACATCACGGGGGCATTCCACCAAGCGACTGAGTGGCTCCACATCTGTGCCGTGAACGGTATCACCCTAAACCCACGCAAGTTTCGCTTCGCCGAAGACACCGTGGAATTTGCTGGATTCACCATCACTCCCACGGAGGTCAAACCAGCGGACAAATACCTGCAATCAATCACCGACTTCCCCACCCCAGCCAGCATCACAGACATCAGGGCATGGTTCGGGCTTGTAAACCAAGTTTCTTACACCTTCGCGATGACCACGGCGATGCAGCCGTTCCGGGCCCTCCTCAAACCTACCACACCATTCGAATGGACGAGTGACCTTGCCGAGGCTTTCACAGCCTCCAAGAACCACATCTGCGAGCGCATCAGGGTCGGTGTTGAGATCTTCGACAAGGACCGCCCAACCTGCCTGGCCACCGATTGGAGCAAGGGCGGGATCGGGTTCTGGCTGCTTCAAAAACACTGCCAGTGCCCGTCCCGTGACTTGTTCTGCTGCCGAGAGGGTTGGCGCGTCACCCTAGTGGGCTCGCGCTTCACCCACGCTGCAGAGTCACGATACGCCCCCGTGGAGGGCGAAGCCCTTGCTGTTGCCGACGCTCTGGACAAGGCTCGCCACTTCGTCCTCGGGTGCAGCGACCTCGTTGTAGCAGTGGACCATAAGCCACTGCTCAAGCTCTTCGGGGATCGCTGCCTCGAGGACATCCCGAATCCACGCCTGCGCAACCTGAAGGAAAAAACGCTCCGCTATCGGTTCCGGATGATGTACATCCCTGGCGTGAGAAACCACACCAGCGACGCCCTCTCACGCCACCCATCCGGGACCCGAACACCACCACGACTTCACCTCCCCGATGACCTCCAATCACCCAACCCAGCCTGCCTAGCAAGCTCACACTCAACCCTCGCCATCCACGAAGACGACGGACTCCAGCCCGCAATCTGTGCTGCCATATCCACCATCCCTATCAGTTGGGAACAACTGCAAGTTGCTACCACAGCCGACCCCACCATGCAGGACCTAATATATTATGTCGAAGAAGGCCCCCCGGACAGCAGGCACATGCTACCCGCCTCCATCAGGTCATTCTTCCCCATAATCAACAGCCTATACATCGTAGACGATGTGGTATGTTACGGAGACCGCGTGGTGATACCAGCTGCCTTACAAGCAACGTGTCTATCTGCCCTCCATGCTGCACACCAGGGCACAAGTGGAATGACTGCCAGGGCCTCGTCATCTCTTTACTGGCCAGGACTCACCTCAGACATCGCGGCCACCAGAAACGGCTGCCCCATTTGTAACGGCAATGCCCCATCACAGCCCGCAATGCCCTCCACAACACCTGAGGAGCCAGAGTACCCCTTCCAGCACATCTGTGCGGATTTCTTCCATCACGAGGGATCCGCATATCTTGTGCTGGTCGACCGGTACTCTGGCTGGCCCATCGTCGCCCCCGCCGTCAACGGAGCCTCTGGCCTGGCCAACATCCTCCGCAGCACGTTTGCCACCTTCGGCATACCCACGTCTCTCACATCAGACGGCGGACCCGAGTTTGCGTCCCACTCCACCAGGGAGCTACTCTCCAACTGGGGCGTCCACCATAGGATCTCCTCTGCCTATAACCCCCACTCGAACAACCGGGCAGAGACAGGCGTCAAAACAATGAAGCGTCTGATTGCGGGGAACACAGGCCCCGGAGGATGTCTACAGTCCCCCTTCTACAAGGCAATACTTCAATATCGAAATAGCCCCAGCCCAGACACTAAGATGTCCCCGGCCATGAGCCTGTACGGTCGACCCATCCGAGACCTGCTCCCCGGCATACCTGCCCAGCTCCGACCACCTATGGACTCGGACAACCGGCTCCGCCAAAGAGAGCTGGCACTATCACACCGCCAATCCCTCGGCCGAGCAAGATGGGATGAACACACAGGCGGCCTCTCCCCCCTTCGTCGTGGTGACCATGTATTCGTCCAAAACCAAACGGGCCGCCACCCGACGAAGTGGGACAAGACCGGAGTGGTCGTCGAAGTCATGCAATACCACCAATACCAGGTGAAGATGGACGGCAACGGACGACTCACCATGAGAAACCGCCGCTTCCTCCGTCGACAGACTACTGGCCCACCACCACCAGACAACCCGTTCCATCGAAGCCTCCCCGACCACTACCACCCAACCCCCTCGGCCCCACCTACCCAAAACAACCCCCCCAAACCACCTGATCCACCCATTACCCCCCCATCCTCTATCCCCCCTCAGATCCACCCTCAAACCCCGATGCAGCCACCTCAGCCAGCTCCGATGAGACTGCCTCCACCGACACCACCGACCCTGCCACAGCAAACACCGAACGTCCAGCCTCACCAACCGGTCCTCATCACCCCTGCCGGCCGACGTTCATACGCCTCTGTAGCCGGAACCCCAACTTCCCCCCATCGCCACGTCAAAGCCAACCCGAAAAATGTGGCCATGATCCCCACACCCTCCTTCCCGCCGACCCCCCCACCCGGCCCTCGTCGAAGTGAGAGAGAGGCAAAGCCAATCAAACGATACCCTAACTACGAATAACTTCTCAGCCCTCATGGCATTCGGACTTGGGGGGAGATAGACAATAACTATATGCATGTCACTACGTATGACCCTTTACCCGTTTGATATCCCCTTACCTCGCGCCTGCTCAGTAACACACATTCAGTTGATGTACGCATTTCATGCTAACAAGGTCTATTTTGTATCCTCTTTGATCCAGCGTTGAAATGGTGCATGGCACTTATCTATGGGTGGCCTCACTAGGCACTGGGTGTGGCCTACCTGGCCTCACTAGGTGCTGGGTGTGGCCTACCTGGCTTCACTAGGTGCTTGGTATGGCCTACCTGGCCTCACTAGGAGCTGGATGGGGCCTACCTGGCCTCACTAGGTGCTGGGTGTGGCCTACCTGGCCTCACTAGGTGCTGGGTGTGGTCTACCTGGCTGCTTCACTAGCAATGCCAATGGGTCGGTGTAATCAAATTGTCCAATATATGTGCTGAGCTACATGTAGCTAAGGGAGGGTGAATGGTTGAACTGTTGCAGAGCAGAGCCTGGTGAGTGTAGACTTTGATCGCATCACAATGTTCCTCTGTTTGCCTCGGAGGACACAGTCAGGGGTAGTGGACTTTAATCGCATCACAATGTTCCTCTGTTTGCCTCCGAGGACAGAGTCAGGGGTAGTGGACTTTAATCACATCACAATGTCCCTCGGAGGACACGGTCAGGGGTAGTGGACTTTAATCACATCACAATGTTCCTCTGTTTGCCTCCGAGGACAGAGTCAGGGGTAGTGGACTTTAATCACATCACAATGTCCCTCGGAGGACACGGTCAGGGGTAGTGCACTTTAATCACATCACAATGTCCCTCTGTTTGCCTCGGTGGTCACAGTCAGGGGTAGTGATCTTCTAACAGAGAGTGGTTGTGTGGATCACAAGAATGCCCAAGTAAAGGTCCTAAGGTCTAAGCGAAGTGAGTGTATTACTTGCTTTCATTTTGGAACATCACTTGGGCAGGTTGCTACTTGAGGCTAAACTGTGACCTTTAGCTTTGTGTAATGCACTTGCTCGGGGAAGAACCTTCATTAGAGTTTCATAATTGAAAGTGTTTGTGATTTTCACTTGCTGTTGGTTTTTTGGTGATAAGTGTTCCCTGGACATCTGCCAGCCATGCTTGAGGTCACTCACAGGGTCATTCAAGACAGCGAGTTGCTAGGTAGCTGACATGGATGGCTTTTCGTGGAACTGCAGAACTCAATAAAAAGAAATTGCACACATAAAGATTATGATGTTGTTTGTGTGACGTGGAGTAACACCAGTAACAGGTTGTGACATGGAGTAATACCAGTTAGTGGAGTAGCAACATGGTGGTTGATGCTAATTATGCAGGTTGTGTGACATGGAGTAACACCAGTAACAGGTTGTCACACAAACAGTCAGTCGTGTATGTTACCATACTTATATCTGTGCTAGTCTCATAGCCTAGAGATAGTTCTTTGTGAGATCTATCTACCATATTTTATCCAGTCAGCATGTCCCTCATCCTCCCTATTGGGGTGAAAGGAGCTTCAGTAAGTCACCAGATGGTGTGCAACTCTAGATTCTCTAGACACTCCTACTCTGTCTTCCTCAACCAACACCACTCTGCTGCAATCATCAGAGAGTGGACTAACACCTTCTGCATTGGGCTGAGATGCACTTCATATAAACATGCCAAAAAATTTTTTTGTAACATGAAGACTGCATAACATTATGTAGCTAATGCTTAGGCATTGCTGCATCACTCATGGAGCTAGGCATCGCTGCATCACTCATGGAGCTAGGCATCACTGCATCACTCATCGAGCTAGGCATCACTGCATCACTCATGGAGCTAGGCATGGCTGCATCACTCATGGAGCTAGGCATGGCTGCATCACTCATGGAGCTAGGCATGGCTGCATCACTCATGGAGCTAGGCATGGCTGCATCACTCATGGAGCTAGGCATCGCTGCATCACTCATGGAGCTAGGCATGGCTGCATCACTCATGGAGCTAGGCATGGCTGCATCACTCATGGAGCTAGGCATCGCTGCATCACTCATGGAGCTAGGCATCGCTGCATCACTCATGGAGCTAGGCATCGCTGCATCACTCATGGAGCTAGGCATCTCTGCATCACTCATGGAGCTAGGCATGGCTGCATCACTCATGGAGCTAGGCATCGCTGCATCACTCATGGAGCTAGGCATCGCTGCATCACTCTACGTCGACACAAAATTGCAAAGACGTCCATCTGGGAATATCTCCTTTCTCAAGAGTCAAGACATTCAGAGTGGTTCCCAGTGAGGACAGCTTTCATTAGAGAGTGGTTCCCAGCTTTCATTAGAGAGTGGTTCCTAGTGAGGACAGCATTCCTTCATACAAAAACTGAAATCAAGACCTGTGGAAGATCCTCGCCCTTTTTCCTTTTTCTCTCTTCTTCTTTTCGTGTCTCACTCATCCCATAATTCTAAAAGTAGCCCATCGATCCAAAAGTAGCACATCGATCAAAAAGTAGACATCGATCTAAAAGTAGCCCATCAGTCTAAAAGTAGCTTCTAAAAGTTGCCCATTTATCTAAAAGTACCCAATCAATCATCTAAAAGTAGCCCATCGATCATCTAAAAGTAGCCCATCAATTATCTAAAAGTAGCCCATCGATCTAAAAGTAGCCCATCGATCTAAAAGTAGCCCATCGATCTAAAAGTGGCCCATCAGTCTAAAAGTAGCCCATCAATCATCTAAAAGTAGCCCATCAATCATCTAAAAGTAGCCCATCGATGATCCAAAAGTAGCCCATCAATCATCCAAAAGTAGCCCATCAATCATCCAAAAGTAGCCCATCAATCATCAAAAAGTAGCCCATCAATCATCCAAAAGTAGCCCATCAATCATCTAAAAGTAGCCCATCAATCATCTAAAAGTAGCCCATCGATCATCCAAAAGTAGCCCATCAATCATCTAAAAGTAGCCCATCAATCATCTAAAAGTAACCCATCAATCTAAAAGTAGCCCATCAATCTAAAAGTAGCCCATCAATCTAAAAGTAGCCCATCAATCATCATGCAATCATCTAAAAGTAGCCCATCAATCATCTAAAAGTAGCCCATCAATCCAAAAGTAGCCCATCAATCATCTAAAAGTAGCCCAACAATCATCTAAAAGTAGCCCATCAATCCAAAAGTAGCCCATCAATCCAAAAGTAGCCCATCAATCTAAAAGTAGCCCACCAATCTAGAGTCAATGCAACTTGGGGAGGGGGAGTGTTTGTACACACAGAGAGAAGTGCATTGTATATACATGTACAGTATATATATGTACAGTATATAGTGTATTATATATAAACTGTATTCATGTACATACAGTATATATACTGTATACATACAGTTTTTATATATATACTGTACATTGAAATGAATCGGATTTTGTTTGCCTGCCCAGAAAACCTCTTTATCACTATAAGATTCTCCTGGCACATCCTAACACAGACAATTGCTTAGGACCACCTTCAAGCTTAGCAGATAAAATTCAAAAGCCGTCTAGCCAGGGTGGTTGATAAACACCAGTCAGGGTGGTTGAGACTAGACACCAGTCAGGGTAGTTGAGACTAGACACCAGTCAGGGTGGTTGAGACTAGACACCAGTCAGGGTGGTTGAGACTAGACACCAGTCAGGGTGGTTGAGACTAGACACCAGTCAGGGTGGTTGAGACTAGACACCAGTCAAGGTGGTTGAGACAAGACACCAGTCAGGATGGTTGAGACTAGACACCAGTCAGGGTGGTTGAGACTAGACACCAGTCAGGGTGGTTGAGGCTAGACACCAGTCAGGGTGGTTGAGTCTAGACACCAGTCAGGGTGGTTGATACTAGACACCAGTCAGGGTAGTTGAGTCTAGACAACAGGTAGTGTGGTTGAGTCTAGACACCAGCCAGTGTGGTTGAGACTAACGGAACTCAATGGATTTATGAATACTGTACACATTGCACGAATAACTATAATGTTGTCCTAATAAAGGTATACTGTCTTAATAACTATAATGTTGTCCTAATAACTATAATGTTGTCCTAATAAAGGTATACTGTCTTAATAACTATAATGTTGTCCTAATAACTAATGTTGTCCTAATAAAGCTATAATGTCTTAATAACTATAATGTCCTAATAACTATAATGTTGTCCTAATAACTATAATATTGTCCTAATAACTATAATGTTGTCCTAATAAAGCTATAATGTGTCTAATAACTATAATGTTGTCCTAATAACTATAATGTTGTCCTAATAACTATAATGTTGTCCTAATAACTATAATGTTGTCCTAATAACTATAATGTTGTCCTAATAACTATAATGTTGTCCTAATAACTATAATGTCCTAATAACTATAATGTTGTTCTAATAACTATAATGTTGTCCTTATAACAATAATGTTGTCCTAATAACTATAATGTTGTCCTATCTCCTCCAGCTGCTCCACCTTCCATGGGCCTCTACTTCAGTTTGAGTGGTGTCATATACCTCCCTGGAGAATCTCTGTTAATCACTGACATTGGAGACGATGCTGTCTTAGCTGCTGCTGGTAGCACTCTGGTGTGTGTGACTAGCCTTGTCAACACTGCGTGCTGTAGGGGCAGTGATGGGGGGAATGTAGGAGATTGGTATCACCCTGATGGGACTATAGTCACTCGTAAGAATAAAGCTGGCACAGCAACTGACATTTTTACTAGGTCTGGCTACAATCAACAAGTTCGTCTTCATCGTCGGGCTAATGCCGCGGGACCTCTTGGATTGTACTCTTGTGTTGTTCCTGATCATACAGGAGGAGGAAATGTCAGTGCCAGCATTACCATACAGAAACAAGGTGTGTATTTTATGTATGTAGTAGATGGGTATAGTGCAGGTACATCATGTGTGTAGTTGATGTGTATAGTGCAGGTACATCATGTGTGCAGTGGATGTATATAGTACAGGTACATCATGTGTGTAGTTGATGTGTATAGTACAGGTACATCATGTGTGTAGTTGATGTGTATAGTGCAGGTACATCATGTGTGTAGTTGATGTGTATAGTGCAGGTACATCATGTGTGTAGTTGATGTGTATAGTGCAGGTACATCATGTGTGTAGTTGATGTGTATAGTGCAGGTACATCATGTGTGTAGTTGATGTGTATAGTGCAGGTACATCATGTGTGTAGTTGATGCGTATAGTGCAGGTACATCATGTGTGTAGTTGATGTGTATAGTGCAGGTACATTGTGTGTGTAGTTGATATGTATAGTGCAGGTACATCATGTGTGTAGTGGATGTGTATAGTGCAGGTACATCATGTGTGTAGTTGATGTGTATAGTGCAGGTACATCATGTGTGTAGTTGATGTGTATAGTGCAGGTACATCATGTGTGTAGTTGATGTGTATAGTGCAGGTACATCATGTGTGCAGTGGATGTGTATAGTGCAGGTACATCATGTGTGTAGTTGATGTGTATAGTGCAGGTACATCATGTGTGTAGTTGATGCGTATAGTGCAGGTACATCATGTGTGTAGTTGATGTGTATAGTGCAGGTACATTGTGTGTGTAGTTGATATGTATAGTGCAGGTACATCATGTGTGTAGTTGATGTGTATAGTGCAGGTACATCATGTGTGTAGTTGATGTGTATAGTGCAGGTACATCATATGTGCAGTGGATGTGTATAGTGCAGGTACATCATGTGTGTAGTTGATGTGTATAGTGCAGGTACATCATGTGTGTAGTTGATGTATATAGTACAGGTACATCATGTGTGTAGTTAATGTGTATACTGCAGGTACATCATGTGTGTAGTTAATGTGTATATGGGTGTGGCACTCATTTCACCCTATGCAGTAGTTCTTGCTTTAGCCATTCCCAACAGGAAGCGTTAGGATATGTAACCACACCCTTTATTCAGGGACAGATTCATTGCCAGTTTAGTGAATTATGTGGACAATTTCCTGCTCACTTTAGTAATCTGTAGCTAAATAGTTCCAGGTGGACCCACTCTTTACCTCCAGGCTGGGTCCTACCTGCAAGTATGGAGGAAAGCTATCGTTAGAATCATTATCATTTGTACCAAAATACACTCAAATACTTTATGAACACTCCCTTACTTTATGAGGACTCCCTTACTTTATGAGCACTCCCTTACTTTATGAGTACAACCCTTACTTTATGAGCGCCTCCTTACTTTATGAACACTTCCTTACTTTATGAACACTCCCTTACTTTGTGAGCACTCCCTTACTTTATGAGCACTCCCTTACTTTATGAGCACTCCCATACTTTATGAGCACTCCCTTACTTTATGAGCACTCCCTTACTTTATGAGCGCCCCCTTAGTTTATGAGCACTCCCTTACTTTATGAGCACTCCCTTACTTTATGAGCACTCCCTTACTTTATGAGCACTCCCTTACTTTATGAATACTCCCTTACTTTATGAACACTCCCTTACTTTATGAGCACTCCCTTACTTTATGAGCACTCCCTAACTTTATGAGCACTCCCTTACTTTATGAGCACTCCCTTACTTTATGAGCACACCCTGAGCACTCCCTTACTTTATGAGCACTCCCTTACTTTATGAGCACTCCCTTACTTTATGAGCACTCCCTTACTTTATGAGCACTCTCTTACTTTATGAGCACTCCCTTACTTTATGAGCACTCCCTTACTTTATGAGCATTCCCTTACTTTATGAGCACTCCCTTACTTTATGAGCACTCCCTTACTTTATGAGCAATCCCTTACTTTGTGAGCAATCCCTTACTTTGTGATCACTCCCTTACTTTATGAGCACACCCTTACTTTATGAACACTCGCTTACTTTATGAGCACTCCCTTACTTTATGAGCACTCCCTTACTTTATGAGCACACACTTACTTTATGAGTACACCCTTACTTTATGAACACCCCTTACTTTATGAACACTCCCTTACTTTATGAGCACTCCCTTACTTTATGAACACTCTCTTATTTTATGGACACTCCCTTACTTTATGAGCATTCCCTTACTTTATGAGCACTCCTTTACTTTATGAGCACTCCCTTACTTTATGAACACTCTATTACACTCCCTTACTTTATGAACACTCCCTTACTTTATGAGCACTCCCTTACTTTATGAACATTCCCTTACTTTATGAACACCCCTTAATTTATGAACACTTCCTTACTTTATGAGCACTCCCTTACTTTATGAACACTCCCTTACTTTATGAGCACCACCATACTTTATGAACACTCCCTTACTTTATGAGCACTCCCTTACTTTATGAGCACTGCCTTACTTTATGAGCACTCCCAGACTTTATGAGCACTCCCATACTTTATGAGCACTCCCTTACTTTATGAGCACTCCCTTACTTTATGAGCGCCCCCTTAGTTTATGAGCACTCCCTTACTTTATGACCACTCTCTTACTTTATGAACACTCCCTTACTTTATGAGCACCACCATACTTTATGAACACTCCCTTACTCTATGAGCACTCCCTTACTTTATGAGCACTGCCTTAATTTATGAGCACTCCCAGACTTTATGAGCACTCCCATACTTTATGAGCACTCCCTTACTTTATGAGCATTCCCTTACTTATGAGCGCCCCCTTAGTTTATGAGCACTCCCTTACTTTATGAGCACTCTCTTACTTTATGAATACTCCCTTACTTTATGAACACTCCCTTACTTTATGAGCACCCCTTACTTTATGCTTACTTTAGGAGCACTCCCTTACTTTATGAGCACACACTTACTTTATGAACACTCCCTTACTTTATGAGCATTCCCTTACTTTATGAGCACTGCCTTACTTTATGAGCACTCCCTTACTTTATGTACACTCCCTTACTTTATGAACACTCCCTTACTTTATGAGCACCCCTTACTTTATGGACACTCCCTTACTTTATGAGCACTCCCTTACTTTATGAGCACACACTTACTTTATGAACACTCCCTTACTTTATGAGCACTCCCTTACTTATGAGCACTCCTTTACTTTATGAGCACTCCCTTACTTTATGAACACTCTCTTACTTTATGAGCACTCCCTTACTTTATGAACACTCCCTTACTTTATGAGCAATCCCTTACTTTATGAACATTCCCTTACTTTATGAACACCCCTTAATTTATGAACACTTCCTTACTTTATGAGCACTCCCTTACTTTATGAACACTCCCTTACTTTATGAGCACCCCCATACTTTATGAACACTCCCTTACTTTATGAGCACACCCTTACTTTATGAGCAATCCCTTACTTATGAGCACTCTCTTACTTTATGAGCACTCCCTTACTTTATGAGCACTCCCTTACTTTATGAGCACTCCATTACTTTATGAGCACTCCCTTACTTTATGAGCACTCCCTTACTTTATGAGCACTCCCTTACTTTATGAACACTCCTTTACTTTATGAGCACTCCGTTACTTTATGAGCACTCCCTTACTTTATGAGCACTCCCTTACTTTATGAGCACTCCCTTACTTTATGAGCACTCCCTTACTTTATGAGCACTCCCTTACTTTATGAGCACTCCCTTACTTTATTAGCACTCCCTTACTTTATGAGCACTCCCTTACTTTATGAGCACTCCCTTACTTTTGAGCACTCCCTTACTTTATGTGCACTCCCTTACTTTATGAGCACTCCCTTACTTTATGGGCACTCCCTTACTTTATGAGCACTCCCTTACTTTATGTGCACTCCCTTACTTTATTAGCACTCCCTTACTTTATGAGCACTCCCTTACTTTATGACTTTATGAGCACTCCCTTACTTTATGAGCACTCCCTTACTTTATGAACACTCCCTTACATTATTAACTGCATTCCCAAACTTTATTAACACACCCTTACTTTATGAACACTCCCTTACTTTATGAGCACACACTTACTTTATGAACACTCCCTTACTTTATGAGCACTCCCTTACTTTATGAGCACTCCCTTACTTTATGAACACTCCCTTACTTTATGAACACTCCCTTACTTTATGAGCACCCCTTACTTTATGGACACTCCCTTACTTTATTAGCACTCCCTTAATTTATGAACACACACTTACTTTATGAGCACCCCTTACTTTATGGACACTCCCTTACTTTATGAGCACTCCCTTAGTTTATGAACACTCCCTTACTTTATGAGCACTCCCTTACTTTATGAACAAACCCTTACTTTATGAGCACTCCCTTACTTTATGAGCACTCCCTTACTTTATGAGCACTCCCTTACTTTATGAACACTCCCTTACTTTATGAGCATTCCCAAACTTTATTAACACTCCCTTACTTTATGAGCACTCCCTAACTTTATGAGTACTCCCTTACTTTATGAACACTCCCTTACTTTATGAGCACACACTTACTTTATGAACACTCCCTTACTTTATGAGCATTCCCTTACTTTATGAGCACTGCCTTACTTTATGAGCACTCCCTTACTTTATGTACACTCCCTTACTTTATGAACACTCCCTTACTTTATGAGCACCCCTTACTTTATGGACACTCCCTTACTTTATGAGCACTCCCTTACTTTATGAGCACACACTTACTTTATGAACACTCCCTTACTTTATGAGCACTCCCTTACTTTATGAACACTCCCTTACTTTATGAGCACTTCCTTACTTTATGAGCGTGCACTTACTTAATGAACACTCCCTTACTTTATGAACACTTCCTTACTTTATGAGCACTCCCTTACTTTATGAACACTCTCTTACTTTATGGACACTCCCTTACTTTATGAGCACTCCCTTACTTTATGAGCACTCCTTTACTTTATGAGCACTCCCTTACTTTATGAACACTCTCTTACTTTATGAGCACTCCCTTACTTTATGAACACTCCCTTACTTTATGAGCAATCCCTTACTTTATGAACATTCCCTTACTTTATGAACACCCCTTAATTTATGAACACTTCCTTACTTTATGAGCACTCCCTTACTTTATGAACACTCCCTTACTTTATGAGCACCCCCATACTTTATGAACACTCCCTTACTTTATGAGTACACCCTTACTTTATGAGCAATCCCTTACTTATGAGCACTCTCTTACTTTATGAGCACTCCCTTACTTTATGAGCACTCCCTTACTTTATGAGCACTCCATTACTTTATGAGCACTCCCTTACTTTATGAGCACTCCCTTACTTTATGAGCACTCCCTTACTTTATGAACACTCCTTTACTTTATGAGCACTCCGTTACTTTATGAGCACTCCCTTACTTTATGAGCACTCCCTTACTTTATGAGCACTCCCTTACTTTATGAGCACTCCCTTACTTTATGAGCACTCCCTTACTTTATGAGCACTCCCTTACTTTATTAGCACTCCCTTACTTTATGAGCACTACCTTACTTTATGAGCACTCCCTTACTTTATGAACACTCCCTTACTTTATGAGCATTCCCAAACTTTATTAACACTCCCTTACTTTATGAGCACTCCCTAACTTTATGAGTACTCCCTTACTTTATGAACACTCCCTTACTTTATGAGCACACACTTACTTTATGAACACTCCCTTACTTTATGAGCACTCCCTTACTTTATGAGCACTCCCTTACTTTATGAGCACTCCCTTACTTTATGAACACTCCCTTACTTTATGAGCACTCACTTACTTTATAAGCACTTCCTTAATTTATGAGCAATCCTTTACTTTGTGATCACTCCCTTACTTTATGAGCACACCCTTACTTTATGAACACTCACTTCCTTTATGAGCCCTCCCTTACTTTATGAGCACTCCCTTACTTTATGAGCACACACTTACTTTATGAGTACACCCTTACTTTATGAACACTCCCTTACTTTATGAACACTCCCTTACTTTATGAGCACTCCCTTACGTTATGAACATCTCTTACTTTATGGACACTCCCTTACTTTATGAGCATTCCTTTACTTTATGAGCACTCCCTTACTTTATGAACACTCTCTTACATTATGAGCACTCCCTTACTTTATGAACACTCCCTTACTTTATGAACACTCCCTTACTTTATGAGCACCCCCATACTTTATGAACACTCCCTTACTTTATGAGCACTCCCTTACTTTATGAGCACTGCCTTACTTTATGAGCACTCCCAGAATTTATGAGCACTCCCATAGTTTATGAGCACTCCCTTACTTTATGAGCACTCCCTTACTTTATGAGCGCCCCCTTAGTTTATGAGCACTCCCTTACCTAATGAGCACTCTCTTACTTTATGAACACTCCCTTACTTTATGAACACTCCCTTACTTTATGAGCACCCCTTACTATATGCTTACTTTATGAGCACTCCCTTACTTTATGAGCACACACTTACTTTATGAACACTCCCTTACTTTATGAGCACTCCCTTACTTTATGAGCACCGCTTACTTTATGGACACTCCCTTACTTTATGAGCACTCCCTTACTTTATGAGCACACACTTACTTTATTAACACTCCCTTACTTTATGAGCACTCCCTTACTTTATGAACACTCTCTTACTTTATGGACACTCCCTTACTTTATGAGCACTCCCTTACTTTATGAGCACTCCTTTACTTTATGAGCACTCCCTTACTTTATGAACACCCCTTAATTTATGAACACTTCCTTAATTTATGAACACTTCCTTACTTTATGAGCACTCCCTTACTTTATGAACACTCCCTTACTTTATGAGCACCCCCATACTTTATGAACACTCCCTTACTTTATGACCACTCCCTTACTTTATGAGCACTCCCTTACTTTATGAGCACTCCCTTACTTTATGAGCACACCCTTACTTTATGAGCACCCCCATACTTTATGAACACTCCCTTACTTTATGAGCACTCCCTTACTTTATGAGCACTCCCTTACTTTATGAGCAATCCCTTACTTTATGAGCACTCTCTTACTTTATGAGCACACCCTTACTTTATGAACATTCCCTTACTTTATGAACACCCCTTAATTTATGAACACTTCCTTACTTTATGAGCACTCCCTTACTTTATGAACACTCCCTTACTTTATGAGCACCCCCATACTTTATGAACACTCCCTTACTTTATGAGCACTCCCTTACTTTATGAGTACTCCCTTACTTTATGAACACTCCCTTACTTTATGAGCACTCCCTTACTTTATGAGCACTCCCTTACTTTATGAGCACTCCCTTACTTTATGAATACTCCCTTACTTTATGAGCACTCACTTACTTTATAAGCACTCCCTTACTTTATGAGCAATCCCTTACTTTGTGATCACTCCCTTACTTTATGAGCACTCCCTTACTTTATGAGCACACCCTTACTTTATGAACACTCACTTCCTTTATGAGCACTCCCTTACTTTATGAGCACTCCTTTACTTTATGAGAACACACTTACTTTATGAGTACACCCTTACTTTATGAACACTCCCTTACTTTATGAACACTGCCTTACTTTATGAGCACTCCCTTACTTTATGAACATCTCTTACTTTATGGACACTCCCTTACTTTATGAGCATTCCCTTACTTTATGAGCACTCCTTTACTTTATGAGCACTCCCTTACTTTATGAACACTCTCTTACTTTATGAGCACCCCCTTACTTTATGAACACTCCCTTACTTTATGAGCACTCCCTTACTTTATGAAGATTCCTTTACTTTATGAACACCCCTTAATTTATGAACACTTCCTTACTTTATGAGCACTCCCTTACTTTATGAACACTCCCTTACTTTATGAGCAACCCCATACTTTATGAACACTCCCTTACTTTATGAGCACACCCTTACTTTATGAGCAATCCCTTACTTATGAGCACTCTCTTACTTTATGAGCACTCCCTTACTTCACTCCCTTACTTTATGAGCACTCCATTACTTTATGAGCACTCCCTTACTTTATGAGCACTCCCTTACTTTATGAGCACTCCCTTACTTTATGAACACTCCTTTACTTTATGAGCACTCCGTTACTTTATGTGCACTCCCTTACTTTATGAGCACTCCCTTACTTTATGAGCACTCCCTTACTTTATGAGCACTCCTTTACTTTATGAGCACTCCCTTACTTTATGAGCACTCCCTTACTTTATTAGCACTCCCTTACTTTATGAGCACTCCCTTACTTTATGAGCACTCCCTTACTTTTGAGCACTCCCTTACTTTATGTGCACTCCCTTACTTTATGAGCACTCCCTTACTTTATGAGCACACCCTTACTTTATGAGCACTCCCTTACTTTATGTGCACTCCCTTACTTTATTAGTACTCCCTTACTTTATGAGCACTCCCTTACTTTATGAACACTCCCTTACATTATTAACTGCATTCCCAAACTTTATTAACACACCCTTACTTTATGAACACTCCCTTACTTTATGAGCACACACTTACTTTATGAACACTCCCTTACTTTATGAGCACTCCCTTACTTTATGAGCACTCCCTTACTTTATGAACACTCCCTTACTTTATGAACACTCCCTTACTTTATGAGCACCCCTTACTTTATGGACACTCCCTTACTTTATTAGCACTCCCTTAATTTATGAACACACACTTACTTTATGAGCACCCCTTACTTTATGGACACTCCCTTACTTTATGAGCACTCCCTTACTTTATGAACACTCCCTTACTTTATGAGCACTCCCTTACTTTATGAAGATTCCTTTAATTTATGAACACCCCTTAATTTATGAACACTTCCTTACTTTATGAGCACTCCCTTACTTTATGAACACTCCCTTACTTTATGAGCACCCCCATACTTTATGAACACTCCCTTACTTTATGAGCACACCCTTACTTTATGAGCAATCCCTTACTTATGAGCACTCTCTTACTTTATGAGCACTCCCTTACTTTATAAGCACTCCCTTACTTTATGAGCAATCCCTTACTTTGTGATCACTCCCTTACTTTATGAGCACTCCCTTACTTTATGAGCACACCCTTACTTTATGAACACTCACTTCCTTTATGAGCACTCCCTTACTTTATGAGCACTCCTTTACTTTATGAGAACACACTTACTTTATGAGTACACCCTTACTTTATGAACACTCCCTTACTTTATGAACACTCCCTTACTTTATGAGCACTCCCTTACTATATGAACATCTCTTACTTTATGGACACTCCCTTACTTTATGAGCATTCCCTTACTTTATGAGCACTCCTTTACTTTATGAGCACTCCCTTACTTTATGAACACTCTTACTTTATGAGCACTCCCTTACTTTATGAACACTCCCTTACTTTATGAGCACTCCCTTACTTTATGAAGATTCCTTTACTTTATGAACACCCCTTAATTTATGAACACTTCCTTACTTTATGAGCACTCCCTTACTTTATGAACACTCCCTTACTTTATGAGCAACCCCATACTTTATGAGCACACCCTTACTTTATGAACACTCACTTCCTTTATGAGCACTCCCTTACTTTATGAGCACTCCTTTACTTTATGAGAACACACTTACTTTATGAGTACACCCTTACTTTATGAACACTCCCTTACTTTATGAACACTCCCTTACTTTATGAGCACTCCCTTACTTTATGAACATCTCTTACTTTATGGACACTCCCTTACTTTATGAGCATTCCCTTACTTTATGAGCACTCCTTTACTTTATGAGCACTCCCTTACTTTATGAACACTCTCTTACTTTATGAGCACTCCCTTACTTTATGAACACTCCCTTACTTTATGAGCACTCCCTTACTTTATGAAGATTCCTTTACTTTATGAACACCCCTTAATTTATGAACACTTCCTTACTTTATGAGCACTCCCTTACTTTATGAACACTCCCTTACTTTATGAGCAACCCCATACTTTATGAACACTCCCTTACTTTATGAGCACACCCTTACTTTATGAGCAATCCCTTACTTATGAGCACTCTCTTACTTTATGAGCACTCCCTTACTTTATGAGCACTCCCTTACTTTATGAGCACTCCATTACTTTATGAGCACTCCCTTACTTTATGAGCACTCCCTTACTTTATGAGCACTCCCTTACTTTATGAACACTCCTTTACTTTATGAGCACTCCGTTACTTTATGTGCACTCCCTTACTTTATGAGCACTCCCTTACTTTATGAGCACTCCCTTACTTTATGAGCACTCCCTTACTTTATGAGCACTCCCTTACTTTATGAGCACTCCCTTACTTTATTAGCACTCCCTTACTTTATGAGCACTCCCTTACTTTATGAGCACTCCCTTACTTTTGAGCACTCCCTTACTTTATGTGCACTCCCTTACTTTATGAGCACTCCCTTACTTTATGAGCACACCCTTACTTTATGAGCACTCCCTTACTTTATGTGCACTCCCTTACTTTATTAGTACTCCCTTACTTTATGAGCACTCCCTTACTTTATGAACACTCCCTTACATTATTAACTGCATTCCCAAACTTTATTAACACACCCTTACTTTATGAACACTCCCTTACTTTATGAGCACACACTTACTTTATGAACACTCCCTTACTTTATGAGCACTCCCTTACTTTATGAGCACTCCCTTACTTTATGAACACTCCCTTACTTTATGAACACTCCCTTACTTTATGAGCACCCCTTACTTTATGGACACTCCCTTACTTTATTAGCACTCCCTTAATTTATGAACACACACTTACTTTATGAGCACCCCTTACTTTATGGACACTCCCTTACTTTATGAGCACTCCCTTACTTTATGAACACTCCCTTACTTTATGAGCACTCCCTTACTTTATGAAGATTCCTTTACTTTATGAACACCCCTTAATTTATGAACACTTCCTTACTTTATGAGCACTCCCTTACTTTATGAACACTCCCTTACTTTATGAGCACCCCCATACTTTATGAACACTCCCTTACTTTATGAGCACACCCTTACTTTATGAGCAATCCCTTACTTATGAGCACTCTCTTACTTTATGAGCACTCCCTTACTTTATAAGCACTCCCTTACTTTATGAGCAATCCCTTACTTTGTGATCACTCCCTTACTTTATGAGCACTCCCTTACTTTATGAGCACACCCTTACTTTATGAACACTCACTTCCTTTATGAGCACTCCCTTACTTTATGAGCACTCCTTTACTTTATGAGAACACACTTACTTTATGAGTACACCCTTACTTTATGAACACTCCCTTACTTTATGAACACTCCCTTACTTTATGAGCACTCCCTTACTATATGAACATCTCTTACTTTATGGACACTCCCTTACTTTATGAGCATTCCCTTACTTTATGAGCACTCCTTTACTTTATGAGCACTCCCTTACTTTATGAACACTCTTACTTTATGAGCACTCCCTTACTTTATGAACACTCCCTTACTTTATGAGCACTCCCTTACTTTATGAAGATTCCTTTACTTTATGAACACCCCTTAATTTATGAACACTTCCTTACTTTATGAGCACTCCCTTACTTTATGAACACTCCCTTACTTTATGAGCAACCCCATACTTTATGAACACTCCCTTACTTTATGAGCACACCCTTACTTTATGAGCAATCCCTTACTTATGAGCACTCTCTTACTTTATGAGCACTTCCTTACTTTATGAGAACTCCCTTACTTTATGAGCACTCCATTACTTTATGAGCACTCCCTTACTTTATGAGCACTCCCTTACTTTATGAGCACTCCCTTACTTTATGAACACTCCTTTACTTTATGAGCACTCCGTTACTTTATGAGCACTCCCTTACTTTATGAGCACTCCCTTACTTTATGAGCACTCCCTTACTTTATGAGCACTCCCTTACTTTATGAGCACTCCCTTACTTTATGAGCACTCCCTTACTTTATTAGCACTCCCTTACTTTATGAGCACTCCCTTACTTTATGAGCACTCCCTTACTTTTGAGCACTCCCTTACTTTATGTGCACTCCCTTACTTTATGAGCACTCCCTTACTTTATGAGCACTCCCTTACTTTATGAGCACTCCCTTACTTTATGTGCACTCCCTTACTTTATTAGTACTCCCTTACTTTATGAGCACTCCCTTACTTTATGAACACTCCCTTACATTATTAACTGCATTCCCAAACTTTATTAACACACCCTTACTTTATGAACACTCCCTTACTTTATGAGCACACACTTACTTTATGAACACACCCTTACTTTATGAGCACTCCCTTACTTTATGAGCACTCCCTTACTTTATGAACACTCCCTTACTTTATGAACACTCCCTTACTTTATGAGCACCCCTTACTTTATGGACACTCCCTTACTTTATTAGCACTCCCTTAATTTATGAACACACACTTACTTTATGAGCACCCCTTACTTTATGGACACTCCCTTACTTTATGAGCACTCCCTAACTTTATGAACACTCCCTTACTTTATGAGCACTCCCTTACTTTATGAAGATTCCTTTACTTTATGAACACCCCTTAATTTATGAACACTTCCTTACTTTATGAGCACTCCCTTACTTTATGAACACTCCCTTACTTTATGAGCACCCCCATACTTTATGAACACTCCCTTACTTTATGAGCACACCCTTACTTTATGAGCAATCCCTTACTTATGAGCACTCTCTTACTTTATGAGCACTCCCTTACTTTTTGAGCACTCCCTTACTTTATGAGCACTCCATTACTTTATGAGCACTCCCTTACTTTATGAGCACTCCCTTACTTTATGAGCACTCCCTTACTTTATGAACACTCCTTTACTTTATGAGCACTCCGTTACTTTATGAGCACTCCCTTACTTTATGAGCACTCCCTTACTTTATGAGCACTCCCTTACTTTATGAGCACTCCCTTACTTTATGAGCACTCCCTTACTTTATGAGCACTCCCTTACTTTATTAGCACTCCCTTACTTTATGAGCACTCCCTTACTTTATGAGCACTCCCTTACTTTATGAGCACTCCCTTACTTTATGAGCACTCCCTTACTTTATTAGCACTCCCTTACTTTATGAGCACTCCCTTACTTTATGAGCACTCCCTTACTTTTGAGCACTCCCTTACTTTATGTGCACTCCCTTACTTTATGAGCACTCCCTTACTTTATGAGCACACCCTTACTTTATGAGCACTCCCTTACTTTATGTGCACTCCCTTACTTTATTAGTACTCCCTTACTTTATGAGCACTCCCTTACTTTATGAACACTCCCTTACATTATTAACTGCATTCCCAAACTTTATTAACACACCCTTACTTTATGAACACTCCCTTACTTTATGAGCACACACTTACTTTATGAACACTCCCTTACTTTATGAGCACTCCCTTACTTTATGAGCACTCCCTTACTTTATGAACACTCCCTTACTTTATGAACACTCCCTTACTTTATGAGCACCCCTTACTTTATGGACACTCCCTTACTTTATTAGCACTCCCTTAATTTATGAACACACACTTACTTTATGAGCACCCCTTACTTTATGGACACTCCCTTACTTTATGAGCACTCCCTTACTTTATGAACACTCCCTTACTTTATGAGCACTCCCTTACTTTATGAAGATTCCTTTACTTTATGAACACCCCTTAATTTATGAACACTTCCTTACTTTATGAGCACTCCCTTACTTTATGAACACTCCCTTACTTTATGAGCACCCCCATACTTTATGAACACTCCCTTACTTTATGAGCACACCCTTACTTTATGAGCAATCCCTTACTTATGAGCACTCTCTTACTTTATGAGCACTCCCTTACTTTATAAGCACTCCCTTACTTTATGAGCAATCCCTTACTTTGTGATCACTCCCTTACTTTATGAGCACTCCCTTACTTTATGAGCACACCCTTACTTTATGAACACTCACTTCCTTTATGAGCACTCCCTTACTTTATGAGCACTCCTTTACTTTATGAGAACACACTTACTTTATGAGTACACCCTTACTTTATGAACACTCCCTTACTTTATGAACACTCCCTTACTTTATGAGCACTCCCTTACTATATGAACATCTCTTACTTTATGGACACTCCCTTACTTTATGAGCATTCCCTTACTTTATGAGCACTCCTTTACTTTATGAGCACTCCCTTACTTTATGAACACTCTTACTTTATGAGCACTCCCTTACTTTATGAACACTCCCTTACTTTATGAGCACTCCCTTACTTTATGAAGATTCCTTTACTTTATGAACACCCCTTAATTTATGAACACTTCCTTACTTTATGAGCACTCCCTTACTTTATGAACACTCCCTTACTTTATGAGCAACCCCATACTTTATGAACACTCCCTTACTTTATGAGCACACCCTTACTTTATGAGCAATCCCTTACTTATGAGCACTCTCTTACTTTATGAGCACTTCCTTACTTTATGAGCACTCCCTTACTTTATGAGCACTCCATTACTTTATGAGCACTCCCTTACTTTATGAGCACTCCCTTACTTTATGAGCACTCCCTTACTTTATGAACACTCCTTTACTTTATGAGCACTCCGTTACTTTATGAGCACTCCCTTACTTTATGAGCACTCCCTTACTTTATGAGCACTCCCTTACTTTATGAGCACTCCCTTACTTTATGAGCACTCCCTTACTTTATGAGCACTCCCTTACTTTATTAGCACTCCCTTACTTTATGAGCACTCCCTTACTTTATGAGCACTCCCTTACTTTTGAGCACTCCCTTACTTTATGTGCACTCCCTTACTTTATGAGCACTCCCTTACTTTATGAGCACTCCCTTACTTTATGAGCACTCCCTTACTTTATGTGCACTCCCTTACTTTATTAGTACTCCCTTACTTTATGAGCACTCCCTTACTTTATGAACACTCCCTTACATTATTAACTGCATTCCCAAACTTTATTAACACACCCTTACTTTATGAACACTCCCTTACTTTATGAGCACACACTTACTTTATGAACACACCCTTACTTTATGAGCACTCCCTTACTTTATGAGCACTCCCTTACTTTATGAACACTCCCTTACTTTATGAACACTCCCTTACTTTATGAGCACCCCTTACTTTATGGACACTCCCTTACTTTATTAGCACTCCCTTAATTTATGAACACACACTTACTTTATGAGCACCCCTTACTTTATGGACACTCCCTTACTTTATGAGCACTCCCTAACTTTATGAACACTCCCTTACTTTATGAGCACTCCCTTACTTTATGAAGATTCCTTTACTTTATGAACACCCCTTAATTTATGAACACTTCCTTACTTTATGAGCACTCCCTTACTTTATGAACACTCCCTTACTTTATGAGCACCCCCATACTTTATGAACACTCCCTTACTTTATGAGCACACCCTTACTTTATGAGCAATCCCTTACTTATGAGCACTCTCTTACTTTATGAGCACTCCCTTACTTTTTGAGCACTCCCTTACTTTATGAGCACTCCATTACTTTATGAGCACTCCCTTACTTTATGAGCACTCCCTTACTTTATGAGCACTCCCTTACTTTATGAACACTCCTTTACTTTATGAGCACTCCGTTACTTTATGAGCACTCCCTTACTTTATGAGCACTCCCTTACTTTATGAGCACTCCCTTACTTTATGAGCACTCCCTTACTTTATGAGCACTCCCTTACTTTATGAGCACTCCCTTACTTTATTAGCACTCCCTTACTTTATGAGCACTCCCTTACTTTATGAGCACTCCCTTACTTTTGAGCACTCCCTTACTTTATGTGCACTCCCTTACTTTATGAGCACTCCCTTACTTTATGAGCACTCCCTAACTTTATGAGCACTCCCTTACTTTATGTGCACTCCCTTACTTTATTAGCACTCCCTTACTTTATGAGCACTCCCTTACTTTATGAACACTCCCTTACATTATTAACTGCATTCCCAAACTTTATTAACACACCCTTACTTTATGAACACTCCCTTACTTTATGAGCACACACTTACTTTATGAACACTCCCTTACTTTATGAGCACTACCTTACTTTATGAGCACTCCCTTACTTTATGAACACTCCCTTACTTTATGAACACTCCCTTACTTTATGAGCACCCCTTACTTTATGGACACTCCCTTACTTTATTAGCACTCCCTTAATTTATGAACACACACTTACTTTATGAGCACCCCTTACTTTATGGACACTTCCTTACTTTATGAGCACTCCCTTACTTTATGAACACTCCCTTACTTTATGAGCACTTCCTTACTTTATGAGTGTGCACTTACTTAATGAACACTCCCTTACTTTATGAACACTCCCTTACTTTATGAGCACTCCCTTACTTTATGAACAAACCCTTACTTTAAGAGCACGCCCTTACTTTATGAGCACTCCCTTACTTTATGAGCACTCCCTTACTTTATGAACACTCCCTTACTTTATGAGCATTCCCAAACTTTATTAACACTCCCTTACTTTATGAGCACTTCCTAACTTTATGAGTACTCCCTTACTTTATGAACACTCCCTTACTTTATGAGCACACACTTACTTTATGATCACTCCCTTACTTTATGAGCACTCCCTTACTTTATGAGCACTCCCTTACTTTATGAGCACTCCCTTACTTTATGAACACTCCCTTACTTTATGAGCACTCACTTACTTTATAAGCACTCCCTAACTTTATGAGCAATCCCTTACTTTGTGATCACTCCCTTACTTTATGAGCAATCCCTTACTTTGTGATCACTCCCTTACTTTATGAGCACACCCTTACTTTATGAACACTCACTTCCTTTATGAGCACTCCCTTACTTTATGAGCACTCCCTTACTTTATGAGCACACACTTACTTTATGAGTACACCCTTACTTATGAACACTCCCTTACTTTATGAACACTCCCTTACTTTATGAGCACTCCCTTACTTTATGAACATCTCTTACTTTATGGACACTCCCTTACTTTATGAGCATTCCCTTACTTTATGAGCACTCCTTTACTTTATGAGCACTCCCTTACTTTATGAACACTCTCTTACTTTATGAGCACTCCCTTACTTTATGAACACTCCCTTACTTTATGAGCACTCCCTTACTTTATGAAGATTCCTTTACTTTATGAACACCCCTTAATTTATGAACACTTCCTTACTTTATGAGCACTCCCTTACTTTATGAACACTCCCTTACTTTATGAGCACCCCCATACTTTATGAACACTCCCTTACTTTATGAGCACTCCCTTACTTTATGAGCACTGCCTTACTTTATGAGCACTCCCAGAATTTATGAGCACTCCCATAGTTTATGAGCAATCCCTTACTTTATGAGCACTCCCTTACTTTATGAGCGCCCCCTTAGTTTATGAGCACTCCCTTACTTTATGAGCACTCTCTTACTTTATGAACACTCCCTTACTTTATGAACACTCCCTTACTTTATGAGCACCCCTTACTATATGCTTACTTTATGAGCACTCCCTTACTTTATGAGCACACACTTACTTTATGAACACTCCCTTACTTTATGAGCACTCCCTTACTTTATGAGCACCCCTTACTTTATGGACACTCCCTTACTTTATGAGCACTCCCTTACTTTATGAGCACACACTTACTTTATTAACACTCCCTTACTTTATGAGCACTCCCTTACTTTATGAACACTCTCTTACTTTATGGACACTCCCTTACTTTATGAGCACTCCTTTACTTTATGAGAACACACTTACTTTATGAGTACACCCTTACTTTATGAACACTCCCTTACTTTATGAACACTCCCTTACTTTATGAGCACTCCCTTACTTTATGAACATCTCTTACTTTATGGACACTCCCTTACTTTATGAGCATTCCCTTACTTTATGAGCACTCCTTTACTTTATGAGCACTCCCTTACTTTATGAACACTCTCTTACTTTATGAGCACTCCCTTACTTTATGAACACTCCCTTACTTTATGAGCACTCCCTTACTTTATGAAGATTCCTTTACTTTATGAACACCCCTTAATTTATGAACACTTCCTTACTTTATGAGCACTCCCTTACTTTATGAACACTCCCTTACTTTATGAGCAACCCCATACTTTATGAACACTCCCTTACTTTATGAGCACACCCTTACTTTATGAGCAATCCCTTACTTATGAGCACTCTCTTACTTTATGAGCACTCCCTTACTTTATGAGCACTCCCTTACTTTATGAGCACTCCATTACTTTATGAGCACTCCCTTACTTTATGAGCACTCCCTTACTTTATGAGCACTCCCTTACTTTATGAACACTCCTTTACTTTATGAGCACTCCGTTACTTTATGTGCACTCCCTTACTTTATGAGCACTCCCTTACTTTATGAGCACTCCCTTACTTTATGAGCACTCCCTTACTTTATGAGCACTCCCTTACTTTATGAGCACTCCCTTACTTTATTAGCACTCCCTTACTTTATGAGCACTCCCTTACTTTATGAGCACTCCCTTACTTTTGAGCACTCCCTTACTTTATGTGCACTCCCTTACTTTATGAGCACTCCCTTACTTTATGAGCACACCCTTACTTTATGAGCACTCCCTTACTTTATGTGCACTCCCTTACTTTATTAGTACTCCCTTACTTTATGAGCACTCCCTTACTTTATGAACACTCCCTTACATTATTAACTGCATTCCCAAACTTTATTAACACACCCTTACTTTATGAACACTCCCTTACTTTATGAGCACACACTTACTTTATGAACACTCCCTTACTTTATGAGCACTCCCTTACTTTATGAGCACTCCCTTACTTTATGAACACTCCCTTACTTTATGAACACTCCCTTACTTTATGAGCACCCCTTACTTTATGGACACTCCCTTACTTTATTAGCACTCCCTTAATTTATGAACACACACTTACTTTATGAGCACCCCTTACTTTATGGACACTCCCTTACTTTATGAGCACTCCCTTACTTTATGAACACTCCCTTACTTTATGAGCACTCCCTTACTTTATGAAGATTCCTTTACTTTATGAACACCCCTTAATTTATGAACACTTCCTTACTTTATGAGCACTCCCTTACTTTATGAACACTCCCTTACTTTATGAGCACCCCCATACTTTATGAACACTCCCTTACTTTATGAGCACACCCTTACTTTATGAGCAATCCCTTACTTATGAGCACTCTCTTACTTTATGAGCACTCCCTTACTTTATAAGCACTCCCTTACTTTATGAGCAATCCCTTACTTTGTGATCACTCCCTTACTTTATGAGCACTCCCTTACTTTATGAGCACACCCTTACTTTATGAACACTCACTTCCTTTATGAGCACTCCCTTACTTTATGAGCACTCCTTTACTTTATGAGAACACACTTACTTTATGAGTACACCCTTACTTTATGAACACTCCCTTACTTTATGAACACTCCCTTACTTTATGAGCACTCCCTTACTATATGAACATCTCTTACTTTATGGACACTCCCTTACTTTATGAGCATTCCCTTACTTTATGAGCACTCCTTTACTTTATGAGCACTCCCTTACTTTATGAACACTCTTACTTTATGAGCCCTCCCTTACTTTATGAACACTCCCTTACTTTATGAGCACTCCCTTACTTTATGAAGATTCCTTTACTTTATGAACACCCCTTAATTTATGAACACTTCCTTACTTTATGAGCACTCCCTTACTTTATGAACACTCCCTTACTTTATGAGCAACCCCATACTTTATGAACACTCCCTTACTTTATGAGCACACCCTTACTTTATGAGCAATCCCTTACTTATGAGCACTCTCTTACTTTATGAGCACTCCCTTACTTTATGAGCACTCCCTTACTTTATGAGCACTCCATTACTTTATGAGCACTCCCTTACTTTATGAGCACTCCCTTACTTTATGAGCACTCCCTTACTTTATGAACACTCCTTTACTTTATGAGCACTCCGTTACTTTATGAGCACTCCCTTACTTTATGAGCACTCCCTTACTTTATGAGCACTCCCTTACTTTATGAGCACTCCCTTACTTTATGAGCACTCCCTTACTTTATGAGCACTCCCTTACTTTATTAGCACTCCCTTACTTTATGAGCACTCCCTTACTTTATGAGCACTCCCTTACTTTTGAGCACTCCCTTACTTTATGTGCACTCCCTTACTTTATGAGCACTCCCTTACTTTATGAGCACTCCCTTACTTTATGAGCACTCCCTTACTTTATGTGCACTCCCTTACTTTATTAGTACTCCCTTACTTTATTAGCACTCCCTTACTTTATGAACACTCCCTTACATTATTAACTGCATTCCCAAACTTTATTAACACACCCTTACTTTATGAACACTCCCTTACTTTATGAGCACACACTTACTTTATGAACACACCCTTACTTTATGAGCACTCCCTTACTTTATGAGCACTCCCTTACTTTATGAACACTCCCTTACTTTATGAACACTCCCTTACTTTATGAGCACCCCTTACTTTATGGACACTCCCTTACTTTATTAGCACTCCCTTAATTTATGAACACACACTTACTTTATGAGCACCCCTTACTTTATGGACACTCCCTTACTTTATGAGCACTCCCTAACTTTATGAACACTCCCTTACTTTATGAGCACTCCCTTACTTTATGAAGATTCCTTTACTTTATGAACACCCCTTAATTTATGAACACTTCCTTACTTTATGAGCACTCCCTTACTTTATGAACACTCCCTTACTTTATGAGCACCCCCATACTTTATGAACACTCCCTTACTTTATGAGCACACCCTTACTTTATGAGCAATCCCTTACTTATGAGCACTCTCTTACTTTATGAGCACTCCCTTACTTTTTGAGCACTCCCTTACTTTATGAGCACTCCATTACTTTATGAGCACTCCCTTACTTTATGAGCACTCCCTTACTTTATGAGCACTCCCTTACTTTATGAACACTCCTTTACTTTATGAGCACTCCGTTACTTTATGAGCACTCCCTTACTTTATGAGCACTCCCTTACTTTATGAGCACTCCCTTACTTTATGAGCACTCCCTTACTTTATGAGCACTCCCTTACTTTATGAGCACTCCCTTACTTTATTAGCACTCCCTTACTTTATGAGCACTCCCTTACTTTATGAGCACTCCCTTACTTTTGAGCACTCCCTTACTTTATGTGCACTCCCTTACTTTATGAGCACTCCCTTACTTTATGAGCACTCCCTAACTTTATGAGCACTCCCTTACTTTATGAGCACTCCCTTACTTTATGAACACTCCCTTACATTATTAACTGCATTCCCAAACTTTATTAACACACCCTTACTTTATGAACTCTCCCTTACTTTATGAGCACACACTTACTTTATGAACACTCCCTTACTTTATGAGCACTACCTTACTTTATGAGCACTCCCTTACTTTATGAACACTCCCTTACTTTATGAACACTCCCTTACTTTATGAGCACCCCTTACTTTATGGACACTCCCTTACTTTATTAGCACTCCCTTAATTTATGAACACACACTTACTTTATGAGCACCCCTTACTTTATGGACACTTCCTTACTTTATGAGCACTCCCTTACTTTATGAACACTCCCTTACTTTATGAGCACTTCCTTACTTTATGAGTGTGCACTTACTTAATGAACACTCCCTTACTTTATGAACACTCCCTTACTTTATGAGCACTCCCTTACTTTATGAACAAACCCTTACTTTAAGAGCACTCCCTTACTTTATGAGCACTCCCTTACTTTATGAGCACTCCCTTACTTTATGAACACTCCCTTACTTTATGAGCATTCCCAAACTTTATTAACACTCCCTTACTTTATGAGCACTTCCTAACTTTATGAGTACTCCCTTACTTTATGAACACTCCCTTACTTTATGAGCACACACTTACTTTATGATCACTCCCTTACTTTATGAGCACTCCCTTACTTTATGAGCACTCCCTTACTTTATGAGCACTCCCTTACTTTATGAACACTCCCTTACTTTATGAGCACTCACTTACTTTATAAGCACTCCCTAACTTTATGAGCAATCCCTTACTTTGTGATCACTCCCTTACTTTATGAGCAATCCCTTACTTTGTGATCACTCCCTTACTTTATGAGCACACCCTTACTTTATGAACACTCACTTCCTTTATGAGCACTCCCTTACTTTATGAGCACTCCCTTACTTTATGAGCACACACTTACTTTAGGAGTACACCCTTACTTATGAACACTCCCTTACTTTATGAACACTCCCTTACTTTATGAGCACTCCCTTACTTTATGAACATCTCTTACTTTATGGACACTCCCTTACTTTATGAGCATTCCCTTACTTTATGAGCACTCCTTTACTTTATGAGCACTCCCTTACTTTATGAACACTCTCTTACTTTATGAGCACTCCCTTACTTTATGAACACTCCCTTACTTTATGAGCACTCCCTTACTTTATGAAGATTCCTTTACTTTATGAACACCCCTTAATTTATGAACACTTCCTTACTTTATGAGCACTCCCTTACTTTATGAACACTCCCTTACTTTATGAGCACCCCCATACTTTATGAACACTCCCTTACTTTATGAGCACTCCCTTACTTTATGAGCACTGCCTTACTTTATGAGCACTCCCAGAATTTATGAGCACTCCCATAGTTTATGAGCAATCCCTTACTTTATGAGCACTCCCTTGCTTTATGAGCGCCCCCTTAGTTTATGAGCACTCCCTTACTTTATGAGCACTCTCTTACTTTATGAACACTCCCTTACTTTATGAACACTCCCTTACTTTATGAGCACCCCTTACTATATGCTTACTTTATGAGCACTCCCTTACTTTATGAGCACACACTTACTTTATGAACACTCCCTTACTTTATGAGCACTCCCTTACTTTATGAGCACCCCTTACTTTATGGACACTCCCTTACTTTATGAGCACTCCCTTACTTTATGAGCACACACTTACTTTATTAACACTCCCTTACTTTATGAGCACTCCCTTACTTTATGAACACTCTCTTACTTTATGGACACTCCCTTACTTTATGAGCACTCCCTTACTTTATGAAGATTCCTTTACTTTATGAACACCCCTTAATTTATGAACACTTCCTTACTTTATGAGCACTCCCTTACTTTATGAACACTCCCTTACTTTATGAGCACCCCCATACTTTATGAACACTCCCTTACTTTATGAGCACACCCTTACTTTATGAGCAATCCCTTACTTATGAGCACTCTCTTACTTTATGAGCACTCCCTTACTTTATGAGCACTCCCTTACTTTATGAGCACTCCATTACTTTATGAGCACTCCCTTACTTTATGAGCACTCCCTTACTTTATGAGCACTCCCTTACTTTATGAACACTCCTTTACTTTATGAGCACTCCGTTACTTTATGAGCACTCCCTTACTTTATGAGCACTCCCTTACTTTATGAGCACTCCCTTACTTTATGAGCACTCCCTTACTTTATGAGCACTCCCTTACTTTATGAGCACTCCCTTACTTTATTAGCACTCCCTTACTTTATGAGCACTACCTTACTTTATGAGCACTCCCTTACTTTTGAGCACTCCCTTACTTTATGTGCACTCCCTTACTTTATGAGCACTCCCTTACTTTATGAGCACTCCCTTACTTTATGAGCACTCCCTTACTTTATGTGCACTCCCTTACTTTATTAGCACTCCCTTACTTTATGAGCACTCCCTTACTTTATGAACACTCCCTTACATTATTAACTGCATTCCCAAACTTTATTAACACACCCTTACTTTATGAACACTCCCTTACTTTATGAGCACACACTTACTTTATGAACACTCCCTTACTTTATGAGCACTCCCTTACTTTATGAGCACTCCCTTACTTTATGAACACTCCCTTACTTTATGAACACTCCCTTACTTTATGAGCACCCCTTACTTTATGGACACTCCCTTACTTTATTAGCACTCCCTTAATTTATGAACACACACTTACTTTATGAGCACCCCTTACTTTATGGACAATCTCTTACTTTATGAGCACTCCCTTACTTTATGAACACTCCCTTACTTTATGAGCACTTCCTTACTTTATGAGTGTGCACTTACTTAATGAACACTCCCTTACTTTATGAACACTCCCTTACTTTATTAGCACTCCCTTACTTTATGAACAAACCCTTACTTTAAGAGCACTCCCTTACTTTATGAGCACTCCCTTACTTTATGAGCACTCCCTTACTTTATGAACACTCCCTTACTTTATGAGCATTCCCAAACTTTATTAACACTCCCTTACTTTATGAGCACTCCCTAACTTTATGAGTACTCCCTTACTTTATGAACACTCCCTTACTTTATGAGCACACACTTACTTTATGATCACTCCCTTACTTTATGAGCACTCCCTTACTTTATGAGCACTCCCTTACTTTATGAGCACTCCCTTACTTTATGAACACTCCCTTACTTTATGAGCACTCCCTTACTATATGAACATCTCTTACTTTATGGACACTCCCTTACTTTATGAGCATTCCCTTACTTTATGAGCACTCCTTTACTTTATGAGCACTCCCTTACTTTATGAACACTCTTACTTTATGAGCACTCCCTTACTTTATGAACACTCCCTTACTTTATGAGCACTCCCTTACTTTATGAAGATTCCTTTACTTTATGAACACCCCTTAATTTATGAACACTTCCTTACTTTATGAGCACTCCCTTACTTTATGAACACTCCCTTACTTTATGAGCAACCCCATACTTTATGAACACTCCCTTACTTTATGAGCACACCCTTACTTTATGAGCAATCCCTTACTTATGAGCACTCTCTTACTTTATGAGCACTCCCTTACTTTATGAGCACTCCCTTACTTTATGAGCACTCCATTACTTTATGAGCACTCCCTTACTTTATGAGCACTCCCTTACTTTATGAGCACTCCCTTACTTTATGAACACTCCTTTACTTTATGAGCACTCCGTTACTTTATGAGCACTCCCTTACTTTATGAGCACTCCCTTACTTTATGAGCACTCCCTTACTTTATGAGCACTCCCTTACTTTATGAGCACTCCCTTACTTTATGAGCACTCCCTTACTTTATTAGCACTCCCTTACTTTATGAGCACTCCCTTACTTTATGAGCACTCCCTTACTTTTGAGCACTCCCTTACTTTATGTGCACTCCCTTACTTTATGAGCACTCCCTTACTTTATGAGCACTCCCTTACTTTATGAGCACTCCCTTACTTTATGTGCACTCCCTTACTTTATTAGTACTCCCTTACTTTATGAGCACTCCCTTACTTTATGAACACTCCCTTACATTATTAACTGCATTCCCAAACTTTATTAACACACCCTTACTTTATGAACACTCCCTTACTTTATGAGCACACACTTACTTTATGAACACACCCTTACTTTATGAGCACTCCCTTACTTTATGAGCACTCCCTTACTTTATGAACACTCCCTTACTTTATGAACACTCCCTTACTTTATGAGCACCCCTTACTTTATGGACACTCCCTTACTTTATTAGCACTCCCTTAATTTATGAACACACACTTACTTTATGAGCACCCCTTACTTTATGGACACTCCCTTACTTTATGAGCACTCCCTAACTTTATGAACACTCCCTTACTTTATGAGCACTCCCTTACTTTATGAAGATTCCTTTACTTTATGAACACCCCTTAATTTATGAACACTTCCTTACTTTATGAGCACTCCCTTACTTTATGAACACTCCCTTACTTTATGAGCACCCCCATACTTTATGAACACTCCCTTACTTTATGAGCACACCCTTACTTTATGAGCAATCCCTTACTTATGAGCACTCTCTTACTTTATGAGCACTCCCTTACTTTTTGAGCACTCCCTTACTTTATGAGCACTCCATTACTTTATGAGCACTCCCTTACTTTATGAGCACTCCCTTACTTTATGAGCACTCCCTTACTTTATGAACACTCCTTTACTTTATGAGCACTCCGTTACTTTATGAGCACTCCCTTACTTTATGAGCACTCCCTTACTTTATGAGCACTCCCTTACTTTATGAGCACTCCCTTACTTTATGAGCACTCCCTTACTTTATGAGCACTCCCTTACTTTATTAGCACTCCCTTACTTTATGAGCACTCCCTTACTTTATGAGCACTCCCTTACTTTTGAGCACTCCCTTACTTTATGTGCACTCCCTTACTTTATGAGCACTCCCTTACTTTATGAGCACTCCCTAACTTTATGAGCACTCCCTTACTTTATGAGCACTCCCTTACTTTATGAACACTCCCTTACATTATTAACTGCATTCCCAAACTTTATTAACACACCCTTACTTTATGAACTCTCCCTTACTTTATGAGCACACACTTACTTTATGAACACTCCCTTACTTTATGAGCACTACCTTACTTTATGAGCACTCCCTTACTTTATGAACACTCCCTTACTTTATGAACACTCCCTTACTTTATGAGCACCCCTTACTTTATGGACACTCCCTTACTTTATTAGCACTCCCTTAATTTATGAACACACACTTACTTTATGAGCACCCCTTACTTTATGGACACTTCCTTACTTTATGAGCACTCCCTTACTTTATGAACACTCCCTTACTTTATGAGCACTTCCTTACTTTATGAGTGTGCACTTACTTAATGAACACTCCCTTACTTTATGAACACTCCCTTACTTTATGAGCACTCCCTTACTTTATGAACAAACCCTTACTTTAAGAGCACTCCCTTACTTTATGAGCACTCCCTTACTTTATGAGCACTCCCTTACTTTATGAACACTCCCTTACTTTATGAGCATTCCCAAACTTTATTAACACTCCCTTACTTTATGAGCACTTCCTAACTTTATGAGTACTCCCTTACTTTATGAACACTCCCTTACTTTATGAGCACACACTTACTTTATGATCACTCCCTTACTTTATGAGCACTCCCTTACTTTATGAGCACTCCCTTACTTTATGAGCACTCCCTTACTTTATGAACACTCCCTTACTTTATGAGCACTCACTTACTTTATAAGCACTCCCTAACTTTATGAGCAATCCCTTACTTTGTGATCACTCCCTTACTTTATGAGCAATCCCTTACTTTGTGATCACTCCCTTACTTTATGAGCACACCCTTACTTTATGAACACTCACTTCCTTTATGAGCACTCCCTTACTTTATGAGCACTCCCTTACTTTATGAGCACACACTTACTTTAGGAGTACACCCTTACTTATGAACACTCCCTTACTTTATGAACACTCCCTTACTTTATGAGCACTCCCTTACTTTATGAACATCTCTTACTTTATGGACACTCCCTTACTTTATGAGCATTCCCTTACTTTATGAGCACTCCTTTACTTTATGAGCACTCCCTTACTTTATGAACACTCTCTTACTTTATGAGCACTCCCTTACTTTATGAACACTCCCTTACTTTATGAGCACTCCCTTACTTTATGAAGATTCCTTTACTTTATGAACACCCCTTAATTTATGAACACTTCCTTACTTTATGAGCACTCCCTTACTTTATGAACACTCCCTTACTTTATGAGCACCCCCATACTTTATGAACACTCCCTTACTTTATGAGCACTCCCTTACTTTATGAGCACTGCCTTACTTTATGAGCACTCCCAGAATTTATGAGCACTCCCATAGTTTATGAGCAATCCCTTACTTTATGAGCACTCCCTTACTTTATGAGCGCCCCCTTAGTTTATGAGCACTCCCTTACTTTATGAGCACTCTCTTACTTTATGAACACTCCCTTACTTTATGAACACTCCCTTACTTTATGAGCACCCCTTACTATATGCTTACTTTATGAGCACTCCCTTACTTTATGAGCACACACTTACTTTATGAACACTCCCTTACTTTATGAGCACTCCCTTACTTTATGAGCACCCCTTACTTTATGGACACTCCCTTACTTTATGAGCACTCCCTTACTTTATGAGCACACACTTACTTTATTAACACTCCCTTACTTTATGAGCACTCCCTTACTTTATGAACACTCTCTTACTTTATGGACACTCCCTTACTTTATGAGCACTCCCTTACTTTATGAAGATTCCTTTACTTTATGAACACCCCTTAATTTATGAACACTTCCTTACTTTATGAGCACTCCCTTACTTTATGAACACTCCCTTACTTTATGAGCACCCCCATACTTTATGAACACTCCCTTACTTTATGAGCACACCCTTACTTTATGAGCAATCCCTTACTTATGAGCACTCTCTTACTTTATGAGCACTCCCTTACTTTATGAGCACTCCCTTACTTTATGAGCACTCCATTACTTTATGAGCACTCCCTTACTTTATGAGCACTCCCTTACTTTATGAGCACTCCCTTACTTTATGAACACTCCTTTACTTTATGAGCACTCCGTTACTTTATGAGCACTCCCTTACTTTATGAGCACTCCCTTACTTTATGAGCACTCCCTTACTTTATGAGCACTCCCTTACTTTATGAGCACTCCCTTACTTTATGAGCACTCCCTTACTTTATTAGCACTCCCTTACTTTATGAGCACTACCTTACTTTATGAGCACTCCCTTACTTTTGAGCACTCCCTTACTTTATGTGCACTCCCTTACTTTATGAGCACTCCCTTACTTTATGAGCACTCCCTTACTTTATGAGCACTCCCTTACTTTATGTGCACTCCCTTACTTTATTAGCACTCCCTTACTTTATGAGCACTCCCTTACTTTATGAACACTCCCTTACATTATTAACTGCATTCCCAAACTTTATTAACACACCCTTACTTTATGAACACTCCCTTACTTTATGAGCACACACTTACTTTATGAACACTCCCTTACTTTATGAGCACTCCCTTACTTTATGAGCACTCCCTTACTTTATGAACACTCCCTTACTTTATGAACACTCCCTTACTTTATGAGCACCCCTTACTTTATGGACACTCCCTTACTTTATTAGCACTCCCTTAATTTATGAACACACACTTACTTTATGAGCACCCCTTACTTTATGGACAATCTCTTACTTTATGAGCACTCCCTTACTTTATGAACACTCCCTTACTTTATGAGCACTTCCTTACTTTATGAGTGTGCACTTACTTAATGAACACTCCCTTACTTTATGAACACTCCCTTACTTTATTAGCACTCCCTTACTTTATGAACAAACCCTTACTTTAAGAGCACTCCCTTACTTTATGAGCACTCCCTTACTTTATGAGCACTCCCTTACTTTATGAACACTCCCTTACTTTATGAGCATTCCCAAACTTTATTAACACTCCCTTACTTTATGAGCACTCCCTAACTTTATGAGTACTCCCTTACTTTATGAACACTCCCTTACTTTATGAGCACACACTTACTTTATGATCACTCCCTTACTTTATGAGCACTCCCTTACTTTATGAGCACTCCCTTACTTTATGAGCACTCACTCACTTACTTTATGAGCACTCCCTGACTTTATGAGCACTCCCTTACTTTGTGATCACTCCCTTACTTTATGAGCACACCCTTACTTTATGAACACTCACTTCCTTTATGAGCACTCCCTTACTTTATGAGCACTCCCTTACTTTATGAGCACACACTTACTTTATGAGCACTCCCTTACTTTATGAACACTCTCTTACTTTATGGACACTCCCTTACTTTATGAGCACTCCCTTACTTTATGAGCACTCCTTTACTTTATGAGCACTCCCTTACTTTATGAACACTCTCTTACTTTATGAGCACTCCCTTACTTTATGAACACTCCCTTACTTTATGAGCACTCCCTTACTTTATGAACATTCCCTTGCTTTATGAACACCCCTTAATTTATGAACACTTCCTTACTTTATGAGCACTCCCTTACTTTATGAACACTCCCTTACTTTATGAGCACCCCCATACTTTATGAACACTCCCTTACTTTATGAGCACTCCCTTACTTTATGAGCACTCCCTTACTTTATGAGCACTCCCTTACTTTATGAGCACACCCTTACTTTATGAGCACTCCCTTACTTTATGAGCACTCCCTTACTTTATGAGCACTCCCTTACTTTATTAGCACTCCCTTACTTTATGAGCACTCCCTTACTTTATGAGCACTCCCTTACTTTATGAGCACTCCCTTACTTTATGTGCACTCCCTTACTTTATGAGCACTCCCTTACTTTAAGAGCAATCCCTTACTTTATGAGCACTCCCTTACTTTATTTGCACTCCCTTACTTTATTAGCACTCCCTTACTTTATGAGCACTCCCTTACTTTATGAACACACCCTTACTTTACGAGCACTCCCTTACTTTATGAGCACTCCCTTACTTTATGAGCACTCCCTTACTTTATGAACACTCCCTTACATTATTAACAGCATTCCCAAACTATATTAACACACCCTTACTTTATGAGCACACCCTTACTTTATGAACACTCCCTTACTTTATGAGCACACACTTACTTTATGAACACTCCCTTATTTTATGAGCACTCACTTACTTTATGAACACTCCCTTACTTTATGATCACCCCTTACTTTATGGAAACTCCCTTACTTTATTAGCACTCCCTTACTTTATGAGCACACACTTACTTTATGAACACTCCCTTACTTTATGAGCACTCCCTTACTTTATGAGCACTGCCTTACTTTATGAGCACTCCCTTACTTTATGTACACTCCCTTACTTTATGAACACTCCCTTACTTTATGAGCACCTCTTACTTTATGGACACTCCCTTACTTTATGAGCACTTCCTTACTTTATGAGTGTGCACTTACTTATCCGTCTCACCGCCATATCCGCCATATGGCGGAGTTGTAAATGACTGCGACAAAAACAAATATATAAAATCGTTAGTTTTAGCTATGCATGTGCTAAATATACTTGGGAATGTCCCTTGCTTTGCTAGAGCTGGAATTAAAATAGCTGAGGTATAGTGCCTAGGTAACCAAGGTATTCGTGTCGTCAAACTCAGCTGATCGATAAAAAAATGGCTTCTAGACTAAATTGGACGATGTTTTGGCAATGCTGGATAACGACGAATTCGGTCTGTCTGAGGTTGAAAGCAGTGATGAGGAAGGAGAAGGGCCTACAACGGAGAACAAACTAGAGATCCTGAAGAGCTAGCAACTCTGAATGACATCGTAGATTCAGAACCTTTTTTTGCCAGTCCAGAGATAGTAGCGCTGATTTGCGTAGGGATCCAGGTCTTGAGACTGACGATGGTGAAGAACAGTAACAAGATGTCCCAGGAAAATAAATAGCCATACATGTAAGATCCTTTAGCATTACTGCTTTTTTTCTGACTTGTATAAAAAATAGCATTTACCTGGGTACTTCGCGGGTACTAGCTATCCATCTATATAGCTATAATAATATAAAGCTAGTAGGTAGTTAGTTAGCTATGGTTTCTAATTATCTGCTCTAGTAAAATATGACACTGTCATTTTATTATATTTACATCATGATGTAATCTCTGTCCATATTCTGCCTAAAAATACAATCAAAACAAACAATCAAATGTTATAATGATATTCATCGTATGTGGTCAGTTGCTAGGAAACCTACAGTTGACCACAATGTTTGTCAACACCAATGCTATAACATCAACCATGGTTGCTAGGGACATTTGTGCACTCCTGGTTGAATATAAAATATTATGTAAAATAACGTCACTATTTTTAAAAAGTGCTGTGTAAATCCAGCGGTGGAAGGGTTAATGAACACTCCCTTGCTTTATGAACACTCCGTTACTTTATGAGCACTCCCTTACTTTATGAACAAACCCTTACTTTATGAGCACTCCCTTACTTTATGAGCACTCCCTTACTTTATGAGCACTCCCTTACTTTATGAACACTCCCTTACTTTATGAGCATTCCCAAACTTTATTAACACTCCCTTACTTTATGAGCACTCCCTTACTTTATGAGTACTCCCTTACTTTATGAACACTCCCTTACTTTATGAGCACACACTTACTTTATGAACACTCCCTTACTTTATGAGCACTCCCTTACTTTATGAGCACTCCCTTACTTTATGAGCACTCCCTTACTTTATGAACACTCCCTTACTTTATGAGCACTCACTTACTTTATAAGCACTCCCTTACTTTATGAGCAATCCCTTACTTTGTGATCACTCCCTTACTTTATGAGCACACCCTTACTTTATGAACACTCACTTACTTTATGAGCACTCCCTTACTTTATGAGCACTCCCTTACTTTATGAGCACACACTTACTTTATGAGTACACCCTTACTTTATGAACACTCCCTTCCTTTATGAACACTCCCTTACTTTATGAGCACTCCCTTACTTTATGAACACTCTCTTACTTTATGGACACTCCCTTACTTTATGAGCACTATCTTACTTTATGAACACTCTCTTACTTTATGAGCACTCCCTTACTTTATGAACACTCCCTTACTTTATGAGCACTCCCTTACTTTATGAAGATTCCCTTACTTTATGAACACCCCTTAATTTATGAACACTTCCTTACTTTATGAGCACTCCCTTACTTTATGAACACTCCCTTACTTTATGAGCACCCCCATACTTTATGAACACTCCCTTACTTTATGAGCACTCACTTACTTTATGAGCACTCCCATACTTTATGAGCACTCCCTTACTTTATGAGCACTCCCTTACTTTATGAGCGCCCCCTTAGTTTATGAGCACTCCCTTACTTTATGAGCACTCTCTTACTTTATGAACACTCCCTTACTTAATGAACACTCCCTTACTTTATGAGCACCCCTTACTTTATGCTTACTTTATGAGCACTCCCTTACTTTATGAGCACTGCCTTACTATATGAGCACTCCCTTACTTTATGTACACTCCCTTACTTTATGAACACTCCCTTACTTTATGAGCACCCCTTACTTTATGGACACTCCCTTACTTTATGAGCACTCCTTTACTTTATGAGCACACACTTACTTTATTAACACTCCCTTACTTTATGAACACTCCCTTACTTTATGAGCACTTCCTTACTTTATGAGCGTGCACTTACTTAATGAACACTCCCTTACTTTATGAACACTTCCTTACTTTATGAGCACTCCCTTACTTTATGAACACTCTCTTATTTTATGGACACTCCCTTACTTTATGAGCACTCCCTTACTTTATGAGCACTCCTTTACTTTATGAGCACTCCCTTACTTTATGAACACTCTCTTACTTTATGAGCACTCCCTTACTTTATGAACATTCCCTTACTTTATGAACACCCCTTAATTTATGAACACTTCCTTACTTTATGAGCACTCCTTTACTTTATGAACACTCCCTTACTTTATGAGCACCCCCATACTTTATGAACACTCCCTTACTTTATGAGCACTCTCTTACTTTATGAGCACTCCCTTACTTTACGAGCACTCCCTTACTTTATGAGTACACCCTTACTTTATGAGCAATCCCTTACTTTATGAGCACTCCCTTACTTTATGAGCACTCCCTTACTTTATGAACACTCCCTTACTTTATGAGCACTCACTTACTTTATAAGCACTCCCTTACTTTATGAGTACAACCCTTACTTTATGAACACTCCCTTACTTTATGAGAACTCCCTTACTTTATGAGCGCCCCCTTACTTTATGAGCACTCCCTTACTTTATGAGCACTTCCTTACTTTATGAGCACTCCCTTACTTTATGAGCACTCCCTTACTTTATGAGCACTGCCTCACTTTATGAGCACTCCCAGACTTTATGAGCACTCCCATACTTTATGAGCACTCCCTTACTTTATGAGCGCCCCCTTAGTCTATGAGCACTCCCTTACTTTATGAGCATTCCCTTACTTTATGAACACTCCCTTACTTTATGAACACTCCCTTACTTTATGAGCACCCCTTACTTTATGCTTACTTTATGAGCACTCCCTTACTTTATGAGCACACACTTACTTTATGAACACTATGAGCACTCCCTTACTTTATGAGCACTGCCTTACTTTATGAGCACTCCCTTACTTTATGTACACTCCCTTACTTTATGAACACTCCCTTACTTTATGAGCACCCCTTACTTTATGGACACTCCCTTACTTTATGAGCACTCCCTTACTTTATGAGCACACACTTACTTTATGAACACTCCCTTAGTTTATGAGCACTCCCTTACTTTATGAACACTCCCTTACTTTATGAGCACTTCCTTACTTTATGAGCATGCACTTACTTAATGAACACTCCCTTACTTTATGAACACTCCCTTACTTTATGAGCACTCCCTTGCTTTATGAACACTCTCTTACTTTATGGACACTCCCTTACTTTATGAGCACTCCCTTACTTTATGAGCACTCCTTTACTTTATGAGCACTCCATTACTTTATGAACACCCCTTACTTTATGGACACTCCCTTACTTTATGAGCACTCCTTTACTTTATGAGCACATACTTACTTTATTAACACTCCCTTACTTTATGAACACTCCCTTACTTTATGAGCACTTCCTTACTTTATGAACACTCTCTTATTTTATGGACACTCCCTTACTTTATGAGCACTCCCTTACTTTATGAGCACTCCTTTACTTTATGAGCACTCCCTTACTTTATGAACACTCTCTTACTTTATGAGCACTCCCTTACTTTATGAACATTCCCTTACTTTATGAACACCCCTTAATTTATGAACACTTCCTTACTTTATGAGCACTCCCTTACTTTATGAACACTCCCTTACTTTATGAGCACCCACATACTTTATGAACACTCCCTTACTTTATGAGCACTCTCTTACTTTATGAACACTCCCTTACTTTATGAACACTCCCTTACTTTATGAGCACCCCTTACTTTATGCTTACTTTATGAGCACTCCCTTACTTTATGAGCACTGCCTTACTATATGAGCACTCCCTTACTTTATGTACACTCCCTTACTTTATGAACACTCCCTTACTTTATGAGCACCCCTTACTTTATGGACACTCCCTTACTTTATGAGCACTCCTTTACTTTATGAGCACACACTTACTTTATTAACACTCCCTTACTTTATGAACACTCCCTTACTTTATGAGCACTTCCTTACTTTATGAGCGTGCACTTACTTAATGAACACTCCCTTACTTTATGAGCACTCCCTTACTTTATGAACACTCTCTTATTTTATGGACACTCCCTTACTTTATGAGCACTCCCTTACTTTATGAGCACTCCTTTACTTTATGAGCACTCCCTTACTTTATGAACACTCTCTTACTTTATGAACACCCCTTAATTTATGAACACTTCCTTACTTTATGAGCACTCCTTTACTTTATGAACACTCCCTTACTTTATGAGCACCCCCATACTTTATGAACACTCCCTTACTTTATGAGCACTCTCTTACTTTATGAGCACTCCCTTACTTTACGAGCACTCCCTTACTTTATGAGTACACCCTTACTTTATGAGCAATCCCTTACTTTATGAGCACTCCCTTACTTTATGAGCACTCCCTTACTTTATGAACACTCCCTTACTTTATGAGCACTCACTTACTTTATAAGCACTCCCTTACTTTATGAGTACAACCCTTACTTTATGAGCACTCCCTTACTTTATGAGAACTCCCTTACTTTATGAGCGCCCCCTTACTTTATGAGCACTCCCTTACTTTATGAGCACTTCCTTACTTTATGAGCACTCCCTTACTTTATGAGCACTCCCTTACTTTATGAGCACTGCCTCACTTTATGAGCACTCCCAGACTTTATGAGCACTCCCATACTTTATGAGCACTCCCTTACTTTATGAGCGCCCCCTTAGTCTATGAGCACTCCCTTACTTTATGAGCATTCCCTTACTTTATGAACACTCCCTTACTTTATGAACACTCCCTTACTTTATGAGCACCCCTTACTTTATGCTTACTTTATGAGCACTCCCTTACTTTATGAGCACACACTTACTTTATGAACACTATGAGCACTCCCTTACTTTATGAGCACTGCCTTACTTTATGAGCACTCCCTTACTTTATGTACACTCCCTTACTTTATGAACACTCCCTTACTTTATGAGCACCCCTTACTTTATGGACACTCCCTTACTTTATGAGCACTCCCTTACTTTATGAGCACACACTTACTTTATGAACACTCCCTTAGTTTATGAGCACTCCCTTACTTTATGAACACTCCCTTACTTTATGAGCACTTCCTTACTTTATGAGCATGCACTTACTTAATGAACACTCCCTTACTTTATGAACACTCCCTTACTTTATGAGCACTCCCTTGCTTTATGAACACTCTCTTACTTTATGGACACTCACTTACTTTATGAGCACTCCCTTACTTTATGAGCACTCCTTTACTTTATGAGCACTCCATTACTTTATGAACACCCCTTACTTTATGGACACTCCCTTACTTTATGAGCACTCCTTTACTTTATGAGCACACACTTACTTTATTAACACTCCCTTACTTTATGAACACTCCCTTACTTTATGAGCACTTCCTTACTTTATGAACACTCTCTTATTTTATGGACACTCCCTTACTTTATGAGCACTCCCTTACTTTATGAGCACTCCTTTACTTTATGAGCACTCCCTTACTTTATGAACACTCTCTTACTTTATGAGCACTCCCTTACTTTATGAACATTCCCTTACTTTATGAACACCCCTTAATTTATGAACACTTCCTTACTTTATGAGCACTCCCTTACTTTATGAACACTCCCTTACTTTATGAGCACCCACATACTTTATGAACACTCCCTTACTTTATGAGCACTCTCTTACTTTATGAGCACTCCCTTACTTTATGAGCACTCACTTACTTTATGAGTACACCCTTACGTTATGAGCAATCCCTTACTTTATGAGCACTCCCTTACTTTATGAGCACTCCCTTACTTTATGAACACTCCCTTACTTTATGAGCACTCACTTACTTTATAAGCACTCCCTTACTTTATGAGTACAACCCTTACTTTATGAGCACTCCCTTACTTTATGAGAACTCCCTTACTTTATGAGCGCCCCCTTACTTTATGAGCATTCCCTTACTTTATGCGCACTTCCTTACTTTATGAGCACTCCCTTACTTTATGAGCACTCCCTTACTTTATGAGCACTGCCTCACTTTATGAGCACTCCCAGACTTTATGAGCACTCCCATACTTTATGAGCACTCCCTTACTTTATGAGCGCCCCCTTAGTCTATGAGCACTCCCTTACTTTATGAGCACTCCCTTACTTTATGAACACTCCCTTACTTTATGAACACTCCCTTACTTTATGAGCACCCCTTACTTTATGCTTACTTTATGAGCACTCCCTTACTTTATGAGCACACACTTACTTTATGAACACTATGAGCACTCCCTTACTTTATGAGCACTGCCTTACTTTATGAGCACTCCCTTACTTTATGTACACTCCCTTACTTTATGAACACTCCCTTACTTTATGAGCACCCCTTACTTTATGGACACTCCCTTACTTTATGAGCACTCCCTTACTTTATGAGCACACACTTACTTTATGAACACTCCCTTAGTTTATGAGCACTCCCTTACTTTATGAGCATTCCCAAACTTTATTAACACTCCCTTACTTTATGAGCACTCCCTTACTTTATGAGTACTCCCTTACTTTATGAACACTCCCTTACTTTATGAGCACACACTTACTTTATGAACACTCCCTTACTTTATGAGCACTCCCTTACTTTATGAGCACTCCCTTACTTTATGAGCACTCCCTTACTTTATGAACACTCCCTTACTTTATGAGCACTCACTTACTTTATAAGCACTCCCTTACTTTATGAGCAATCCCTTACTTTGTGATCACTCCCTTACTTTATGAGCACACCCTTACTTTATGAACACTCACTTACTTTATGAGCACTCCCTTACTTTATGAGCACTCCCTTACTTTATGAGCACACACTTACTTTATGAGTACACCCTTACTTTATGAACACTCCCTTCCTTTATGAACACTCCCTTACTTTATGAGCACTCCCTTACTTTATGAACACTCTCTTACTTTATGGACACTCCCTTACTTTATGAGCACTATCTTACTTTATGAACACTCTCTTACTTTATGAGCACTCCCTTACTTTATGAACACTCCCTTACTTTATGAGCACTCCCTTACTTTATGAAGATTCCCTTACTTTATGAACACCCCTTAATTTATGAACACTTCCTTACTTTATGAGCACTCCCTTACTTTATGAACACTCCCTTACTTTATGAGCACCCCCATACTTTATGAACACTCCCTTACTTTATGAGCACTCACTTACTTTATGAGCACTCCCTTACTTTATGAGCACTCCCAGACTTTATGAGCACTCCCATACTTTATGAGCACTCCCTTACTTTATGAGCACTCCCTTACTTTATGAGCGCCCCCTTAGTTTATGAGCACTCCCTTACTTTATGAGCACTCTCTTACTTTATGAACACTCCCTTACTTAATGAACACTCCCTTACTTTATGAGCACCCCTTACTTTATGCTTACTTTATGAGCACTCCCTTACTTTATGAGCACTGCCTTACTATATGAGCACTCCCTTACTTTATGTACACTCCCTTACTTTATGAACACTCCCTTACTTTATGAGCACCCCTTACTTTATGGACACTCCCTTACTTTATGAGCACTCCTTTACTTTATGAGCACACACTTACTTTATTAACACTCCCTTACTTTATGAACACTCCCTTACTTTATGAGCACTTCCTTACTTTATGAGCGTGCACTTACTTAATGAACACTCCCTTACTTTATGAACACTTCCTTACTTTATGAGCACTCCCTTACTTTATGAACACTCTCTTATTTTATGGACACTCCCTTACTTTATGAGCACTCCCTTACTTTATGAGCACTCCTTTACTTTATGAGCACTCCCTTACTTTATGAACACTCTCTTACTTTATGAGCACTCCCTTACTTTATGAACATTCCCTTACTTTATGAACACCCCTTAATTTATGAACACTTCCTTACTTTATGAGCACTCCTTTACTTTATGAACACTCCCTTACTTTATGAGCACCCCCATACTTTATGAACACTCCCTTACTTTATGAGCACTCTCTTACTTTATGAGCACTCCCTTACTTTACGAGCACTCCCTTACTTTATGAGTACACCCTTACTTTATGAGCAATCCCTTACTTTATGAGCACTCCCTTACTTTATGAGCACTCCCTTACTTTATGAACACTCCCTTACTTTATGAGCATTCACTTACTTTATAAGCACTCCCTTACTTTATGAGTACAACCCTTACTTTATGAACACTCCCTTACTTTATGAGAACTCCCTTACTTTATGAGCGCCCCCTTACTTTATGAGCACTCCCTTACTTTATGAGCACTTCCTTACTTTATGAGCACTCCCTTACTTTATGAGCACTCCCTTACTTTATGAGCACTGCCTCACTTTATGAGCACTCCCAGACTTTATGAGCACTCCCATACTTTATGAGCACTCCCTTACTTTATGAGCGCCCCCTTAGTCTATGAGCACTCCCTTACTTTATGAGCATTCCCTTACTTTATGAACACTCCCTTACTTTATGAACACTCCCTTACTTTATGAGCACCCCTTACTTTATGCTTACTTTATGAGCACTCCCTTACTTTATGAGCACACACTTACTTTATGAACACTATGAGCACTCCCTTACTTTATGAGCACTGCCTTACTTTATGAGCACTCCCTTACTTTATGTACACTCCCTTACTTTATGAACACTCCCTTACTTTATGAGCACCCCTTACTTTATGGACACTCCCTTACTTTATGAGCACTCCCTTACTTTATGAGCACACACTTACTTTATGAACACTCCCTTAGTTTATGAGCACTCCCTTACTTTATGAACACTCCCTTACTTTATGAGCACTTCCTTACTTTATGAGCATGCACTTACTTAATGAACACTCCCTTACTTTATGAACACTCCCTTACTTTATGAGCACTCCCTTGCTTTATGAACACTCTCTTACTTTATGGACACTCCCTTACTTTATGAGCACTCCCTTACTTTATGAGCACTCCTTTACTTTATGAGCACTCCATTACTTTATGAACACCCCTTACTTTATGGACACTCCCTTACTTTATGAGCACTCCTTTACTTTATGAGCACATACTTACTTTATTAACACTCCCTTACTTTATGAACACTCCCTTACTTTATGAGCACTTCCTTACTTTATGAACACTCTCTTATTTTATGGACACTCCCTTACTTTATGAGCACTCCCTTACTTTATGAGCACTCCTTTACTTTATGAGCACTCCCTTACTTTATGAACACTCTCTTACTTTATGAGCACTCCCTTACTTTATGAACATTCCCTTACTTTATGAACACCCCTTAATTTATGAACACTTCCTTACTTTATGAGCACTCCCTTACTTTATGAACACTCCCTTACTTTATGAGCACCCACATACTTTATGAACACTCCCTTACTTTATGAGCACTCTCTTACTTTATGAACACTCCCTTACTTTATGAACACTCCCTTACTTTATGAGCACCCCTTACTTTATGCTTACTTTATGAGCACTCCCTTACTTTATGAGCACTGCCTTACTATATGAGCACTCCCTTACTTTATGTACACTCCCTTACTTTATGAACACTCCCTTACTTTATGAGCACCCCTTACTTTATGGACACTCCCTTACTTTATGAGCACTCCTTTACTTTATGAGCACACACTTACTTTATTAACACTCCCTTACTTTATGAACACTCCCTTACTTTATGAGCACTTCCTTACTTTATGAGCGTGCACTTACTTAATGAACACTCCCTTACTTTATGAGCACTCCCTTACTTTATGAACACTCTCTTATTTTATGGACACTCCCTTACTTTATGAGCACTCCCTTACTTTATGAGCACTCCTTTACTTTATGAGCACTCCCTTACTTTATGAACACTCTCTTACTTTATGAACACCCCTTAATTTATGAACACTTCCTTACTTTATGAGCACTCCTTTACTTTATGAACACTCCCTTACTTTATGAGCACCCCCATACTTTATGAACACTCCCTTACTTTATGAGCACTCTCTTACTTTATGAGCACTCCCTTACTTTACGAGCACTCCCTTACTTTATGAGTACACCCTTACTTTATGAGCAATCCCTTACTTTATGAGCACTCCCTTACTTTATGAGCACTCCCTTACTTTATGAACACTCCCTTACTTTATGAGCACTCACTTACTTTATAAGCACTCCCTTACTTTATGAGTACAACCCTTACTTTATGAGCACTCCCTTACTTTATGAGAACTCCCTTACTTTATGAGCGCCCCCTTACTTTATGAGCACTCCCTTACTTTATGAGCACTTCCTTACTTTATGAGCACTCCCTTACTTTATGAGCACTCCCTTACTTTATGAGCACTGCCTCACTTTATGAGCACTCCCAGACTTTATGAGCACTCCCATACTTTATGAGCACTCCCTTACTTTATGAGCGCCCCCTTAGTCTATGAGCACTCCCTTACTTTATGAGCATTCCCTTACTTTATGAACACTCCCTTACTTTATGAACACTCCCTTACTTTATGAGCACCCCTTACTTTATGCTTACTTTATGAGCACTCCCTTACTTTATGAGCACACACTTACTTTATGAACACTATGAGCACTCCCTTACTTTATGAGCACTGCCTTACTTTATGAGCACTCCCTTACTTTATGTACACTCCCTTACTTTATGAACACTCCCTTACTTTATGAGCACCCCTTACTTTATGGACACTCCCTTACTTTATGAGCACTCCCTTACTTTATGAGCACACACTTACTTTATGAACACTCCCTTAGTTTATGAGCACTCCCTTACTTTATGAACACTCCCTTACTTTATGAGCACTTCCTTACTTTATGAGCATGCACTTACTTAATGAACACTCCCTTACTTTATGAACACTCCCTTACTTTATGAGCACTCCCTTGCTTTATGAACACTCTCTTACTTTATGGACACTCACTTACTTTATGAGCACTCCCTTACTTTATGAGCACTCCTTTACTTTATGAGCACTCCATTACTTTATGAACACCCCTTACTTTATGGACACTCCCTTACTTTATGAGCACTCCTTTACTTTATGAGCACACACTTACTTTATTAACACTCCCTTACTTTATGAACACTCCCTTACTTTATGAGCACTTCCTTACTTTATGAACACTCTCTTATTTTATGGACACTCCCTTACTTTATGAGCACTCCCTTACTTTATGAGCACTCCTTTACTTTATGAGCACTCCCTTACTTTATGAACACTCTCTTACTTTATGAGCACTCCCTTACTTTATGAACATTCCCTTACTTTATGAACACCCCTTAATTTATGAACACTTCCTTACTTTATGAGCACTCCCTTACTTTATGAACACTCCCTTACTTTATGAGCACCCACATACTTTATGAACACTCCCTTACTTTATGAGCACTCTCTTACTTTATGAGCACTCCCTTACTTTATGAGCACTCACTTACTTTATGAGTACACCCTTACGTTATGAGCAATCCCTTACTTTATGAGCACTCCCTTACTTTATGAGCACTCCCTTACTTTATGAACACTCCCTTACTTTATGAGCACTCACTTACTTTATAAGCACTCCCTTACTTTATGAGTACAACCCTTACTTTATGAGCACTCCCTTACTTTATGAGAACTCCCTTACTTTATGAGCGCCCCCTTACTTTATGAGCATTCCCTTACTTTATGCGCACTTCCTTACTTTATGAGCACTCCCTTACTTTATGAGCACTCCCTTACTTTATGAGCACTGCCTCACTTTATGAGCACTCCCAGACTTTATGAGCACTCCCATACTTTATGAGCACTCCCTTACTTTATGAGCGCCCCCTTAGTCTATGAGCACTCCCTTACTTTATGAGCACTCCCTTACTTTATGAACACTCCCTTACTTTATGAACACTCCCTTACTTTATGAGCACCCCTTACTTTATGCTTACTTTATGAGCACTCCCTTACTTTATGAGCACACACTTACTTTATGAACACTATGAGCACTCCCTTACTTTATGAGCACTGCCTTACTTTATGAGCACTCCCTTACTTTATGTACACTCCCTTACTTTATGAACACTCCCTTACTTTATGAGCACCCCTTACTTTATGGACACTCCCTTACTTTATGAGCACTCCCTTACTTTATGAGCACACACTTACTTTATGAACACTCCCTTAGTTTATGAGCACTCCCTTACTTTATGAACACTCCCTTACTTTATGAGCACTTCCTTACTTTATGAGCGTGCACTTACTTAATGAACACTCCCTTACTTTATGAACACTCCCTTACTTTATGAGCACTCCCTTGCTTTATGAACACTCTCTTACTTTATGGACACTCCCTTACTTTATGAGCACTCCCTTACTTTATGAGCACTCCTTTACTTTATGAGCACTCCATTACTTTATGAACACTCTCTTACTTTATGAGCACTCCCTTACTTTATGAACATTCCCTTACTTTATGAACACCCCTTAATTTATGAACACTTCCTTACTTTATGAGCACTCCCTTACTTTATGAACACTCCCTTACTTTATGAGCACCCCCATACTTTATGAACACTCCCTTACTTTATGAGCACTCCCTTACTTTATGAGCACTCCCTTACTTTATGAGCACTCCCTTACTTTATGAGCACACCCTTACTTTATGAGCAATCCCTTACTTTATGAGCACTCCCTTACTTTATGAGCACTCACTTACTTTATGAACACTCCCTTACTTTATGAGCACTCACTTACTTTATAAGCACTCCCTTACTTTATGAGTACAACCCTTACTTTATGAGCACTCCCTTACTTTATGAGAACTCCCTTACTTTATGAGTGCCCCCTTACTTTATGAGCACTCCCTTACTTTATGAGCACTTCCTTACTTTATGAGCACTCCCTTACTTTATGAGCACTCCCTTACTTTATGAGCACTCCCTTACTTTATGAGCACTGCCTCACTTTATGAGCACTCCCAGACTTTATGAGCACTCCCATACTTTATGAGCACTCCCTTACTTTATGAGCGCCCCCTTAGTCTATGAGCACTCCCTTACTTTATTAGCACTCCCTTACTTTATGAACACTCCCTTACTTTATGAACACTCCCTTACTTTATGAGCACCCCTTACTTTATGCTTACTTTATGAGCACTCCCTTACTTTATGAGCACACACTTACTTTATGAACACTATGAGCACTCCCTTACTTTATGAGCACTGCCTTACTTTATGAGCACTCCCTTACTTTATGTACACTCCCTTACTTTATGAACACTCCCTTACTTTATGAGCACCCCTTACTTTATGGACACTCCCTTACTTTATGAGCACTCCCTTACTTTATGAGCACACACTTACTTTATGAACACTCCCTTAGTTTATGAGCACTGCCTCACTTTATGAGCACTCCCAGACTTTATGAGCACTCCCATACTTTATGAGCACTCCCTTACTTTATGAGCGCCCCCTTAGTCTATGAGCACTCCCTTACTTTATGAGCACTCCCTTACTTTATGAACACTCCCTTACTTTATGAACACTCCCTTACTTTATGAGCACCCCTTACTTTATGCTTACTTTATGAGCACTCCCTTACTTTATGAGCACACACTTACTTTATGAACACTATGAGCACTCCCTTACTTTATGAGCACTGCCTTACTTTATGAGCACTCCCTTACTTTATGTACACTCCCTTACTTTATGAACACTCCCTTACTTTATGAGCACCCCTTACTTTATGGACACTCCCTTACTTTATGAGCACTCCCTTACTTTATGAGCACACACTTACTTTATGAACACTCCCTTAGTTTATGAGCACTCCCTTACTTTATGAACACTCCCTTACTTTATGAGCACTTCCTTACTTTATGAGCGTGCACTTACTTAATGAACACTCCCTTACTTTATGAACACTCCCTTACTTTATGAGCACTCCCTTGCTTTATGAACACTCTCTTACTTTATGGACACTCCCTTACTTTATGAGCACTCCCTTACTTTATGAGCACTCCTTTACTTTATGAGCACTCCATTACTTTATGAACACTCTCTTACTTTATGAGCACTCCCTTACTTTATGAACATTCCCTTACTTTATGAACACCCCTTAATTTATGAACACTTCCTTACTTTATGAGCACTCCCTTACTTTATGAACACTCCCTTACTTTATGAGCACCCCCATACTTTATGAACACTCCCTTACTTTATGAGCACTCCCTTACTTTATGAGCACTCCCTTACTTTATGAGCACTCCCTTACTTTATGAGCACACCCTTACTTTATGAGCAATCCCTTACTTTATGAGCACTCCCTTACTTTATGAGCACTCACTTACTTTATGAACACTCCCTTACTTTATGAGCACTCACTTACTTTATAAGCACTCCCTTACTTTATGAGTACAACCCTTACTTTATGAGCACTCCCTTACTTTATGAGAACTCCCTTACTTTATGAGTGCCCCCTTACTTTATGAGCACTCCCTTACTTTATGAGCACTTCCTTACTTTATGAGCACTCCCTTACTTTATGAGCACTCCCTTACTTTATGAGCACTCCCTTACTTTATGAGCACTGCCTCACTTTATGAGCACTCCCAGACTTTATGAGCACTCCCATACTTTATGAGCACTCCCTTACTTTATGAGCGCCCCCTTAGTCTATGAGCACTCCCTTACTTTATGAGCACTCCCTTACTTTATGAACACTCCCTTACTTTATGAACACTCCCTTACTTTATGAGCACCCCTTACTTTATGCTTACTTTATGAGCACTGCCTTACTTTATGAGCACTCCCTTACTTTATGTACACTCCCTTACTTTATGAACACTCCCTTACTTTATGAGCACCCCTTACTTTATGGACACTCCCTTACTTTATGAGCACTCCCTTACTTTATGAGCACACACTTACTTTATGAACACTCCCTTAGTTTATGAGCACTCCCTTACTTTATGAACACTCCCTTACTTTATGAGCACTTCCTTACTTTATGAGCGTGCACTTACTTAATGAACACTCCCTTACTTTATGAACACTCCCTTACTTTATGAGCACTCCCTTGCTTTATGAACACTCTCTTACTTTATGGACACTCCCTTACTTTATGAGCACTCCCTTACTTTATGAGCACTCCTTTACTTTATGAGCACTCCATTACTTTATGAACACTCTCTTACTTTATGAGCACTCCCTTACTTTATGAACATTCCCTTACTTTATGAACACCCCTTAATTTATGAACACTTCCTTACTTTATGAGCACTCCCTTACTTTATGAACACTCCCTTACTTTATGAGCACCCCCATACTTTATGAACACTCCCTTACTTTATGAGCACTCCCTTACTTTATGAGCACTCCCTTACTTTATGAGCACTCCCTTACTTTATGAGCACACCCTTACTTTATGAGCAATCCCTTACTTTATGAGCACTCCCTTACTTTATGAGCACTCCCTTACTTTATGAACACTCCCTTACTTTATGAGCACTCACTTACTTTATAAGCACTCCCTTACTTTATGAGTACAACCCTTACTTTATGAGCACTCCCTTACTTTATGAGAACTCCCTTACTTTATGAGCGCCCCCTTACTTTATGAGCACTCCCTTACTTTATGAGCACTTCCTTACTTTATGAGCACTCCCTTACTTTATGAGCACTCCCCTACTTTATGAGCACTGCCTCACTTTATGAGCACTCCCAGACTTTATGAGCACTCCCATACTTTATGAGCACTCCCTTACTTTATGAGCGCCCCCTTAGTCTATGAGCACTCCCTTACTTTATGAGCACTCCCTTACTTTATGAACACTCCCTTACTTTATGAACACTCCCTTACTTTATGAGCACCCCTTACTTTATGCTTACTTTATGAGCACTCCCTTACTTTATGAGCACACACTTACTTTATGAACACTATGAGCACTCCCTTACTTTATGAACCTCCCTTACTTTATGAGCACCCCTTACTTTATGGACACTCCCTTACTTTATGAGCACTCCCTTACTTTATGAGCACACACTTACTTTATGAACACTCCCTTAGTTTATGAGCACTCCCTTACTTTATGAACACTCCCTTACTTTATGAGCACTTCCTTACTTTATGAGCACTCCCTTGCTTTATGAACACTCTCTTACTTTATGGACACTCCCTTACTTTATGAGCACTCCCTTACTTTATGAGCACTCCTTTACTTTATGAGCACTCCCTTACTTTATGAACACTCTCTTACTTTATGAGCACTCCCTTACTTTATGAACATTCCCTTACTTTATGAACACCCCTTAATTTATGAACACTTCCTTACTTTATGAGCACTCCCTTACTTTATGAACACTCCCTTACTTTATGAGCACCCCCATACTTTATGAACACTCCCTTACTTTATGAGCACTCCCTTACTTTATGAGCACTCCCTTACTTTATGAGCACTCCCTTACTTTATGAGCATACCCTTACTTTATGAGCAATCCCTTACTTTATGAGCACTCCCTTACTTTATGAGCACTCCCTTACTTTATGAACACTCCCTTACTTTATGAGCACTCACTTACTTTATAAGCACTCCCTTACTTTATGAGTACAACCCTTACTTTATGAGCACTCCCTTACTTTATGAGAACTCCCTTACTTTATGAGCGCCCCCTTACTTTATGAGCACTCCCTTACTTTATGAGCACTCCCTTACTTTATGAGCACTCCCTTACTTTATGAGCACTCCATTACTTTATGAGCACTCCCTTACTTTATGAGCACTCCCTTACTTTATGAGCACTCCCTTACTTTATGAACACTCCTTTACTTTATGAGCACTCCGTTACTTTATGTGCACTCCCTTACTTTATGAGCACTCCCTTACTTTATGAGCACTCCCTTACTTTATGAGCACTCCCTTACTTTATGAGCACTCCCTTACTTTATGAGCACTCCCTTACTTTATTAGCACTCCCTTACTTTATGAGCACTCCCTTACTTTATGAGCACTCCCTTACTTTTGAGCACTCCCTTACTTTATGTGCACTCCCTTACTTTATGAGCACTCCCTTACTTTATGAGCACACCCTTACTTTATGAGCACTCCCTTACTTTATGTGCACTCCCTTACTTTATTAGTACTCCCTTACTTTATGAGCACTCCCTTACTTTATGAACACTGCCTTACATTATTAACTGCATTCCCAAACTTTATTAACACACCCTTACTTTATGAACACTCCCTTACTTTATGAGCACACACTTACTTTATGAACACTCCCTTACTTTATGAGCACTCCCTTACTTTATGAGCACTCCCTTACTTTATGAACACTCCCTTACTTTATGAACACTCCCTTACTTTATGAGCACCCCTTACTTTATGGACACTCCCTTACTTTATTAGCACTCCCTTAATTTATGAACACACACTTACTTTATGAGCACCCCTTACTTTATGGACACTCCCTTACTTTATGAGCACTCCCTTACTTTATGAACACTCCCTTACTTTATGAGCACTCCCTTACTTTATGAAGATTCCTTTACTTTATGAACACCCCTTAATTTATGAACACTTCCTTACTTTATGAGCACTCCCTTACTTTATGAACACTCCCTTACTTTATGAGCACCCCCATACTTTATGAACACTCCCTTACTTTATGAGCACACCCTTACTTTATGAGCAATCCCTTACTTATGAGCACTCTCTTACTTTATGAGCACTCCCTTACTTTATAAGCACTCCCTTACTTTATGAGCAATCCCTTACTTTGTGATCACTCCCTTACTTTATGAGCACTCCCTTACTTTATGAACACTCACTTCCTTTATGAGCACTCCCTTACTTTATGAGCACTCCTTTACTTTATGAGAACACACTTACTTTATGAGTACACCCTTACTTTATGAACACTCCCTTACTTTATGAACACTCCCTTACTTTATGAGCACTCCCTTACTATATGAACATCTCTTACTTTATGGACACTCCCTTACTTTATGAGCATTCCCTTACTTTATGAGCACTCCTTTACTTTATGAGCACTCCCTTACTTTATGAACACTCTTACTTTATGAGCCCTCCCTTACTTTATGAACACTCCCTTACTTTATGAGCACTCCCTTACTTTATGAAGATTCCTTTACTTTATGAACACCCCTTAATTTATGAACACTTCCTTACTTTATGAGCACTCCCTTACTTTATGAACACTCCCTTACTTTATGAGCAACCCCATACTTTATGAACACTCCCTTACTTTATGAGCACACCCTTACTTTATGAGCAATCCCTTACTTATGAGCACTCTCTTACTTTATGAGCACTCCCTTACTTTATGAGCACTCCCTTACTTTATGAGCACTCCATTACTTTATGAGCACTCCCTTACTTTATGAGCACTCCCTTACTTTATGAGCACTCCCTTACTTTATGAACACTCCTTTACTTTATGAGCACTCCGTTACTTTATGAGCACTCCCTTACTTTATGAGCACTCCCTTACTTTATGAGCACTCCCTTACTTTATGAGCACTCCCTTACTTTATGAGCACTCCCTTACTTTATGAGCACTCCCTTACTTTATTAGCACTCCCTTACTTTATGAGCACTCCCTTACTTTATGAGCACTCCCTTACTTTTGAGCACTCCCTTACTTTATGTGCACTCCCTTACTTTATGAGCACTCCCTTACTTTATGAGCACTCCCTTACTTTATGAGCACTCCCTTACTTTATGTGCACTCCCTTACTTTATTAGTACTCCCTTACTTTATTAGCACTCCCTTACTTTATGAACACTCCCTTACATTATTAACTGCATTCCCAAACTTTATTAACACACCCTTACTTTATGAACACTCCCTTACTTTATGAGCACACACTTACTTTATGAACACACCCTTACTTTATGAGCACTCCCTTACTTTATGAGCACTCCCTTACTTTATGAACACTCCCTTACTTTATGAACACTCCCTTACTTTATGAGCACCCCTTACTTTATGGACACTCCCTTACTTTATTAGCACTCCCTTAATTTATGAACACACACTTACTTTATGAGCACCCCTTACTTTATGGACACTCCCTTACTTTATGAGCACTCCCTAACTTTATGAACACTCCCTTACTTTATGAGCACTCCCTTACTTTATGAAGATTCCTTTACTTTATGAACACCCCTTAATTTATGAACACTTCCTTACTTTATGAGCACTCCCTTACTTTATGAACACTCCCTTACTTTATGAGCACCCCCATACTTTATGAACACTCCCTTACTTTATGAGCACACCCTTACTTTATGAGCAATCCCTTACTTATGAGCACTCTCTTACTTTATGAGCACTCCCTTACTTTTTGAGCACTCCCTTACTTTATGAGCACTCCATTACTTTATGAGCACTCCCTTACTTTATGAGCACTCCCTTACTTTATGAGCACTCCCTTACTTTATGAACACTCCTTTACTTTATGAGCACTCCGTTACTTTATGAGCACTCCCTTACTTTATGAGCACTCCCTTACTTTATGAGCACTCCCTTACTTTATGAGCACTCCCTTACTTTATGAGCACTCCCTTACTTTATGAGCACTCCCTTACTTTATTAGCACTCCCTTACTTTATGAGCACTCCCTTACTTTATGAGCATTCCCTTACTTTTGAGCACTCCCTTACTTTATGTGCACTCCCTTACTTTATGAGCACTCCCTTACTTTATGAGCACTCCCTAACTTTATGAGCACTCCCTTACTTTATGAGCACTCCCTTACTTTATGAACACTCCCTTACATTATTAACTGCATTCCCAAACTTTATTAACACACCCTTACTTTATGAACTCTCCCTTACTTTATGAGCACACACTTACTTTATGAACACTCCCTTACTTTATGAGCACTACCTTACTTTATGAGCACTCCCTTACTTTATGAACACTCCCTTACTTTATGAACACTCCCTTACTTTATGAGCACCCCTTACTTTATGGACACTCCCTTACTTTATTAGCACTCCCTTAATTTATGAACACACACTTACTTTATGAGCACCCCTTACTTTATGGACACTTCCTTACTTTATGAGCACTCCCTTACTTTATGAACACTCCCTTACTTTATGAGCACTTCCTTACTTTATGAGTGTGCACTTACTTAATGAACACTCCCTTACTTTATGAACACTCCCTTACTTTATGAGCACTCCCTTACTTTATGAACAAACCCTTACTTTAAGAGCACTCCCTTACTTTATGAGCACTCCCTTACTTTATGAGCACTCCCTTACTTTATGAACACTCCCTTACTTTATGAGCATTCCCAAACTTTATTAACACTCCCTTACTTTATGAGCACTTCCTAACTTTATGAGTACTCCCTTACTTTATGAACACTCCCTTACTTTATGAGCACACACTTACTTTATGATCACTCCCTTACTTTATGAGCACTCCCTTACTTTATGAGCACTCCCTTACTTTATGAGCACTCCCTTACTTTATGAACACTCCCTTACTTTATGAGCACTCACTTACTTTATAAGCACTCCCTAACTTTATGAGCAATCCCTTACTTTGTGATCACTCCCTTACTTTATGAGCAATCCCTTACTTTGTGATCACTCCCTTACTTTATGAGCACACCCTTACTTTATGAACACTCACTTCCTTTATGAGCACTCCCTTACTTTATGAGCACTCCCTTACTTTATGAGCACACACTTACTTTAGGAGTACACCCTTACTTATGAACACTCCCTTACTTTATGAACACTCCCTTACTTTATGAGCACTCCCTTACTTTATGAACATCTCTTACTTTATGGACACTCCCTTACTTTATGAGCATTCCCTTACTTTATGAGCACTCCTTTACTTTATGAGCACTCCCTTACTTTATGAACACTCTCTTACTTTATGAGCACTCCCTTACTTTATGAACACTCCCTTACTTTATGAGCACTCCCTTACTTTATGAAGATTCCTTTACTTTATGAACACCCCTTAATTTATGAACACTTCCTTACTTTATGAGCACTCCCTTACTTTATGAACACTCCCTTACTTTATGAGCACCCCCATACTTTATGAACACTCCCTTACTTTATGAGCACTCCCTTACTTTATGAGCACTGCCTTACTTTATGAGCACTCCCAGAATTTATGAGCACTCCCATAGTTTATGAGCAATCCCTTACTTTATGAGCACTCCCTTACTTTATGAGCGCCCCCTTAGTTTATGAGCACTCCCTTACTTTATGAGCACTCTCTTACTTTATGAACACTCCCTTACTTTATGAACACTCCCTTACTTTATGAGCACCCCTTACTATATGCTTACTTTATGAGCACTCCCTTACTTTATGAGCACACACTTACTTTATGAACACTCCCTTACTTTATGAGCACTCCCTTACTTTATGAGCACCCCTTACTTTATGGACACTCCCTTACTTTATGAGCACTCCCTTACTTTATGAGCACACACTTACTTTATTAACACTCCCTTACTTTATGAGCACTCCCTTACTTTATGAACACTCTCTTACTTTATGGACACTCCCTTACTTTATGAGCACTCCCTTACTTTATGAAGATTCCTTTACTTTATGAACACCCCTTAATTTATGAACACTTCCTTACTTTATGAGCACTCCCTTACTTTATGAACACTCCCTTACTTTATGAGCACCCCCATACTTTATGAACACTCCCTTACTTTATGAGCACACCCTTACTTTATGAGCAATCCCTTACTTATGAGCACTCTCTTACTTTATGAGCACTCCCTTACTTTATGAGCACTCCCTTACTTTATGAGCACTCCATTACTTTATGAGCACTCCCTTACTTTATGAGCACTCCCTTACTTTATGAGCACTCCCTTACTTTATGAACACTCCTTTACTTTATGAGCACTCCGTTACTTTATGAGCACTCCCTTACTTTATGAGCACTCCCTTACTTTATGAGCACTCCCTTACTTTATGAGCACTCCCTTACTTTATGAGCACTCCCTTACTTTATGAGCACTCCCTTACTTTATTAGCACTCCCTTACTTTATGAGCACTACCTTACTTTATGAGCACTCCCTTACTTTTGAGCACTCCCTTACTTTATGTGCACTCCCTTACTTTATGAGCACTCCCTTACTTTATGAGCACTCCCTTACTTTATGAGCACTCCCTTACTTTATGTGCACTCCCTTACTTTATTAGCACTCCCTTACTTTATGAGCACTCCCTTACTTTATGAACACTCCCTTACATTATTAACTGCATTCCCAAACTTTATTAACACACCCTTACTTTATGAACACTCCCTTACTTTATGAGCACACACTTACTTTATGAACACTCCCTTACTTTATGAGCACTCCCTTACTTTATGAGCACTCCCTTACTTTATGAACACTCCCTTACTTTATGAACACTCCCTTACTTTATGAGCACCCCTTACTTTATGGACACTCCCTTACTTTATTAGCACTCCCTTAATTTATGAACACACACTTACTTTATGAGCACCCCTTACTTTATGGACAATCTCTTACTTTATGAGCACTCCCTTACTTTATGAACACTCCCTTACTTTATGAGCACTTCCTTACTTTATGAGTGTGCACTTACTTAATGAACACTCCCTTACTTTATGAACACTCCCTTACTTTATTAGCACTCCCTTACTTTATGAACAAACCCTTACTTTAAGAGCACTCCCTTACTTTATGAGCACTCCCTTACTTTATGAGCACTCCCTTACTTTATGAACACTCCCTTACTTTATGAGCATTCCCAAACTTTATTAACACTCCCTTACTTTATGAGCACTCCCTAACTTTATGAGTACTCCCTTACTTTATGAACACTCCCTTACTTTATGAGCACACACTTACTTTATGATCACTCCCTTACTTTATGAGCACTCCCTTACTTTATGAGCACTCCCTTACTTTATGAGCACTCCCTTACTTTATGAACACTCCCTTACTTTATGAGCACTCCCTTACTATATGAACATCTCTTACTTTATGGACACTCCCTTACTTTATGAGCATTCCCTTACTTTATGAGCACTCCTTTACTTTATGAGCACTCCCTTACTTTATGAACACTCTTACTTTATGAGCACTCCCTTACTTTATGAACACTCCCTTACTTTATGAGCACTCCCTTACTTTATGAAGATTCCTTTACTTTATGAACACCCCTTAATTTATGAACACTTCCTTACTTTATGAGCACTCCCTTACTTTATGAACACTCCCTTACTTTATGAGCAACCCCATACTTTATGAACACTCCCTTACTTTATGAGCACACCCTTACTTTATGAGCAATCCCTTACTTATGAGCACTCTCTTACTTTATGAGCACTCCCTTACTTTATGAGCACTCCCTTACTTTATGAGCACTCCATTACTTTATGAGCACTCCCTTACTTTATGAGCACTCCCTTACTTTATGAGCACTCCCTTACTTTATGAACACTCCTTTACTTTATGAGCACTCCGTTACTTTATGAGCACTCCCTTACTTTATGAGCACTCCCTTACTTTATGAGCACTCCCTTACTTTATGAGCACTCCCTTACTTTATGAGCACTCCCTTACTTTATGAGCACTCCCTTACTTTATTAGCACTCCCTTACTTTATGAGCACTCCCTTACTTTATGAAGATTCCTTTACTTTATGAACACCCCTTAATTTATGAACACTTCCTTACTTTATGAGCACTCCCTTACTTTATGAACACTCCCTTACTTTATGAGCACCCCCATACTTTATGAACACTCCCTTACTTTATGAGCACACCCTTACTTTATGAGCAATCCCTTACTTATGAGCACTCTCTTACTTTATGAGCACTCCCTTACTTTATAAGCACTCCCTTACTTTATGAGCAATCCCTTACTTTGTGATCACTCCCTTACTTTATGAGCACTCCCTTACTTTATGAACACTCACTTCCTTTATGAGCACTCCCTTACTTTATGAGCACTCCTTTACTTTATGAGAACACACTTACTTTATGAGTACACCCTTACTTTATGAACACTCCCTTACTTTATGAACACTCCCTTACTTTATGAGCACTCCCTTACTATATGAACATCTCTTACTTTATGGACACTCCCTTACTTTATGAGCATTCCCTTACTTTATGAGCACTCCTTTACTTTATGAGCACTCCCTTACTTTATGAACACTCTTACTTTATGAGCCCTCCCTTACTTTATGAACACTCCCTTACTTTATGAGCACTCCCTTACTTTATGAAGATTCCTTTACTTTATGAACACCCCTTAATTTATGAACACTTCCTTACTTTATGAGCACTCCCTTACTTTATGAACACTCCCTTACTTTATGAGCAACCCCATACTTTATGAACACTCCCTTACTTTATGAGCACACCCTTACTTTATGAGCAATCCCTTACTTATGAGCACTCTCTTACTTTATGAGCACTCCCTTACTTTATGAGCACTCCCTTACTTTATGAGCACTCCATTACTTTATGAGCACTCCCTTACTTTATGAGCACTCCCTTACTTTATGAGCACTCCCTTACTTTATGAACACTCCTTTACTTTATGAGCACTCCGTTACTTTATGAGCACTCCCTTACTTTATGAGCACTCCCTTACTTTATGAGCACTCCCTTACTTTATGAGCACTCCCTTACTTTATGAGCACTCCCTTACTTTATGAGCACTCCCTTACTTTATTAGCACTCCCTTACTTTATGAGCACTCCCTTACTTTATGAGCACTCCCTTACTTTTGAGCACTCCCTTACTTTATGTGCACTCCCTTACTTTATGAGCACTCCCTTACTTTATGAGCACTCCCTTACTTTATGAGCACTCCCTTACTTTATGTGCACTCCCTTACTTTATTAGTACTCCCTTACTTTATTAGCACTCCCTTACTTTATGAACACTCCCTTACATTATTAACTGCATTCCCAAACTTTATTAACACACCCTTACTTTATGAACACTCCCTTACTTTATGAGCACACACTTACTTTATGAACACACCCTTACTTTATGAGCACTCCCTTACTTTATGAGCACTCCCTTACTTTATGAACACTCCCTTACTTTATGAACACTCCCTTACTTTATGAGCACCCCTTACTTTATGGACACTCCCTTACTTTATTAGCACTCCCTTAATTTATGAACACACACTTACTTTATGAGCACCCCTTACTTTATGGACACTCCCTTACTTTATGAGCACTCCCTAACTTTATGAACACTCCCTTACTTTATGAGCACTCCCTTACTTTATGAAGATTCCTTTACTTTATGAACACCCCTTAATTTATGAACACTTCCTTACTTTATGAGCACTCCCTTACTTTATGAACACTCCCTTACTTTATGAGCACCCCCATACTTTATGAACACTCCCTTACTTTATGAGCACACCCTTACTTTATGAGCAATCCCTTACTTATGAGCACTCTCTTACTTTATGAGCACTCCCTTACTTTTTGAGCACTCCCTTACTTTATGAGCACTCCATTACTTTATGAGCACTCCCTTACTTTATGAGCACTCCCTTACTTTATGAGCACTCCCTTACTTTATGAACACTCCTTTACTTTATGAGCACTCCGTTACTTTATGAGCACTCCCTTACTTTATGAGCACTCCCTTACTTTATGAGCACTCCCTTACTTTATGAGCACTCCCTTACTTTATGAGCACTCCCTTACTTTATGAGCACTCCCTTACTTTATTAGCACTCCCTTACTTTATGAGCACTCCCTTACTTTATGAGCATTCCCTTACTTTTGAGCACTCCCTTACTTTATGTGCACTCCCTTACTTTATGAGCACTCCCTTACTTTATGAGCACTCCCTAACTTTATGAGCACTCCCTTACTTTATGAGCACTCCCTTACTTTATGAACACTCCCTTACATTATTAACTGCATTCCCAAACTTTATTAACACACCCTTACTTTATGAACTCTCCCTTACTTTATGAGCACACACTTACTTTATGAACACTCCCTTACTTTATGAGCACTACCTTACTTTATGAGCACTCCCTTACTTTATGAACACTCCCTTACTTTATGAACACTCCCTTACTTTATGAGCACCCCTTACTTTATGGACACTCCCTTACTTTATTAGCACTCCCTTAATTTATGAACACACACTTACTTTATGAGCACCCCTTACTTTATGGACACTTCCTTACTTTATGAGCACTCCCTTACTTTATGAACACTCCCTTACTTTATGAGCACTTCCTTACTTTATGAGTGTGCACTTACTTAATGAACACTCCCTTACTTTATGAACACTCCCTTACTTTATGAGCACTCCCTTACTTTATGAACAAACCCTTACTTTAAGAGCACTCCCTTACTTTATGAGCACTCCCTTACTTTATGAGCACTCCCTTACTTTATGAACACTCCCTTACTTTATGAGCATTCCCAAACTTTATTAACACTCCCTTACTTTATGAGCACTTCCTAACTTTATGAGTACTCCCTTACTTTATGAACACTCCCTTACTTTATGAGCACACACTTACTTTATGATCACTCCCTTACTTTATGAGCACTCCCTTACTTTATGAGCACTCCCTTACTTTATGAGCACTCCCTTACTTTATGAACACTCCCTTACTTTATGAGCACTCACTTACTTTATAAGCACTCCCTAACTTTATGAGCAATCCCTTACTTTGTGATCACTCCCTTACTTTATGAGCAATCCCTTACTTTGTGATCACTCCCTTACTTTATGAGCACACCCTTACTTTATGAACACTCACTTCCTTTATGAGCACTCCCTTACTTTATGAGCACTCCCTTACTTTATGAGCACACACTTACTTTAGGAGTACACCCTTACTTATGAACACTCCCTTACTTTATGAACACTCCCTTACTTTATGAGCACTCCCTTACTTTATGAACATCTCTTACTTTATGGACACTCCCTTACTTTATGAGCATTCCCTTACTTTATGAGCACTCCTTTACTTTATGAGCACTCCCTTACTTTATGAACACTCTCTTACTTTATGAGCACTCCCTTACTTTATGAACACTCCCTTACTTTATGAGCACTCCCTTACTTTATGAAGATTCCTTTACTTTATGAACACCCCTTAATTTATGAACACTTCCTTACTTTATGAGCACTCCCTTACTTTATGAACACTCCCTTACTTTATGAGCACCCCCATACTTTATGAACACTCCCTTACTTTATGAGCACTCCCTTACTTTATGAGCACTGCCTTACTTTATGAGCACTCCCAGAATTTATGAGCACTCCCATAGTTTATGAGCAATCCCTTACTTTATGAGCACTCCCTTACTTTATGAGCGCCCCCTTAGTTTATGAGCACTCCCTTACTTTATGAGCACTCTCTTACTTTATGAACACTCCCTTACTTTATGAACACTCCCTTACTTTATGAGCACCCCTTACTATATGCTTACTTTATGAGCACTCCCTTACTTTATGAGCACACACTTACTTTATGAACACTCCCTTACTTTATGAGCACTCCCTTACTTTATGAGCACCCCTTACTTTATGGACACTCCCTTACTTTATGAGCACTCCCTTACTTTATGAGCACACACTTACTTTATTAACACTCCCTTACTTTATGAGCACTCCCTTACTTTATGAACACTCTCTTACTTTATGGACACTCCCTTACTTTATGAGCACTCCCTTACTTTATGAAGATTCCTTTACTTTATGAACACCCCTTAATTTATGAACACTTCCTTACTTTATGAGCACTCCCTTACTTTATGAACACTCCCTTACTTTATGAGCACCCCCATACTTTATGAACACTCCCTTACTTTATGAGCACACCCTTACTTTATGAGCAATCCCTTACTTATGAGCACTCTCTTACTTTATGAGCACTCCCTTACTTTATGAGCACTCCCTTACTTTATGAGCACTCCATTACTTTATGAGCACTCCCTTACTTTATGAGCACTCCCTTACTTTATGAGCACTCCCTTACTTTATGAACACTCCTTTACTTTATGAGCACTCCGTTACTTTATGAGCACTCCCTTACTTTATGAGCACTCCCTTACTTTATGAGCACTCCCTTACTTTATGAGCACTCCCTTACTTTATGAGCACTCCCTTACTTTATGAGCACTCCCTTACTTTATTAGCACTCCCTTACTTTATGAGCACTACCTTACTTTATGAGCACTCCCTTACTTTTGAGCACTCCCTTACTTTATGTGCACTCCCTTACTTTATGAGCACTCCCTTACTTTATGAGCACTCCCTTACTTTATGAGCACTCCCTTACTTTATGTGCACTCCCTTACTTTATTAGCACTCCCTTACTTTATGAGCACTCCCTTACTTTATGAACACTCCCTTACATTATTAACTGCATTCCCAAACTTTATTAACACACCCTTACTTTATGAACACTCCCTTACTTTATGAGCACACACTTACTTTATGAACACTCCCTTACTTTATGAGCACTCCCTTACTTTATGAGCACTCCCTTACTTTATGAACACTCCCTTACTTTATGAACACTCCCTTACTTTATGAGCACCCCTTACTTTATGGACACTCCCTTACTTTATTAGCACTCCCTTAATTTATGAACACACACTTACTTTATGAGCACCCCTTACTTTATGGACAATCTCTTACTTTATGAGCACTCCCTTACTTTATGAACACTCCCTTACTTTATGAGCACTTCCTTACTTTATGAGTGTGCACTTACTTAATGAACACTCCCTTACTTTATGAACACTCCCTTACTTTATTAGCACTCCCTTACTTTATGAACAAACCCTTACTTTAAGAGCACTCCCTTACTTTATGAGCACTCCCTTACTTTATGAGCACTCCCTTACTTTATGAACACTCCCTTACTTTATGAGCATTCCCAAACTTTATTAACACTCCCTTACTTTATGAGCACTCCCTAACTTTATGAGTACTCCCTTACTTTATGAACACTCCCTTACTTTATGAGCACACACTTACTTTATGATCACTCCCTTACTTTATGAGCACTCCCTTACTTTATGAGCACTCCCTTACTTTATGAGCACTCCCTTACTTTATGAACACTCCCTTACTTTATGAGCACTCCCTTACTATATGAACATCTCTTACTTTATGGACACTCCCTTACTTTATGAGCATTCCCTTACTTTATGAGCACTCCTTTACTTTATGAGCACTCCCTTACTTTATGAACACTCTTACTTTATGAGCACTCCCTTACTTTATGAACACTCCCTTACTTTATGAGCACTCCCTTACTTTATGAAGATTCCTTTACTTTATGAACACCCCTTAATTTATGAACACTTCCTTACTTTATGAGCACTCCCTTACTTTATGAACACTCCCTTACTTTATGAGCAACCCCATACTTTATGAACACTCCCTTACTTTATGAGCACACCCTTACTTTATGAGCAATCCCTTACTTATGAGCACTCTCTTACTTTATGAGCACTCCCTTACTTTATGAGCACTCCCTTACTTTATGAGCACTCCATTACTTTATGAGCACTCCCTTACTTTATGAGCACTCCCTTACTTTATGAGCACTCCCTTACTTTATGAACACTCCTTTACTTTATGAGCACTCCGTTACTTTATGAGCACTCCCTTACTTTATGAGCACTCCCTTACTTTATGAGCACTCCCTTACTTTATGAGCACTCCCTTACTTTATGAGCACTCCCTTACTTTATGAGCACTCCCTTACTTTATTAGCACTCCCTTACTTTATGAGCACTCCCTTACTTTATGAGCACTCCCTTACTTTTGAGCACTCCCTTACTTTATGTGCACTCCCTTACTTTATGAGCACTCCCTTACTTTATGAGCACTCCCTTACTTTATGAGCACTCCCTTACTTTATGTGCACTCCCTTACTTTATTAGTACTCCCTTACTTTATGAGCACTCCCTTACTTTATGAACACTCCCTTACATTATTAACTGCATTCCCAAACTTTATTAACACACCCTTACTTTATGAACACTCCCTTACTTTATGAGCACACACTTACTTTATGAACACACCCTTACTTTATGAGCACTCCCTTACTTTATGAGCACTCCCTTACTTTATGAACACTCCCTTACTTTATGAACACTCCCTTACTTTATGAGCACCCCTTACTTTATGGACACTCCCTTACTTTATTAGCACTCCCTTAATTTATGAACACACACTTACTTTATGAGCACCCCTTACTTTATGGACACTCCCTTACTTTATGAGCACTCCCTAACTTTATGAACACTCCCTTACTTTATGAGCACTCCCTTACTTTATGAAGATTCCTTTACTTTATGAACACCCCTTAATTTATGAACACTTCCTTACTTTATGAGCACTCCCTTACTTTATGAACACTCCCTTACTTTATGAGCACCCCCATACTTTATGAACACTCCCTTACTTTATGAGCACACCCTTACTTTATGAGCAATCCCTTACTTATGAGCACTCTCTTACTTTATGAGCACTCCCTTACTTTTTGAGCACTCCCTTACTTTATGAGCACTCCATTACTTTATGAGCACTCCCTTACTTTATGAGCACTCCCTTACTTTATGAGCACTCCCTTACTTTATGAACACTCCTTTACTTTATGAGCACTCCGTTACTTTATGAGCACTCCCTTACTTTATGAGCACTCCCTTACTTTATGAGCACTCCCTTACTTTATGAGCACTCCCTTACTTTATGAGCACTCCCTTACTTTATGAGCACTCCCTTACTTTATTAGCACTCCCTTACTTTATGAGCACTCCCTTACTTTATGAGCACTCCCTTACTTTTGAGCACTCCCTTACTTTATGTGCACTCCCTTACTTTATGAGCACTCCCTTACTTTATGAGCACTCCCTAACTTTATGAGCACTCCCTTACTTTATGAGCACTCCCTTACTTTATGAACACTCCCTTACATTATTAACTGCATTCCCAAACTTTATTAACACACCCTTACTTTATGAACTCTCCCTTACTTTATGAGCACACACTTACTTTATGAACACTCCCTTACTTTATGAGCACTACCTTACTTTATGAGCACTCCCTTACTTTATGAACACTCCCTTACTTTATGAACACTCCCTTACTTTATGAGCACCCCTTACTTTATGGACACTCCCTTACTTTATTAGCACTCCCTTAATTTATGAACACACACTTACTTTATGAGCACCCCTTACTTTATGGACACTTCCTTACTTTATGAGCACTCCCTTACTTTATGAACACTCCCTTACTTTATGAGCACTTCCTTACTTTATGAGTGTGCACTTACTTAATGAACACTCCCTTACTTTATGAACACTCCCTTACTTTATGAGCACTCCCTTACTTTATGAACAAACCCTTACTTTAAGAGCACTCCCTTACTTTATGAGCACTCCCTTACTTTATGAGCACTCCCTTACTTTATGAACACTCCCTTACTTTATGAGCATTCCCAAACTTTATTAACACTCCCTTACTTTATGAGCACTTCCTAACTTTATGAGTACTCCCTTACTTTATGAACACTCCCTTACTTTATGAGCACACACTTACTTTATGATCACTCCCTTACTTTATGAGCACTCCCTTACTTTATGAGCACTCCCTTACTTTATGAGCACTCCCTTACTTTATGAACACTCCCTTACTTTATGAGCACTCACTTACTTTATAAGCACTCCCTAACTTTATGAGCAATCCCTTACTTTGTGATCACTCCCTTACTTTATGAGCAATCCCTTACTTTGTGATCACTCCCTTACTTTATGAGCACACCCTTACTTTATGAACACTCACTTCCTTTATGAGCACTCCCTTACTTTATGAGCACTCCCTTACTTTATGAGCACACACTTACTTTAGGAGTACACCCTTACTTATGAACACTCCCTTACTTTATGAACACTCCCTTACTTTATGAGCACTCCCTTACTTTATGAACATCTCTTACTTTATGGACACTCCCTTACTTTATGAGCATTCCCTTACTTTATGAGCACTCCTTTACTTTATGAGCACTCCCTTACTTTATGAACACTCTCTTACTTTATGAGCACTCCCTTACTTTATGAACACTCCCTTACTTTATGAGCACTCCCTTACTTTATGAAGATTCCTTTACTTTATGAACACCCCTTAATTTATGAACACTTCCTTACTTTATGAGCACTCCCTTACTTTATGAACACTCCCTTACTTTATGAGCACCCCCATACTTTATGAACACTCCCTTACTTTATGAGCACTCCCTTACTTTATGAGCACTGCCTTACTTTATGAGCACTCCCAGAATTTATGAGCACTCCCATAGTTTATGAGCAATCCCTTACTTTATGAGCACTCCCTTACTTTATGAGCGCCCCCTTAGTTTATGAGCACTCCCTTACTTTATGAGCACTCTCTTACTTTATGAACACTCCCTTACTTTATGAACACTCCCTTACTTTATGAGCACCCCTTACTATATGCTTACTTTATGAGCACTCCCTTACTTTATGAGCACACACTTACTTTATGAACACTCCCTTACTTTATGAGCACTCCCTTACTTTATGAGCACCCCTTACTTTATGGACACTCCCTTACTTTATGAGCACTCCCTTACTTTATGAGCACACACTTACTTTATTAACACTCCCTTACTTTATGAGCACTCCCTTACTTTATGAACACTCTCTTACTTTATGGACACTCCCTTACTTTATGAGCACTCCCTTACTTTATGAAGATTCCTTTACTTTATGAACACCCCTTAATTTATGAACACTTCCTTACTTTATGAGCACTCCCTTACTTTATGAACACTCCCTTACTTTATGAGCACCCCCATACTTTATGAACACTCCCTTACTTTATGAGCACACCCTTACTTTATGAGCAATCCCTTACTTATGAGCACTCTCTTACTTTATGAGCACTCCCTTACTTTATGAGCACTCCCTTACTTTATGAGCACTCCATTACTTTATGAGCACTCCCTTACTTTATGAGCACTCCCTTACTTTATGAGCACTCCCTTACTTTATGAACACTCCTTTACTTTATGAGCACTCCGTTACTTTATGAGCACTCCCTTACTTTATGAGCACTCCCTTACTTTATGAGCACTCCCTTACTTTATGAGCACTCCCTTACTTTATGAGCACTCCCTTACTTTATGAGCACTCCCTTACTTTATTAGCACTCCCTTACTTTATGAGCACTACCTTACTTTATGAGCACTCCCTTACTTTTGAGCACTCCCTTACTTTATGTGCACTCCCTTACTTTATGAGCACTCCCTTACTTTATGAGCACTCCCTTACTTTATGAGCACTCCCTTACTTTATGTGCACTCCCTTACTTTATTAGCACTCCCTTACTTTATGAGCACTCCCTTACTTTATGAACACTCCCTTACATTATTAACTGCATTCCCAAACTTTATTAACACACCCTTACTTTATGAACACTCCCTTACTTTATGAGCACACACTTACTTTATGAACACTCCCTTACTTTATGAGCACTCCCTTACTTTATGAGCACTCCCTTACTTTATGAACACTCCCTTACTTTATGAACACTCCCTTACTTTATGAGCACCCCTTACTTTATGGACACTCCCTTACTTTATTAGCACTCCCTTAATTTATGAACACACACTTACTTTATGAGCACCCCTTACTTTATGGACAATCTCTTACTTTATGAGCACTCCCTTACTTTATGAACACTCCCTTACTTTATGAGCACTTCCTTACTTTATGAGTGTGCACTTACTTAATGAACACTCCCTTACTTTATGAACACTCCCTTACTTTATTAGCACTCCCTTACTTTATGAACAAACCCTTACTTTAAGAGCACTCCCTTACTTTATGAGCACTCCCTTACTTTATGAGCACTCCCTTACTTTATGAACACTCCCTTACTTTATGAGCATTCCCAAACTTTATTAACACTCCCTTACTTTATGAGCACTCCCTAACTTTATGAGTACTCCCTTACTTTATGAACACTCCCTTACTTTATGAGCACACACTTACTTTATGATCACTCCCTTACTTTATGAGCACTCCCTTACTTTATGAGCACTCCCTTACTTTATGAGCACTCACTCACTTACTTTATGAGCACTCCCTGACTTTATGAGCACTCCCTTACTTTGTGATCACTCCCTTACTTTATGAGCACACCCTTACTTTATGAACACTCACTTCCTTTATGAGCACTCCCTTACTTTATGAGCACTCCCTTACTTTATGAGCACACACTTACTTTATGAGCACTCCCTTACTTTATGAACACTCTCTTACTTTATGGACACTCCCTTACTTTATGAGCACTCCCTTACTTTATGAGCACTCCTTTACTTTATGAGCACTCCCTTACTTTATGAACACTCTCTTACTTTATGAGCACTCCCTTACTTTATGAACACTCCCTTACTTTATGAGCACTCCCTTACTTTATGAACATTCCCTTGCTTTATGAACACCCCTTAATTTATGAACACTTCCTTACTTTATGAGCACTCCCTTACTTTATGAACACTCCCTTACTTTATGAGCACCCCCATACTTTATGAACACTCCCTTACTTTATGAGCACTCCCTTACTTTATGAGCACTCCCTTACTTTATGAGCACTCCCTTACTTTATGAGCACACCCTTACTTTATGAGCACTCCCTTACTTTATGAGCACTCCCTTACTTTATGAGCACTCCCTTACTTTATTAGCACTCCCTTACTTTATGAGCACTCCCTTACTTTATGAGCACTCCCTTACTTTATGAGCACTCCCTTACTTTATGTGCACTACCTTACTTTATGAGCACTCCCTTACTTTAAGAGCAATCCCTTACTTTATGAGCACTCCCTTACTTTATTTGCACTCCCTTACTTTATTAGCACTCCCTTACTTTATGAGCACTCCCTTACTTTATGAACACACCCTTACTTTACGAGCACTCCCTTACTTTATGAGCACTCCCTTACTTTATGAGCACTCCCTTACTTTATGAACACTCCCTTACATTATTAACAGCATTCCCAAACTATATTAACACACCCTTACTTTATGAGCACACCCTTACTTTATGAACACTCCCTTACTTTATGAGCACACACTTACTTTATGAACACTCCCTTATTTTATGAGCACTCACTTACTTTATGAACACTCCCTTACTTTATGATCACCCCTTACTTTATGGAAACTCCCTTACTTTATTAGCACTCCCTTACTTTATGAGCACACACTTACTTTATGAACACTCCCTTACTTTATGAGCACTCCCTTACTTTATGAGCACTGCCTTACTTTATGAGCACTCCCTTACTTTATGTACACTCCCTTACTTTATGAACACTCCCTTACTTTATGAGCACCTCTTACTTTATGGACACTCCCTTACTTTATGAGCACTTCCTTACTTTATGAGTGTGCACTTACTTATCCGTCTCACCGCCATATCCGCCATATGGCGGAGTTGTAAATGACTGCGACAAAAACAAATATATAAAATCGTTAGTTTTAGCTATGCATGTGCTAAATATACTTGGGAATGTCCCTTGCTTTGCTAGAGCTGGAATTAAAATAGCTGAGGTATAGTGCCTAGGTAACCAAGGTATTCGTGTCGTCAAACTCAGCTGATCGATAAAAAAATGGCTTCTAGACTAAATTGGACGATGTTTTGGCAATGCTGGATAACGACGAATTCGGTCTGTCTGAGGTTGAAAGCAGTGATGAGGAAGGAGAAGGGCCTACAACGGAGAACAAACTAGAGATCCTGAAGAGCTAGCAACTCTGAATGACATCGTAGATTCAGAACCTTTTTTTGCCAGTCCAGAGATAGTAGCGCTGATTTGCGTAGGGATCCAGGTCTTGAGACTGACGATGGTGAAGAACAGTAACAAGATGTCCCAGGAAAATAAATAGCCATACATGTAAGATCCTTTAGCATTACTGCTTTTTTTCTGACTTGTATAAAAAATAGCATTTACCTGGGTACTTCGCGGGTACTAGCTATCCATCTATATAGCTATAATAATATAAAGCTAGTAGGTAGTTAGTTAGCTATGGTTTCTAATTATCTGCTCTAGTAAAATATGACACTGTCATTTTATTATATTTACATCATGATGTAATCTCTGTCCATATTCTGCCTAAAAATACAATCAAAACAAACAATCAAATGTTATAATGATATTCATCGTATGTGGTCAGTTGCTAGGAAACCTACAGTTGACCACAATGTTTGTCAACACCAATGCTATAACATCAACCATGGTTGCTAGGGACATTTGTGCACTCCTGGTTGAATATAAAATATTATGTAAAATAACGTCACTATTTTTAAAAAGTGCTGTGTAAATCCAGCGGTGGAAGGGTTAATGAACACTCCCTTGCTTTATGAACACTCCCTTACTTTATGAGCACTCCCTTACTTTATGAACAAACCCTTACTTTATGAGCACTCCCTTACTTTATGAGCACTCCCTTACTTTATGAGCACTCCCTTACTTTATGAACACTCCCTTACTTTATGAGCATTCCCAAACTTTATTAACACTCCCTTACTTTATGAGCACTCCCTTACTTTATGAGTACTCCCTTACTTTATGAACACTCCCTTACTTTATGAGCACACACTTACTTTATGAACACTCCCTTACTTTATGAGCACTCCCTTACTTTATGAGCACTCCCTTACTTTATGAGCACTCCCTTACTTTATGAACACTCCCTTACTTTATGAGCACTCACTTACTTTATAAGCACTCCCTTACTTTATGAGCAATCCCTTACTTTGTGATCACTCCCTTACTTTATGAGCACACCCTTACTTTATGAACACTCACTTACTTTATGAGCACTCCCTTACTTTATGAGCACTCCCTTACTTTATGAGCACACACTTACTTTATGAGTACACCCTTACTTTATGAACACTCCCTTCCTTTATGAACACTCCCTTACTTTATGAGCACTCCCTTACTTTATGAACACTCTCTTACTTTATGGACACTCCCTTACTTTATGAGCACTATCTTACTTTATGAACACTCTCTTACTTTATGAGCACTCCCTTACTTTATGAACACTCCCTTACTTTATGAGCACTCCCTTACTTTATGAAGATTCCCTTACTTTATGAACACCCCTTAATTTATGAACACTTCCTTACTTTATGAGCACTCCCTTACTTTATGAACACTCCCTTACTTTATGAGCACCCCCATACTTTATGAACACTCCCTTACTTTATGAGCACTCACTTACTTTATGAGCACTCCCTTACTTTATGAGCACTCCCAGACTTTATGAGCACTCCCATACTTTATGAGCACTCCCTTACTTTATGAGCACTCCCTTACTTTATGAGCGCCCCCTTAGTTTATGAGCACTCCCTTACTTTATGAGCACTCTCTTACTTTATGAACACTCCCTTACTTAATGAACACTCCCTTACTTTATGAGCACCCCTTACTTTATGCTTACTTTATGAGCACTCCCTTACTTTATGAGCACTGCCTTACTATATGAGCACTCCCTTACTTTATGTACACTCCCTTACTTTATGAACACTCCCTTACTTTATGAGCACCCCTTACTTTATGGACACTCCCTTACTTTATGAGCACTCCTTTACTTTATGAGCACACACTTACTTTATTAACACTCCCTTACTTTATGAACACTCCCTTACTTTATGAGCACTTCCTTACTTTATGAGCGTGCACTTACTTAATGAACACTCCCTTACTTTATGAACACTTCCTTACTTTATGAGCACTCCCTTACTTTATGAACACTCTCTTATTTTATGGACACTCCCTTACTTTATGAGCACTCCCTTACTTTATGAGCACTCCTTTACTTTATGAGCACTCCCTTACTTTATGAACACTCTCTTACTTTATGAGCACTCCCTTACTTTATGAACATTCCCTTACTTTATGAACACCCCTTAATTTATGAACACTTCCTTACTTTATGAGCACTCCTTTACTTTATGAACACTCCCTTACTTTATGAGCACCCCCATACTTTATGAACACTCCCTTACTTTATGAGCACTCTCTTACTTTATGAGCACTCCCTTACTTTACGAGCACTCCCTTACTTTATGAGTACACCCTTACTTTATGAGCAATCCCTTACTTTATGAGCACTCCCTTACTTTATGAGCACTCCCTTACTTTATGAACACTCCCTTACTTTATGAGCACTCACTTACTTTATAAGCACTCCCTTACTTTATGAGTACAACCCTTACTTTATGAACACTCCCTTACTTTATGAGAACTCCCTTACTTTATGAGCGCCCCCTTACTTTATGAGCACTCCCTTACTTTATGAGCACTTCCTTACTTTATGAGCACTCCCTTACTTTATGAGCACTCCCTTACTTTATGAGCACTGCCTCACTTTATGAGCACTCCCAGACTTTATGAGCACTCCCATACTTTATGAGCACTCCCTTACTTTATGAGCGCCCCCTTAGTCTATGAGCACTCCCTTACTTTATGAGCATTCCCTTACTTTATGAACACTCCCTTACTTTATGAACACTCCCTTACTTTATGAGCACCCCTTACTTTATGCTTACTTTATGAGCACTCCCTTACTTTATGAGCACACACTTACTTTATGAACACTATGAGCACTCCCTTACTTTATGAGCACTGCCTTACTTTATGAGCACTCCCTTACTTTATGTACACTCCCTTACTTTATGAACACTCCCTTACTTTATGAGCACCCCTTACTTTATGGACACTCCCTTACTTTATGAGCACTCCCTTACTTTATGAGCACACACTTACTTTATGAACACTCCCTTAGTTTATGAGCACTCCCTTACTTTATGAACACTCCCTTACTTTATGAGCACTTCCTTACTTTATGAGCATGCACTTACTTAATGAACACTCCCTTACTTTATGAACACTCCCTTACTTTATGAGCACTCCCTTGCTTTATGAACACTCTCTTACTTTATGGACACTCCCTTACTTTATGAGCACTCCCTTACTTTATGAGCACTCCTTTACTTTATGAGCACTCCATTACTTTATGAACACCCCTTACTTTATGGACACTCCCTTACTTTATGAGCACTCCTTTACTTTATGAGCACATACTTACTTTATTAACACTCCCTTACTTTATGAACACTCCCTTACTTTATGAGCACTTCCTTACTTTATGAACACTCTCTTATTTTATGGACACTCCCTTACTTTATGAGCACTCCCTTACTTTATGAGCACTCCTTTACTTTATGAGCACTCCCTTACTTTATGAACACTCTCTTACTTTATGAGCACTCCCTTACTTTATGAACATTCCCTTACTTTATGAACACCCCTTAATTTATGAACACTTCCTTACTTTATGAGCACTCCCTTACTTTATGAACACTCCCTTACTTTATGAGCACCCACATACTTTATGAACACTCCCTTACTTTATGAGCACTCTCTTACTTTATGAACACTCCCTTACTTTATGAACACTCCCTTACTTTATGAGCACCCCTTACTTTATGCTTACTTTATGAGCACTCCTTTACTTTATGAGCACTCCCTTACTTTATGAACACTCTCTTACTTTATGAGCACTCCCTTACTTTATGAACACTCCCTTACTTTATGAGCACTCCCTTACTTTATGAACATTCCCTTGCTTTATGAACACCCCTTAATTTATGAACACTTCCTTACTTTATGAGCACTCCCTTACTTTATGAACACTCCCTTACTTTATGAGCACCCCCATACTTTATGAACACTCCCTTACTTTATGAGCACTCCCTTACTTTATGAGCACTCCCTTACTTTATGAGCACTCCCTTACTTTATGAGCACACCCTTACTTTATGAGCACTCCCTTACTTTATGAGCACTCCCTTACTTTATGAGCACTCCCTTACTTTATTAGCACTCCCTTACTTTATGAGCACTCCCTTACTTTATGAGCACTCCCTTACTTTATGAGCACACCCTTACTTTATGTGCACTACCTTACTTTGTGAGCACTCCCTTACTTTAAGAGCAATCCCTTACTTTATGAGCACTCCCTTACTTTATTTGCACTCCCTTACTTTATTAGCACTCCCTTACTTTATGAGCACTCCCTTACTTTATGAACACACCCTTACTTTACGAGCACTCCCTTACTTTATGAGCACTCCCTTACTTTATGAGCACTCCCTTACTTTATGAACACTCCCTTACATTATTAACAGCATTCCCAAACTATATTAACACACCCTTACTTTATGAGCACACCCTTACTTTATGAACACTCCCTTACTTTATGAGCACACACTTACTTTATGAACACTCCCTTATTTTATGAGCACTCACTTACTTTATGAACACTCCCTTACTTTATGATCACCCCTTACTTTATGGAAACTCCCTTACTTTATTAGCACTCCCTTACTTTATGAGCACACACTTACTTTATGAACACTCCCTTACTTTATGAGCACTCCCTTACTTTATGAGCACTGCCTTACTTTATGAGCACTCCCTTACTTTATGTACACTCCCTTACTTTATGAACACTCCCTTACTTTATGAGCACCTCTTACTTTATGGACACTCCCTTACTTTATGAGCACTTCCTTACTTTATGAGTGTGCACTTACTTATCCGTCTCACCGCCATATCCGCCATATGGCGGAGTTGTAAATGACTGCGACAAAAACAAATATATAAAATCGTTAGTTTTAGCTATGCATGTGCTAAATATACTTGGGAATGTCCCTTGCTTTGCTAGAGCTGGAATTAAAATAGCTGAGGTATAGTGCCTAGGTAACCAAGGTATTCGTGTCGTCAAACTCAGCTGATCGATAAAAAAATGGCTTCTAGACTAAATTGGACGATGTTTTGGCAATGCTGGATAACGACGAATTCGGTCTGTCTGAGGTTGAAAGCAGTGATGAGGAAGGAGAAGGGCCTACAACGGAGAACAAACTAGAGATCCTGAAGAGCTAGCAACTCTGAATGACATCGTAGATTCAGAACCTTTTTTTGCCAGTCCAGAGATAGTAGCGCTGATTTGCGTAGGGATCCAGGTCTTGAGACTGACGATGGTGAAGAACAGTAACAAGATGTCCCAGGAAAATAAATAGCCATACATGTAAGATCCTTTAGCATTACTGCTTTTTTTCTGACTTGTATAAAAAATAGCATTTACCTGGGTACTTCGCGGGTACTAGCTATCCATCTATATAGCTATAATAATATAAAGCTAGTAGGTAGTTAGTTAGCTATGGTTTCTAATTATCTGCTCTAGTAAAATATGACACTGTCATTTTATTATATTTACATCATGATGTAATCTCTGTCCATATTCTGCCTAAAAATACAATCAAAACAAACAATCAAATGTTATAATGATATTCATCGTATGTGGTCAGTTGCTAGGAAACCTACAGTTGACCACAATGTTTGTCAACACCAATGCTATAACATCAACCATGGTTGCTAGGGACATTTGTGCACTCCTGGTTGAATATAAAATATTATGTAAAATAACGTCACTATTTTTAAAAAGTGCTGTGTAAATCCAGCGGTGGAAGGGTTAATGAACACTCCCTTGCTTTATGAACACTCCCTTACTTTATGAGCACTCCCTTACTTTATGAACAAACCCTTACTTTATGAGCACTCCCTTACTTTATGAGCACTCCCTTACTTTATGAGCACTCCCTTACTTTATGAACACTCCCTTACTTTATGAGCATTCCCAAACTTTATTAACACTCCCTTACTTTATGAGCACTCCCTTACTTTATGAGTACTCCCTTACTTTATGAACACTCCCTTACTTTATGAGCACACACTTACTTTATGAACACTCCCTTACTTTATGAGCACTCCCTTACTTTATGAGCACTCCCTTACTTTATGAGCACTCCCTTACTTTATGAACACTCCCTTACTTTATGAGCACTCACTTACTTTATAAGCACTCCCTTACTTTATGAGCAATCCCTTACTTTGTGATCACTCCCTTACTTTATGAGCACACCCTTACTTTATGAACACTCACTTACTTTATGAGCACTCCCTTACTTTATGAGCACTCCCTTACTTTATGAGCACACACTTACTTTATGAGTACACCCTTACTTTATGAACACTCCCTTCCTTTATGAACACTCCCTTACTTTATGAGCACTCCCTTACTTTATGAACACTCTCTTACTTTATGGACACTCCCTTACTTTATGAGCACTATCTTACTTTATGAACACTCTCTTACTTTATGAGCACTCCCTTACTTTATGAACACTCCCTTACTTTATGAGCACTCCCTTACTTTATGAAGATTCCCTTACTTTATGAACACCCCTTAATTTATGAACACTTCCTTACTTTATGAGCACTCCCTTACTTTATGAACACTCCCTTACTTTATGAGCACCCCCATACTTTATGAACACTCCCTTACTTTATGAGCACTCACTTACTTTATGAGCACTCCCTTACTTTATGAGCACTCCCAGACTTTATGAGCACTCCCATACTTTATGAGCACTCCCTTACTTTATGAGCACTCCCTTACTTTATGAGCGCCCCCTTAGTTTATGAGCACTCCCTTACTTTATGAGCACTCTCTTACTTTATGAACACTCCCTTACTTAATGAACACTCCCTTACTTTATGAGCACCCCTTACTTTATGCTTACTTTATGAGCACTCCCTTACTTTATGAGCACTGCCTTACTATATGAGCACTCCCTTACTTTATGTACACTCCCTTACTTTATGAACACTCCCTTACTTTATGAGCACCCCTTACTTTATGGACACTCCCTTACTTTATGAGCACTCCTTTACTTTATGAGCACACACTTACTTTATTAACACTCCCTTACTTTATGAACACTCCCTTACTTTATGAGCACTTCCTTACTTTATGAGCGTGCACTTACTTAATGAACACTCCCTTACTTTATGAACACTTCCTTACTTTATGAGCACTCCCTTACTTTATGAACACTCTCTTATTTTATGGACACTCCCTTACTTTATGAGCACTCCCTTACTTTATGAGCACTCCTTTACTTTATGAGCACTCCCTTACTTTATGAACACTCTCTTACTTTATGAGCACTCCCTTACTTTATGAACATTCCCTTACTTTATGAACACCCCTTAATTTATGAACACTTCCTTACTTTATGAGCACTCCTTTACTTTATGAACACTCCCTTACTTTATGAGCACCCCCATACTTTATGAACACTCCCTTACTTTATGAGCACTCTCTTACTTTATGAGCACTCCCTTACTTTACGAGCACTCCCTTACTTTATGAGTACACCCTTACTTTATGAGCAATCCCTTACTTTATGAGCACTCCCTTACTTTATGAGCACTCCCTTACTTTATGAACACTCCCTTACTTTATGAGCACTCACTTACTTTATAAGCACTCCCTTACTTTATGAGTACAACCCTTACTTTATGAACACTCCCTTACTTTATGAGAACTCCCTTACTTTATGAGCGCCCCCTTACTTTATGAGCACTCCCTTACTTTATGAGCACTTCCTTACTTTATGAGCACTCCCTTACTTTATGAGCACTCCCTTACTTTATGAGCACTGCCTCACTTTATGAGCACTCCCAGACTTTATGAGCACTCCCATACTTTATGAGCACTCCCTTACTTTATGAGCGCCCCCTTAGTCTATGAGCACTCCCTTACTTTATGAGCATTCCCTTACTTTATGAACACTCCCTTACTTTATGAACACTCCCTTACTTTATGAGCACCCCTTACTTTATGCTTACTTTATGAGCACTCCCTTACTTTATGAGCACACACTTACTTTATGAACACTATGAGCACTCCCTTACTTTATGAGCACTGCCTTACTTTATGAGCACTCCCTTACTTTATGTACACTCCCTTACTTTATGAACACTCCCTTACTTTATGAGCACCCCTTACTTTATGGACACTCCCTTACTTTATGAGCACTCCCTTACTTTATGAGCACACACTTACTTTATGAACACTCCCTTAGTTTATGAGCACTCCCTTACTTTATGAACACTCCCTTACTTTATGAGCACTTCCTTACTTTATGAGCATGCACTTACTTAATGAACACTCCCTTACTTTATGAACACTCCCTTACTTTATGAGCACTCCCTTGCTTTATGAACACTCTCTTACTTTATGGACACTCCCTTACTTTATGAGCACTCCCTTACTTTATGAGCACTCCTTTACTTTATGAGCACTCCATTACTTTATGAACACCCCTTACTTTATGGACACTCCCTTACTTTATGAGCACTCCTTTACTTTATGAGCACATACTTACTTTATTAACACTCCCTTACTTTATGAACACTCCCTTACTTTATGAGCACTTCCTTACTTTATGAACACTCTCTTATTTTATGGACACTCCCTTACTTTATGAGCACTCCCTTACTTTATGAGCACTCCTTTACTTTATGAGCACTCCCTTACTTTATGAACACTCTCTTACTTTATGAGCACTCCCTTACTTTATGAACATTCCCTTACTTTATGAACACCCCTTAATTTATGAACACTTCCTTACTTTATGAGCACTCCCTTACTTTATGAACACTCCCTTACTTTATGAGCACCCACATACTTTATGAACACTCCCTTACTTTATGAGCACTCTCTTACTTTATGAACACTCCCTTACTTTATGAACACTCCCTTACTTTATGAGCACCCCTTACTTTATGCTTACTTTATGAGCACTCCCTTACTTTATGAGCACTGCCTTACTATATGAGCACTCCCTTACTTTATGTACACTCCCTTACTTTATGAACACTCCCTTACTTTATGAGCACCCCTTACTTTATGGACACTCCCTTACTTTATGAGCACTCCTTTACTTTATGAGCACACACTTACTTTATTAACACTCCCTTACTTTATGAACACTCCCTTACTTTATGAGCACTTCCTTACTTTATGAGCGTGCACTTACTTAATGAACACTCCCTTACTTTATGAGCACTCCCTTACTTTATGAACACTCTCTTATTTTATGGACACTCCCTTACTTTATGAGCACTCCCTTACTTTATGAGCACTCCTTTACTTTATGAGCACTCCCTTACTTTATGAACACTCTCTTACTTTATGAACACCCCTTAATTTATGAACACTTCCTTACTTTATGAGCACTCCTTTACTTTATGAACACTCCCTTACTTTATGAGCACCCCCATACTTTATGAACACTCCCTTACTTTATGAGCACTCTCTTACTTTATGAGCACTCCATTACTTTACGAGCACTCCCTTACTTTATGAGTACACCCTTACTTTATGAGCAATCCCTTACTTTATGAGCACTCCCTTACTTTATGAGCACTCCCTTACTTTATGAACACTCCCTTACTTTATGAGCACTCACTTACTTTATAAGCACTCCCTTACTTTATGAGTACAACCCTTACTTTATGAGCACTCCCTTACTTTATGAGAACTCCCTTACTTTATGAGCGCCCCCTTACTTTATGAGCACTCCCTTACTTTATGAGCACTTCCTTACTTTATGAGCACTCCCTTACTTTATGAGCACTCCCTTACTTTATGAGCACTGCCTCACTTTATGAGCACTCCCAGACTTTATGAGCACTCCCATACTTTATGAGCACTCCCTTACTTTATGAGCGCCCCCTTAGTCTATGAGCACTCCCTTACTTTATGAGCATTCCCTTACTTTATGAACACTCCCTTACTTTATGAACACTCCCTTACTTTATGAGCACCCCTTACTTTATGCTTACTTTATGAGCACTCCCTTACTTTATGAGCACACACTTACTTTATGAACACTATGAGCACTCCCTTACTTTATGAGCACTGCCTTACTTTATGAGCACTCCCTTACTTTATGTACACTCCCTTACTTTATGAACACTCCCTTACTTTATGAGCACCCCTTACTTTATGGACACTCCCTTACTTTATGAGCACTCCCTTACTTTATGAGCACACACTTACTTTATGAACACTCCCTTAGTTTATGAGCACTCCCTTACTTTATGAACACTCCCTTACTTTATGAGCACTTCCTTACTTTATGAGCATGCACTTACTTAATGAACACTCCCTTACTTTATGAACACTCCCTTACTTTATGAGCACTCCCTTGCTTTATGAACACTCTCTTACTTTATGGACACTCACTTACTTTATGAGCACTCCCTTACTTTATGAGCACTCCTTTACTTTATGAGCACTCCATTACTTTATGAACACCCCTTACTTTATGGACACTCCCTTACTTTATGAGCACTCCTTTACTTTATGAGCACACACTTACTTTATTAACACTCCCTTACTTTATGAACACTCCCTTACTTTATGAGCACTTCCTTACTTTATGAACACTCTCTTATTTTATGGACACTCCCTTACTTTATGAGCACTCCCTTACTTTATGAGCACTCCTTTACTTTATGAGCACTCCCTTACTTTATGAACACTCTCTTACTTTATGAGCACTCCCTTACTTTATGAACATTCCCTTACTTTATGAACACCCCTTAATTTATGAACACTTCCTTACTTTATGAGCACTCCCTTACTTTATGAACACTCCCTTACTTTATGAGCACCCACATACTTTATGAACACTCCCTTACTTTATGAGCACTCTCTTACTTTATGAGCACTCCCTTACTTTATGAGCACTCACTTACTTTATGAGTACACCCTTACGTTATGAGCAATCCCTTACTTTATGAGCACTCCCTTACTTTATGAGCACTCCCTTACTTTATGAACACTCCCTTACTTTATGAGCACTCACTTACTTTATAAGCACTCCCTTACTTTATGAGTACAACCCTTACTTTATGAGCACTCCCTTACTTTATGAGAACTCCCTTACTTTATGAGCGCCCCCTTACTTTATGAGCATTCCCTTACTTTATGCGCACTTCCTTACTTTATGAGCACTCCCTTACTTTATGAGCACTCCCTTACTTTATGAGCACTGCCTCACTTTATGAGCACTCCCAGACTTTATGAGCACTCCCATACTTTATGAGCACTCCCTTACTTTATGAGCGCCCCCTTAGTCTATGAGCACTCCCTTACTTTATGAGCACTCCCTTACTTTATGAACACTCCCTTACTTTATGAACACTCCCTTACTTTATGAGCACCCCTTACTTTATGCTTACTTTATGAGCACTCCCTTACTTTATGAGCACACACTTACTTTATGAACACTATGAGCACTCCCTTACTTTATGAGCACTGCCTTACTTTATGAGCACTCCCTTACTTTATGTACACTCCCTTACTTTATGAACACTCCCTTACTTTATGAGCACCCCTTACTTTATGGACACTCCCTTACTTTATGAGCACTCCCTTACTTTATGAGCACACACTTACTTTATGAACACTCCCTTAGTTTATGAGCACTCCCTTACTTTATGAACACTCCCTTACTTTATGAGCACTTCCTTACTTTATGAGCGTGCACTTACTTAATGAACACTCCCTTACTTTATGAACACTCCCTTACTTTATGAGCACTCCCTTGCTTTATGAACACTCTCTTACTTTATGGACACTCCCTTACTTTATGAGCACTCCCTTACTTTATGAGCACTCCTTTACTTTATGAGCACTCCATTACTTTATGAACACTCTCTTACTTTATGAGCACTCCCTTACTTTATGAACATTCCCTTACTTTATGAACACCCCTTAATTTATGAACACTTCCTTACTTTATGAGCACTCCCTTACTTTATGAACACTCCCTTACTTTATGAGCACCCCCATACTTTATGAACACTCCCTTACTTTATGAGCACTCCCTTACTTTATGAGCACTCCCTTACTTTATGAGCACTCCCTTACTTTATGAGCACACCCTTACTTTATGAGCAATCCCTTACTTTATGAGCACTCCCTTACTTTATGAGCACTCACTTACTTTATGAACACTCCCTTACTTTATGAGCACTCACTTACTTTATAAGCACTCCCTTACTTTATGAGTACAACCCTTACTTTATGAGCACTCCCTTACTTTATGAGAACTCCCTTACTTTATGAGTGCCCCCTTACTTTATGAGCACTCCCTTACTTTATGAGCACTTCCTTACTTTATGAGCACTCCCTTACTTTATGAGCACTCCCTTACTTTATGAGCACTCCCTTACTTTATGAGCACTGCCTCACTTTATGAGCACTCCCAGACTTTATGAGCACTCCCATACTTTATGAGCACTCCCTTACTTTATGAGCGCCCCCTTAGTCTATGAGCACTCCCTTACTTTATGAGCACTCCCTTACTTTATGAACACTCCCTTACTTTATGAACACTCCCTTACTTTATGAGCACCCCTTACTTTATGCTTACTTTATGAGCACTCCCTTACTTTATGAGCACACACTTACTTTATGAACACTATGAGCACTCCCTTACTTTATGAGCACTGCCTTACTTTATGAGCACTCCCTTACTTTATGTACACTCCCTTACTTTATGAACACTCCCTTACTTTATGAGCACCCCTTACTTTATGGACACTCCCTTACTTTATGAGCACTCCCTTACTTTATGAGCACACACTTACTTTATGAACACTCCCTTAGTTTATGAGCACTGCCTCACTTTATGAGCACTCCCAGACTTTATGAGCACTCCCATACTTTATGAGCACTCCCTTACTTTATGAGCGCCCCCTTAGTCTATGAGCACTCCCTTACTTTATGAGCACTCCCTTACTTTATGAACACTCCCTTACTTTATGAACACTCCCTTACTTTATGAGCACCCCTTACTTTATGCTTACTTTATGAGCACTCCCTTACTTTATGAGCACACACTTACTTTATGAACACTATGAGCACTCCCTTACTTTATGAGCACTGCCTTACTTTATGAGCACTCCCTTACTTTATGTACACTCCCTTACTTTATGAACACTCCCTTACTTTATGAGCACCCCTTACTTTATGGACACTCCCTTACTTTATGAGCACTCCCTTACTTTATGAGCACACACTTACTTTATGAACACTCCCTTAGTTTATGAGCACTCCCTTACTTTATGAACACTCCCTTACTTTATGAGCACTTCCTTACTTTATGAGCGTGCACTTACTTAATGAACACTCCCTTACTTTATGAACACTCCCTTACTTTATGAGCACTCCCTTGCTTTATGAACACTCTCTTACTTTATGGACACTCCCTTACTTTATGAGCACTCCCTTACTTTATGAGCACTCCTTTACTTTATGAGCACTCCATTACTTTATGAACACTCTCTTACTTTATGAGCACTCCCTTACTTTATGAACATTCCCTTACTTTATGAACACCCCTTAATTTATGAACACTTCCTTACTTTATGAGCACTCCCTTACTTTATGAACACTCCCTTACTTTATGAGCACCCCCATACTTTATGAACACTCCCTTACTTTATGAGCACTCCCTTACTTTATGAGCACTCCCTTACTTTATGAGCACTCCCTTACTTTATGAGCACACCCTTACTTTATGAGCAATCCCTTACTTTATGAGCACTCCCTTACTTTATGAGCACTCACTTACTTTATGAACACTCCCTTACTTTATGAGCACTCACTTACTTTATAAGCACTCCCTTACTTTATGAGTACAACCCTTACTTTATGAGCACTCCCTTACTTTATGAGAACTCCCTTACTTTATGAGTGCCCCCTTACTTTATGAGCACTCCCTTACTTTATGAGCACTTCCTTACTTTATGAGCACTCCCTTACTTTATGAGCACTCCCTTACTTTATGAGCACTCCCTTACTTTATGAGCACTGCCTCACTTTATGAGCACTCCCAGACTTTATGAGCACTCCCATACTTTATGAGCACTCCCTTACTTTATGAGCGCCCCCTTAGTCTATGAGCACTCCCTTACTTTATGAGCACTCCCTTACTTTATGAACACTCCCTTACTTTATGAACACTCCCTTACTTTATGAGCACCCCTTACTTTATGCTTACTTTATGAGCACTCCCTTACTTTATGAGCACACACTTACTTTATGAACACTATGAGCACTCCCTTACTTTATGAGCACTGCCTTACTTTATGAGCACTCCCTTACTTTATGTACACTCCCTTACTTTATGAACACTCCCTTACTTTATGAGCACCCCTTACTTTATGGACACTCCCTTACTTTATGAGCACTCCCTTACTTTATGAGCACACACTTACTTTATGAACACTCCCTTAGTTTATGAGCACTCCCTTACTTTATGAACACTCCCTTACTTTATGAGCACTTCCTTACTTTATGAGCGTGCACTTACTTAATGAACACTCCCTTACTTTATGAACACTCCCTTACTTTATGAGCACTCCCTTGCTTTATGAACACTCTCTTACTTTATGGACACTCCCTTACTTTATGAGCACTCCCTTACTTTATGAGCACTCCTTTACTTTATGAGCACTCCATTACTTTATGAACACTCTCTTACTTTATGAGCACTCCCTTACTTTATGAACATTCCCTTACTTTATGAACACCCCTTAATTTATGAACACTTCCTTACTTTATGAGCACTCCCTTACTTTATGAACACTCCCTTACTTTATGAGCACCCCCATACTTTATGAACACTCCCTTACTTTATGAGCACTCCCTTACTTTATGAGCACTCCCTTACTTTATGAGCACTCCCTTACTTTATGAGCACACCCTTACTTTATGAGCAATCCCTTACTTTATGAGCACTCCCTTACTTTATGAGCACTCCCTTACTTTATGAACACTCCCTTATTTTATGAGCACTCACTTACTTTATAAGCACTCCCTTACTTTATGAGTACAACCCTTACTTTATGAGCACTCCCTTACTTTATGAGAACTCCCTTACTTTATGAGCGCCCCCTTACTTTATGAGCACTCCCTTACTTTATGAGCACTTCCTTACTTTATGAGCACTCCCTTACTTTATGAGCACTCCCCTACTTTATGAGCACTGCCTCACTTTATGAGCACTCCCAGACTTTATGAGCACTCCCATACTTTATGAGCACTCCCTTACTTTATGAGCGCCCCCTTAGTCTATGAGCACTCCCTTACTTTATGAGCACTCCCTTACTTTATGAACACTCCCTTACTTTATGAACACTCCCTTACTTTATGAGCACCCCTTACTTTATGCTTACTTTATGAGCACTCCCTTACTTTATGAGCACACACTTACTTTATGAACACTATGAGCACTCCCTTACTTTATGAACCTCCCTTACTTTATGAGCACCCCTTACTTTATGGACACTCCCTTACTTTATGAGCACTCCCTTACTTTATGAGCACACACTTACTTTATGAACACTCCCTTAGTTTATGAGCACTCCCTTACTTTATGAACACTCCCTTACTTTATGAGCACTTCCTTACTTTATGAGCACTCCCTTGCTTTATGAACACTCTCTTACTTTATGGACACTCCCTTACTTTATGAGCACTCCCTTACTTTATGAGCACTCCTTTACTTTATGAGCACTCCCTTACTTTATGAACACTCTCTTACTTTATGAGCACTCCCTTACTTTATGAACATTCCCTTACTTTATGAACACCCCTTAATTTATGAACACTTCCTTACTTTATGAGCACTCCCTTACTTTATGAACACTCCCTTACTTTATGAGCACCCCCATACTTTATGAACACTCCCTTACTTTATGAGCACTCCCTTACTTTATGAGCACTCCCTTACTTTATGAGCACTCCCTTACTTTATGAGCATACCCTTACTTTATGAGCAATCCCTTACTTTATGAGCACTCCCTTACTTTATGAGCACTCCCTTACTTTATGAACACTCCCTTACTTTATGAGCACTCACTTACTTTATAAGCACTCCCTTACTTTATGAGTACAACCCTTACTTTATGAGCACTCCCTTACTTTATGAGAACTCCCTTACTTTATGAGCGCCCCCTTACTTTATGAGCACTCCCTTACTTTATGAGCACTCCCTTACTTTATGAGCACTCCCTTACTTTATGAGCACTCCCTTACTTTATGAGCACTGCCTCACTTTATGAGCACTCCCAGACTTTATGAGCACTCCCATACTTTATGAGCACTCCCTTACTTTATGAGCGCCCCCTTAGTCTATGAGCACTCCCTTACTTTATGAGCACTCCCTTACTTTATGAACACTCCCTTACTTTATGAACACTCCCTTACTTTATGAGCACCCCTTACTTTATGCTTACTTTATGAGCACTCCCTTACTTTATGAGCACACACTTACTTTATGAACACTATGAGCACTCCCTTACTTTATGAGCACTGCCTTACTTTATGAGCACTCCCTTACTTTATGTACACTCCCTTACTTTATGAACACTCCCTTACTTTATGAGCACCCCTTACTTTATGGACACTCCCTTACTTTATGAGCACTCCCTTACTTTATGAGCACACACTTACTTTATGAACACTCCCTTAGTTTATGAGCACTCCCTTACTTTATGAACACTCCCTTACTTTATGAGCACTTCCTTACTTATGAGCGTGCACTTACTTAATGAACACTCCCTTACTTTATGAACACTCCCTTACTTTATGAGCACTCCCTTGCTTTATGAACACTCTCTTACTTTATGGACACTCCCTTACTTTATGAGCACTCCCTTACTTTATGAGCACTCCTTTACTTTATGAGCACTCCCTTATTTTATGAACACTCTCTTACTTTATGAGCACTCCCTTACTTTATGAACACTCCCTTACTTTATGAGCACTCCCTTACTTTATGAACATTCCCTTACTTTATGAACACCCCTTAATTTATGAACACTTCCTTACTTTATGAGCACTCCCTTACTTTATGAACACTCCCTTACTTTATGAGCACCCCCATACTTTATGAACACTCCCTTACTTTATGAGCACTCCCTTACTTTATGAGCACTCCCTTACTTTATGAGCACTCCCTTACTTTATGAGCACACCCTTACTTTATGAGCAATCCCTTACTTTATGAGCACTCTCTTACTTTATGAGCTACTTTATGAGCACTCCCTTACTTTATTAGCACTCCATTACTTTATGAGCACTCCCTTACTTTATGAGCACTCCCTTACTTTATGAGCACTCCCTTACTTAATGAACACTCCTTTACTTTATGTGCACTCCCTTACTTTATGAGCACTCCCTTACTTTATGAGCACTCCCTTACTTTATGAGCACTCCCTTACTTTATGAGCACTCCCTTACTTTATGAGCACGCCTTACTTTATGAGCACTCCCTTACTTTATGAGCACTCCCTTACTTTATGACCACTCCCTTACTTTATGAGCACTCCCTTACTTTATGAGCACTCCCTTACTTTATGAGCACACCCGTACTTTAGTAGCACTCCCTTACTTTATGAGCACTCCCTTACTTTATGAGCACTCCCTTACTTTATGAGCACTCCCTTACTTTATGTGCACTCCCTTACCTTATGAGCACTCCCTTACTTTATATGAGCACTCCCTTACTTTATGAGCACTCCCTTACTTTATTAGCACTCCCTTACTTTATGAATACACCCTTACGTTACGAGCACTCCCTTACTTTATGAGCACTCCCTTACTTTATGAGCACTCCCTTACTTTATGAACACTCCCTTACATTATTAACAGCATTCCCAAACTTTATTAACACACCCTTACTTTATGAGCACTCCCTTACTTAATGAGCACACACTTACTTTATGAACACTCCCTTACTTTATGAGCACTCCCTTACTTTATGAACACTCCCTTACTTTATAAGCTCTCCCTTACTTTATGAACACTCCCTTACTTTATGAGCACTCACTTACTTTATGAGCACTCCTTTACTTTATGAGTACAACCCTTACTTTATGAGCGCCTCCTTACTTTATGAGCACTCCCTTACTTTATGAGAACTCCCTTACTTTATGAGCACTCCCTTACTTTATGAGCACTCCCTTACTTTATGAGCACTCCCTTACTTTACGAGCACTCCCTTACTTTATGAGCACTGCCCTACTTTATGAGCACTCCCTTACTTTATGAGCACTCCCTTACTTTATGAGCACTCCCTTACTTTATGAGCACTCCCATACTTTATGAGCGCCCCCTTAGTTTATGAGCACTCACTTACTTTATGAGCACTCCCTTACTTTATGAGCACCCCTTACTTTATGGACTCGTTATGGGAGGTCTCTTCTCCCACTTCTTGTTCTCATGGATCGGTCCCACGGAAGGATTCCCTTCCTTGCCTCCAGATAGTTGTCTGCCAGTTGTGCTGCCTCCTGGCTCGTGTCAGGCTTTCTCTCTCTGACCCAGATGCAGACGTCTGCTGGCAGGGTATTGATTAGCTGCTCTTGAACGATCAGATCTCGGACCTTATCTTCTGTGTCGCAATCCTGCATCCACTTGTGGCTAGATCCTCCACGGAAGTGGTATCTGATATGTTAGTGTAGGATGCACAGTGGAAGTGGTATCTGATATGTTAGTGTAGGATGCACGGTGGAAGTGGTATCTGATATGTGCCGTGTAGATTAAATAGGATTTTCCCTGGGAAAATCCCTATTTTACACATAAGGCAGGCGCTAACTCTTGCTGTGTATAGCGCATACCAAATATAGTCTGCCCGTTACACGCTTCAGAGCATAAGGAAGCCACTCAACCAAGTTTGAGCTTTGGACAAGCCACAGACATGGAGCTAGAGTTGTTCCAGTAATTAGGGTACAGGTTTTGAGGGACCTGGATATTTCTGCATGTATCTTCTAAGATACTGGTCCTATAGAGTCATTCAATATATCATTTTAAAGAACACAGAAGAAGCAACACTTTGATAAAAAATTAACTGTATAGAAGTAAGGGGAGAAAAGTTATGGAATTAGAAAGTTGATATAAAAAAATTCCCTTTGAGGTCTTACTCATGAAGATAAAATCCACCATAACTCAACAATGGATCATCCAAATTGCTTCATATTTGAAAGAGAGCTTGTACAGATGTTGTGCAATTATATAAGCAACAAAACACTAAAACCTCTTTTTGTCAAAAAAAAAGGGTTCCATCCCCCTTAAGGCCTTGACTGGTAAGGCCTCCTCATCATGTTAACCATCTCCAGTCTCCACTTGGTTTCCCACTCCTCTTGCCACCATTCTTTTCGTTCCTCCCGTTCAAATTCTTTTTGTCTTCTTCTCTCATCTCTCCTCTCCATGAACTTCAGTATCATTTGCCACGGTGGTTCTGTGAGTCCCGAAGGTTGTTTGTCTTGGCTTCTGGTGATGAGCCAGTGAGCTAATGCTCCAGACTCACTGTCCTCCATTCCACTAAAATAATCAGCACGCACTACCAATGCAGCAATATATCAACAATAGTATGCAACAATATTGCAATAACACAAAAATATGCAACAATATAGCCACGCGGAATACGCGCTAGCAACTCAACAACCACAAGAACTTTGCCAACCACTGGCTGAAGCTCTTTCTGTGATGAGAGTTATCTTATCAATAGTAGCGAATAATCGATATCCAAGTCTAACACCGCTGCCACCAGATGTTAATGCCCCAGCCACCGAGGCACAACAATAAGAACAATATACCCACACTACTCTCCAGCAGGTATTGTTCTCCGGTAAAGCTGCCACCAGAGTTCCCTCTCAATCCTAGCACAAGCTAAACAGTTCTTAGGCCTTAAGTTAACTTTAATCAAGTCAAACTAAACACAAGTAGACTGAAATGCAGTAGAAGGCCCTGAGTTGGGATTGCAGAGAGGTTTAAATACCCTTGCAATCCCGCCACAAGAAAGGTGATGAATGTATAGACAATTGTATAAAGTGATTAGAAGATGAATAGGTGTTGATGAGTCTATTGTGATGTGATGAACAAGTCATTGTAGCATGTTTAGCCATTAGGGATTCTTATTGTTTGATTGTTCCCAGTTTCTCAGGGCTATCTTCAGCCAGTCTCAGGGCTGCTGGGACCTGACAGTAGTGTATGCTTAGTGCATGGTATAGTACATTGTAATGTAGGTTGTTACTATGTATAGTCCATTATGGTATAGGCTAGTGCATGGTATAGTACATTATAATGTAGGCCAGTGCATGATGTAGTCATTGTAGTGAAGGCTGGTAAACCTAGCACTCTGAGAAGGTGTGTAGCCCTAGCCCTCTGAGAAGGTGTAGCCCTAGCCCTCTGTCAGGGTGTATATCCCTATTCCTCTGAGAAGGTGAGTAGACCTAGTCCTTTGAGAAGGTGTGTAACCCTAGCACTCTGAGAGAGTGTATAACTCCAGCACTCTGAGAAGGTGTAGCCCTAGCCCTCTGTAAGAGTGTGGAGCCATGTAGGACATACTTTGCCAATTTAGGATGATCCTTAGGGTCTCAATTCTTCCTTCTTTCTCGTTGAACAACTGTCATGCCATACATGCACTCATTTATGAACTTTAGTACCAGAGGAATCCAACTCCTTATTGATCTACCCTGACCTTCATGAGAGTCTTCTCATTGTATAAATGCTTATATCATTTAATCACTAGCGGTGGAATTCTAAAGTAGGTAAAGGGTTTATTGTATTCGGTTTGGTTGTCTGGAACAAGGACAGACTTATGCAATGCCATTGCATCTCCAACTCTTGCAATGCAACAGGTCTAGTGTATAAAAGATTGTGCCAGAGCTGCTTCCAGGAACACTAGTAAATGCTTGGGAAACAGTTCATGATAGTGAAGATGATCGGCCTTTATTCTCTGTTTTGCTCATGGCAGAGGGGAGGTGTTGTTTTATGACTACCTTATAAGGTACAGTGGTCTGTATATACTGGGCATGTGTAGGCAAACAGGAAGTGTTGCTTTATGACTACCTTATAAGGTATAGTGGTCTGTATATACTGGGCATGTGTAGGCAAACAGGAAGTGTTGCTTTATGACTACCTTATAAGGTATAGTGGTCTGTATATACTGGGCATGTGTAGGTAAACAGGAACTGTTGTTTTATGACTACCTTATAAGGTACAGTGGTCTGTATATACTGGGCATGTGTAGACAAAAAAAAAGATGTTCGCTTGTAAAAAAATTGTGTTTGGAGATGCTTAATATATGTGTGCATTGTGTTGCTATACCTAAAGATGGTTACATGGTTTATGACATCTTATGTGTACATTATTCCCCAGTGGGTCCTCCCTCCACCCCCACCATCACCATGGTGACCCCCCAGTCCACCTCCATCATCCTTGCCTGGAGTCAGAGTGCTGGAGATGTAGTGGACTCCTATACCATATCTTACTCCTATGTCACTCGAGGCTGTGAGGGTAGTGTACTTGGTGAAGCTACACGCACTGAAATGGATGGCTCCATCAGAACATACACTCTGTCTGATGTAGAGGAGGACACTGACTTTGACATCAGCATCACAGCTATGAATGAGGCAGGAAGTAGTGCACTGCCAGCTAGGACCTCTGCCACCACACTAGTAGCAGGTGAGATATTGATGTCCACTAGAATATACACTGATGATTATTGAGTTGCATTGTAATCAACCACCACACTAGTAACAGGTGGGATATTGGTGTCAACTAGAATATACACTGATGATTATTGAGTTGTAATGAACCACCACACTAGTAGCAGGTGAGATATTGGTGTCTACTAGAATATACACTGATGATTATTGAGTTGCATTGTAATGAACCACCACACTAGTAGCAGGTGAGATATTGATGTCCACTAGAATATACACTGATGATTATTGAGTTGCATTGTAATGCACACATGCACACAACACACACACACACACACACACTCGCACAACCTGCAGCACCCTCTGGTATTGTTGCATCTCTAATGACCACTGCCATCACCTCCACTACTGTCACCTTAACCTGGGGACGTGTTACATGCAGCGACAGGAATGTTGAGATTACAAGATATGCTATCCAATATAGCCCCAGTTCTACAATGGGTGTATTTATATTGGTTGTTGAACCCGAGAATGAATACACTATCACTGGCCTCATCCCAAGGACTAACTACAATATACGAGTTAGAGCAGACCACTCTACTTTCTCTAATACATTTATAGGTACTATGATAGCAACAGTGGATGCAGAGACTGCAGTGCCAACAGGTGAGGCTGTAGTTTGACATCAGTGACTTATAATAATGTCATGTATCATGACTCCACAGCTCTTGGTTTCTTATTGAAGGGCACTCCATATCTTAACAACAGTGCAGTGGCCCTGACTGCCATAGGGGCAGGCAATGATGCCCTGATCTGCCTCACCAACCTCACTGCATGCTGTAGGGGTGATGACACTGGTGGGGGTGCCCTGGGTGGCTGGAGGCTGCCAGATGGATCTCTAGTTCCTAGTAGTTCCTCTGAATCTATGGTTAGTATAACTAGAACCAGAGGTCCCAGCGCAGTTCTCCTTCACCGTAGGGGCAATGCTATGGGGCCCACTGGAGTGTTCACCTGTGAAGTCCCTGATGCTAGTGGTATCTGCAGATCTGTTTACATCTACATCTATGCTGGACAGGTTCCAGGTACCAGCTATTATGTGGCATGCACTTTACTTGACAGCTCTAGCTCAGTATGCATGTGCATTCATATTGTTCTCATCCCCTCATGCACAGGTTCTCTGACGATCACTGACTTTTCTTACGACCGCTTGGCACTTGTTCTAACATGCACTTCTAGTGGAAGACCCACGGACTCAGTCACATGGCTTAAGTATGGGTCAGAAATTAGACGTACCAGTTCACAGTTCTCTCAGACTCAGAAGATTACAGACAGAGTGACTGCTACTTATCAGCACCTCCTCTCTAGTGGGAGTGCAGCTAACTTTGTTGGCGAATTCACTTGTGAGGTCAGAGATGGAAGTGGTGGGAGTGCTAGTCGGACTCTGGCTCTAAATGGTGTGTTTATATGTTAATATGTTAGTGCATTGATAAAGACCACTAAGAGTTGTTAAATGTTCAGAACGAGATTCCCCTTCAGTGTGGTGTGAAACTAGCACAGTGTGGTGTGAAACTAGCACAGTGTGGTGTGAAACTAGCACAGTGTGATGTGAAACTAGCACAGTATGGTGTGAAACTAGCACAGTGTGGTGTGAAACTAACACAGTCTGGTGATAAATTATAGCTGACAGTCTTGCCTAAGTGTAATTTGTTTTGGAACAAGCAAAGCTCTAAGCTTCTATATTGCAATTGGTTTGCCTGAAGGCAGCAAACTGCTTTGATCATTTGTGAGTTAACCGTCCAAGATGTCCAGCTGCTAATTGCAGAAAGTGTGAAGTGCTCCTAGTCAGTACGCTGGTTAGAGATTCATTATGGCTAGTTGGAATGGCTAGTTGGAATGTTATGTAGTTATCAACAATTTTGGTGGATGCAAGTTTTCAGGTATTTCATCCAGTATCAAATAAGATTAACAGCTGTACTACGTAGCTGTACAGTGTTTCACTAAACAGTGTCAGAGCAAAAGGTATGAAGTCTCTCCAACATAGCAGCTGCTTCCCACTACAAGTACAGTAGACCCCGTTAATCCGAAACCTCGCTTATCCGAACTGCATTCTAAGGTAACAACAACAAAACAAAAAACATTCAAAATGCGTGGCATTATTGAACTTCGAACCTACCACGAGCATGTCGTACGATGCAGCTGCAGTGATATGGAGAAGAAAAGAGCGCTACTTAGAGATCCTGAAGGCATGGGCTGTGGCAACCCATATGGTTAGACATGAGACCTGGGACCTTTAGAGGTAAAGTAACCTAGCTACATCATTCAGCAATAGCTAGCGAGATGATAAGAAATTACTAGTTGGTTGGAGGAACATGAACTGGAGCAATGGATTTTACAGTTAAATTTATAGCAGTCTAGTTAAATTCTTGCATACACAGTGCACTAGACTCCTGTAGACTTGAATTATTGCATACACAGTGCACTAGACTGCTATAGACTTGAATTCTTGCATACACAGTGCACTAGACTGCTATAGACTTGAATTCTTGCATACACAGTGCACTAGACTGCTATAGACTTGAATTCTTGCATACACAGTGCATATAGACATGAATTCTTGCATACACAGTGCACTAGACTGCTATAGACTTGAATTCTTGCATACACAGTGCACTAGACTGCTATAGACTTGAATTCTTGCATACACAGTGCACTGGACTGCTATAGACTTGAATTCTTGCATACACAGTGCACTGGACTGCTATAGACTTGAATTCTTGCATACACAGTGCACTAGACTGCTATAGACTTGAATTCTTGCATACACAGTGCACTAGACTGCTATAGACTTGAATTCTTGCATACACAGTGCACTAGACTGCTATGGACTTGAATTCTTGCATACACAGTGCACTAGACTGCTATGGACTTGAATTCTTGCATATACAGTGCACTAGACTGCTATAGACTTGAATTCTTGCATATACAGTGCACTAGACTGCTATAGACTTGAATTCTTGCATACACAGTGCACTAGACTGCTATGGACTTGAATTCTTGCATACACAGTGCACTAGACTGCTATAGACTTGAATTCTTGCATACACAGTGCACTGGACTGCTATAGACTTGAATTCTTGCATACACAGTGCACTAGACTGCTATAGACTTGAATTCTTGCATACACAGTGCACTAGACTGCTATAGACTTGAATTCTTGCATACACAGCGCACTAGACTACTATAGACTTGAATTCTTGCATACACAGTGCACTAGACTGCTATAGACTTGAATTCTTGCATACACAGTGCACTGGACTGCTATAGACTTGAATTCTTGCATACACAGTGCACTAGACTGCTATAGACTTGAATTCTTGCATACACAGTGCACTAGACTGCTATAGACTTGAATTCTTGCATACACAGCGCACTAGACTACTATAGACTTGAATTCTTGCATACACAGCGCACTGCTATAGACTCATACACAGTGCAATAGACTGCTATGGATTGTTGTAGTGAAGTGGGAGGAGCTTGGTTTTAAAATCCTGAGGTGCCCACCCTCTATGTAAAAACACTGATGCATGTGTACTTGTATCAGTTTAGCCAACAGAACAGAGAGGTAGTGAAGAGAATTAACAAGACTGCTGGTTCTCTGATTACCTGTCAATGTTAGGAGCATTTTTCATGTTTTACCAGAATATTAGGGTATGTGAATCTTTACCTTCAAATGACGCGAGACAAACATCAGAGCTTACGTCTTCCTCTACCCCTACATCACAAGGATAAACTCACTAATCTCAGATATGTCTTACTCTACTCACCATCTCAAGGATAAACTCACTAATCTCAGATGATATGTTTTTCTCTATCCTCCATCATAAGGATAAACTCAGATATGTCTTCCTCCACCCTCCATCACGAGGATAAACTCACTAATCTCAGACATGTCTTCCTCTATCCCACCATCACATGGATAACCCCATTAGCTCTGCACATTCTATGCAGTTCTATTGCAACAGGACCTCCATGTCTTTGAATTGCTACTGTAGCTACCTTTTACTAGGTCACAAGCAGAGTCCGTACTAAAGAACTTGATGGAATTGACATTGGTATTTAAAACTGGGATAAACCAGCTCTTGTTAAAGGAGCTCTCATTGGCACACTCTTATGTGCCTCTAGAATTGACAAGATGACCAGCTCTTGTTAAAGGAGCTCTCATCAGCACACTCCGCTATTGTGGACCTTCTCAAAAGCAAATACAATAGACAAACTTAGTCCACAAAGAATGATGCTAGGACATGTCATACCAATTGCAATTTTTTAGGCCACTAATCTAGACTGGTTGGATACACTTTTTTGTGTAGTTATTGAGAGCTAATATAGGCCAAAATTAAACTTTACATTTGCATTGTGTTGGATTCCTGTGCAGAATCCACTGAGTGCTAGTACCTCAGTGACATTTCCCTTGGGGGGGGGGGGGGGGGGGGGGGAGGGGAAGGGCTTCATCGCTGTGTCCTGTTCATAGCTCCAGCATGCTAGCAACAGGTCTGTTTTGTGGATTCCAATCCAAGAGCTAATCCAGGATCCAATTGAGCGGCCGTTGTGTTGTGGTGATGTCGAGAGCTATTGCAGTCTAGCAGTTTTCCATCTGTAGCATTTCCAGGAGCTGGTTTAATCAAGGGTATGATCAGGCAGAAGACATTCATTCAGCTGTGCCGACGTGTCTCTGAAAGCAAATGTTATGTAATTTTGTTGTAAAGCTATATAATATGTTCCAGAAATTACATAAGTGTTTGTTATGATGGGGATATGGAGTATGTTTCAAGGTAATTCAGATGAAGCCAATTTCCTTGTTGACCAGGTCAATGGGAGTACCCAGCTTGATTGTATGGCCTTGTGAGAAGTGATTACTCCGGATACACTGGATGGCTGCTCGTATAGAGTACATCATAACCAGCATAGTGTCAAATTGCACAGCTGATCCCACTTGTCTGCAAAGAGAGTGGCAAGCCTTTAGTAAAAGGTCGTGCACTGCTTAGCCATTCCCCCTGTGGTAGAGAAGACATTGCTCGTAGGTCCTCTTGTTCTCATTCTTGTGCTTCCTGTAGCAGGTGGATATCATGACCTTTCTGTTAGAGGGGCATGAGGATTAAACACTCTGACAACCAAGTAGGTTCTTTCATAGCAGGCTCCCCAGAATCCATTGGCTGTGGTGCCAAGACTTGTATCTTCTGTCTTATACAGTCTCTTGTAACTTGCATCTCTAGCTGGTTGTTTCATAGCTATCAAGTGCATGTTGTTCTGGTTTTTCACAAGTTGCTGTACTGCTATGTCTCAGAGAAGCAATCTCTCAGCCCTAAAACTAAGAGGAGGAATGTAGCATATGCGATATACTTAAACTTCCAGACAAGCCAACAGAGTGAAATAATTTCCTTTTCTTACACTTTGGGGCGACTCTGCAATAGTGCTAACAACTTGCGATGTAATAGAACAACTTACACTTGGTAGCTAAGCAACAAGCAGCTGGTAGCTAGCGCTTGAACAAAATTATTAGTGGTGCAGGGGCCTGACACGCTGTACCCACACATTGATAAAGATTAGCCACACCCACAAATGTTGGTCTGTCAGAACATAAGCTGTACTGCTCAGTCCCCTTCAGTACCTTGGCTGGAAATTGGCTAATGGAGGCTGCCATTTTGCACTATAAACTACAAACTTGGCAGCAGGCATTCTGTACCATTTGTCTAGGAGTTTGTGGGTTTGTTACTTGACCAGAATTGTATAGGACAGTAAACTAGATGTCAGTGTGCAAGCTCTGTCAACATACATAGACTTGTACATCCAAGACTTTTCTGGCTGCTACCATGAAGAACTTTGTCACCTCATTCCATGTATATATTATAACCATGAAGAACTTTGTCACCTCATTCCATGTATATATTATAACTAGTGCCCACCTGTTAACATAGTCTGTAATACTACCTGTGATGGAATAAACTTATGGGGGCAAGGTGTGTGCAGTGGCTATTATTTAGAATCATGCTGCTTCATACATATGCCCTTTATATTTGCAATACTCTATATAAGAATTATAAGATGTGAATGTATTAGAGTGCACTTCCCTGCAGGTGTGACAATCAGCAACAATCCCTTACCCTTCATAGTGGGCCAGAATGCTGAGCTGACATGTTCTAGTGACACTGGTGTGGCAGACCGCATGCAGTGGGCATCCAATGGTGTGGTGTTGGCTAGTGACACATCAGTACAGCAGCTACGGCTTGCGCTGAGCCCTGTCAACGACAGCCTCTCTGTTCACTCTTCAAACTTCACTTGCTCTGTGACTAGAGATGAGGGAATGCTTAATGAAACAACCTCTAACCAGACGCTTCCATTTACAGTTACAAGTATGTGTCTCCTCGCTCACTCACACACACACACACTCACACACACACACTCACACACGCACACGCACACACACCACACACACACACTCACACACACACACACATAACACTGTTCATCACATCCATACTGTTTTTGAATCATGGCAATTGTGCTAGTGCAAACCAGAGGCAGTGTACCTTGAAAGTTGGTTTGAATCCATTCTGAATGGTTATGAGCCATAAATATTAGGTGTTGAAAATTATGCAAGTGTTTGTCGACAAAGCTCCCGCCTTTTCCATAGCTCTGTCCTCTTTCTGTTCTACAGGACATGTCTCCTTCAGGTCTGTAGAAGCTCATCCACAAAAAGAGGAAAACAATAGCTTTTTTCTTGATTTTCCAGGGTGTTGTTTATAGAAATACTAGTGTTGACACCACCAACGCATATTGATTCAAATTAACTCTTTGGATGTACTTGATTTTCCCTCTCACTCATGCACATCAACAACACTCATTCAATACTCACTTTACACTAGCACTCACTCTCACATAACACTCACACACTGATACATATGCACAACAACCATGCTCTCACTCACATCCTAACACCCACTCAATACTCACTTTACACAAGCACTCACTCTCACATCACACTCACACACTGATACATATGCACAACTGCCATGCTCTCACTCACATCCTAACACTCACTCAATACTCACTTTACACAAGCACTCACTCTCACATCACACTCACACACTGACACATATGCACAACACCCATGCTCTCACTCACATCCTAACACTCACTCAATACTCACTTTACACAAGCACTCACTCACACATAACACTCTCACACTGATACATATGCACAACAACCATGCACTCGCTCACATCCTAACACCCACTCAAAGGATTCACACTTACACGGTCAATTCGTTATGTCCACTTGCCTCTCATCTCTTACAGTACCGCCTCAAGCTATTTCTGTCACCATCAGTAGGTCAGGAGGTCTAGTGGCAGGATCAGAGTACAACCTAACCTGTGTAGTCTCAGAGCTCATTGCTGGCCTCACAGGCATGCCAAGTGCAGCGTGGGAGAAGGCAGCTGGTAATCAGATCCCCAGTGAGGCTGTGCAGGAATCTTCTAGAAGTGATGGGATGGCTATGGTAGTCTTGAAGTTTAATCCTTTGAAGACGTCATTTGGTGGAGTATACGTATGTAGAGGTACCTTGCTCTCCCCAGCCGAACAGGACCCACTTGAGGAGACTGCCAGGGAGGATGTCACTATCCAAAGTAATGAATTCAATATGAATTATTATGTATCTGTATCTGTTATCGACACAAAACTTATGCCAGCTTATTTTATTTTATTTTTTTAAGGGGGAAGTGGTTGAAAAATGATAACTTCATTCTTGCATGTACACTTTACTTATTGCAGTTTCAGATTGTTTGCTCTGGCTAATTATTGATCATTAAATAACATACTGCATAAATTAAGGGGAGGACATTGTCAAATCTTTGCTCTCTTATTTTGTTTTATGCCTGAAGTTATATCCACTTAAGGAGTACTTTTTACTGCATGTGTACTTGTTACTCTCTCTTGCAATTCCCTGTCATCTTCTTCTGGTTTGGGGATGGTTGATTATCATGTGTAGAAGAACAGCAAAGTATAGGATTAAATGCAATGTGAGATTCTCCAGGTTTCTGCCTCTCCTGATCTTCAGAATTTCAAAGTCATCATGTGGACTAAAGAGGGTATGAAGATATTTCTGACAGTGTTGTTGGGCCAGATCAGCACATTTACTAGGCCACATAAGGAGCCAGCTCCAGTTAAAACCAGTCCTCTTGCAGCAAGAACCTCTATATATATATATATATATATATAGCTAGTTATAGCTAACAATGTCGACCAGAGTAGTGAGCCTCCATGCCTCCATGTAGCTAGCTAGATATCTGGTTAGAGGTTCTCTGAGCTGCCAAATTTAGTGCAGTGCATATCTTTACCACACGCTGTGATTCCTCGCAGAAGGTTGAGATGCCTTGGGCTCATGCTGATATGGAACAACCTTTGTCCGCATGGCTACTTTCAAAGGAGCAGTAGAGCCTGAAACACGGAGTTACTCACCCCTGCATTTCACTCTCCTCAGCTATGATATCAAGTTAGCCACACCCTAACCAGGCAAAAATGTTAGAAGTAGATATGCTAGAAGACTTGGAACAAAAAAGCATGATGGAGTAAAAAGTTTAAAATAATTCAAAATGGACAGAACTCCTTTAACACAACAAAAGAAGACCACAAAATAGTAAACAGTATCCTCCAATAAATATTCTTCTAATATTCTCAATGCTGGCTATAAGTGTAATTTAGTAGGACCCTTTTGTTAAAGACAAACCAACACTAATGACCATAATTACAGGGTGCAGTTCGTGCTTAAAACACCCTTCCTATACTGCCACCTAAGTTACTAAACTAGTGTGAATACCAGAACTGGCCAGTGAGGGAAGGTGCATTGGATGTCCAGCCCTCAATAGACAGCCCAGAAATAAGCATCCTCCTTGTTATACCACATACTTGACTTTGGAACTTGATTCATTTTAAGGTTAAAATCATTGTTGTTTTTAAATGACATGCTTAAAAGGCTCAGAGGCTGCAGAGCAGCACCTCGGTAAGTCCTCATTCATATTTAGGACAAGCTACCTTTAATATTTGTGATGGAAGGGCAACGTATATTCTTATTATATGCACGACATATTTCCACATTGATGTTCCCCCTGAGGTTTAGTTCCCCAAAGAGTTATTGCAGTATTCCTAAGCATAAAAATTATACCAAGATATTCTGCTATCACCCAACTGAATCAAATTCCTATAAGAATAGAATAATGACTACATCTTCCAAACCTGAGTCCAAGCACAAGTGTGTGTCTAATCAAGCTTGACAGTGATGCCTGATGTGTTGCTTTACTGCCATTATCTTGTATATTCTGCAGTCTCTACTCCAACTGTGTCTCTCTCAGTTCTCTCTGCCTTCTTGGTGGCTGGTGGAGTGGAAAATGTCACTCTCAACTGTTCTGCCATGCTGGATGTTAACGTAGACAATGGAGACTTAGAGTTCTCTTTCTACTGGAGAGACAAAGACAATAGAATCATATCAGCTGGTGGGAGAATCTTCATCGACTCTACCTCCACTTCCATCTCCTCTATTCTCACTCTCTCTCCTCTCAGCACCATGGACACCGCCATCACTTGCACAGTTATAGTAGCAGAGAGACAGGGCACACTAGCAACTAGTTTACCAGGGAACAAGTCGGTTTCAATTGATGTCCAGAGTAAGTGAGCAGGGACAATTAATATGTGACGTGACCTGATTAATATCCAGAGTGAGTGAGCATGAATAACTAATATGTGACCTGATTAATATCCATAGTAATGAGCAGGAATAACTTAATATTTGACCTGATTAATATCTAGAGTGAGTGTACAGGAATAACTAATATGTGACCTGATTAATATCCAGAGTGAGTGCACAGGAATAACTAATATGTGACCTGATTAATATCCAGAGTGAGTAAATAGAAATAACTAATATGTGACCTGATTAATATCCAGAGTGAGTGAGCAGAAGTAATTAATAAGTGACCGGATTAATATCCAGAGTGAGTGATCTGAAATAACTAATATGTGACCTGATTAATATCCAGAGTGACTGAGCAGGTATAACTAATATGTGACCTGATTAATATCCAGAGTGAGTGAGCAGGAATAACTAATATGCGACCTGATTAATATCCAGAGTGAGTGAATAGGAATAAATATGTGACCTGATTAATATCCAGAGTGAGTGGGCAGGAATAACTAATATCTGACCTGATTATGTGACCTGATTAATATCCAGAGTGATGAGCAGGAATAACTTAATATGTGACGTGATTAATATCCAGAATGATGAGCAACAATAACAAAAATGCGACCTAATTAATATCCAGAGTGAGTGAGCAGGAATAACTAATATGTGACCTGATTAATATCAAGAGTGATGAGCAGGAATAACTTAATATGTGACCTTATTATTATCCAGAGTGAGAGAGCAGGAATAACTAATATGATTAATATCCAGAGTGATGAGCAGGAATAACTAATATGTGACCTGATTAATATCCAGAGTGAGTGCACAGGAATAACTAATATGTGACCTGATTAATATCCAGAGTGAGTGAGCAGGAATAACTAATATGTGACCTGATTAATATCAAGAGTGATGAGCAGGAATAACTTAATATGTGAACTTATTATTATCCAGAGTGAGCGAGCAGGAATAACTAATATGTGACCTGATTAATATCAAGAGTGATGAGCAGGAATAACTTAATATGTGACCTTATTATTATCCAGAGTGAGCGAGCAGGAATAACTAATATGTGACCTGATTAATATCCACGCAGAGTGAGTGAGCAGAATAACTAATATGTGACCTGATTAATATCCAGAGTGAGTGAGCAGGAATAACTAATATGTGACCTGATTAATATCCAGAGTGAGTGAGCAGGAATAACTAATATGTGACCTGATTAATATCTAGAGTAAGTGAGCAGGAATAACTAATATGTGACCTGATTAATATCCAGAGTGAGTGAGCAGGAATAACTAATATGTGACCTTATTAATATCCAGAGTGATGAGCAGGAATAACTTAATATGTGACCTGATTAATATCCAGAGTGAGCGAGCAGGAATAACTAATATGTGACCTGATTAATATCCAGAGTGAGTGAGCAGGAATAACTAATATGTGACCTGATTAATATCCAGAGTGATGAGCAGGAGTAACTAATATGTGACCTGATTAATATCCAGAGTGAGTGAGCAGGAATAACTAATATGTGACCAAATTAATATCTAGAGTGAGTGAGCAGGATACCTAATATATGACCAGATTAATATCCATAGTGAGTGCACAGGAATAACTAATATGTGACGTGATTAATATCCAGAGTGAGTGAGCAGGAATAACTAATATGTGACCTAATTAATATCTGGAGTGATGAGCAGGAATAACTTAATATGTAACCTTATTAATATCCAGAGTGAGTTAGCAGGAATAACTAATATGTGACCTGATTAATATCCAGCAGGAATAACTAATAAGTGACCTGATTAATATCCAGAGGGAGTGCACAGGAATAACTAATATGTGACGTGATTAATATCCAGAGTGAGTGAGCAGGAATAACTAATATGTGACCTAATTAATATCCAGATGGAGTGAGCAGGAGTAACTAATATGTGACCTGATTTATATCCAGAGTGAGTACACAGGAATAACTAATATGTTACCTGATTAATATCCAGAGTGAGTGAGCAGGTATAACTAATATGTGGTCTGATTAATATCCAGAGTGAGTGAGCAGGAATAACTAATCTATGGCTAAAATAGTGTGCAGTGTAAGTGTGGGTGCAGTGTTAGTTGATCCCTACAAGAGTTTTCAAGATTATTTTTATCACCATCCCGCTCCGATACTTCAGAAATCTTCTTTAGCCAAATAAGTAGACCTTTCTCTCTGACACTGCCTCTGTGCAGTACAATTGTTAATCTTTTCTGTGAATTCCACAACTTTCAGCTTGAAATTAGTTTTATTAGACACTCCTCTTGTCAAAGGTCAGCAGTTATTCCACATGTTCATAATAACTCTGTTCACTAATACACCTTGAATGTGACCTATGGTCTGGATTTGTCTGTAGTTTTGTGTCTAAACTTTCTTATTCTCTGACAACTACAGCATTACATTATTATGGATTATTCAACATTGTTTTGTAGTGAATTATTCTCCTTTACTCATTGCATATTGTACAGACTTGCTAATAATGTGTTAAACTATTGTGATTTCAATGTTAATTTCAAGGAAAGGAATTAAAAGGAAAATCTTCTGGACAGCCTAGCACAAGTCTGGACTTAAAAAAGCTTTTGTGCCTTATAGTGTAAATGACTATCATATTTCCTATTGGATAATACATCAGCTAAAAGGCACATTAGCTTAGGAGGGTGTGTCATCCCTCTTCCTGATCTCACTGTTCCATGTTAATGTAGGTCCTAACCCCCCTAATGTGATCATCACAAGTTCGGGCCCCTCAACTGCTGGGGCTACGCAAAGTCTCACTTGTGATGTTACCTTACAACAAGACCTGAGGAAGAGACCTGTCATAGAGTGGATGTATCCCAATGGAACCAGGATTGAGAATGGGACATTAGAGGGTGTATCAGTGTTCAGTTATTCTCCCTCCACAACATTGACACTAACCTTTGCCCCCCTACGTACCAGCCATGGAGGTATATTCTGGTGTAGAGCTAGTGTTGTGGATTCTGATGCCGGCATCTCCATCAGTGCTAACTCCTCCTACAACCTAACAGTTCAGAGTGAGTTTCCTATGCTACCCAGAATCAATCTCACCTCATAGTGAATATATATCATTCACAATGTGGCCTATTGCACTATTAAACACTCAACATGTTTCATCAGGCATCTAGTGACCTCATGAATCTTGAGATTGATCTTTAGGATCGATAGCAAATATATACAGCCATCCATGTCAACCAGTTTTACATTCATGTTGATAATGGATATATCCGTATGCAGAGCACAGCTTTGGCTGCCATTACCAAACATCTCTGCTAAGACTTGCATGGTGAAATCTAACTCGAACTCTTTGCTAGCAAGGTTGCATCTAAATCCACTCAACTAGAAAAATACTGCAGTAGTTCAAATGGAAAGTTTTGTAGCAGCAAACATCACCTTTGACAAAAATGCCTGAGGAAAGTGAGTAGCTACTACAGCTGAGGGCAATAGAGGGTTATGGAAGGAAGAGAAGTTCATTGTGCAGAGGAGTTAGCTAGGCAGTGTGGTATAGTGCAACCCACCGAGGCAGTGTGGTATAGTGGTTGAAAGCAGAGGAGTGCTATATCCAACATGTATGCAGTGATGTGAGAATTGGGGGGGGGGGGGGGGGGGCAGAGAGAGTGCTCCCTTAGCAGCGAAACAACAGAGATGCACTTAGACAGAGTTTAGAGCAGGTATTGTATGTCTTAGCTACTAGCTGAAATGCTAGGTGTGAAGTGAACTATGTAGGCTCTAGCACTTAGGTTAAAGGGAACAGGCTATATTTCTTACTGGATGTGTGCTAATGTGGACGTGTGGATGTGCTTCCATAGTGCGAACAGGCCTAAATTTTCCCTCTCACTCATGCACATCAACAACTCTCCCTCAATACTCACTTTACACAAGCACTCACTCTCACATCACACTCACACACTGATACATATGCACAACAACCATGCTGTCACTCACATCCTAACACTCACTCAATACTCACTTTACACAAGCACTCACTCTCACATCACACTCACACACTGATACATATGCACAACAGCCATGCACTCACTCACATCCTAACACTCACTCAATACTCACTTTACACAAGCACTCACTCTCACATCACACTCACACACTGATACATATGCACAACAGCCATGCTCTCACTCACATCCTAACACTCACTCAATACTCACTTTACACAAGCACTCACTCTCACATCACACTCACACACTGATACATATGCACAACAGCCATGCTCTCACTCACATCCTAACACCCACTCACAAGATTCAGACTTACACGGTCAATTCGTTAGTCCACTTGTCTCTCATCTCTTACAGTACCGTCTCAAGCTATTTCTGTCACCATCAGTAGGTCAGGAAGTCTAGTGGCAGGATCAGAGTACAACCTAACCTGTGTAGTCTCAGAGCTCATTGTTGGCCTCACTGGCATGCCAAGTGTAGTGTGGGAGAGAGCTCATGGTATTCTGATACCCAGTGTGGTAGTGCAGGAATCTCTAGAACTGATAGGATGGCTATGGCAGTGTTGGAGTATAATCCCTTGAAGACATCATTTAGTGGAGTATTCAGATGCAGAGGTAGCTTGATCTCTCTAGCTTAACAGACACCACTAAAGGAGACTGTCAGGGAAGATATCACTGTCCAAATTTATTATATGTTTTATAATTTCTTTGTGCATCTTCTTCAGTATCCAATTGCAGAACATGTTTCATCTACTTTTTGGAGGGTGCATGTGGGTGAGGGTGGCACGTGGAGGGGGAGAGAAAGATGGAGAAGATCTTATTTTATTCGCAAAGTATAAAACTCTATTTGGCCTATAACAATTTTAAATTAGGTTCTTCATTCGGTTGAGGTAATATAGAAAGTAGACTTACCTGCTATTTGTATAACTACATTCTTGCATTGCACTTTACATCAGGCAATTGGTTAAATCTGTCATATATATAGCCAATAAAACACATAATAAAGATGGTTACATCAAAATTAATTTTTATGTCTTATAATTGATGGCTACACTTGATAAAAAAGATATTTTAATATACTCATTTTAATTTCTGCCATTCTTTGGTTTGGGGTGTTGTTAATTAGATGTTGTAGCTTGTACAGAAGAACAGCAAAGTAGAGATTGAAGTACAGTTTAAGTTACTGCAGACTTCTGCCTCTCCTGATCTTCAGAATAATTAATGAAAGTAACATTGTGGAAATTAGTGGTTACTTGTTCTGCATATAATTCAGCAAATAGGCTACTACACAAACTAACCTTCTTGGTACCAATTTTTTTTCCAGTCGTTGCAAAGCATTGGATGATTTTAGTACAAAGTTGTTAGTAATGGACATGGAGTTTATGAAACAGCAAATCTCCATAGAAGTTTCTTGAAGAAAGTTGTTAAGAATGGACGTATTGTATGCAGGTTATGTGAAGGGAAGGATCCATAGAAGTTCCTTGAAGAAAGTTGTTAGGAATGGACCTATTGTATGCTGTTTATGTGAGGGAACAAACACTATAGTGAGCGTGGATGGAAGAGATTTACCTGGTTTTGTTGATGTCTGTGCAGGTAATTATTGTCCAAAGTTTAAATATACCTGATAGTCCACTATTTTGTAGCATATTTGAGGTTAAGACAAATATAGTTTGGTGATTTATTTTTGTTGTCACCCTATGACCAATGTTACTATGTTTATTAGCCTTACATTTCAACTCTTTAGCTGATAGTGGATGTAGCTGCGCATGCAGGGTTTCACATTACAGACAATAGCAGATGTCTGCACAAAAGATCGCAACCTGGAAGCTAAACCATCCAAAAAGCTTCACTGAAGCTCACATGGTGAAATCCAACTGAAACTGTTGACTGGCAAGGCTGCAACTAACCCTACCCTACTGAAATAGTGCCTAAGTTGCTGAAGTGGCAAGGTTTATGATGGCAAGCATCGTTGTCTACCACAAAAAGTAAAATGTATAGAAATGTAAGCAGCTACAACAGCTCTATTGCTGTAGGTGGCAGATTATTTCATACATATAATACATAAGTGCTCTGAGAAAATCATCGCCAGCATACTAAAGCTTAGAAACAGGTACTAACTAGCTAAAGCTAAACCGACTGCTATGGTCTTTGGACTAAACACTAGCATGCTGGACAAAGAAAACATAATCCAAGTGTTTTCTTGCAGTGCAACATGTCTAGTGTTTAAAAGATTGAGCCGCTCTCACTCTTTGCAGTGCAACAGGTCTAGTGTTTAAAAGATTGTGCCTGTCTCACTCCAGTGCAACAGGACTAGTGTATCACATATTGTGCCTCTCTCACTCTTGCAGTGCAACAGGTCTAGAGATGACATTCTTGACCACTTTTTAAAAGCTTAAAAATGATATTCCAAACTGTCAATTCAACATGCCATAGAGTAAACTCTGGTTGTTTAGTGCTGCAGTTTTAGCTGCAGCCTGTCACTTAACTGTGATATGTGCTTACTATTGCTAAATAATACACACCAACTGCAAAATTAGATGATTAATTTGCAAAAGTTTTTAACTGCGTCAACATAGACAGATGATCTACTCCTGCAAGCCAGACTAAGAGCTAATCTCTCATGCCAGACTAGCTAATCTCTCAAGCCAGACTAAGAGTCAACCTCTCAAGCCAGATTACTAAGGAGCAAGTGTCTCGAGACAAACTAAGAAGTAATGATGCCCTCTAACCACTTGTTGCAATTGACTGTACTCCTCAGACTATAACCTTCTAAAACTATTTCTGGACATCCTTCATGTCAAAAAGCCTTGTGGCTCAATCATCAATTCATTAATTTCCATTTCTCCGTTGAGATCCAAGAGAGGATCGCTAGAATCTGATGTTCTCGACTTTTTAATGTGGGAAATTTGTGGGTGCAGCTTCAGCTGCAACCTCTCCTGCTGTAGGCAGTGAATTTTCCAACTTTACTGCCATTCTCCTGAATTCTTGACATACATCTTGGAATTAAAATTACCTGCACATGTGCGAGAAGTGCTCATGTTGGAAATACTATTGGAGGGCGCACACTATTTGGTTCAGACTTCCTAATGGGGTGAATACTATTCAAGGGTGTATGGTATAGTCCTACATAAAAACTATATCCAAACCAATAACACACCCACATACCCACAATAATCATTCATAAAGGGTCAAGGACACACTGGATAGGAAGACAACCCTTACCATCAGGCAGACATACTCACACACCTGAAAAACACTTTATGCATGGCATAACAACACAGAGAGCACAACTTAAGAATCCTTTTTGCATGGCATAGTAACACAGATATATCTTATACAACTAAAGAAATTTTTGGCATGACATATATAGTAACACAGAGAGACATCTTGACTGAAGAACACTTTTTGCATGGCATAGTAACACAGAAAGAGATCTTATACACAAGTAAAGAACCCTATTTGCATGGCATAGTAACACAGAGAGAGATATCTAGCACAACTGAAGAACACTTTTTGCTTTGCATAGTAACACAGAGGGATATCTTGCACAACTGAAAAACACTTTATGCATGGCATAGTACAACAGAGAGATATACTTGCACATCTGAAGAACACATTTTGCATTACATTCTTGCACACCTGAAGACCATTTTTTGTATGTCATAACTACATAGACAGACATACTTGCACACCTTAAGAAGACTTATTGCATGACATAATAAGACAGTGAGACATCTTGCACACTTGAAGAACACTTTTTGCATGTTATAGTAACACAGAGGGATATTTTGCACACCTGAAGAACACTATTTCTATGGCATAACAAAATAGACAGACATACTTGCACACCTGAAGAATACTCTTGGTTTCTTAACTCCCAATATTGTGTGAATTCAGTTTAAAGAGTTTTCTATAAAAAATGTACATAAAATTTCCCTTAGTATTTATCAAGTTCAAAAACTACATGCTCCAAACTGTTTAGGTTTTTGTTATGGAGATGATTAATAGAGTCAGATTTCCTTGCAAAATCTAGAGTTCTCAATTTCTATCAAGTGAAGCTAAACTAAATTTATCTAGTCTCGAGGGCATCACATGTGTGTGTCGAAATTGTGCTTCATGAACGTCAACCATTTTGAGAAGCAAAGCAAGGAGGCCAGTCATGCATCTTTCGGCCATGTTTTGTAGAAATAATGATCATCAGGTCTAAATTTGATGGGAAAATGCATACTTCCAAAAGCAGACGGCTTCATTTATGTGAGTAAACTACCTCTGATCAAGCAATCTGCACTCGCCTTCTGGGGAGAACTATGGTTAATAAGTTATTCTTAGGGTTATGGCTTAGGACTAGAGGCATACTTTCTTGTTTAAGAAAACCTTCCAATGTACTGGTATTGCAATGGTAGCTAGGTTCCAGTGCTGCAACAGTGGCAAGGGTTAGTGCTGCAATATTGACTAGGATCATTTTTATCCGTATACTACAGGCAGCTCTAGGAACCTTGCAACCCATATTTAGCTTGAAATTGTGTTGGGATCATATTCTGCTGCAATCACATATGAATAATATCAGACTTTCAACTCAGCTGTGGGCTTGCTGTTGTAATCTGATACTTGTTCTACTTCAGTCAAAATATACCTCACTGTAGAGTTTGCGATAATATGGCTCTCTTAGCAACCATTACTAAATGTGTGTGACTTAAACTCATCACCTCTAAATGACCCCGTCCCATATATCACTAATGTTAGCTGCTAGGTTTACTTACTGATTAGCTAGTTATGGAAGAATGAAATCAAAGTCTCTTGGAGCTCGCTGGAACATTACTATGACTTTCTGTTTCCAATATATATGCATCAATGCATATATAGCACAGCAAAGATATTTGTGGTTGACATCAAGGTCATATCTGCATTTGTTGTTAGACATGCAGTTTATTACTAGGTTGGGTATATTGCTGGTTCGTGTTGCAAGTGCTCTATTAACAGCCACATATGTGGTGGCATCATGAATATCATTAACTCGAACAGACACCGATATTAACTCTGATTTTTGTTAAAAGTGCTCCACTAAACAGCTGTTTTGTGGTAGCAACATGAATAAAATTAACTACAAATAACTCACCCTAAGCACCTGATTTGTATTATAAGTGCACCCTGAACAGTCACTTTTGTTGTAGCAACATGAATATCATTAACTCACCTAAACAATAGTGCCATATGGCATGATAATAAAATAACTTTCTTAATTATCGATTTACATTCTTTATGGATGAGGTGCTGGCAACAATAGCAAATTATCAATATACATTATGAGGGGATCATTACTTGAGATTGCACAGACACACAAATATCTGAATATGTGTGTCTGAATTATATATTTATGCTGCCATGCAATTCTGTGGTCATACATTAATGATATTGTTTACACTGAACTTTACCCATCTCTCTCCTAGTCCATGCTCCCTCTTCTGTGATGGTGTCTTCCAACTCTCCTGCTGTCATTGGCTCTTCTCTCACTCTCACCTGCTCCATTAAGTTGGAGGAGGATCTGGTGAGTGGTGTGGAGTTGGAGGTAGTGTGGACTGGACCAACTACCCCCCTCACTGCTGACACCACTGGCACTGGCACCTCCTACACCAGCACCCTCCCCCTCACCAGCCTGACTGCCGCTGAGGCTGGGACCTACACCTGCTCTGCCAGACTCATCTCCTCCTTACAATTTGTCCAGCGCAGCAATCCTACCATGGCCACTACTAACCTGACACTGCAAAGTAATATGCAACACCGACATGCACCAGCTCTAATGCAGCATTGTGTAACTGAGTTAATAGTTTTAAAATGGCTATCTCAACAAACAAAAAATCTTGATTCAATAACTTTTGTTCACACTAAGCCAATGTTAGCACTGTGGTGACCTCTGCACCTCTCTTTGGCACACTTGTGTTACCTTATAAGACTGGTATGTCACCTGGTGGCATTTTTCCATATAAGGTGACTTTATCTGATTAGACTATGATGTTGTGAATGTACAACCTTCCTCCATCTCTGTCCTAGTCCGTGCTCCGCTCTCTGTGATGGTGTCACCTCCCCTTCCCTCTACCTTCACTAGCTCCTCAATCACTCTCACCTGCTCCATTGAGTTGGTGGAGAACGTGGTGAGTGGTGTTGAGTTGGAGGTGGTGTGGACTGGACCAACTACCTCCCTCACTGCTGACACCACTGGCACTGGCACCTCCTACACCAGCACCCTCCCCCTCACCAGCCTGACAGCCACTGATGCTGGGACCTACACTTGCACTGCAAGACTCATCTCCTCCTTACAATTTGTCCAGCGCAGCAATCCTACCATGGCCTCTACTAACCTGACACTGCAAAGTAATATGTCACACCCACATGCACCAGCTCTAATGGAGTATGTAGACCCTTATCTCATGTAGTCTGTAAATGCCTCAGAACAGAAGGTTTAATTAAAGCAATAGCATTTGTTCGCGCATACTAGTCAATGTTGGAACTCTGGTGATCTCACACCTGTTTGACACATCTTTGCTTCTCCTAGCAAGACAAGTTCATAATTGGTATAATTGACTGAGTATTAGCAACCATTACTAGATGTGTGTGACTTAAACTCATCACTTCTAAATGACCCCATCTGCATGGACCCGTATATCACTAGTGTTAGCAGCTTCTATGTTGAATTAATGATAACTAGATAACAATTGTTATGGAAGAATGAGCTAAAAGTATCTTGGACTTCGTTGGGACATCACTATGACTCTCTGTTTCCAAATGTATGTAGCACAGCAAAGATATTTGTGGGTGACATCAAGGTACATATCTGCATTTGTTGTTAGGCACGCAATTTGTATTACTGGTTTGTGTAAGTACTCTATTAATGATGACTGTTGTGGTCACATCATGAATATCATTAATAAGAAATAACTCGCCCAAACCCTATGAATTGTGTTATAAGTGATTGTGGTAGGAACGTGAATAAATTAACTGCTAATAACTTGCCCAAACTGATAACTTGCCCAAACTATTAGATATTAACTGTGAGTTGTGTTATAAGTGCCCCACTAAATAGTCACTTTTGTGGTAGCAACACAAATATCATTAACAACTAATAGCTCACCTAAACAATAGTGCCATATGGCATGATAATAAAATCACTTTCTTAATTATATATATCAAGTTCTCTCTGGATGAGTTGCTGGCAACAATAGCTCAATAGCAAATTATCAATATACATTGTGAGTAGATTATTGTGCGCGGACACACACACGAATGTCTACGCATGTGAGTATATATGTGTACGAATTATATATTTATGCTGCCATACAGTGCACACACGCACACACACACCAGCATCTGTGCATGTGAATATGTGTGTCTGAATTATATATTTATGCTACCATCACACACCACACACACCAGCATCTATGCATGTGGGTAATGTGTGTCTGTATTATATATCTATGCTGCCATGCATTCTGTGGTCATATAATATTAATATGAATGATATTGCTTACACTGAACTTTACCCATCTCTCTCATAGTCCGTGCTCCCTCTTCTGTGATGGTGTCGTCCAACTCTCCTGTTGTCATTATCTCCTCCATCACTCTCACCTGCTCCATTAAGTTGGAGGAGGATCTGGTGAGTGGTGTGGAGTTAGAGGTGGTGTGGACTAGACCAACTAATACTATCACTGTTGGCACCACATCCTCTGGAACTGGCACATTCTACACTATCACCCTTCCTCTCAGCAACCTGACGGCCGCTGATGCTGGGACCTATACCTGCACTGTCAGCCTCACCTCCTCCTTACAATTTGTCCAGCGCAGCAATCCTACCATGGCCTCTACTAACCTGACACTGCAAAGTAATATGACACACCCACATGCACCAGCTCTAATGCAGTATGTAGACATTTATCTCCCGCAGTTGGTACTTTTTAAAAGTAAATGTCTCAGAAGAAAAGCTTTGGTTTTTAATTACACAATAGCTTTTCTTCATTAATATTGGAACTCTGATGACCATTGCTCTATTTGACATCGCCTAGCAAGACTGGTTCATAGTGACTGAGTAACGTCCAATAGTTAGTGGTTCAGATGATGTTGATGTTATCATGTTTGACCTGGTTGTGTCTCTCCTTATAATACCATGTATACCTAATCACTTCCTATAGTAAAAGGCTACTTCCGACAATCTACTCTTTTTTTCATTGATAGTGGTTAAAAAAAGTGTAATTATGCTCTAATTTGTCAAAGCATGGGCCAACCACGTTGATGTGACACTCAATGTTATTATTTATTACAGAAATGGTATTGTAAGATATTAACATCTGGTAGCATCGTTTGCAGTGAACGTTTGAACACCTCGTAATGTAGAGGGGACACAAATACACTTGGTCATCTATGGTATGCATTTATACCAAACTTCATTACAAATCATGCCATTATAATAATACTAGTTGACCTTGTCTTATATTATGATATATCCATTACATATACTAGGTGATCTAGTCCTGTATTATGATATATCCATTACATATACTAGGTGACCTTGTCTTGTATTATGATATATGCATTAAATATACTAGGTGAGACCTTGTCTTGTATTATGATATATGCATTACATATACTAGGTGACCTTGTCTTGTATTATGATATATGCATTACATATACTAGGTGACCTTGTCTTGTATTATGATATATGCATTACATATACTAGGTGACCTTGTCTTGTATTATAATATATACATTACATATACTAGGTGACCTTGTCTTGTATTATGATATATGCATTACATATACTAGGTGACCTTGTCTTGTATTATGATAATATGCATTACATATACTAGGTGACCTTCTCTTGTATTATGATATATGCATTACATAATTATACTAGGTGACCTTGTCTTGTACTAGCAAGGTATTTTATGTTTAGCGAAGCTGCCATTAAAAAATCAATTGGAATTTCTGCTGTAAGAATTGTCCTACTTCAAGCCTAGCTGCTGGCCTAACACTAGATAAATCATCAGATTGGATTGTAATGTGTATAAGTGGCATAGAGTAGTGTATTCCTCACAGTTTTCAAGGAGTATGAGCTCAATATTGACCATATGGATAATTTCCATTTTGGAACTTGCTTTCATTTGCATTTTAGCAAACTTGTCCATAGCTAGAGTGTGTTTATGAATAGATTGGCTAAGTGAGAATAAAACTTCACCTGAGCCTAAGGAAGCTTCTCCATCACAGGCTGCTGTGCTTCACCCACGATATTTTTATGATCCTGGCTCTTTTTAAAAAAATCTCAGTTGTCTTTGTTCTGCTGTTTCAGAAGCAGGCATTCATTTTTCACTCTCTCTTTCTCTTTCTGAAGACTTATCCATGCTGGCAAATAAAGCAGCTAACAGTTCTTCTTAAAAACATTTGGAATCTGCAGTTGTGCACATTGCTATGGTTTTAGTGTGCACATGGACGCAAGAATCTGCATTACAACTCTTTTCAAATGAATCACCTCCATAGACAGCTTGAAGAAATTAGTTAGAAATGCACTGATTGTATGCAGGTTATGTGAGGGGAAGGATCCATAGAAGATCCTTGAAGAAAGTATTTAGGAATGTACTTATTGTACGCAGGTTATATGAGGGGAAGGATCCATAGAAGATCCTTGAAGGAAGTTGTTAGGAATGGACCTATTGTATGCAGGTTATGTGAAGGGAAGGATCCATAGAAGATCCTTGAAGATAGTTTTTAGGAATGGACCTATTGTACGCAGGTTATGTGAGTGAACAGTTCTATAGAAGATCCTTGAAGATGATTTCACAATTTAGTTTTAGGTCTGCCAGTTTACTACCTTAGCGGAGGATTCAAGGCACATTGCGAGTCTCTTTGGAGCAGTTTAGAGCTGTCAATATGCATTTTTTAGCTGAGATATGAGCTTTGTATTGGGATTTCTTTGCTATATGTCCTTTTTTAAATGTGGCAAACACTAGAGTGAGTGTAGATGAAGGTAGTTTACCTGAAGTTTGTGCAGTTAATTGTGTAAGTAAACCAACTGATAGTCCATATTCTGTAGCCTACGTGAGGTTAAGACAAATATTCATTATTTAGTTTGGTCACTTATTTTGGTTGTCATCCTATGACCAATATTTAATCTTGTCTGTGTCACATTAGCCAGTTACATTAGAACTCTTTAGCTGATAGTGGATATATCTGTGCATGCAGGGTTTCACAATTCAGATGATAGCAAATGTCTGCACAAAAGATCGCAACCTGGAAACCAAGTGCTTCGCTAGAGCTCACATGCTGAAATCCAAATGAAGCTCTTGACTGGAAAGGCTGCAACTAACTCTACTCTACTGGAATAATGCCTAAGTTTCTGAAATGGCTAGGTTTATGATGGCAAGCATCATTGTCAACCACAAAAATAGAACTGTAAGAACATTAGCAGCTGCTCTATTGCTAGCTCTATTTAACATGTAAGTACTCTGAGATAATCATCCAGCATACTAGAGCTTAGAAGACTGAGCTACTAGCTTGCTAGCTAAAGCTAAAATGACGGCTATGGTCTTTGGCCTAAATGCTAGTATGCTGGACAAACAAAAAGTAATCAAAGTGTTTTCTTTACTTTAATTGCAAGGATAGCTAGCATATCAACAGTGCTCACATGATAGAGCCCTCAAGCATGAAGAAGGCACTCTTGACTCTTGCTGTTACTATGTCACATGACATTAAATAGAATTCAGGCATATCCATGCATCACATTATTTTAATTTGGGTTCTAATATAGTTAAACATTCACTAAATTAAATGATAAAATTAAATGCTAACAGACGCACATTTATGTAGTGGATTTTATTTTATTTTATGAAGTTGTCTGTTACTCTGAGAAATATTTAACCTTCCTCTCAATTTTACTATAGCAAATTAGGTAAAGTGACTCTTAACTTAGTTGGCTTGCTACCAGCACAGTCACACAGTGCATCGTGCAGGTTGAGAGTAGTTAATTTAGTACTGCAGTACACATGACAAAAACAAAATAGATGTGGAATTATAGTAGGATTTCCACTGATTGTTGCAAGGTTCATCTCCTATTTGACCTTTTACATTTAGTATGTATATTTGTGTGTGGTGTGTGTATACACCTGTGTGTGTGTGTGTGTGTGTGTCATCATGCAAGTAGTGATCATGATCTATTATATTTCTGCAGTTCCAGCACTTGGTGTCGTTGTTTTTCTAAGAGGCAACCCCATTGACTCAAACTTCTTCACAGGCCTGCAGCTCAACCTCACCTGCATCATTAACATTTCTCCAATGGAGCTAGATATACCAACTTCAGTGTTTGTCTCTGCTGAGTGGAGTAAGTCTGGCACCTCCCTCACCACCAGCAGTAGAGTAACTATGGATGAGGAGCTATTGGAGGTGGAGCCATTACAATATCAGACTAGTTTACTGTTTAACTCATTGGATAAGACAAGAGATGAAGGAAACTACACATGTGCTGTGCATGTTATTCAAAGCCTGGAGGGTTTTCCAGATGTAGTTACAGATTCCATAGTATCTCATTATATCACTGTGCAGAGTAAGTTCACTGATAACTAAGAACATTTGTCATAACTGGGATGAGCATAACTGGGACCCATTTCCTCTACTTCCATGTGGTTACCTTAATTATATTATATTTCCATACTGGTGAAACATTGTTTTTAAAAAATATTTGTAGTCTTAAATGTAAATTGTGAAATAGTACACATTAAATGTCCCAACAATCTTTGGGGGGAGGTTTTAATCAGTTAGCAGCTATAGCACCAAAAGGTAGTTTTCCTATAAGCAGGTCTGCATAAATCTTCTGTACTCTACTTTATTATTACAGTGAAACCTATCTAATCTGAATAGGCCTGTACCTAGGTGTGTTTGGATTGGTGAATTTGTTAGGATTACTCAAATTCTACAATTTGTACTGTAGTTGTAATAATTTGTACAGCACTACATGTGTACATGTAACTACTGTATATTACTAGACATAGAAATATTGAGTTAACTTCTTCTGAGTAATGTTGGTGAGTAGGTACTTGGCTTACAGTACAGTGTACTCTAGGCTGGGTTTTAAACAATGTACATTGTCTAAATTTATTTACTTGTACACACAAATCTTATATACATGGCACAAACAGCTGTTGCTATTTGGAAGAAACCACTTGGAAACAGCAAGCGTACATATGTAATTGTTAATTTCTATTCAGGATTAGCCCAGTTAGGGTTGGATTAGCCCTGTTTCTGACAAGGTTGCACACTATTTTTGTTGTTGTTATTATTATTATTATTATCATTATTATTAGAATAATAATAATAATAATTATATATATATTTTTGGTTTGTTTGTTTATTTGTTACTTATGTAGCTTTGTTCTTCCAATTGAAATTGACTGGTGTCTTAAACTGTGAAAGTTGGAGGGTAAGTGTTAGTAAAAATATTATTAGTGCAACATGAAATAAAATGTCAGATTCTAAGAAGTGGTGTTTGATTTTATAGAGTGTGGATCTTGTTTCTAAGGGCATGGACATAGTCAAGGCCATAGTGAAGTCTATAGCAGCTATGTGTGACTGTGACTTCACTGCTGATCGCCTCACAGACAGAGTGTTCCTCTGTCTTCCATCCTCACCTCAGTCTGTCACTTACCAGGCACAACTGCATGGCACACTCCAGACACCTGTGGAAGACCTCGGTATTAAGATACAGGAATGGGCATTATCTGGTATCACTATTCCAGTCCAGCTCGTGCCTCTTAAATTGGAGGGTGCCTGTGTGTCTTCTACTGCCTCCACATTGGAATGTGAAGCCACTGAATCTACCCAAATGGAGGACAAAAACAAAGTTCAGTTTGGAACTATCATAGCTGCAGTAATGTCAGTGGTGGTAGTCTTTGTGCTGATCATAATAGCTGTGGCAATCATTATCACTGTCAGGATACGACACTCAAAGATGAAGCCTAAGACAGAGCCCGAGTAAGTATATTTATCCTCATGTATATATGCACTTAGTAAGAGGTAATCTAACATATGTCCTCAATTTGACATGAGCTGCTAGCTGTGCATAGTAGTTGAGGGTGCACCTAAACAAAGGTGTGCTCTATTTCAACTTACAAGCCAGCAGTACAGGCATACAAAATAACTTGATCAGGCAACAATACCTTTTGTTTATTTGACTATTAATTATCCACCATTGCTTCCAGCACTGCTTTGTTGGACATGAAGGCAATCCTTCAATGTCTTTATTGCACAGGTAGGCTTCTACTTCATTGGTGATTGCAGTGCTATACTTGCTGCTAGTTGCAGTGGATACAATCTTTTAAGCCATTCAACTCAGAGATTGACACACTATAAATTATAGTTTTGATTGCATATGTTTCATAGTTGCTAAACTTTTGTTCACTTATGAGCATGCGCAATTGCAGTGCAATATTAGATGGTGCACTTATTAATTGGGGGCACATACTACTTCACTCAGATCAATTGCTGCACCTACATCTGCATGGGGAAATTTCTCAGTTTGGCCTCAAATGCTGTGTTTGGAAGGTGCTGCTAAGGATTGGTTACCAAATATGTAGAAGGCTAGAGGCAAAATGAATTGGAAGCAGTACAAGTGTCATCAACGCTTGTTCAATTGATTGTCATAACCTTTGAAATGCTCGATATTTTGTGTTGTCCACTCATTCATTGACCACAAGTTAAAAAATATTAATATATACTTTCTCTCAAAATAATAATAAATAATAAAATAATGAAGAAATCTTAACTGCTAAATGCTTTTTTTTCTAAGTAATTGTCCAAGTATTTGATTGTTGTGATAAAGAAGTAAGCAGTAGGTGGTTTGGTTTGTGCAGGCTTAGCATGTTTAACATATACCTGATGTAGAAAGGGTTTTTTGCAGAAATATAAAACTTTGTATCAATACAATACCATAAAAACTGGTGTTGTTAGGCAGATATTATTTGGTGCATATTTTTGTTAGGCGCATATCCTAATGCCTACACTCGTTACATAGAAGTCTGTTCCTATAACCCAGCAAGAACAAATTGTTTTTCTCTGACAAACATGAGGGAGAAAAGCTCATTGGTAGGCCAGGTGGAGCAACTCTTCAGAAATGGCAACGATGTCTATCTCAAGAAAGATGTCAATGGCACATATTTCATCTTCCTCTACACAGATTTTCTCCGTTGACGGACATAGGGACCATCTTATAAACATTATGACCTCAAAAACACTTTCCAGATTATAGTCAGTTAATTAAAATTGCTATGATTTGAGATCCCACTATAAGTACTAACAACCTCTCTTAGTTTAGCCTTGTGAAAGAAGTGGAGGTAAGTTTTTGCTATGCTGCTCAGTCTTCATAAGTATGACTATTGGTTACGTGCATGGTGCTTGTTAAGGCAGTGGTTTTCTCTCTGATTTGTGTTATAAGTGCATCAGCCTAACAACCAGCTTTTGCTGTATATGAGAACATAGTTTATATTTCCACATGTTCAGCATGAAGCAATAAAATGTGCATGTGTGGCCATTATGGTTGCAATGTCTTTAAGTTATGGCTAATGCGACCTGAATAATGTCACTATAACTATATATGGTGAAAATGTGTACCCTGTTGATCGTGTGCCTGTCTGGATATCCATGTGAGTTTGTAGTCACTCAGCATTTATATGGTACATATTACTGGTGTTAGTGGCATGCCAACATTTACAAAGACGCACCACTTCAAATTTACTCTCTCGAAGTTTCGACTAGATTCTCTAGCCTTCATGTAATTTAGTTTTGTAAACTGCGAGTTCATTGAGAGTTTATAAATTTGTACAGATGCTATAATCTTATTTATAAAATGTCTTGTATTATGCTAAATTGAGATACTCAGTGTTACTTAATGTATTTAAGACCTATGTTTTATTATAGGAGAGTGGGTGCCATCCCTCTAAGTTATGTGGGTACATTGACAGACAACAATCCAGTGTATGAGGATGTAGAAAATTATCAATCTCAAGATCATCCTCCTGCAGATATTAAAACTGCAACTTGCCCAGCCTATTTGCCAACAGTGCATCAGAATCAACCTCCAACTGATGCAGATGCTTATGAAGAACTGTAGTATGAAAATATGGGAGCTACTTGTATAGCTATATGATGACACCGTTGGTTGAATAATAAGTATGACTTGGAATTTGTGTGTAGTATATATTATTAATTAGTATGTCCTTAATGTTTAAGGTAAAAACTATTCCATGATGTCATTTCTTATTTTTATTATAATTATATATATTAATGAGTGAAATTTATGTTATTGTGCTCAACATTGCATGCCGGCATTAGCTGCTAGATTTTGACAAAAGTATTGATAGAAGTGAAGAGTTTAGTTGGCCAACAAAAACTTGGCAGTCAGGCTATTCAAGAGCTATATATCCCGCCCTAGCCCTAGCCCTAGCCCTACCTACTGTAGTGGCCATCTACCTTTTTGCATCATGGAAACAGAGGACTATCTTGTCATCAGCATACATTACATCACCATGATGACATTAATTAGTGATACTACAACTTGGCAACACTCTCTCTCACACTGACACTGTCGAAGAGGACTTCCCTCCAAAAACTTGAAGTGTAATACTGTCTTCATAAGGAAATATTATTCACCTAGCTACTAAGTTTACATGGTTATTTTGTGACTCACATACGGTAATCCACTCAAGCCAAACTTTAAGCTGGGTTTTGGTTTCTTTTAGTATTGTTTAGTATCCTTCTTCTCCACAGCAACTATGGGAGAAGCCCACAGGCTTTTGCACTTGAGCTCTCTTAAGTAATTTTTTTCTCAGGTTTTGGGAATCTGGTATGCATGGTGGTATGTGTATTGGCTGTGCATCTGCTCAATGCAGTCTTCTGCTGCTTTGGATCTTCCGTGATTGCTAGAGAACACTTTGGATCGCTAGTGATCATTTCTTGGAGCTGATCTATCTGTTCACTAAGTTCTTCTACATGAGCTTGAGGGTCCAATGAAACCGCTCTACTTCTCCGTTGGTTTGGGGGTGGTAAGGTGATATCTTCAGGTGGAGGATGCCCAGCATCTTACGCATCTCTTCCATGAGTCCTGAGACGAAATTTGTACCTTGGTCTGTGAGGACCTCTTTGGGCACTGGGCACTCCTAGTCGACTGAAGGTGCCTATTAGTGCTGTTGCAACTATGAGTGGCACTGCCTTGGGATAACTGGTGCCGTAGTCCACCAAAGTGAACAGGTACTTGTGGCCTGTCTTGGTCTGACCAACAATGTCGATAGCGAATCTAACTGCCATCACCGGTAGAGGTTGTAGGTGTGCCTTGGTTGATGGTTTTCGGGCTGCCCTCTGGAAAGCTGGACAGCTCCTGCAAGCCTTGGCCACATTTTTGTGAATTCCAGACCAGAAAAATCAACAGAGTTGTTGTTATGCCATTCCACATCATCCCAGGTGGCCAACCAATGGGGTATATAGAATGTGCCATGGCTATGGGTGGTGTTCTTCTTGCCTAAGGGAGCACTAGTTGCTGAATTTCGTTACGCAGTTGGTCATAACCATGGTAGTAAGAGCCACTTGCCTTGATAGACTGAGTCATCCAATCATGCCATCTATCGGTCTTGTCGGAGAGACTCGCAACTCTTGTTCTTGGCGACATTGTGTCCTTGCGCAGACATGTGATCTGGTCGTAAGAGTGGTGCTACTTGCTTGACCCTGTTGTTGCCTTGTGGTGTTGATTCCTAGGAGTCGCTCAGTGTATCTGAATCATGGTTGTCATCTGTGTCTGACTCATTTGTGTCGGATAGAGATAGGTTTGTGGTCTTAGCTCCAGAAGTGTCTGATGCCAGCTGGTCACTTATCAGCTGGGCGATCATTTTTACTGCTTTTTGTCGTGTATTGACTGCATTGACCTGGTCAGTTAAAACCCTTCTTTGGTCGAAGGCTGCTTTGCAAAGGCTCTCAGCCCAAGCAGAGCATTGTCCTCGAACCACCCATGATGGCTGTGTTGCAAGTGAAAGTCCTTCCCGATGGATGTGTGCTCAAGGTATTACACTCGATACTGTGATGACATTGGCCTTGGTACCGATCCAGTTCTGTGGCTGCACAAACTTGGCATCCACCAGCGAGATGGATGCACCTGTATCTATTCTAAGTCTGTCTGATGTCTTGACATTCATCATTCAGATCAAGAATAGGGATCAAGCCTGCCACTTGACAGGCAGGTTGGTGTCGGCAGTTGGCGCATTGTGGATTCCCTGTAGTTGTGGTTATAGTGGGGCTAATGGTGGGGGCATACAATGGGGAATCTGCAAGGGGGTGGGGATGACACCTGGGCAGGTTTTGTGGCTGTGCCCGACCCTGCTTTAGCTGCTACCTTATTTACCACAGTTCTGCAGGCCATGTGGGTTGGGTTTACTCTGCCCACAAGCCATTTAACCTGGGCTGAATTTACTGTGCGTCTAATGTGTCTGTGATCTAGGTGTGGTCGGTACTTGGCATGCTGCTCTGTAATGTCCCCTCCACTCATCGCCCTCAAAACACATGGTCGCTTTTTGTCATCAAAATATTTTGACAGATCAGCCTTCTTGGTTTGGCTGAATGGACCTGGGGGGGTAGATGCTGTGGGGGTGCTTTGGGTTGGACGCTTGTCATCTCTTGTTGGCTCTGTCCACTTGCTCCGGAAAAGTCAGCTTAGTTTAGGGTAAAACAGCAAGTCGGAGTCGAGATGATAGTTAAGGATCTACTGGTCGGACAGCACACCTGCATCTCTGGTCATGTCTGGGTTTTGTGTCCTGACCCAGCAGGCAATGTTGTCGGGAATAATACTATAGAGTTTCTCCTTTTGGAGAATGTGGCTGCTGCTTGTCACATGGTGGTGTATATCTGTGTAAGCACTTCTCAGCTAGGAACTGCAGTCTGCAGTATACTTGTGTGATCATGTTGCTAGGTTTCATTGACATCCCCCACCATTTGGCCATCTGTGTTTCCTTTGATATTCCTATCTCCTGGAGTATGACCGCCTTGGCGTTGGCGTATGACAAGTTGTCAGGCCCGAGTGCTACAATTGCCTCCTGTGCATCGTGTGTCAGTAATGGCTTGGAGGTGACCCAACCAGTTCTGTTTTGGGGTGTGGAATGTAGCCATCTGTGCTTCAAATGTGTTGAACTCCATGTCCATGTGGATGCTGCTAGTCCCTTGCATTGACAATTAAAATAGATTTAAACTCTATCAGTCTCTTTACAGGGGCCTTTCTCTGGTGGCAGCATATCAGAGAAGTAGTACTGAGCTTAATCCCTCAACTCATCACACAAGGTGGCAGTGGCTACAACGAACCTTAACCCACAAACTTCTTGAAGACTGATTTGTGGTAACAAATAGAAGATATCATTACCTTGGCCTTACGTTAGCAGAACTACAACTTATGGAAAGTGGATGCCCTGAGAACCAGCGTGGTAATCGACTATGAAGCTACCATTCCCAAAGAAGGAGAAACAGCTGACAGAGAACTTTCAGTTGCAGAGCATGGTCGAGAAACTCGTGGAGAGCTACGGAGAGAAGAGCGGTTGGCTCAAGTACATCAGAAGACGCACAAGATGCATGTATGCTATGACAAAGAATGAAGCAAATTTGAAAGAGACCTACCGATCGAAAGGCATAAACTGAAATCTAGAACTGGACTGGCAGAATAGGTTGGCAGGCAAGATAACTCCTTGGAAGGATACAGACCCCCCTCTCATACATGAAAATATTTGAGGACACCAGATGATAGCAGAGATGATGAGAAAGTAGAAGGTCTCTAGTTGTATCCCTGGCAGACCCTTTGCCTTGAGCAATGCATAATGGAGTGTAGAATACTTCCTGGTGGCATCCTGTGGGCACATACTAGGAGTAAGCAGTCAAGGCCTTCCCACTGAGAAGAGGAATCAATCTATAGTACCACTGGTCTTCTGGGACGACCCAACGACACCAAGCATGGCCTGTCTGGAAAACCATTCCAGGATCACCGCAACTGGCTACCAAACCAGGACCAACCAATGGAACTCATTCAGTACGGTATGAGAGTAACTCTTTCCCTAACACTCAACCTAACTCATTCTCCCAGCATGCTTTGGCTGTAGCATGTCCTAACACTCAACCTAAGTCATTCGTCCAAATGTGCTTTGGCTGTGGCATGTGGGGCCATAAAAAGCCAGGTAGCCCTAACAAAGTATTGGTACATCTAATGCCAAATCTGACTTGTATGTGATGGGACTGGTAGGTAAGACAAAATGTCATATGAAAATTTATACCAGTGCAGGATTATCAGTGGTAAATGCAGACTTAGTAGACTATACAGGAAAATCCATTAGGTTCACTGGGTTTAGCAAAAGTGTGGATTACAGCAGGAGAGTATTACAGTCTTGTTAGACCTTGAACAGCAGAAAAGACAAATGGCAGAAGCTGAGAAAATCCCTCAAATACTACCGACTAGAGCAAAAAGGAAAGAATTAGATTAGCATGACATGGTAGCAGATCAAACATCAGAGGCCAACCCCAATCCCATGGACGAGCTCTTTGATTTTCATGATGATTTATTCACATCAGGCCCAGTATGCACTGAACCAGTATAGACCATACCTGATGAGGAAGCAGAACAACTACCCATCCCTAGTCTTGCTAATGATCAGTCGTGTAGGTATGCAGCTTGTCCAGATTGGTAAAAAGCTGGTAAAACCAATCCCATTAGAGCTCCCTTGAACAACTCCTGGTCATAAGTACTCCATTTTCATGGGCAGCCTTTGACCTAGTTCCTCAAACAGCTAGACGAGAGAAGGATTGAGCGGGAAAATATTTCTTATTTGCCTACCATAACTCTCCCCACAGCAATACAGGCTTCTCACTCTTTGACATCGTTTATGGCAGAGCGCCACTGGAACTGCTCCAGGAAGGCTAGACGGAAGGAGATATGACTTCCAAGAATGTCACAGACTCAGTGAACGACCTGGCAGACTATCTGTATACTACTAGGATGGTAGTAAAGGAGAGAGAGGAGAAGGCTAACTCAGCCATGATGAAGCACTATGATGCTGGTACCCAACCTAGGGTATTCGTACTGGGCTCCAAGCTTATTGTGATCATGACTCCTGATCGCAGGGGAAACTGCAAGATGTCTGGGAAGGACCATTTGAAGTGATCAGAGTCATTTTTGATGTAACCCTTGAGATTGCTATGTCAACTAGATGGACAAAGTGACAGGTTGTGCAAATTAACCGGGTCAAAGCCTGAATATCACCAGAGGCAGCTGTCTTATGGGTGGCAGTTGCCCAGGAGGAGGAGGAAGAAGGCACTACCCAGACTAAGACTGCAAGCTGAATGAACAACAGCTGCAACAATTACAGGTGATGCTGAGCAAACACAAGGAAGTGGTGATGGAGAAATTGGAGAAGACAGACACGGTATCCCTGCAGATTGACAGAGGACCGGCAACACCCATCAGAGCATACACATACCGGATCCCACCTATTTGGAAGGACCAGTTGAGGGAGAAGGCCTGCTCACTATCTAAGGTAGGCATGCTTCTTCAAACCCTCCTTCAGCCCCTGGTCCCTCACCCATGGTGCCTACGAGAAAGTCAGATGGCTCAGTTTGCCTTTGCTTGAATTTTAAATGTATCAATGCAGTAACTACTCCAGACCTGGACCTCATACAAGTGGATGACATCCTCACTCAGATTTGTAATGCCGCCTATATACAATCTATCATCATACTTCATTATAATATATCTTATTCTCTCAAAACTTTAGTCTGATGCATTGATTAAAATAGATTGTTAGTAATTACAAAGTGTATCGTTCTGATTGGACAGAGTCATAATCACACTTTGTAATTTCATCATATATGATTGATCCTGAACCAATGGGAGGTAACCTATAAGAGGGGAGCTTCTTGGTGGTAAAGGAAAGATTTTCCCTTGCATTGACTATTAAAATAGACTTAAAATTCTTATAGGGGACTTTCTCTGGTGGCAGCATATCAGAGGAGTACAGAGCTTAATCCCTCAACACCTCACACTATGTCACCCGAAGGTGTTGGGAGCTAACACCCAGTTGTTAGGGGATCAGGATGGTTCCCTAACAGATTAGGCACTTTCATTGTATAGTGTATTTAGAGCATCAAGTTCGTATTATATATAATGCCCGAGTTTGCACATACATGCACTATGGTGGTCAAAACAGTTAACAATTGGATGATAAGGCAAGGCGCTGAACAACAAGACGCAAAGTGCATACATATCCAGGTGAACAGTTATTATCCTCACATGTTAAAATTCAATACTTATAGAGAATGACTACATATTACTTGTACTTGCAATGTCTAGCCTTGCAGCTTCAAAGTTCAAGGTTCAGTTTTTCCATCATTTGTTTGAAAAACCACAAAGAAGTCCTGCACTCCAAGACAATCATTAAAATACATGTAACTTCAAAAATTGCTTGGTGAACAAAATATTATGCTACTGAAAACTATATATTGTATAAGGCTATGGTTGTCTGGCAATGGAAATGTCATTTATTGAGCACAACAATTTGATGACTCTTTAAACATTTAAAATCACCTACACTGAATCATTATACCAACTCAGTGTTTTTGCAATTTTACAATGAATGTCTCAATAATCAACATGAAATTTTCCTTTGCTACTATGTATATTCTATAAAAAAAATTCTTATTTCCTTTATTAATATTTTGTTTGCTGTGATAGCTGCTAGTAATATTGGCATACTGAGCCCAAACATGGATGAATCTGTTTCTGTCTTGTTCTCTCCATTAATTTGCCTCCATCTCCAGCTATATATCTGCTTCCTCAAGCCAACCTCCTACAAAACATAACCAATAACTACTCTCCACTTATAGAAGTCAGCTATAGCTAGTTAGTTAAGAATCGCCTATATACTTCAGGGTCAAAGTAAGGAACGTTAAGAAGCCTTCATTGATATATTTCCTATTGTCAGGAAAATTATCATAGCCTACATTGATATATCTGCTCTTGTCAGGAATGTTAACATAGCCTGTATTGATAAATCTTCTATCATTAGGAATATTAACATAGGCTCCATTGATATATCTGCTATTGCTAGGAACATTAACATAGCCTACATTGGTAAATCTGCTATTATCAGGAACATTAACATAGCCTGCATTGGTATATCTCCTATTATCAGGAGCGTTAACTTAGCATTCATTGATATATCTGCTATGAGCCCTAAAGAGTTAATGGAGAACTGGTTCGGATCACCCCAAATACATTCTACAAGCTGTTGGGCTCACTGGTAGATGGTAGTTCTCAGTACCCTCGAGGAGACTAGCTATGGAATTGTGGCTGAGAAGAGCTGCCAAGGGCACTTCATAAGGATTGCTGTGGTCCACTTGCACAAACACATCCAACAACTCAGCCTACAAGGAAGGAGAGCATCCATAATATTGAATCATATAATAACTATTAGTGATTATACTAAATCTCTTGAATATCATACAAAGTACAAACTCTATAAATACATTGCTTTCTAATAAAATATCAGCTTAAAAGATTATAACAAATGATGTTTCCACTAACTAACTGGCAGTGGCCTTGCTTATCCTGAGCAAGGTCAAAGGAAATTGGTCAAAATGTTGTTTTCTAAAATCATTTTGTTTTTAAACTGCTCTAAGAGAAAGCAAAGAATTATGTTAGCAGCTATATAATAGAATGTGCCAGTACACAGAAACAGAATAATTTAAAGTGCATTATTTGGCGAGCAAAACTGAGGTGGTGTCAGCCAGAGAGACCACATTGCTGGTCACAGTTTCTTTACTTTTACTGCAACAAGGGAGCACTGTCATGTTGAGCAACATTTTTTGGCACTCTTCCTAGCTCTATCCTCTTACCCTCCATCTTTCTTTCCTCTCTTTGTTCTCTTCCTTGGTCTCTGATGCATGTATGGCTCTTTTCCCATAATTTTTATTCACTATTCTAACTTTATTCCTAGCTTCATGAAAACTAAGCAATAAGTGGCAGAGTAGGTTCGTTACTCCATATACTTCTATCCTTCCATATATTATAGGTCCACATAGTACAACAGAAAATCATGATTTAGAATTAATTATTATATATCACACATTAATCTCAATTGAGAGTCAGCTAGATTAACCCGTTGAATCACTATAATCCCAAGTATGATCAAAACTAATGAGTGCCTAACATCTTTATTCCTTGTCTTTCTATAATTTTACCTCACAATCAAATAAAGATTTTGTATACTTCTTTCCACAAGATGAAAGCTAAATCAATGGCCGCGGAGAGCGACAAGGGAAGCAAACCAGTGATTCTGGTCATACCCTTACCTATATAGGACAGACCAAACTTCCTCTTGATTTTTCTAGTATGTTTATGTATACCCTTTTGGTGTTTTTTAATGGTATGGTCAGTTCAACCATTGAAATACGCTATATAGCAAATAGACCCACTAGTTAGGTTATAATATGAAGACCTTCTCTCATACATTGAGTAGGATGACAAGGCTTTAGGGCCAATACTAGGTGCAGTATCACTTGTGTTGTAGCATGAAAATGATACATTTCCAACATTTCCAATCCCATTACACACTCAAGATCTATAGAAAAAAACAAGATGAGTGTGTTATGAAACATTTAAAAAAATATGTGCTATAAAAATAAATGAAATTGCAACATGAATTGCAACAACAGTAATAACAGTCGAGTGTTTTTGTTGAACTAATGTATTGTGTCAAGGACAAAGTATATAGCATCAGCTGACCACAGTGATGATGCCTTCGGTATCCTGGTGGGTGGCCCAAGTGAGGACTTGGTGGAAATCACGAAGCAACACAGTCACACTTGCATCAACCTCCTACAGATGTAAAATTTAAAATCTCCACAACAGTTTCAGTACACTTGTTTACTCAGTAGTAGAAATATTATGATTACATCTATGTTGACTAGAGTCAAGGCCACAATATTTTGGTCTCCCAGCTGCTGGTTCCACGAAACAAGGTTGAGATGATTAGAAAAGAGGAGGGAAAGGGTGAAATTCCCTAAGTTGGTAATTGTGCCTTAAAAAATGGGTGACTTTATGTAACCTACCACTCCGGCAAAACAAGAGAGGAAAAAAGGAACAAAGGAGTGCAATTGCTAAATTAGTACAACTGAAGCTGGTGCCTTTCTTATTTATTTTTTCAACAAACTCTCAGTTGACATAAGAATATGTGATCGGATCGGATCAGGTCTTATGTAGAGAAAAATGTTTTTGTGGTATGACCAAAATAAGTTCGAAGTTATAGTTTGACTATTTTTCTTTTTTTGTACTACTACAGGCATCTACTACCTTTTCTTTACCTCTGTGTGAAGTCAGAAGGCTCCTGCTTGCGGCAAGCGTGGGGTAAGAAGATTGGTGGTCAAGAAGCTTGCAACGTGTGTAACAGAACTGCGTTGCAATGTAACGCGGAGAAAATACTGCCCACGTATGCAGAAAGATGGGAAACTCCCACGAAATGGGGGGATTTCCTACTAGCTGCTATAGTGATCGCGCGGTTAACAAACTAACACTTCAAGTGCACAGGAAGCTGCAAAAGCATTAATTGCTTAATGAAATTCTCTCCTGGAGACCAGCAGTCTCTCCTAGAAGTCATTGATGACTATTTTACCTCAAACTATGGTTGTGATAGTGACAGTGACTCAGAGAACGAACAAGCAGGTATAATAACACTACTAGACAATACAAAAGAATAAGAATAATTAATAGATGCATTTATTTGTAGGTAATTATATGGTTGATGCTGACAGACTTGAGCCACCTCATAGTGAAACTGAAGAGAGTGAAGAGAGTGATGATGATCTGGAGGACGTTCGCTGAGGTCCAGGAAGCAATGATGCAGTTGTCTGCAGTTTCATCAGTGGATTTTGACCGTCATGTGCGGAGGTGCATGGAAATTACCAAAACAACGCGTTCAAAATTTAAAATACGTTTTTCTCAAAATGAATGCTTCAAACCTCTAGCATTCAGGCTTTCATAACTTTTCTACTGAATGGAAATAAGTGATGATTTGAGTTCCAAAATATAGGCATTGCTTTGTTCTTTCACCTGGTATCAATAACTCAGTTTTTTTATTTTGTACCTAAGACCCCTTTTCTCAGATCCTATGATTTTTTCAACTATCAACTTAAAATTTGTGTATCGACATTTTTCCTGAATGCTCCAGCCTTCATTCCAGATGAATGTTCGAGTTTCTAGAGGAAACACCGAGAAACAAATTTGAAGTTGATTCTTGAGAAAGTCTATTATATTAACTGAGCATTATATAATTTTTTTAATTTATTAACACTCGTGGAATTTCCAGTAACTACAAAATTAAAAGCAATATTAATGCACAGTAAAATCTATCGACCAAGTCAATTATATTTTAGTGTAACTTTGGTTCTGCAGAGGAGAATGTCCCTCTGCTACCTACGATTGCTTCAAACAGCCTCAAGCCATGCCCTAGCTTATAATCCTAAAACTATTCCACAAAGGGATGGATGCCAACAGAGGTCCTAGAAGCATCTCATCTAAGCAGCATGAACCATACATAGTACTGGTCTAGCTGCAGCCCATGTGAGCTGCATCCCATGTGGTATGCTTAGAGGGAGGTCACAGGTCAATCCTAATCAGCATTATAGTTTGTTGTTGTTTTTATCACATTCATATTTCTTCAAACCTGCATTGGTTTTCCTCCTACATTGGTTTTCCTCCTGGTGCTAGGTCTATAGGAACTATGCAGGATATACACAATGCACCATTATAATACTACCCTCCTGGTTTTCAAATATGGGGGAAATCTTTGTAGTGAAATAATTTTAAAGTCTATATAACACAACTAGGATATGGTGCCTAATGTCAAAATCGACTAGTAGAACACACACATTAGATAGCTTTGGATTAATGCTCCAACATTACAATTGCATGACAGATTGAGGAGAAGGATATGTGACAAGATCCAAGTAAAGGGATCAAACGTACAGAAAACGAATCGGATAAACAGACTTCCTGGTATCTACTTTATATTTTTGTATCTTTCTTCAGGATGTTGACCCAAGTTTCATTCCATTCGTTATTTTTGTTGACCTGGAACTATTACTCCATTAATGTTTACATTTGGCCCCTTTACTCAGATCCTATCACATGTGTTACCTGATGTGATAGAAGAGGTGTCACAGTGATTACACTCAGTGCTTTGTAGAGCCCTTGCTTTGGCTGTGGGTCGGCACACAAGTAGAGCAACAAGGTACGCAGGTCCAGCATACCATTCTCCTCACAGAAAAGATCAACAAATGTCTAGCAGATAGAGCAGAGTGGAACCATCATCAGCCAAAATGCAGGAGGGGAAGGATGGAGAGGAGGAGGAGATTGGGTGGAAAGAGAAGGGATGGAGAAAAAGATATAAAGTGGTTGGAAAATGAGTGTTTTGCAGAACAGTATTCAAAGTCATGATTAGAATTTAACAAAGGTAGAATTGAACAGAAGCATGAATTAGCACTCCCACAGTGAATTCAGCTACACATACACTCTCTATATTATGGAGTATAGTAGCACTCGCTATATTGGCTTATTTCAAAATTGTGGATGCCTAAAACACAAGGAAATAAAGCCCACATCTCAGCTACAACTCCCTTGCTAGCTTTTTAGTATCCTAAATGGTAGTTTCTGCTCAAAAAACACCTCCAACATATCTTGAATCATTCTCTAAGGTAGAAAACTGACAGACAAAATATATATATATAACTTCTAGGATTTATCCATGAATTTATTTCTTCTATCTCCATCACTTAAACATCTTATGTCCATTCGTAACATATGTCCATTCGTAACAATTTTACTACCAAAAGACTCCAAATTTTCCAATACCTTGTAACAACTACAATTTAAAAACATGAAAATTGGTAGTAAAGGTTGTCAAGGCAATAAATAGGCTCCGGTGAGTGTTCAATAAACGGCCAAGCTCATTCAACACCTGCATGTTTTCACTGCAAAAATATCAGTTACTTGCTGAACTTACTCTCGTTAAAAAAATTCAATATAATATTATATGAAGAGCATGAATTACCAGTGGATTGATGATACTAGATGGTAACAATAGTTATGATCACAAACCTTCAACAAAACCAGGTAAACAGCTTGTGATACAAACTCTGTTTACACAATTAAATGTCTGGCACAAATTCAACATGGGGGGGGGGAGATTATATTAAATCGAAGACTTGGTATGCATAGAGTATGCCCAATAAACTGCTCTATTGTTTAGTTCTGGTTGAATGGAGTGAGTGAGCAAAATCCAAGTGGCTGACGATTGCAACTGCCTTAGTGAATGGTACCTTTCTTGTCTTTGCTATTGTTTCTGGAAGTTTTTCTTTAGTGGAAAGCTGTACGGGTGCCTAGACTTACCAGGAACCCCTCTGAATTCTGAGCAAAGAGGAACATCTGGATGGATTTCTTTGATGTAGGTTTTATTGCAGATGTAGACCAACATAGCACGCATAGCTTTTGTTTACTTGGTTCAACAGAATTGATTACTATACCAGACTATAGCTTATTATATAATGACATCAACAGTTTATTCTTGGAAAAAAATTATAGTAATTGTTACAAATAAAGTTGGCTTTCAATTGGTTAAGAACATCTGCTATGATTGATCATTATCCTGAAAAACTGTTAAATAATTCTTGAAGGAGGTTGATCAACTACAAGATTCATAGAGAAGAAACAATACCAAAAATAAAATGGCAAAAATGCTTTATGTAAATATATATTTGATGGTCATGTCAAAAAATAAAGAAAGCAGAGTGCTTTGAATAATGCACACCAGCATTACCAACTGGTCTTCATCAAGGCAAATTTAAAGTATATTATATGCATGTGTATGTATACATACCTCTTTTAAAGCGGTTTTTCTGTTGTAACAACACCCCACATTCACAACCTCTTCTTCCTCTTGCCCTTCTAGAGGCTGGTCCAACCAGATTTCTGTGGCCATGAATGTTTTCTTGCTGACCATCATCTTGCCTGAGGACTGGTTGTCTGCCCCACTCTCCATAGCAGTCCATGCTTCTACCAGCTGATGTGCAGTAGGGAGTGGCCATGGCAATGCAACGCATACCAAGAACCTTCGCCAGTCCACAAAGTCCACACTCTGTCCAAATAGCATCTTCATTATATCCTCCAACTATATACATATAATATAGTAATGTTTGTCAGCTACCATATACATAGAGAGATAGTAATTGGCTTTAGAATGTCTTGATTATGATATTTATAGACCAATAAAGATTAGAGCCTGACTTTGACCAGGCAATGCAAAACTGGATGTATTAGAATCTTGAATATTTTTACACAACTAAGATAGAGCTTGATAATAAAAACAATGCAAATTGAACTGAAATTGCAAAAACTGGTATGTATGTGTGTGAGAATATGTGTGTGGGTGCGCATCTGTGAGGTGGGCCTATGTGTGTGTGTGTGTGTGTGTCTGTGTGTAAGTGTGTGAATGAGTGTGTATTTTTTCTGCTGACAGACACCATACCTGCTGCTTAGATGCATCTCTCCATATGAGAGGGAGAGAGGCATCCTTAGATGAGGATCTGACCAGGCACTGCAGAGTGTTCAACAAGGTCTGAGCAAGGATGAACCCTGAGGGGGCAGTCAACCGCAGCTGCTGGTATAGGCAGCATAGCTGGGCCACAGTAAAGTAGGACAGGTTGGGATGTTCCATGGGGGCCGGTGGTGACGGAGAAGGCATGGGGACAAATGTAATCACATCCTGTGTAGGGAGGGAGGGAGGAAGTTAAACCTGGCTACACAATCATGTACAGCTGTTCTCAATACACTGAAAGTATTACATCATCCACTGAACTACTGCATACAACATTTGAATGCATAGCAAAATAATTCCATTCAATGAGAATATATATATATATATATATATATGTTGTGGATCCCCAGCTGAAGGAACCAACAACAACAGGTACAGAGAGCCATGTGACTCTCAATTGACATTAATTAGTAACATATATTTAGAACATGTCTATTTGTGGACCCACAGGGGCAGACCTGTATTTAACCAGGCTTCCCATGCTCAGTGGCAGATTTCCATGTGGCTGTCAAAATTGTGACTGCTTTTGATCACTGAGTTGAAAATATTTTGACTCGATCCAAATAGTTTGGGTAGAATCTACAGAGAGGATCCACAAATTGGTGGCAGCTACCAGAGCATGAACCAATTCCGGATAAAGAAACTGGTCACCTTTTGAGAAGTTCTCACAAATATCTAAGGTGTGTGCCTAACTGTCTGGTGCCTGTGTCTGCCTCATACTTTAGACCAAATACTAAGAGTCCAAGAATCTCACATGGGCACAGCAGAAGGCAGCCATCATGGCTACGGACCATTCCCCAACCCCATCTATGTCAGACAGCAACCAGAAGTCTCTACAAGACTAGATGATACCGAGGGGGAGGAGGCCCTATCTGCACAGGAATCGGCTGCCAGCACTGACTCAGAGATTGGTCAAATCTCAAGACTGATGGCAAAAATGTTCATGCGGAGCTGGCCAGACAGGCAGATCAGAGAGACAATCAGCAACAAGCTGAGCAAGACAGAGAATGAGACAGAGAACGAGACAAAGAGAGAGAAGAGTGGTGGATGCAGATGTTAATGGCATCCACAATTGCCAGTGAGAATGCAGAGAAGAAGTGTTCATAGGATGAGGAGAGATGTCAGAGGGAGAATAGAGCAGTTGAGGAGTAGCAACGTTGGAAACGAGAGGAACACACTGCTCTCTTGAAGGAGAGAGATAGGAAGGACTGCCAAAGATGCCCCGACCCCTTCCAGCACTCAAAAATGTGCTGGACATAGAATCCTTTCTCCACACTTTCTCAGATCACATGACGATGTCTCATGTGGAAGAGGAATTTTGTGCTGCCAATCTCCTCCCACTCCTAGATGAGAAGTCCCTATGTTTCCAGGAAGGCCTACCATTGGAGGAAAAGAGGGACTTCCATGCACTCAGTAAACGACTGATTGCCTTCCACGGCATCATACCAAATCACTATGGACTGATGGGGCACAACCTCAAGATGAATGGGTTGAAAACCCACCAGCAGTACAACCAACAACTGGATCAGGGGAATGTCCACTTTCCAGGAGCTTAAGAATATTGGACAGGAGAAGTTGACCTCTGGCATGGAGCCCAGAACCCAGACCTGTGTGAGGCAGCAGAATCCGACCTCCCCAGGTGATGACTTCATCTGCAATCAACCCAGATCAAAATGCCCAATATGCTGGAATAACGCCACCAGACTGATGGGACAGAGCGAGTGGCCAAGATGGAGAACATCCAATGTGGAAGCAATCAAACCCTTACGAGGACCGCCAAGTACAGATATCCAGAGACTACCCTCCTTTTATCCAGTGAAAGGCCCGAGATACTGCCAGGAGTATGGACACATCACAGCTAAGTGCCCCACAAAGATGTGCCTGGTAAGTATGTCATCTTCTGATCCTAACCTCCTCATTTTTTCAGGGCTGGTGAATAGCAGAGGTTGGTGGTGGACACAGGATGCACCATGACATAGATTCACCCCAGATGGCTACCCAGGGACCCAAGGATGGGACCACCTGTGAATATCTCTGGATCAAACAATACCACCCATACCTACCAAACTGCAGAGGTGGAGCTGGAAGTTCATGGCAAGGCAAGGCTGAGGCAAGTGGCAATCAATCTGACCCCGATTTTACTGGGGCTAGACATTTTGTACATAGAAGCTTTTCCCTCACACATGACAATAAGAGGAACTGAGTGACCCACACTGAAGGAGCCCCACAACAGATGTCAGAATGCCACTGAGCGATGACATGGTCTCCTACTTAGTTTGAGTCAGGATGCTACCCCAGATCCAAACATAGGAAAGTATGCGCCATACAAAGGATCTCCACCACGACATCCTTGCCCATATAAGACTTGGAAGACACCATTACCACACCTCCATCATCACAATCAGACACTGACTACAGCACTCCACCCATCCCAATGATTGGGCATGCACCTGGGGAAAATGTTTCCATGGCCCCACACTGTCAACACCATGACATCTTTGAATTGCTGCAACTCAGTGGACGACATGGTTCAGTTCGCGATACAGGGAAATGCTCACACAAGAGCTGCAAAGAGATGCACCTGTCAGGAGTTCTCCCTGCACTGAGGACAACTGGTACCATTTGAAGGAAGGAGAGACCAACTCCACCAGGCACAGATGTGTGACCCATCCCCGAGAGATGCCAGAAGAAAATGTACAAAGGCAGATTTCCCTAGTATGAGGAACAGACTCCTCTACCGCTCCTGGACTCCTCCCAAACAAACACAAGCAGTGAGCCAGCTCACCTTCCCCAGCATATATCATGAAACCACCCTCAGGATGGCCCAGCTAGTCCCATTGAATGACTTTGGAAGGAGCCAGACGATGGCTAGAGTACTCCAACAATTCTCCTGGCCCTGAGTGGGAGGAGATGTCGCTGACCTCTGCTGCAGATGTCAGACTTGCCAGAAGACGGCCCTAGGCATACACAGGAAGGTACCTCTGGTGCCAATAACCATCATTGATGTGCTCTTCTCACAAATAGCAATGGACATAGTCGGTCCACTGCCGGCCACGGAAGAGGGGCAATGCTATATCTTCGCTATTGTGTACTACAGCTCCAGGTACCCTGATGCCATCCTGCTCCACACTACCACTAGCACAGATGTGGCAAATGCACTAATTGAGGGTTTTTTTGCCAGATTAGCATCCCTAAAGAAATGTTGACTGACTGGAGAGAAAATTTTTGCAGCAAACTCATGAGGAAGTTTGACATGTTCAGCATCAGAGCCATCAGGACTTCAGCGTATCATCCTGAGACAGACAGTGATATAACGCTACCCTGAAGAGCAGTCTTCGCAAGTACATTGAAAGGTTTGATGGTCAATGGCATAAAGCGTTGCCTTTTCTTTCATTGGAGCTGCCACCTCTAATCCTTTCAGTTTACCATACCCATTGGCCAGGAAAATCAAATGGGAATGCTGACAGCCTATCTCGACAGGTATGGTTGGACCATGAGAAAGCCAAGCCACTCCCAAGTCCCCTGCAGGAGGGGAAAAGGGGAAGTGTTGTGGACCCCAGCTGAAGGAACCAAGTTACAGAGAGCCATGTGACTCTTAATTAACATTAATTAGTCCCCATATGTATATTTGTGGAGCCACAGGGGCAGACCTGTATTTAAGCAGGCTGCCCATGCTCAGTGGCAGATTTCCATGTGGCTGTCAAAATTGTGACTGCTCTTGATCATTGAGTTGAAAATATTTTGAGTGAATCCAAATAGCTTGGGTAGGATCTACAGAGAGGATCCATAACAATATAATATATATATATATATATACCTGACCTTATTTATGTGGAACTTGGCCCCAGACAAAGTTATTTCATAAAGAAGCTGTTTCTCATTCTCAATAGTCTGCCTTAGCATATCAGCCAGTTGGTCAACACTGCATCATACGATTACCACAAACATTAAACAAAAAAGGTAGGACGAGGAGGAACAAGGACTATCTTGCCTTTCCACTTCCTGTTTATAACAGGCTGCCATCCAACTTCCCATTTCCTCCTGCATGGTCTGCTCTTTTTCCTTACGGACAAAATAACATTTTTCACACGATAGGATTTAGTTCAGCTTGTATATACCATCTACTATACAAAACAGAAACTATAAGGCATACTAGTGTGCTGATAGTATACATGTATATACTACTGGAGTTGTTGCTAAAGTAGTAGCTCACCTTCAGTTCATCTATCACAGCAAGACACCGGATACGCACTAAATCCAGTCTGGTTTGCACGTGACTATCTACAAGAATATTCAAATGTGACTATCCATAGCCTATGTTATATTTCATACACCGCTAGCCTTCATGGAGTAGAGCTGCTTTGTATTCCTTGCATCTGTGCAGCGTGCGATGTCGCTTCATGACTACATCAGGTGTGACCACTTGAGGTTTAGTTGGAGGAGCTTCAGGTTCAGCCTGAGTCCGACCAGACTTCTTCCCAGCAGAGATCCTGCCTCCCTTCTTGACAAGGCCACTGCTCTGGTTCTTTGTGGAATAGCAGAGGGAAAAGTATCACTTAACACATGCAACCTCTTATATGATGCTCTTTGTTCTCTAGATTTAGAGTTATTGAAACTATTATACCTTAGGCTTCTTTCCTCTGCTTCTTTTCAAAGGTTCCTCCTTGGGTTCGGGAGCAGATGGCTCTGTGGCTTTCTCCACAGAAGGCTTACACTCAGCAATGACACTTTCCAGGGTCTTTATCTCTCCACCCATCTGTCACAATAAAAGAAAAAGCAACTACAGTCATAGCATACATTAAGTCATCCTCCATGAAGCTTACCAAGTTGTAAACCAGAATAATGCCTTGATTGAAGACATGATTTACAAGCTGTTTATCTAAGTCCACCCCAGACACATTGATAAGAGATGGACCACTCATTGAAAAGCCATGTGCTGGTTTCTTTCTCCCTATCTTCTCTTCAAAAAGGTCAGAAACAGGTTTTCGAGGCAGCAAAGGAATCCTATATGTCCATCACCAGAAACAATGTATATTTTCACAACATCCCAACAATGCAGGAATTACAGAGCACACACCTTTTGCTTCCATCTTTTCCAGGACTGTCTTCTTCCTTGACTATCTCGTTACCTTCCGAGGATACAGATTCATGTGTAACACTGTGGGTGGAGCTAGTTTGGCTAGGTGGTGGGTCAGGAGGTTCTGTAACTGAAAGTTTGATGAGGAATAGACGTCCTGGTTCAGGGAGTTTCTCAGGGATCTTTTCTACAAAAAACATATAGTTTATGGATATACTGTATAATAAGCACTGTCAAATGTCAAGGATCACAAACACTCGATGCCAGAGGTCATGTTACATTCAACCTTCAGGACAGTATAAATCCACAAACATTCCCTTTACTTTCTTCCCATTTCATTCTCAAACTCCTCACGCTACTAGGTCCATATAAGTACAATAGAAAATATGGCACAAGTATCACCTGACCAGCTCCTTTTCACCATACCCTCTCTGGTTACATTTATTCACCACGTTTCTTCTTCTTTTTCTTCCTTTTGTGTGTGTATATTTTACTGTGTAGGTGGAACTATACACTACCGGAGCTGGTTAGTTTGATACTGCAACATGAGCAACAGCATAATCTACATGCCTACTACTTCAGGAGTACTATGTAATCAACGACCAGCTACCCCTTCCATTTGCTACCTTTTATATTTCTCTGAAACAATCAGTTTCACAAGGTTATCTACTCGTCCTTTCCTTTCCCTTTGCAATTTCTGGGAAAAAACAGTAGTTAAGCAGGTATCTCTATATGAAGTGCCTACTATTTGCGAAGCACCTAGTTCACTGTTGGCTCTGGCCTCTTTTGTTAAAAATTGGTCATGCTGGTAACTAGACAAATGTCTAGATGAATGTCTGCATATGACACTCTCCTGGCTCGGCACTGTAACAGTTCACCCATTGCCATCCTTTCTATATATATAGCTAGCCCAGAACATTCTCTGTAATTTGCCTACCATATACTGCTTTTCATTGGCAGTGATTGAATTTCGCAGTTTGGCAATTTTCCTAGGAATCATCAAATTGAATGCTGCCAAACATGCTAAATTGAATTTTAAAATGGTAATTTGCACATGTGTGATCTTTATTGAGGGAATATTCAGGCACTGTTCAAGTTCTTCAAGAGAGAGATGGAGGAAGTGACTTTACCTACAATGAGTATATGCCATGTATCTCCTACTAAGGCACAGCAATGAGTGTATGCCATGGATCTTCTCCTACTAAGGCTCAGCTTGGAGAGCACAAGAAAGCTTTAGCAAGCGTTTTGGAAACTGATAAAAAATCCAATGGGAACTAATCTTTAAGAGGGGCAAGTATTTCTCTCAGTTAAGTTTACAAGTGACTGCAGATATGTACACATGACATGTCTTGAGTGATATGAATTGATGGAATAATATAATAAAATCAATGCCAAATGGACAGAAAGACCATATTGCCAAATTAATCTGCCACCATAAAAGGGTAAAAGGATCTTATCAAAGCCATACATGGGCATTGTTTGTTAAATGTGCCCAGTATTACATGCCCATTTTCGTGTTGATGTGATGCTATATAAACGTGGCTTAAGATTTTAGGACCAAAATGTTAAAATGATGTGACACACACATTTCGATAACTTTTATTGTGACAAAGGAATAGAGTGAGTAAAGGGTGCCTTTTGTTTGTTGAGGGCTCTATTAGGTGAGTGAAGGGTTCCTTCTGTTTCTTGAGGGCTCTATTAGGTGAGTGAAGGGTGCCTTTTGTTTGCTAGGGCTCTATTAGGTGAGTGAAGGGTGCCTTCTGTTTGTTTGAGGGCTCTATTAGGTGAGTAAAGGGTGCCTTCAGTTTGCTTGAGGGCTCTATTGGGTGAGTGAAGGGTGCCTTCAGTTTGCTTGAGGGCTCTATTAGGTGAAGGGTGCCTTCGGTTTGCTTGAGCTAAATACAATTGATGTGCTGCTAGCTAGCTTATGGACAATAAAAAATATTTAAAAAAGCTTGTTTTTTGTTTCTCTAGCCTGCTAAATGTTTATGCAATAGACCATAGACCATAGTGATCATTTAGCTTTCAGCTAGCTTACTAGTATGGCATGCAAAGACAGAGAACTTCCATGTTAAACACTGAAATTACTTGCTGGAGCTAATAGCTTTATGGCTTCTAGCTTTATTTTTAGTCATCCACAGACCACACCTTCCACCATAAACCTCACCGTTTCACCTAATTGTGGTGTATTTTTTGCAGAGTATGGTTAGATGCATCTTTGCTAACCAACAGCTTGAGTTAGATTTCAACTGGTGAGCTCTAGCAAAGGTTTTTAGTAACGGCTCCCAAGTTGCGGTCTTTGTGTATATATATATCCACTATCACCAATGATGTGAAACACTGCATGTGCAGGTAAATCCAATAGTGGCCCTGAGTTAACAACAAGCTTTTATGATATGTGTACCAATGATAGAGATGCTACGAATGTAGTACAGGTAGCACTGTGCACAAGGAACATTACACAAACTTGTTCTTTGTTGATGCTTCTGTATTCGAGGGTTATGACCCTATAGTTGAACGACTTACTCTCCATGGCATTGTAGTAGTCCTTGATGAAGAAGACAGTGTCTTGGAATCTGTCTAGTTCCACCTACAAGTAATGTGGCCATCATCACTAATACCTCCCACTTCTGGCAGAGTGCAATAGAAAGAACTCAACACACCATGCAAGATGGAGTGACGTTGTATACCTGCATGATAGATACATAATGATTGGAGAGCAGGCCGATGTGATCTTCCATCCACTGTTCCTCTGCAATCCTCTGTCCCTCCTCATCAGCTTGAATCTTCCTCCGCTCACAAATATCCCACAGCTTATCCATCAAGTCCTAAGAATATTAGCACATAAAACCTTATCAACAACATTCACACAGAATGATCACAGCTTACATCTACTCTGTGATGGAGTTCTGCTTTCACTACATCTTCATGGAGAAGGCAAAGTTCCAAGCTGTTGTAGTGATCCTGCCATTGAGTGACAAATTCTTGCTTGTGATCAGGACGACACAAGTATGCTGAAAACTGCTTCCTGCAGGAGAACAAGGCACACCAACTCTTTCAAATCACCTCACTGATAGTTGATGTGTACCTTCGAATGAAGAAGTACTTGCAAATAACTTCCCTTTCTGCCCTTATTATTTGGAAGATTTGTTTGAGGGTATTGATGTAAGTTGTTTCTATGGAGGGCCACTTCCTAGCCAGACTCTCAGTACGCTCTTTAATTATCGGCCGTATATAATATTCCCAGTCCTGTCCTCCCGGAATAATCTCCAAATTTACAGGATTCCATGGCTCCTTCTCACATTCTTTGACTAGGGCTGAGAATTCCGGTGTCTTGATGGAAGCACTTCTCAATCTCATCCCTGTAGCTGACGACAACCCGGCTGAGGATGTTCTTCTGTGATGTGAAAGTGAGTGTGGATGAACTCTCTTCTTCATGGGAGTTTCTGACACAGAGGATAAACTAATCACAGAGCCACTGGCCATAACTGAAATGACAAGTATAAATATGTATGTGGTTGTAAAGAATATGATATCAATGATCATTCATCTTACTGTCCTCGTCAAAGCCCAACTTCTTCATTGCTTCAATTTGCTTGTTCTGTACGACAAGGAACAAGCATTTTTACTGAAGAAGTCAACAATGCAAGTCATCTACCAGTGACATACTTTGTTGATAACTTCCTGCACTCTCTCTGATGCAATATCACAGACTGACGGGATATCCACCATAGCATTGATGGTGCTGACAATTTTAAACCTGGAACACCAGCGGTAGATGGAACGCCAGTTATCACTGTACACCATCAACCGCTCTTGAATCTGTTCCAACTGATTTCCATCTTGCGTCTCTGTCGTAGCTATATTGCCGAGAGTGCCACCCAAAAATGAAATTGATTTATTGCTGATGCAGAGTGACAGGTGGATTAAGGTACTCCTTATGTACATGTTCTAGCAATATTTACCTATCATGCTCACTCTCTGAAGAATCACTTCATTGCTGGCATCAAAATACAGCACAATATCCAGACCACTGGATGCCTTTAAGACCTGCATGCAAGCAACAACAAGAACAGTCAATCAAGAAACTTTTTCCTTACAATGCACTCACACTTTGGTCACAGTTTGACTCCCCAAGCAAAATAAAGTCTCTAGAAATGACAGGCCGAGGTCGAAACTGACCAGTCAGGGAAGCAAAGAGAAGCTACAATCCAAAGACAATAATCCATGAACAAGGAACAATATTGCTAGTTCATGCACTGTAAGGTCCTGCATGTCATAATAGACTACATACCTTGGTCTGTTCCAGAGTGGCAGGATAGTTGTCAAGGATCCATCCACTGCCTTCTGGCAATGAAAGTATCACCTGTATGAAGATGTCATTGACGAGAGCATCATCCAGAGCTTCACCATTGGTCAAGGAGGAGTGTGCCTTGCAGCCAAGGTTAGCCAGAGGGGAGAGCTATTTGCAGACATGGAATAGGAAGGGGAGAATGGGAAGTTAAAAAAATCCCATTTCCATATTGTTCTATGGCACTATTCCACGCAAGGTGGTAAGCATGCGTGAACTGTTCAAGGCCAGAACCATCTAGGTTTAAGGCTATACAGCACACATCTACCTTGTTATATGCAGGGATAAGAAGATACATTTATTACAATGACCGACATAAGCATATGTATATCTTCATCATATATTGTATCATCTTAAAATGGTTATAGAAATTTCAACCAACTTGCTTAATTTTTCCTCAGGGAGGCAGGGAGAAGTATAAATTTATAACACTGGTTTTTAAGATTAGAGAAAGTCAAGAATTTATGTACCATGTCATCGGCATCATCATCACTTAAGCTATGTACACGTATGCAATAAAGAAAAAAGCAGACTACATGTAGTAGTTTACCTGGAACATCAGGTCTTCAGATATCTGAGCCATCACAAACTCTTGTTCTATAGGTGATGTTCGTCCAGTGGTATGACCTCCGATCTCTGCCTCTTCTTTACAAACTTCCTCACATGGAGATATGCTGCTGTGGGTGTTGACTGTGATGTGAGGAGTCATACTACCTCCATTGATCATGTCATCAAATTGCACCTCCCCCAGGTCATTGTGATTGGAAATAGGTGTGATATTCTGAGTCTGCAACTTCTTCCACTCATTGTGGAATGCCCCAATTGCCTTCTTTGTAATGGACTCCACAGATAGGATAATCAAGCCATGGGCTACCAAAACATAATAAATCCATAATCTTCACCCAAGCATTGTCAAAATAAACCATGAAAATGTCTATTAACACTGCTCACTCTATTTTAAATTTCCAGTACCCGTGGGGTCGTGTTACTCTTCCTGTTCCTTGCTTAGCTAGACTCCAGCACTTACATTAATAAACAAGACCGTGTTCTATGTGAGACTAACTCACCTGCCATGAGGCTGCCATGGCTCAGTAGCAAGAGCTTTGATTCCATAGAACAGCGCAACTGTGCAATGTGAGACTAACTCACCTGCCATATGTTTGCCATGGCTCAGTAGCAAGAGCTTTGATTCATAGAACAATGCACCTGTGCAATGTGAGACTAACTCACCTGCCATTTAAGCTTTTGCATAATTACATTGACTTTCCAACCTAACTGCCTGCACATCATCCTCCTCCACCTTACAACATTAGATCATACCACCCCCTCAACCTTACTATCATTTTCCCTCATACTCAGTCTTTTAATGTATCTTTTTCTCCTTCTGTCATTCGTAAGTGGAATGCTCTTCCGAACAATATTAAGGAATCACGTTCTCTTAGCCATTACATACAAACAATTTCATAACATTCATAATGTGTTTCATGTGTTGTGTGTATTGTGTGCACTTTGCATTAGCCAGTGGCTATTGAGCATGTTTTTGGAAGTAAAAAAATTTTTTTTTTTTTTAAAGGCTCAGTAACAAGAGCTTTGCAATGCACCTGTGCAATGTGAGTAACTCACCTGCCATATGTCTGTCATGGCAGTAGCAAGAGCTTTGAAATGCACCTCTGCAATGTGAGACTAACTCACCTGCCATATGGCTGGCTCAGTAATAAGAATTAACTGTAGCCGTTTGGTTTATGCATGCATAGCACAACTTAGGGTCATGTGAATATTCCTTGGAGCATGTGACCATTCTTTGGACCATGTGACCATTCCTCATTGGTTGTACGATTGTTGTTAAAAATACGCAATAATGTATATTTAATGTCTTGCAAACACATGTACCTGAAGTAGGTGGAGTCCCAATTACCAATAATTTGAGCAGACCAGCTGCATATATCATCTTCCTACCTATATATGCACATGGTATACGTCAGAGTGCACCATAATCTTGGTCTTTCTAAAGCCTACTTGTTATAGATCTGGCTAGATGGATCGATAGGGTAAATAACTTCTTAGTTATTGCGATGCCAGTGAAATTAAATAAAGACTTCCAGTAGTTATTTGTGCAGCTTAAGGTAGTTAGGCAGGTAAACAGTGGACAACATTGCTTTTCTTGTCTGGATCAACATGCACAATATATATATACCAACGGAGATACAAGATAACCTGTGCTGTTTCACTTGTGCATATTGCCAGGAACATCTCAAGTAGTAGGCCACCATGTTTGGCTTGGATTAAAGACTACAGACAAATATTGCTCTAATGATGTCACAACTCGAGACAAATGTCTTACCTTTCTCAAGGTACCTGAGTACTGCAGTCTTTCCTGTGAAGGGTTTTCCAAGGGCACAGGCACGGAGGATGAAGCTTGGCATAAGTGCCGGAGTACAAGGACGTCTTGGAGGATCCACAGTGTCCAGTACTCGATACACAGCATGAGACAAAATGGGATTGGATTGGAGAGGAAACTTCTGAGAGAAGTCTCTGGGGGGACTCCAATCCTTCACTCCATTCTGCAGTTGCACAAATAAATATATGACAACTCTGCATGTGAAGAGAACAGTAAGTTACTACCAAATTACAATGTAATCTTGGAGGTCACTGTCATTCAAGAGCTGGTCGTTGGTAGCTAATGGTCTCATGGCAATCGAAGAGGTGGTGGTGACCATAGAACTATAATGGTCCAAGGGCCATGAAGCAATCCAATCTTCTTCGTAGAGTGGCCGTCCCAGAATAAAAAGAGTCTTCCAGTCCTGTACAATTTTAGCTGGCACTTGGCTGGACGAGAAAAAAATGTAGAAAAATGATAGGAAAATGGCAATTATTAAACCAATAAAATGCTCCCATGTTGGTACTCTCATTATCCAAAATCCTTGGGCTTTATAATATACACCGAGGAAAAACACAATAGGCAGTAAGCAATGTGAGCGAGAAAAAAAGTCTATAGAATAGTGACTGACCTCTTGGAATCATATTACTACTGTTGGGTACTGATGAAACTGAAATTGTTTTTACCACATCTATATATATATTATGTTCAGATTCTATATTATCATAGTACATATTAATATCATAGTATTAATGCTAACTTCTTCGTCAATTCTCTGTAATGAGCTAATTTTGTGGTGAAGTCCATAATTTGCATCATAATGCCATGGCAAATGCTGTAATTTGCTTGATAGTTCAACTTGGCCTTCCTTGCCAAGTTCTTCTGGTAGAGTTCATTGTGATGCTTTAATCTCTTCTTCCTTTCTTCCTCCTCTAACAAGGCAAGCCCCTGCATGAATAGAACACAATGAATCAGACACTCTACTCACATGAATAATGAGTGTAAACCCACAGCTCTTCTGTTGAGGTCTTCTATGTACTCTTGCTCCCTCTGCTTGGTGTACTGCTGCTGCCGTAAGATGCGGTTCTTCCTAATGGTATCTTTTTCCTTGCGAATATGCAGAAGTTGAGTAGCAATCCTCTTCTCTTGCTGACTCTGTCTCATCAGCCTCTCTACCAACATTTTCTCTCTCTTTGCTTCCTACAGCAAACCATGTAAGGAAGACATAAGGAACCATAATAATACATGATATAACTTCATAATAATATTCATACATGATATAACTTCATAATAATATTCGATATAATATGCAAACATTTTCCTCACCTCCTGTTCCTGAATCACCTTCATCTGCATCACAAGCACACACCTTCTACGTTTCTCTCTCCGAGTTCGAGCTAGGCAATTTTCAGCCACACGCTGATGGATAGTCTGCATGTAATCTGCAGAAGATTCTGCAGCCTAAAGCAATAATGGCAAAGCAAAGAACAATCAATCATCATGAACTTGCATGCTAAATTAAGGGGCTGAAAGTAAAATAAATTAGCCAACAAACATAATCATGTCTAATAACTTTTATGGCACTTACACCTGTGACCACAATGTAACTGTAAACATCTTTGGTGGCAATGGCAGCTGCAGGCACTTCTTCATCACCATATAAAGGTATACTTAGTCTCTTCTTCATAGTCGACTCAAACTGCTCAATGCTCTTCACTGTTTCCTCTGCTACAGATACTTTTAATGGAAGACACTGAGAGTTTCTAGGGGGATGAGCCCCCGGTGAGGTCTTGGCCCTCATCCTTGAAGTCAGTGGCTTCAATTTCTTATACATCTCGCTATTATCCTTCTGAAGTGCTCGAGAGTTCTTTAATGACGTTTGACAAAACATTCTCTTTTCTAGCATACACCTATAAGGGAAACATGTCAACCGATAACAACACCATGTTCACAACAAAGCTTCTGCACACCTCTCCTCCTGTTCCTTCTTCAGCTGCATCATCTTCTCCTCATATGACCGGTGCTGGTTTTTGTACCTCTCAACCATCTGCTCAAAGTTGACATGCACTTGACGAGTTGTCTGCTGTTTGAGTTGACTCTGGAAGATATCAGTCTCTATCCTATCAAGTTTTACCTTCCCTGGTGGCCGCATGCACTCCAGGGACTGTGTGGTAAGTTGGCGCTCCTGCAGTGTATAAAAATATCTAGTGATTATCGCTTCATCATGGACAGAGCTTTGATGACCCTCAGCACTATGAGAGTGACTTAGCACTGACAGGATCACAGAGTATACCACCCAACACTGAACTGTTTTGACCCCTCATAAGCATTTAAGTAAAAGTTGGTTTCTTACATGGATGCCGAAACATAGATAATAACCTCTTAGGCAGAAGCAGTTTTCAATAAATTGCAAAACACTATATACTTACAGAAAGTAACCGACAATGTATAGTTATCAACCCATGAGTCCGAGAAGTTGTCCTGGTATGTATACCAGTTATAATTTTCAATATGGCTAGTATACTAAGCTTATAACTGCTAGTATCTGATGATTTATTCAAGTGGTTATCTAGGTCTGTTGTATCTAATAGACTATTTAGTTAAACAAGAGCTAGAAAGCATTCCCTTATGTATATGTAGATATTTCTAGCTCTTGCGCTAAATGCCCATACTAGAAGAAGAACAAGCAAAGCTTATAATGCACTAGAACTTAGGTTAGCCTCACTATAGTCCTCTTTCATCAGCGCTGGAGTTCATGTGTGAAAGTTATAGCTAATAAGAGTAGCTGGAATCTTAGCAGCTGCTATTAGTCTAGTCTTACAACCACAGCGCTTAGAAAAGAGGTTAGTGTTCCACCAAGTGTGTGGAATAAAACCTGGCTTTGCACCTTGTTGACAATGAATAGGAGCTGGAATTAGCGATGACTTCTCACACAAAGCATGTGTTGTGATGGCTGCAGACTAGAGGTGTTGTGGCAGCTGTAGACTAGAAGTATTGGGGTGGCTGCAGACTAGAAGTACTGGGGTGCCTGTAGACTATATAGAAGTGTTGTGTTGGTTGCACACTATAAGTGTTGTGGTGGCTACAGACTAGAAGTTTTTGGTGGCTGCAGACTAGAGGTGTTGTGGTGGCTGAAGACTAGAGGTGTTGTGACAGCTGTAGACCAGAAGTGTTGTGTTGGCTGCAGACTAGAATTTTTGTGGTGACTCCACACTAGAAGTTTATAGTGGCTGCAGACTAGAAGTACTGGGGTGTCTGTATGCTATATAGAAGTGTTGTGTTGGTTGCACACTAAAAGTGTTGTGGTGGCTGCAGACTAGAAGTGTTGGGGTGCCTGTATACTAGAAGTGTTGGGGTGCCTGTATACTAGAAGTGTTGTGGTGGCTGCAGACTAGAAGTATTGTGGTGGCTGCACACTAGAATGTTGTGGTGGCTACAGACTAGAAGTGCTCAGCCTCATTGAAGTATGAATAAGGGAACTATCCCCTCCACAACACCTTTGTCATAACCCACCTATTTTCTGTGTTATCTAGGAATATATGAAGACCACTGGTCTCCCAATCCTTGTCATACCACCGCCTATTTTCTGTGTTATCTAGGAATATATGAAGACCACTCGTCTCCCAATCCTCGTCATACCACCACCTATTTTCTGTGTTATCTAGGAATATATGAAGACTACTCGTCTCCCAATCCTCATTTGTAGTTGGCTAAGTTTTGGTACTCTAGCCTTGTGGTGGGCATTCATGGCATGAGGAAGCAGTTAGTTGTGAAGTAATCATCATGAAAGCTCAGCAAAGCCTTATATCATACTTCTTTGTTGTTCATTCAGTAGTCCCTCCCTTGAGAGATGTCTCCTACCAAAGACCTCATCCTGTATACAAGTTAGAATTAGAGTGGTCACAATGCACTTTGCATTCTAGCTATTAGTCTGGTGGGGGCAGACATTTTATTGGAAAATAATAGTCTGGTAAGATCGCAATGGCAAACTTCTTGTTCTGCACTGTCAGCACCTGTAGTGGGGGTTAATAACCACCAATCTGGATGACCATATGATTTTAAAAAACATGCGAGACAAGAATTATCAGCGTGACACAACTCAATAGGTGAAGAATTGAAGGATGAGTTCAGCCAATCTCTTAAATCAGGAGGTTATCATTCATGGTGAATAATGCAATAGTAGTGATAGGCTATGGAAAGATTTGATCTTGCAATGTAAATGCCTACTTCTGTGTGCTGCATGCTAGATTTTGGAGCCAGGCATGCATTTTGTTTAGCTTGGCCTGAGGCACAGATTACAGCTGTCTGTCATCTTCAAAGAGTAGCTTCAACTCTGCAAGCTATGGTAATATCAATACTTCCTCGATAGATTTATATAAGTTGCCTTGATGTACAACATGCTGTGGTTCTGTGTAACAATACCTGACACTTTCCTATCATAAGTAGTAAATGTTCGATGAATTTAAAATTACCTCTAGCTACAGACAACCTCTAGTACAACCAATGATAACAGCTCCAGTACAACCAACAACCAGCTCTGCTAGCTTTCTACAATTTCACAACATTCACAAGGCACAACTTATAGACCATTTTATATCCAGTGACTAATAGACTTTTCAAATAATACATACACTTTCAAGAGACTAAACTTTAATCTATGACCACCACATTTTAATTATTTAGCTAACATTCTATTACTAGTATCTATTTTGGAATATAGGTTTCCTTGAATGGTTACCATGGGTTCAAGAATTCCAAGTGTCTTAATGGGAGAACAGTAAACCACGGTGAATACAATTCGAGGGCTTACACAATTATTCCTCTATCTAGGCTATATAGCCTCGACTAGGCATGTGTTGACTTATTTAGCCTCATGCAATGGCTCCTCCCAGTCATTGTTGAGCTTGAGCCAACAAAAACGAACTTAAACATAGTGAGATAAATAGGGTTCAAGACCCAGGTTTGCTAGTCATCTGTTATCACCTAGTGTTAATTTGTTTCAGTTCTTTGTCATCATCACGAGGTTCAAGAAAGAGTCGCTAGAATTCTGATGTTCAACTTGGAAAAAAATTATCTTTGCAAGCCCGAGACGAGTATAAGTTGCAAACAGTCGGATGTTATGCTAGTGGGACCAAAAAAGTCTCTTCCATTCATTATACATCAGACTGCGAGTCATTTGGCAATGCAAGTAATTCCACATAACAACAGTTTACTAACTTAGCAAAGGATTCAAGGCATGCTGGAAGCCTTTTGGGAGAATAACAGCATAAACCAACACTTTGGTTGCTAAGATGTCAAAGTGAGTTTTAGCTGAGGCACAAGTTATTCTTGTTTGTTTACCACTTTGAAATGTGAGTCCAACCAACACAGGAAGAGTGCTAGCATACTCCCTTATTACAACTTCCAAGGAATGCAAGATGACCACTCAGTATGTATGAGGTAAAAACTTCTGCTTTGGGAAGAAATGATTAAAAATGACAGGATAATAAATGCTTGGGGGTAATATTTCTACATGCATCAACTGTGAAATACCTTCTTTCTAGTGAGAGCCAGGTACAACTGATATATAAGGCGAGTGGCTACTCCTGGATTCTGCATCATCACTTCTCGAGCCTGAAATTATATTAATAAACTAGGAGATTCACAAGCTATCATACTTACAATGTGGACTGTAAAAGGAATCTCCAACAGCTTGAAGGAAGGTTCGAGCAATGTGAAATTGTTAAGTTTAGCCTCTGAAGTGCTGTAGGCAGTGTTACAATAGCATATTTCATGGGGTATACCCCACTGCTGAACTTACTTTCCTTTGGAGAACAAATGGAAGTCTGACTGAAGGTCGTACTTGTGCAAAATGTCACCAAAAAGGTAGCCATTTGAGAATTTCTCTGCCAAATTCTTATCTGCAACCACTAGCAAGAAAATATTTTCACCACTTGTATATATCATTGCTTTTACTTGTGGTGAAACACTCACCAAGTTTGGGTTCCACGCGAACATCTTCGTTTAACCACTTGCACAATATATCAGTCATGCCTCCAGGACTCCAGGCCTTTTAGTTAGGAAATCAGTCGAGGTTGCTAAGTGCGTAACCAGGGTAAAAATATCACACTTCCCCTTTTTAAGAACGCACGGTAAACCAACGCATTAATTAACGGTTACCGCTCGCAAGTAATTTACGGTTAAATCTGGCAAGAAAGGAAGATGGCTGCTGCTTGTACTACATAGATCCTCCACGTGTGTCACTGTATGTGTATTTACTCTAACCTTTACCAGTTCTTTAGTCTCTACAAAGCCTGGACTCAAGCAGTAAACTGGACACGAAAATATGAGCTCCAAACATTCACTCATTAAGCTCCGTTCAATTATAATATGCCTGTGAATGTATACTAGGCGTGGTATGTGTAGATGTGAGCTGAAGGTGTTATGGAAAACTTAATGCATTTCTTGTTGTACTGTGGAGAGTTTACTGGTGATGAGGAAGGAAGATTATTGGATATGGTGATGGCATTGAAGGGTCTGAAGAGTGGGTGGTAGAAAAGGAGAAATGAAGATGAAGGCCTAATGTTAGGTAGATCAATAGCAGGGGTGAACGAAGAGGTGTTGGATAGAGTAGACAGAATTGTATGGGTCAAGTGATGGGAGAAGAAGAAATGCTTAATGTTTGGCACGTTCCACGTCTTTGGCACCAACCCTCCCGGCCCCCCTCCACCAATCATCTTTGTACTCTCATTGTCTACAAGTCCTTGCAATTGTTTGCAACTATCTAGTCAGAGCTTCAGGATCTCCACAACTTTAAATCACTTTTTTTTGGTTGTCTTCTAACCATGTGCTGTTGTGTAGCTTAATCAACATTGCCCTAATCATTCTCCAGTACCTTATCTTTCTTTTTTTCTCTCCTCTTAGTTGACTGCATATACCCATGTGAGATCAGTTAAAGCCTCTAAGGTCTATGTAACAGCTACCCAGCAAAGAGAACCCCACATAACAAACAGCAGGAAAGAGCATGGGTCACTTTTCTTTGAGAAACTATCTAATTTGGCATGGTCAAAGTAACCAGTGGACACCTCCCCCCCCCCCCCCCCCCCCCCCCCAGCTCCTATGCTGTTCCAATCCCCATCCCTTTACGCTATGAATCTACCTCAATTAATTTCTGCCCCTTAACCTCCAATGGTCCGAGAAACTTTTCCCTGATCAATGGATTTTGTTTCCTCCCCCACTGATCATTAGCAGCAATTGGTCTACAGAATATTCAACAACAAATGCATTTATTACTTTTTATTACTATAAAGTAAACAACTGACATCTAGTGTGCTCATCGTATGGCAGCCCACAAATATTAGGTCTTCTTGGCTTTCTGGACTTCATCTTCAATTAGCTTAGCGGAGAGAGTTGGACCAGGCATTGCCACCAGGCTTGGCTCATTAGCAAGAATACGGTCCGCCTCCGCTACAGAATCACAGTTACACCATCAGAGAGAAAGGGAGAAAGAAAGCGGAAGAGGAAGAGGAACAACAAAGAATACAAGTTTGTTACATAAAGTATGGAGCTCACCAGTTATTTGGGATGGATCTGAATAGTGGTATATATATATCTTCTATAATAGATGTTGGCTCATTGAGTATTATATATATATATATAGTTGGCTCATTGAGTATTATATATATATATATAGCTCTCTATCAAAGACTATTGACGCCATCACCAGATACATATATATATATAATACATACAAAGAATGAAATTTCACAGCAATTACCAAATGTGACAAGTATTTACAAAAATCGGACTTGTTGCAAATAAAAAATTAAAAAATGCTAGCATTGCTTGATCTCCAAATGGTACAAGTTTTAGACTAATCCGATAATCCGACCAACAGGTTTCCAATTTTTCTCCCAAGCGTGCTACACTGGTTTATTGCGTACTTCCAAGAAAACATTCAATAGAGGCTAATCAAAGGTATTTCCAATATTTCATTTTTTATAGATACTGTACATACATACCAACATTTAGTATGGTACATAGCTAGATGGCACTGATACATACAAATTGGATGAACGGTGAAATAAAATGAGATGTGACAGTTTGTAGAGGACAGACAGGTTCAACTCTGATCTCACCAAATCCAGGGATGCAGGTGATTTCTAATCAAGACCACAATCCGAGTGTGCCCCTCTGATGCATCAGACACTGAGCATTGAAGTGAGAATGATTGCCCCCAGTGCAGCCGGGATAGTGTGAAGCTGTAGTATTCCACTTCATTGTGAGAAGGGAGGGGAGTCCCTTGAAAAAAGTGTTTGGCTTTCCTTGCCAAACCTCCAGTGGCAGCAAGGACCAGGGGAGTGAACGTAGCATACTCCACTTCTCTGATGCAAGGACCAGGGTGAGTGAACGTGGCATACTCCACTTCTCTGATGCAAGGACCAAGGGAGTGAACGTGGTATACTCCACTTCCTGATGCAAGGACCAGGGGAGTGAACGTGGCATACTCCACTTCTCTGATGCAAGGACCAGGGGAGTGAACGTGGTATACTCCACTTCCTGATGCAAGGACCAGGGGAGTGAACGTGGTATACTCCACTTCCTGATGCAAGGACCAGGGGAGTGAACGTGGGTGGCATACTCCACTTCTCTGATGCAAGGACCAGGGGAGTGAACGTGGTATACTCCACTTCCTGATGCAAGGACCAGGGAAGTGAACGTGGTATACTCCACTTCCTGATGCAAGGACCAGGGTGAGTGAACGTGGCATACTCCACTTCTCTGATGCAAGGACCAGGGGAGTAATGTGGCATACTCCACTTCTCTGACGCAAGGACCAGGGAAGTGAACGTGGTATACTCCACTTCCTGATGCAAGGACCAGGGGAGTGAACGTGGGTGGCATACTCCACTTCTCTGATGCAAGGACCAGGGGAGTGAACATGGCATACTCCACTTCTCTGATGCAAGGACGAGGGGAGTGAACGTGGTATACTCCACTTCCTGATGCAAGGACCAGGGGAGTGAACGTGGGTGGCATACTCCACTTCTCTGATGCAAGGACCAGGGGAGTGAACATGGCATACTCCACTTCTCTGATGCAAGGACCAGGGAAGTGAACGTGGCATACTCCACTTCTCTGATGCACTGTTCGTAAAAGTTTTTCTTTATCTTTCAGTTTCCTATAGCAGGAAGATATGTCAGCATATCTGTTGGAAGGGTTATGAGGGTTAAACACTCTCACGTCAAAGAAGGTTTTCTCATGACGTTGACCCCAGCAGCCACTGGCCATGATGTCAAGCTGGGCACCATCCTGTGCGTTCAAAGAGGACCCATTCAATTGAGAGGTTGTAAGTCAGGCTCAACACAAACATCATGACAGACCTCCGTCAACAAGTTCACAGTGAGGTTCCCAAATTTCATTATGTCGAATTATGGGAAAGCCACCTTTGGGGCATGAGAAGGCATGCTTAACATTAGATTTCTTCCCAAAGGCACAGTTTGCAGGGGCACGTGTTCATACCTGAAGGCCATTGCATCATGAAAAGCTCCTTTGTGGGCAAAGCCAAACTCCTCAATGGGCAAGGTGGTGAGCCAAATGGACACTCCTTTCTCAGATGCAAGGTCCATAGCTGAGGATGTCGGGGTCTCCTTCAGGCAGCAGCAGACTTCTCGCAGTGTACTTCACACTTGCCTAAGATCTTTCTTGACATTATATCAATGGGATAGTTTGGAGCAAGATAGCATCAGGCAATGGAGCTATTATTTTCACAGATGCCACAAACTCAGCTTGTGAATGTCTGGCGGTATCAGTGAATGCAATGCCTCCGAGCCTGGCAAGACCAGGAGTGCTCTCTTTGTCATTAGGAGGTGTGCCAGTGATGGCAGGTATCTAATGAAACCTCATGTGGTAGTAGCAAGTTTGGATAAGGAAGAATGGAGCTGTTGGAGTCTTCACTTCTGGCAATAGTGGGATAGGCTAATTAATGATAGTATTAATAGTAGTTATTTTATATTATTAAAGCTTAGATGTATGCTGCCCTATATCTGCTATTCTATTGTCTGTTGATGTATTAGGAGAGCTCCGAGTCTTCCCTTCTCGTTTGCTAGTTAGCCAATAAAACCAGCGCTAGTGACTATTATATTGAAGGTCAAAATTTTGCATACAGCTACAAGTCCTCGATTGAAATCGCTAGCTTTATTCCTCCTTCTAACTAACTAGAGTACAGCAACAGATCTTTCCCAGAGCTGGAATTTATTTGATGCATAGATAGCTCTAGTGTTAGTAGTAGGCTATTGAAAGTCAAATTTTACCTTCAAATTTTTAGCCCCAAGTTGAAATCTGCAGTATGTTAGCTAACAGAAGTACAATTCCCAGAACTAGTAATGCTTAGCTCAACTAAGCTCTGGCCTAGAGCTGTGTAGCTAGTTTGATATGTTAGCATTGGTTTCAGAGTAGATTACAAGAATAATGCGAGTACAAGGATAATTACAAGGATAATAACAGATAGTAATAATTATTGTTTATGACTCTTAGATGATGGAGGTGCTGGCCTGGTCATCTTTGGTGAGAGCCAGAAGATTGAGAACGCATGTCCTTACAACTCTGTTATTGATAGGTTATCAAGATTGGGACAGAATCTGTCGAGGCGCACTGATGTGACTCTGGCTGCTATCGAGATGAGGAACTATAAGGAGAGAGAAACTACTGCTTCAAAATCTTAGATGAGAGACACACCTGCTTCTCTGCCATCTATCTCGACTGACTCTCCTGTTGTAGCAGCATACATGTAGTAGTGATTTGTGTTGTACCTCCAGGAATGCTCATAAAATTCTCTTCATTACTGTCACCTATTTGATAAAGTAATTTTAAGAAAATAATTAGTGCTTAATGATCAAAATCCACTTAGAAAGAGGCTCCTCCCTACAAAAATAATCATTAATGAACTGCTGGACCATCCGACTCCCAGAAAAAATTGAAGCCACTGCTAGCGAAGTGGTTGTCAACTGGCCGTATTGTTTGTGCTTATTTAAGCCTTAGTTAGCTACTGCAGTGCCTATATCTGCACATTTCTTTACTAGCTGACTTGTTTGGGCTTAGTTAAGTCTTAGCTACTGCAGTGCTTATAACTGCACAATTCTTTACTAGCTGACTTGTTTGGGCTTAGTTAATTAAGTCTTAGCTACTGCAGTGCTTATAACTGCACAGTTCTTTACTAGCTGACTTGTTCGGGCTTAATTAAGCCTTAGCTACTGCAGTGCTTATAACTGTATAGTTCTTTACTAGCTGGGGTTAGTTAGGCCATAGTTAGTAACTAGCATAGTTCTTTACTAGCTGACTTGTTTGGGCTATGTTAGGCCTTAGTTAGTTACAGGCAAACTTGTTGGGGTTAGTTAGGCCTTAAGGCTGGTTAAGCCTTAGCTACTGCAGTGCTTATAACTGCACATTTCTTTACTAGCTGACTTGTTTGGGCTTAGTTAAGCCTTAGCTACTGCAGTGCTTATATCTGCATAGTTCTTTACTAGCTGACTTGTTTGGGCTTAGTTAAGCCTTAGCTACTGGAGTGCTTATAACTGCACAGTTCTTTACTAGCTGACTTGTTTGGGCTTGCCTTAGTTAGCTACTGCAGTGCTTATACCTGCATAGTTCTTTAGAAAAAGAGTTCTACTAATGGTTGCTGTAAAAAAAAGGGGGGGGAGGGGGGGAAGTCAGAGTGAAACTTGAACTGTGTGTAACAAAAATTAATATCCTGCAAAAGTCTGGTTTACACAAATCCGGTTACATACTAACTCGAGCTGTTCACTAGCAAGGCTGCACTACCCTATTAAATACCATACTAACTCTAGCTGCTAGCAATGCTGCATACCGTATTAAACACCATACTAATTCTAGCTGTTCACTAGCAAGGCTGCATACCCTATTAACCCTTCCACCGCTGGATTTACACAGCACTTTTTAAAAATAGTGACGTTATTTTACATAATATTTTATATTCAACCAGGAGTGCACAAATGTCCCTAGCAACCATGGTTGATGTTATAGCATTGGTGTTGACAACCATTGTGGTCAACTGTAGGTTGCCTAGCAACTGACCACATACGATGAATATCATTATAACATTTGAGTGTTTTTAGGCAGAATATGGACAGAGATTACATCATGATGTAAATATAATAAAATGACAGTGTCATATTTTACTAGGGCAGATAATTAGAAACCATAGCTAACTAACTACCTACAGTACTAGCTTTATATTATATTATTATAGCTATAATTATAGATGGATAGCTAGTACCCGCGAAGTACCCAGGTAAATGCTATTTTTTATACAAGTCAGAAAAAAAGCAGTAATGCTAAAGGATCTTACATGTATGGCTATTTATTTTCCTGGGACATCTTGTTCCTGTTCTTCACCATCGTTAGTCTCAAGACCTGGATCCCTACGCAAATCAGCGCTACTATCTCTGGACTGGCAAAAAAAGGTTCTGAATCTACGATGTCATTCAGAGTTGCTAGCTCTTCAGTATCTCTAGTCTGTTCTCCGTGGTAGGCCCTTCTCCTTCCTCATCACTGCTTTCTACCTCAGACAGACCGAATTCGTCGTCATCCAGCATTTCGTCCAATTTAGTCTAGAAGCCATTTTTTAATCGATCAGCTGAGTTTGACGTCACGAATACCTTGGTTACCTAGGCACTATACCTCAGCTATTTTAATTCCAGCTCTAGCAAAGCAAGGGACATCCCCAGGTATATTTAGCACATGCGTAGCTAAAACTAACGATTTTATATATTTGTTTTTGTCGCGGTCATTTACAACTCTACCATATGGCGGATACGGCGGTGAGACGGTTAAACACCATACTAACTCTAGCTGTTCACTAGCAAGGCTGCATACCCTATTAAACACCATACTAACTCTAGCTGTTCACTAGCAAGGCTGCACGACCCTATTAAACACCACTGTTCCGGAACTGGCGAGGTTTACATTCCAGTGGCAAATGTCATCATTAGCTTTGAAGCAAGCAAGAAAAGTGAGTAGCCATCTATATAGCTAGAGCTGAAGGCAGCAAATCATTTTTAATAGAAGAACTTGGAGACAACTTCATTGCAACTGGCTAGCAACAAAACAAAACACCTAATAAAATGACCATGAGGGCTTTAGTACCTAAACCCTAGCCATGCGTGAGAAACAAAACTCTTTCATTCACTAGACAAGCTAGCATATCAACAGTGCTTACCTGAGTGAGTATTGGGGGAATAAAAAAGACAGCCATGGCACTTGTTATTACTTCATCACATGACTTATAATTCAGACACATGCATGCATTAAATAATTCAATTATTATTAGGGCTAAAAGGTACTTATCAAGGTGGTTTAACCTTGATTTAGTTACTGAATGGGAAGACTACACAAAGATCCTGCACACTGCTCTATACTTATTTGGTGTATAGCTCAAAAGATAGGTCTCTCTGTTGTGATCTTTTGATATACTAGGTATAACCATGCTGAAGGGGCGACAGTTGCATTTTAGTAGAAAGTGTTACAAAAACGTGTGGTTACCACTTTATAGCTCCATAGATTCTGCAAACTTCATGGTATGGACTTGATATATAGCTCAAAAGATAGGTCTCTCTCTTTTGATACTAAAATATTTTTTCATAGATATAAATATAGCCAAGTTACTGGAGCTAAAGTGGAGGGAATTTCAAAACCTGAATGCCTGATTTAGCCACATAAATATCTCCATTGCCAAGTGCTCGAGAGTTGAAATTAGCACCAGTGAGTCCTACTCTATCAACGATTGTTTTCATTAGGCGTTAAAATGTAAGTACATACGTGGTCAAGCAACCGGTTGGAAAATGAATTTCGGGTTTTGAGGTTCCACCCACTTTTGCTCCAGTAACTTGGCTCTAGGGGAAATATTTTAGTTCAAAAGAGAGCACACAGAGAGACCTATCTTTTGAGCTATATTATATCAAGTCCATACCATGAAGTTTGCAGAATTTATGGAAATATAAAGTGTAACCACAAGTTTTTGTAACACTTTCTACTAAAATGCAACTGTCACCCCTGAAGTTGCATGCAACCACAGTTAGTGTACCTCAAAATCCGAGTGCTGAATTTGCTGCTGGTGTAGCTCCTTATTGAAAAGGGTTGTAAATTACAAGTGTGATTATAGGAAGATGTACTCTATACAAGGAGCATTTCATTAGGTAATTAGTGGCTAAGTAGTCAAGCTTAGCCACTGCAATTGTGGATGCAAGAAGAAATTGATCTCATGACGTCACTACAGATCAAGTGCTGCTCCTACACACCAATGGAAAATACATGGTTTTAACTGCATTTGAGGTGCCCCAACTTTAGCCACTAGTAGCTTTGGCATGGTTATACCTACAATGCAATGGTTTCTAGTACAAATGAGAGGACACAGAGAGATCTGTTTTATATCCAGCTCATACAGTGAAGTGTGCAGAATCTATGGAACTCCAAATTCATAACCACAAACTCTCCCCTTCCTTTGATTCACCAGGTCATTTATGTACAAATAAAGAAAACACCATTATCGTACTCCTTGCAGTGATTGCTAGTGTTGTCCTTGCTTCAGATCTTAATATTCCTTGCAGTGATTGCTAGTGTTGTCCTCTTCAGATCATAATATTCCTTGCAGTGATTGCTAGTGTTGTCCTCTTCAGATCATAATATTCGTTGCAGTGATTGCTAGTGTTGTCGTTGCGTCAGATCATAATATTCCTTGCAGTGATTGCTAGTGTTGTCTTGCTTCAGATCATAATATTCCTTGCAGTGATGCTAGTGTTATCCTCTTCAGATCATAATATTCATTGCTGTGATTGCTAGTGTTGTCCTTGTTTCAGATCATAATATTCCTTGCAGTGATTGCTAGTGTTGTCGTTGCTTCAGATCATAATATTCCTTGCAGTGATTGCTAGTGTTGTCCTCTTCAGATCACAATATTCCTTGCAGTGATTGCTAGTGTTGTCCTTGCTTCAGATCTTAATATTCCTTGCAGTGATTGCTAGTGTTGTCCTCTTCAGATCATAATATTCCTTGCAGTGATTGCTAGTGTTGTCCTTGCTTCAGATCATAATATTCCTTGCAGTGATTGCTAGTGTTGTCTTGCTTCAGATCATAATATTCCTTGCAGTGATGCTAGTGTTGTCCTCTTCAGATCATAATATTCATTGCTGTGATTGCTAGTGTTGTCCTTGCTTCAGATCATAATATTCCTTGCAGTGATTGCTAGTGTTGTCGTTGATTCAGATCATAATATTCCTTGCAGTGATTGCTAGTGTTGTCCTCTTCAGATCACAATATTCCTTGCAATGATTGCTAGTGTTGTCCTTGCTTCAGATCATAATATTCCTTGCAGTGATTGCTAGTTTGTCTTGCTTCAGATCATAATATTCCTTGCAGTGATTGCTCCTCTTCAGATCATAATATTCCTTGCAGTGATTGCTAGTGTTGTCCTCTTCAGATCATAATATTCCTTGCAGTGATCGCTAGTGTTGTGCTTGCTTCAGATCATAATATTCCTTGCAGTGATTGCTAGTTTGTCCTTGCTTCAGATCTTAATATTCCTTGCAGTGATTGCTAATGTTGTCCTTGCTTCAGATCATAATATTCCTTGCAGTGATTGCTAGTGTTGTCCTTGCTTCAGATCATAACATTCCTTGCAGTGATTGCTAGTGTTGTTCTTGCTTCAGATCATAATATTCCTTGCAGTGATTGCTAGTGTTGTCTTGCTTGAGATCATAATATTCCTTGCAGTGATTGCTAGTGTTGTCCTTGCTTCAGATCATAATATTCCTTGCAGTGATTGCTAGTGTTGTTCTTGCTTCAGATCATAATATTCCTTGCAGTGATTGCTAGTGTTGTTCTTACTTCAGATCATAATATTCCTTGCAGTGATTGCTAGTGTTGTCCTCTTCAGATCATAATATTCCTTGCAGTGATTGCTAGTGTTGTCCTTGCTTCAGATCTTAATATTCCTTGCAGTGATTGCTAATGTTGTCCTTGCTTCAGATCATAATATTCCTTGCAGTGATTGCTAGTGTTGTCCTTGCTTCAGATCATAATATTCCTTGCAGTGATTGCTAGTGTTGTTCTTGCTTCAGATCATAATATTCCATTCCATGCAGTGATTGCTAGTGTTGTCTTGCTTGAGATCATAATATTCCTTGCAGTGATTGCTAGTGTTGTTCTTGCTTCAGATCATAATATTCCTTGCAGTGAGTGCTAGTGTTGTTCTTACTTCAGATCATAATATTCCTTGCAGTGATTGCTAGTGTTGTCCTCTTCAGATCATAATATTCCTTGCAGTGATTGCTAGTGTTGTTCTTACTTCAGATCATAATATTCCTTGCAGTGATTGCTAGTGTTGTCCTTGCTTCAGATCATAATATTCCTTGCAGTGATTGCTAGTGTTGTCCTTGCTTCAGATCATAATATTACTTGCAGTGATTGCTACTGTTGTCCTTGCTTCAGATCATAATATTCCTTGCTAGTGTTGTTCTTGCTTCAGATCATAATATTCCTTGCAGTGATTGCTAGTGTTGTTCTTGCTTCAGATCATAATATTCCTTGCAGTGATTGCTAGTGTTGTTCTTGCTTCAGATCATAATATTCCTTGCATTGATTGCTAGTGTTGTCCTTGCTTCAGATCATAATATTCCTTGCAGTGATTGCTAGTGTTGTCCTTGCTTCAGATCATAATATTCCTTGCAGTGATTGCTAATGTTGTCCTTGCTTCAGATCATAATATTCCTTGCAGTGATTGCTAGTGATGTCCTCTTCAGATCATAATATTCCTGGCAGTGATTGCTAGTGTTGTCCTTGCTTCAGATCATAATATTCCTTGCAGTGATTGCTAGTGTTGTCGTTGCTTCAGATCATAATATTCCTTGCAGTGATTGCTAGTGTTGTCCTCTTCAGATCATAATATTCCTTGCAGTGATTGCTAGTGTTGTCCTTGCTTCAGATCATAATATTCCTTGCAGTGATTGCTAGTGTTGTCCTTGCTTCAGATCTTAATATTCCTTGCAGTGATTGCTAATGTTGTCCTTGCTTCAGATCATAATATTCCTTGCAGTGATTGCTAATGTTGTCCTTGCTTCAGATCATAATATTCCTTGCAGTGATTGCTAGTGTTGTTCTTGCTTCAGATCATAATATTCCTTGCAGTGATTGCTAGTGTTGTCCTCTTCAGATCATAATATTCCTTGCAGTGATTGCTGGTGTTGTTCTTGCTTCAGATCATAATATTCCTTGCAGTGATTGCTAGTGTTGTCCTTGCTTCAGATCATAATATTCCTTGCAGTGATTGCTAGTGTTGTCCTTGCTTCAGATCATAATATTCCTTGCAGTGATTGCTAGTGTTGTTCTTGCTTCAGATCATAATATTCCTTGCAGTGATTGCTAGTGTTGTTCTTGCTTCAGATCATAATATTCCTTGCAGTGATTGCTAGTGTTGTTCTTGCTTCAGATCATAATATTCCTTGCATTGATTGCTAGTGTTGTCCTTGCTTCAGATCATAATATTCCTTGCAGTGATTGCTAGTGTTGTCCTTGCTTCAGATCATAATATTCCTTGCACAATGATTGCTAATGTTGTCCTTGCTTTAGATCATAATATTCCTTGCAGTGATTGCTAGTGTTGTCCTTGCTTCAGATCATAATATTCCTTGCAGTGATTGCTAGTGTTGTTCTTGCTTCAGATCATAATATTCCTTGCAGTGATTGCTAGTGTTGTCTTGCTTGAGATCATAATATTCCTTGCAGTGATTGCTAGTGTTGTTCTTGCTTCAGATCATAATATTCCTTGCAGTGATTGCTAGTGTTGTTCTTGCTTCAGATCATAATATTCCTTGCAGTGATTGCTAGTGTTGTTCTTGCTTCAGATCATAATATTCCTTGCATTGATTGCTAGTGTTGTCCTTGCTTCAGATCATAATATTCCTTGCGATTGCTAGTGTTGTCCTTGCTTCAGATCATAATATTCCTTGCACAATGATTGCTAATGTTGTCCTTGCTTTAGATCATAATATTCCTTGCAGTGATTGCTAGTGTTGTCCTTGCTTCAGATCATAATATTCCTTGCAGTGATTGCTAGTGTTGTTCTTGCTTCAGATCATAATATTCCTTGCAGTGATTGCTAGTGTTGTCTTGCTTGAGATCATAATATTCCTTGCAGTGATTGCTAGTGTTGTTCTTGCTTCAGATCATAATATTCCTTGCAGTGATTGCTAGTGTTGTTCTTACTTCAGATCATAATATTCCTTGCAGTGATTGCTAGTGTTGTCCTTCAGATCATAATATTCCTTGCAGTGATTGCTAGTGTTGTTCTTGCTTCAGATCATAATATTCCTTGCAGTGATTGCTAGTGTTGTCCTTGCTTCAGATCATAATATTCCTTGCAGTGATTGCTAGTGTTGTCCTTGCTTCAGATCATAATATTCCTTGCAGTGATTGCTAGTGTTGTTCTTGCTTCAGATCATAATATTCCTTGCAGTGATTGCTAGTGTTGTTCTTGCATCAGATCATAATATTCCTTGCAGTGATTGCTAGTGTTGTCCTTGCTTCAGATCATAATATTCCTTGCAGTGATTGCTAATGTTGTCCTTGCTTCAGATCATAATATTCCTTGCAGTTATTGCTAGTGTTGTCCTTGCTTCAGATCATGAATTCCTTGTTCCTTGCAGTGATTGCTAGTGTTGTTCTTGCTTCAGATCATAATATTCCTTGCAGTGATTGCTAGTGTTGTCCTCTTCAGATCATAATATTCCTTGCAGTGATTGCTAGTGTTGTTCTTGCTTCAGATCATAATATTCCTCGCAGTGATTGCTAGTGTTGTTCTTGCTTCAGATCATAATATTCCTTGCAGTGATTGCTAGTGTTGTCCTCTTCAGATCATAATATTCCTTGCAGTGATTGCTAGTGTTGTTCTTGCTTCAGATCATAATATTCCTTGCATTGATTGCTAGTGTTGTCCTTGCTTCAGATCATAATATTCCTTGCAGTGATTGCTAGTGTTGTCCTTGCTTCAGATCATAATATTCCTTGCGGTGATTGCTAATGTTGTCCTTGCTTCAGATCATAATATTCCTTGCAGTGATTGTTAGTGTTGTCCTTGCTTCAGATCATAATATTCCTTGCAGTGATTGCTGGTGTTGTTCTTGCTTCAGATCATAATATTCCTTGCAGTGATTGCTAGTGTTGTCTTGCTTGAGATCATAAAATTCCTTGCAGTGATTGCTAGTGTTGTTCTTGCTTCAGATCATAATATTCCTTGCAGTGATTGCTAGTGTTGTCCTTGCTTCAGATCATAATATTCCTTGCAGTGATTGCTAGTGTTGTCCTTGCTTCAGATCATAATATTCCTTGCACAATGATTGCTAATGTTGTCCTTGCTTTAGATCATAATATTCCTTGCAGTGATTGCTAGTGTTGTCCTTGCTTCAGATCATAATATTCCTTGCAGTGATTGCTAGTGTTGTTCTTGCTTCAGATCATAATATTCCTTGCAGTGATTGCTAGTGTTGTCTTGCTTGAGATCATAATATTCCTTGCAGTGATTGCTAGTGTTGTTCTTGCTTCAGATCATAATATTCCTTGCAGTGATTGCTAGTGTTGTTCTTACTTCAGATCATAATATTCCTTGCAGTGATTGCTAGTGTTGTCCTTCAGATCATAATATTCCTTGCAGTGATTGCTAGTGTTGTTCTTGCTTCAGATCATAATATTCCTTGCAGTGATTGCTAGTGTTGTCCTTGCTTCAGATCATAATATTCCTTGCAGTGATTGCTAGTGTTGTCCTTGCTTCAGATCATAATATTCCTTGCAGTGATTGCTAGTGTTGTTCTTGCTTCAGATCATAATATTCCTTGCAGTGATTGCTAGTGTTGTTCTTGCATCAGATCATAATATTCCTTGCAGTGATTGCTAGTGTTGTCCTTGCTTCAGATCATAATATTCCTTGCAGTGATTGCTAATGTTGTCCTTGCTTCAGATCATAATATTCCTTGCAGTTATTGCTAGTGTTGTCCTTGCTTCAGATCATGAATTCCTTGTTCCTTGCAGTGATTGCTAGTGTTGTTCTTGCTTCAGATCATAATATTCCTTGCAGTGATTGCTAGTGTTGTCCTCTTCAGATCATAATATTCCTTGCAGTGATTGCTAGTGTTGTTCTTGCTTCAGATCATAATATTCCTCGCAGTGATTGCTAGTGTTGTTCTTGCTTCAGATCATAATATTCCTTGCAGTGATTGCTAGTGTTGTCCTCTTCAGATCATAATATTCCTTGCAGTGATTGCTAGTGCTGTTCTTGCTTCAGATCATAATATTCCTTGCATTGATTGCTAGTGTTGTCCTTGCTTCAGATCATAATATTCCTTGCAGTGATTGCTAGTGTTGTCCTTGCTTCAGATCATAATATTCCTTGCACAATGATTGCTAATGTTGTCCTTGCTTTAGATCATAATATTCCTTGCAGTGATTGCTAGTGTTGTCCTTGCTTCAGATCATAATATTCCTTGCAGTGATTGCTAGTGTTGTTCTTGCTTCAGATCATAATATTCCTTGCAGTGATTGCTAGTGTTGTCTTGCTTGAGATCATAATATTCCTTGCAGTGATTGCTAGTGTTGTTCTTGCTTCAGATCATAATATTCCTTGCAGTGATTGCTAGTGTTGTTCTTACTTCAGATCATAATATTCCTTGCAGTGATTGCTAGTGTTGTCCTTCAGATCATAATATTCCTTGCAGTGATTGCTAGTGTTGTTCTTGCTTCAGATCATAATATTCCTTGCAGTGATTGCTAGTGTTGTCCTTGCTTCAGATCATAATATTCCTTGCAGTGATTGCTAGTGTTGTCCTTGCTTCAGATCATAATATTCCTTGCAGTGATTGCTAGTGTTGTTCTTGCTTCAGATCATAATATTCCTTGCAGTGATTGCTAGTGTTGTTCTTGCATCAGATCATAATATTCCTTGCAGTGATTGCTAGTGTTGTCCTTGCTTCAGATCATAATATTCCTTGCAGTGATTGCTAATGTTGTCCTTGCTTCAGATCATAATATTCCTTGCAGTTATTGCTAGTGTTGTCCTTGCTTCAGATCATGAATTCCTTGTTCCTTGCAGTGATTGCTAGTGTTGTTCTTGCTTCAGATCATAATATTCCTTGCAGTGATTGCTAGTGTTGTCCTCTTCAGATCATAATATTCCTTGCAGTGATTGCTAGTGTTGTTCTTGCTTCAGATCATAATATTCCTCGCAGTGATTGCTAGTGTTGTTCTTGCTTCAGATCATAATATTCCTTGCAGTGATTGCTAGTGTTGTCCTCTTCAGATCATAATATTCCTTGCAGTGATTGCTAGTGTTGTTCTTGCTTCAGATCATAATATTCCTTGCATTGATTGCTAGTGTTGTCCTTGCTTCAGATCATAATATTCCTTGCAGTGATTGCTAGTGTTGTCCTTGCTTCAGATCATAATATTCCTTGCGGTGATTGCTAATGTTGTCCTTGCTTCAGATCATAATATTCCTTGCAGTGATTGTTAGTGTTGTCCTTGCTTCAGATCATAATATTCCTTGCAGTGATTGCTGGTGTTGTTCTTGCTTCAGATCATAATATTCCTTGCAGTGATTGCTAGTGTTGTCTTGCTTGAGATCATAAAATTCCTTGCAGTGATTGCTAGTGTTGTTCTTGCTTCAGATCATAATATTCCTTGCAGTGATTGCTAGTGTTGTCCTTGCTTCAGATCATAATATTCCTTGCAGTGATTGCTAGTGTTGTCCTTGCTTCAGATCATAATATTCCTTGCACAATGATTGCTAATGTTGTCCTTGCTTTAGATCATAATATTCCTTGCAGTGATTGCTAGTGTTGTCCTTGCTTCAGATCATAATATTCCTTGCAGTGATTGCTAGTGTTGTTCTTGCTTCAGATCATAATATTCCTTGCAGTGATTGCTAGTGTTGTCTTGCTTGAGATCATAATATTCCTTGCAGTGATTGCTAGTGTTGTTCTTGCTTCAGATCATAATATTCCTTGCAGTGATTGCTAGTGTTGTTCTTACTTCAGATCATAATATTCCTTGCAGTGATTGCTAGTGTTGTCCTTCAGATCATAATATTCCTTGCAGTGATTGCTAGTGTTGTTCTTGCTTCAGATCATAATATTCCTTGCAGTGATTGCTAGTGTTGTCCTTGCTTCAGATCATAATATTCCTTGCAGTGATTGCTAGTGTTGTCCTTGCTTCAGATCATAATATTCCTTGCAGTGATTGCTAGTGTTGTTCTTGCTTCAGATCATAATATTCCTTGCAGTGATTGCTAGTGTTGTTCTTGCATCAGATCATAATATTCCTTGCAGTGATTGCTAGTGTTGTCCTTGCTTCAGATCATAATATTCCTTGCAGTGATTGCTAATGTTGTCCTTGCTTCAGATCATAATATTCCTTGCAGTTATTGCTAGTGTTGTCCTTGCTTCAGATCATGAATTCCTTGTTCCTTGCAGTGATTGCTAGTGTTGTTCTTGCTTCAGATCATAATATTCCTTGCAGTGATTGCTAGTGTTGTCCTCTTCAGATCATAATATTCCTTGCAGTGATTGCTAGTGTTGTTCTTGCTTCAGATCATAATATTCCTCGCAGTGATTGCTAGTGTTGTTCTTGCTTCAGATCATAATATTCCTTGCAGTGATTGCTAGTGTTGTCCTCTTCAGATCATAATATTCCTTGCAGTGATTGCTAGTGCTGTTCTTGCTTCAGATCATAATATTCCTTGCATTGATTGCTAGTGTTGTCCTTGCTTCAGATCATAATATTCCTTGCAGTGATTGCTAGTGTTGTCCTTGCTTCAGATCATAATATTCCTTGCGGTGATTGCTAATGTTGTCCTTGCTTCAGATCATAATATTCCTTGCAGTGATTGTTAGTGTTGTCCTTGCTTCAGATCATAATATTCCTTGCAGTGATTGCTGGTGTTGTTCTTGCTTCAGATCATAATATTCCTTGCAGTGATTGCTAGTGTTGTCTTGCTTGAGATCATAATATTCCTTGCAGTGATTGCTAGTGTTGTTCTTGCTTCAGATCATAATATTCCTTGCAGTGATTGCTAGTGTTGTCCTTGCTTCAGATCATAATATTCCTTGCAGTGATTGCTAGTGTTGTCCTTGCTTCAGATCATAATATTCCTTGCAGTGATTGCTAGTGTTGTCCTTGCTTCAGATCATAATATTCCTTGCAGTGATTGCTAGTGTTGTTCTTGCTTCAGATCATAATATTCCTTGCCAGTGATTCAAGGTATATACTGTATAGCAGGTTTGACTGTAGAGTAGCCTGGCCTTGTTCATGGGCACAACACTAGTCCACAGACACCACCAGCACCAAGAAGCCTCACACATCCTACATGTCACAAGAAACAACAACAAAATTACAACTGCTAATTAATTGCTACTTAGCACTCCTCAGATGTCCTGTGAGGCCCAAGTCTTTGATGTTTGCAGTGATTGCTAGTGTTGTCCTTGCTTCAGATCATAATATTCCTAGCAGTGATTGCTAGTGTTGTCCTTGCTTCAGATCATAATATTCCTTGCAGTGATTGCTAGTGTTGTCCTTGCTTCAGATCATAATATTCCTTGCAGTGATTGCTAGTGTTGTCCTTGCTTCAGATCATAATATTCCTTGCAGTGATTGCTAGTGTTGTCCTTGCTTCAGATAATAATATTCCTTGCAGTGATTGCTAGTGTTGTCCTTGCTTCAGATCATAATATTCCTTGCAGTGATTGCTAGTGTTGTCCTTGCTTCAGATCATAATATTCCTTGCAGTGATTGCTAGTGTTGTCCTTGCTTCAGATCATAATATTCCTTGCAGTGATTGCTAGTGTTGTCCTTGCTTCAGATCATAATATTCCTTGCAGTGATTGCTAGTGTTGTTCTTGCTACAGACTCTCAATGGTACAGCTGAAGTCTCACCTCCTACAGCTTTGAATTGGAATAGCAACTTTCCCACATATGTACTAGTGGGTCAAGTCATAGCAACAGGTCTGAAAAGCATTGTTGGTTTCTACATAAATCACAGCTAGCTACTCTCAACTATTTATTTATATGAAAATAAATTTTGTAAGATCACACAAGTTAAGCTGTGGGCCACTGGGCTCAAGCTACGCTACAGCTGAGCAAGATGACGAATCCCTGCTCTTTGACTTCCATACCTTTCAGCAGAAGGAACAGCCAGCAGCTTGAAGCTATAGACACACAACTCAACAGTGCAGTATATCAGAATAACCCTGTGCTCATTATCCCATGTGCTCATTATCGCATGTGCTCATTATCTCACACGTTCATTATCCCATGTGCTCATTAAACCATGCGCTCATTATCCCATGTGCTCATATCCCATGTGCTCATTATCCCATGTGCTCATTATCCCATGTGCCATGTGCTCATTATCCCATGCGCTCATTATTGCATGTGCTCATTATCCCATGCGCTCATTATCCCATGCGCTCATCATCCCATGCGCTCATCATCCCATGCGCTCATTATCCCATGCGCTCATTATCCCATGCGCTCATTATCCCATGCGCTCATTATCCCATGTGCTCATTATCCCTTGCGCTCATTATCCCATGTGCTCATTATCCCATGCGCTCATTATCCCATGCGCTCATTATCCCTTGCGCTCATTATTGCATGTGCTCATTATCCCATGCGCTCATTATCCCATGTGCTCATATCCCATGCGCTCATATCCCATGCGCTCATTATCCCATGCGCTCATTATCCCATGCGCTCATTGAAGTCGTGCCACTGTTGAACTTCATCACATCTAATGTTATTCATTGTCCCACCCTTTGAATTAAGAGGAAGTCTGATGTTACTTCTGCGACTTATCCAAAACTACAGAACTAGCAGGGAGATCTGCTGTTGTCCACAGCTACATGCTACAAATATAGACAGAGCTAGCTGCAGCTAGGCCGACTAATTCTTAATTAATGACAGAGAGGGTGTGGCTACACATATGCACTGCCAACTGCTGCTTATGCTGGATATAAACATTTTCACTGTCCAATAAACTTCACAGACCATTCAATAGAGTAGTAGGAATAGTTGAGCTGAAGACTAGGGAAGAGTCCACAGTGTAAATAATGCATAACTACATTCCAGACTTGCACTATATAGCATCAATCTTTGCCCCGGGATGTTTGTAAGGGACAGGGGTACATCACTGGTGGAGTGGGGGACTAGCACATCATGAGGGCCAGGATGTTTGTAAGGGACAGGGGTACATCACTGGTGGAGTGGAGGACTAGCACATAATGAGGGCCAGGATGTTTGTAAGGGACAGGGGTACATCCCTGGTGGAGTGGGGGACTAGCACATCATGAGGGCCAGGATGTTTGTAAGGGACAGGGGTACATCCCTGGTGGAGTGGGGGACTAGCACATCATGAGGGTCAAGATGTTTGTAAGGGACAAAGGTACATCGCTGGTGGAGTGGGGGACTAGCACATCATGAGGGCCAGGATGTTTGTAAGGGACAGAGGTACATCACTGGTGGAGTGGGGGACTAGCACATAACGAGGGCCAGAATGTTTGTAAGGGACAGAGGTACATCGCTGGTGGAGTGGGGGACCAGCACATCGTGAGGGACATTTCTGTGTTGTGTGGACAAGTTGCACAAGCTATACAGGACTAGACATTATCACGTGCACAAACTGTGAACCAGGTCCAGCATCATGCAATGGGAATACAAACAGCTTGATGAAAGTTCATCTATCATAGTGTAATTAAATGATGAAGAAGTTAAACTTTGTTTTCAAGAAAGAATTGGTACTCGCAGAATATTTCATCAGATCACATACTTCAGGCTTCATAGCTAACTGGCTAGATGACGCACCAGGATCAGTGTCTGAAGACAAAATATTCTGTGATTACCTATTCTCTCTTGATACAAAATTAAATTTCTTCATCAGTACAGAATAGTTAGTATTCTTCTATAAACTATACCGAAGCCTGAACACTCCCATCATAGTGATTATATTATTCTGTGTGTGTCACTGAATACAATGAAGATTCCCATCCACATAGAGAGAGGTGAAAGAGACCAATGCAGCTGCATGGAACAGTCAGATGTCCTGTGTGCATTACCACCTAGGCTCAGCTCTGTCAGGTAAGGTGCTCCCAGTTACCTCCCAGCTCCTTGGGAGGCACAAGTTGGTGGTACAGTATGTACATGCTAATTTATCTGTGTGTCAGCCTTACTCTAAGATATAACAACTCTTTGTTGGGATTGTTGGGGTATGCCCCTTGCCTTCTAGAGAAGCTCAGACCAGTCTTTACGTTGTGACAAGAGACTCACTCTTTGCACACCTCACCAAGCTCTGTCTGATCAAGAGACTCACTCTTTGCACACCTCACCAAGCTCTGTCTGATCAACTCACTCTTTGCACACCTCACCAAGCTCTGTCTGATCAAGAGACTCACTCTTTGCACACCTCACCAAGCTCTGTCTAGACTCACTCTTTGCACACCTCACCAAGCTCTGTCTGATCAAGAGACTCACTCTTTGCACACCTCACCAAGCTCTGTCTGATCAAGAGACACACTCTTTGCACACCTCACCAAACTCTGTCTGATCAAGAGACTCACTCTTTGCATACCTCACCAAGCTGTCTGATCAAGAGACTCACTCTTTGCACACCTCACCAAGCTCTGTCTATCAAGAGACCACTCTTTGCACACCTCACCAAGCTCTGTCTGATCAAAGAGACTCACTCTTTGCACACCTCACCAAGCTCTGTCTGATCAAGAGACTCACTCTTTGCACACCTCACCAAGCTCTGTCTGATCAAGAGACTCACTCTTTGCATACCTCACCAAGCTCTGTCTGATCAAGAGACTCACTCTTTGCATACCTCACCAAGCTCTGTCTGATCAAAGAGACTCACTCTTTGCACACCTCACCAAGCTCTGTCTGATCAAGAGACTCACTCTTTGCACACCTCACCAAGCTCTGTCTGATCAAGAGACTCACTCTTTGCACACCTCACCAAGCTCTGTGTGATCAAGAGACTCACTCTTTGCATACCTCACCAAGCTCTGTCTGATCAAGAGACTCACTCTTTGCATACCTCACCAAGCTCTGTCTGATCAAGAGACTCACTCTTTGCACACCTCACCAAGCTCTGTCTGATCAAGAGACTCACTCTTTGCACACCTCACCAAGCTGTCTGATCAAGAGACTCACTCTTTGCACACCTTACCAAGCTCTGTGTGATCAAGAGACTCACTCTTTGCACATCTCACCAAGCTCTGTGTGATCGAGGGACTCACTCTTTGCACACCTCACCAAGCTCCGTCTGATCAAGAGACTCACTCTTTGCACACCTCACCAAGCTCTGTCTGATCAAGAGACTCACTCTTTGCACACCTCACCAAGCTCTGTCTGATCAAGAGACTCACTCTTTGCACACCTCACCAAGCTCTGTCTGATCAAGAGACTCACTCTTTGCATACCTCACCAAGCTCTGTCTGATCATGAGACTCACTCTTTTCACACCTCACCAAGCTCTGTCTGATCAAGAGACTCACTCTTTGCACACCTCACCAAGCTCTGTCTGATCAAGGTGCATAATGACAAAAGTCACTCACCCAGATGACCAGGTGGGCTAGCATTGCACAACTTCTAGGCAATCGTTCACTATTACACACAGCAGCATCGCACCAGAGCTCACTGCTGCATACAGCTGCATGGCACCAGAGCTCACTGCTGCATACAACTGCATGGCACCAGAGCTCACTGCTGCATACAGCTGCATGGCACCAGAGCTCACTGCTGCATACCGCTGCATGGCACCAGAGCTCACTGCTGCATACAGCTGCATGGGACCAGAGCTCACTGCTGCATACAGCTGCATGGCACCAGAGCTCACTGCTGCATACAGCTGCATGGCACCAGAGCTCACTGCTGCATACAGCTGCATGGCACCAGAGCTCACTGCTGCATACAGCTGCATGGGACCAGAGCTCACTGCTGCATACAGCTGCATGGGACCAGAGCTCACTGCTGCATACAGCTGCATGGGACCAGAGCTCACTGCTGCATACAGCTGCATGGGACCAGAGCTCACTGCTGCATACAGCTGCATGGGACCAGAGCTCACTGCTGCATACAGCTGCATGGGACCAGAGCTCACTGCTGCATACAGCTGCATGGCACCAGAGCTCACTGCTGCATACAGCTGCATGGGACCAGAGCTCACTGCTGCATACAGCTGCATGGGACCAGAGTTCACTGCTATATTGCCTTGGAGCATTTTCAGAAAAACTGACCAAAACTTTCCTCTTCTGAAAAGAAAGTCCAACAGTCACAGAAACCAACGGTCACAGAAAGATCATTCCTAGCTTGGTTGTTTGCAGACAATCCATATATTTGCTACAAAGTTAAGGCGAGGATGTTGTCCTTTGTCATATCACACCAGCAATAATATGGTGGACACTTGCCATTATGTGCTTGGCATGGCTGAGACTATCATAATCTGGTGGACACTTGTCACTATGTACTCGGCATGGCTGAGACTATCATACCGATAATGCGCTCCATCTTGTTGCCCTTAGCCAAGTCATATTGATATGCCAGAATGAAGGAAAGTGGGATGAGTGGGACTAGGAAAGTAGGATTACGCTTCTTCACCACCCTGCACACATAATGCAAGAAGGAAGAGGAGAGAGGTAAGGGAGGAAGAAGAAGAGTGGAGGGAAGGAAAGGTAGAGGGGGTAGGGGAGGTAAGTGGAAAGGGGAAAGAGGGGAAGAGAGGATTATAGAAACTTAACACTATACAAGAGTTTGTATAAGTTTCCTACCATTACTATTTCACAACTTTGCTTGTTAACACATGAAATGCTCTGCCATGCATACCACCAGAGAGGGTATCCAGAGGAAATGCAGCTGCCATGCATACCACCAGAGAGGGTATCCAGACTCACCGACTCATGGCAGCTACAAGAAACCATGGTTGTAATCAGGAAGGTCATGAAGGATGTAGCTAACTTAAAGGAGCCATGGCATTTAGGTGTCTAGTATACTACAGGATGGGTGTCTAGGATACTATGGCACAGGGGTCAAGTACATTACAGGATGGGTATTTAGTATTCTATGTACTGGTGTCTAGTACATTACAGGACAGGTTCCTATGATATTACAGGATGGGTGTCTAGTAAACTATAGGTTTTTGTGCACTACAGAATTGGTGCCTAGTATACTACAGGAGAATTGTCTAGTACATATAGGACGGGCGTCTATTCTAGTGTGTCTAGTATACTACAGGACGAGTATCTAGTACATTCAGGATGGGTGTCTAGTATACTGGAGGATGTGCTGTAATGATATTCATCAAATAATAATCTCAAACTAGACCAATCAATTTATGAAAAAAATCAGTAGTTTGTAGAACTTAGCCTGTCATAACATTACCACACACACACACACACACACACACACACACACACACCTCAGTTGGCATAGTAGAATTTCTCATTAATCAACTTAAGGGGGGACATCTGCACTTTTTTAAATTTTATTTTTTTACCTGTGGTTACAACTTTAGAGCTCAGTAGATTCTGCAAACTTCATGGTATGGACTTGATATATAGCTCAAAAGATAGGTCTCTCTGTGTGCTCTCTTTTGATACTAAAATATGTTTCATAGGTATAACTATAGGCAAGTTACTAGACCCTAAAGCGGAGGGACCACAAAAACCTGAATCGCTCCAACCTCCATAGAAACCACTCTGAGTTGCGAAGTGCAAAAAAATTAAAAATGGTACAAGTGGCTAGAGGAAGCTCTCGAGTACGCAATGAGTATATTGAGTAGGCGTGAAAAATTTATTACCTGGTCAAGCGCGCGGTTGGAAAATTGAAGGCGTTGACAAAGCGTCGCCTTGTCAACGCCTTCAATTTTCCAACCGCGCGCTTGACCAGGTAATAAATTTTTCACGCCTACTCAATATACTCATTGTGTACTCTCGAGCTTCCTCTAGCCACTTGTACCATTTTTAATTTTTTTGCACTTCGCAACTCAGAGTGGTTTCTATGGAGGTTGGAGCGATTCAGGTTTTTGTGGTCCCTCCGCTTTAGGGTCTAGTAACTTGCCTATAGTTATACCTATGAAACATATTTTAGTATCAAAAGAGAGCACACAGAGAGACCTATCTTTTGAGCTATATATCAAGTCCATACCATGAAGTTTGCAGAATCTACTGAGCTCTAAAGTTGTAACCACAGGTTAAAAAAAATAAAATAAAAATGCACAGACGGTCCCCCTTAAATTTGCTACTCGATATTTTGGCTAGATGCTCTAGTCTTTATCAGGTATAGGCTAGACACTTTAGTCTTCATCAGGTATAGGATAGACACTCTAGTCTTCATCAGGTATAGGATAGACACCCTAGTCTTCATCAGGTATAGACTAGACACTCTAGTCTTCATCAGGTATAGGCTAGACACTCTAGTCTTCATCAGGTATAGGATAGACACTCTAGTCTTCATCAGGTATAGACTAGACACTCTAGTCTTCATCAGGTATAGGCTAGACATTCTAGTCTTCATCAGGTATAGGCTAGACACTCTAGTCTTCATCAGGTATAGGCTAGACACTCTAGTCTTCATCAGGTATAGGCTAGACATTCTAGTCTTCATCAGGTATAGGCTAGACACTCTAGTCTTCATCAGGTATAGGCTAGACACTCTAGTCTTCATCAGGTATAGGCTAGACACTCTAGTCTTCATCAGGTATAGGCTAGACACTCTAGTCTTCATCAGGTATAGGCTAGACATTCTAGTCTTCATCAGGTATAGGCTAGACACTCTAGTCTTCATCAGGTATAGGCTAGACACTCTAGTCTTCATCAGGTATAGGCTAGACACTCTAGTCTTCATCAGGTATAGGCTAGACACTCTAGTCTTCATCAGGTATAGGCTAGACACTCTAGTCTTCATCAGGTATAGACTAGACACTCTAGTCTTCATCAGGTATAGGCTAGACACTCTAGTCTTCATCAGGTATAGGCTAGACACTCTAGTCTTCATCAGGTATAGCTAGACACTCTAGTCTTCATCAGGTATAGACTAGATGTTCTAGTCTTCATCAGGTATAGGCTAGACACTCTAGTCTTCATCAGGTATAGGCTAGACACTCTAGTCTTCATCAGGTATAGGCTAGACACTCTAGTCTTCATCAGGTATAGACTAGAAACTCTAGTCTTAATCAGGTATAGGCTAGACACTCTAGTCTTCATCAGGTATAGGCTAGACACTCTAGTATTCATCAGGTATAGACTAGAAACTCTAGTATTCATCAGGTATAGGATAGACACCCTAGTCTTCATCAGGTATAGGCTAGACACTCTAGTCTTCATCAGGTAGACTAGTCTTCATCGGGTATAGGCTAGACACTCTAGTCTTCATCAGGTATAGGCTAGATGCTTTAGTCTTCATCAGGTATAGGTTAGACACTCTAGTCTTCATCAGCAGGGTTTCAACGGGGGGGGGGGGGGGGGAAGAATTTTCACAATAAAAATTTATATTAATGAAATTTCTTATGTAATACATTACAGTAACGGGGAAAAAGAGCAGTACAGAGAAGAGAACGTAGAAGCAATAGCAAATTCAAAGATGATCAACAGTAATAATAATTATGCATGAACAATTTATAATATATAAGCGAAGATATACAAAATGTATGGTGAAAATTACAATACAGTGAGTTCAGTAGTGCTAAATTAAAGTAAAATGCATCTATTTTTCCGTTTAAAAATGTCGAGAATATAATTAAAGTCCACATTGGTCAATGGAGGACCCTCTATACTAATTTTCATTAAATGTTCTAGGTTCAAGTCAGATAGACGACTGCGTAGGCGAGTTTTAATCAACTTCATTTGACTAAAGGAACCCTCTACTGTTGCTGTGCTAACAGGAAGTGCCATTGTAATGTTCAATGGCTTCCACGTCTCGGAAAATTCCTCCGTATATATGTGACTTGTTCATCTCGCACCCGCGTAATTAATTTTACGCTTGGATTTGTTGCTCTGGCTCGACTCAAACCACCTATCGAGGTGGACTGGACCTAATGCGCGTTAGGTCCAAGAAATCTAATTCGCATTCAGTGTGGACGCAACGAACGCGCATTAGTTGAGATCTAACGCGCATTCAGTGTGCAGTGTGGACAGGCCTTAATTTAAAGTTGGTTATTGAGAAGGTGATTATAAAATTAACTAACTAATTAGCCATTCTTCAACCATGAATCCCTAAGTACCTGAGTGAGAGTTAAGGAGTGGGTGGGGTCAGAACTGCAAAGCATGTGAGTCTAGACATTCGTCTCAAACCACTCCTGTTCTGGGCTAGATGAAATGAAAAGGGCTCACTTGCTATCTTACTCATCCCAAGTAGGGAGGAAGGGCGTGCTTATCGGGTGTATATCAGTGCCCCACCTACAAGGCCATGGCTATGGACTCCGCCCACACATGCACAGGCTGAGTCACGATGAGTCAAGTACGGTCAGTGGCAAATCTGGCACACATATTAGACCTGTAATGTCTTGAGTACTAACATCTCCCACACACCTTCCCCACATCATCCCCAACACCTTCCCCACATCATCCCCACACACCTTCCCCCCACCCCCACCACCCCAAACACAACACCACCCTCACACACCCCCCATACCTTCCCCACACATGTCGCTTGCTTACCCAGCTGTGAGGGTGATAGCAGAGACTGCGTAGAAGGAAGCCCACCAATCAAACATCTCCCTGGCCCGTCCTAGCTGTTGAGCCACCCCGCGGGCCCTCATCTGCTGCTGCATCTGCAACTGCCGCTCAAGCTGCAGAGAAGAGCACTACTGGTTGCAGTTGCAGTGTACACATAAACTCTGACCTTCATATATTGATGTTATAACTTAACCCCTTACTGGATGAAAGCTCCACCCATATGGGAGATCAGCTCACTATAAATCACATGCTGATCACATGGAGCTCCACCCATATGGGAGATCAGCTCACTATAAATCACATGCTGATCACATGGCAATACTATTTATACCATTAAATAGCTACTGTATGCACATTCATATATGCCAGCTATGTGTTTGTCCACAATCCAGGAAATGAGAGAAAAATTTGAAAAATTGAGGCCTACATATCGACTGTACATAATTACAACGATTGGTCTCCACACTCAGACTCGATGCACTTCCACTCTGACACGTGCCATGTCAAAAAAGAAGTTCTTGTGTTGATGGACAACATAATCTAATCTCTAACCAGATTCTTGTGCGGTTAATTTGTAGCTGACCACTTAACTACACGGATTATCAACATTCTTAATATTATAATCCTAATTGCAAGGAGCATTCCTGATATTATAATCCTAATTGCAAGAAGCATTCCTGGTATTATAATCATAATTGCAAGAAGCATTCCTGGTATTATAATCCTAATTGCAAGGAACATTCCTGATATTATAATCCTAATTGCAAGAAGCATTCCTGATATTATAATCCTAATTGCAAGAAGCATTCCTTATAATTATTATAATCCTAATTGCAAGAAGCATTCCTGGTATTATAATCCTAATTGCAAGGAACATTCCTGATATTATAATCCTAATTGCAAGAAGCATTCCTGATATTATAATCCTAATTGCAAGAAGCATTCCTGGTATTATAATCCTAATTGCAAGGAACATTCCTGATATTATAATCATAATTGCAAGGAACATTCCTGATATTATAATCCTAAATCATCACAAGGAGCATTCCTGATATTAAATAGCCTAATTGCAAGGAGCATTCCTGATATTAAATAGCCTAATTACAAGGAGCATTCCTGATATTAAATAGCCTAATTGCAAGGAGCATTCCTGATATTAAATAGCCTAATTGCAAGGAGCATTCCTGATATTAAATAGCCTAATTACAAGGAGCATTCCTGATATTAAATAGCCTAATTGCAAGGAGCATTCCTGATATTATATAGCCTAATTATAAGCATTCCTGATATTACATAACTTAGGCGGGTGGTAGAATTCGTCTTGGAATTCACCATCGAGAAGAAGCTCTAAGCATAATGCACGAGATATCATTAGGCCTGAATTGTTGACGGAGAATTAAATTTCACATATTGGGGGTCAAGAATTTTAACCACCGTATAAAACTGCCGAACACCGCATGGTATGCCACACCCACCACATGTCACGCCACCATATCACACTTGAAGCAAATACACTTGAAGCTAATAGTAATACACTTGAAGTTAATACACTTGAAGCTAATACACTTGAAGCTAATACACTTGAAGCTAATACACTTGAAGCTGATGCTAATACACTTGATGCTAACACACTTGAAGCTAATACACTTGAAGCTAATACACTTGAAGCTAATACACTTGAAGCTGATGCTAACACACTTGAAGCTAATACACTTGAAGCTAATACACTTGAAGCTAATACACTTGAAGCTGATGCTAATACACTTGATGCTAACACACTTGAAGCTAATACACTTGAAGCTAATACACTTGAAGCTAATACACTTGAAGCTAATACACTTGAAGCTAATACACTTGATGCTAACACACTTGAAGCTAATATACTTGAAGCTAATATACTTGAAGCTAATAGACTTGATGCTAACACACTTGAAGCTAATACACTTGAAGCAAATACACTTGAAGCTAATACACTTGAAGCTAATACACTTGATGCTAACACACTTGATGCTAACACACTTGAAGCTAATAGACTTGATGCTAACACACTTGAAGCTAACACACTTGAAGCTAATACACTAGAAGCAAACACACTTTTGCTAATATACTTGAAGCTAATACACTTGAAGCAAACACACTTGAAGGTAACACACTTGAAGGTAATACACTTGAAGGGGTGACAGTTGCATTTTTTTGGGGGGACTACTGCACATCCTTTTTTCCTTCTTGTGGTTACCACTTTATAACTCCATAGATTCCGTAAACTTAATGGTATGGACTTGATATATAGCTCAAAAGATAGGTCTCTCTTTGTGCTCTCTGTTGATACTAAAATATGTGCCAAATTACTGGAGCTACAAGTGGAGGGAACCTTAAAAACCTGAATGCCTGGTTTTGCCGCATAAATATCTCCAGATTGCCAAGTGCTAGAGAATTGAAATTAGCACCAGTGGCTAGAGGAAGCCCTCCTCTACGCAATGAGTGTTTTCATTAGGCACTAAAATGTAAGTACGTGGTCAAGCGTGAGGGTGGAAAATGAAATTGGTTAATAATGAATTTCGTTAATAAACCATAAAACTCATTTTCCACCCGAGCGCTTGGACCACGTACTTATATTTTAATGAAAACACTCATTGCATAGAGTAGGGCTTCCTCTAGCCACTGGTACTAATTCAACTCGTTGAGCACTTGCAAACTGGAGATATTTATGCGGCAAAATCAGGCATTCAGGTTTTGAAGTTCTCCACTTTAGGTCCAGTAACTTGGCTATAGTTATACCTATGAAAAATATTTTAGTATCAAAAGAGAGCACACAGAGAGACAAAGTCCATACCATGAAGTTTACAGAATCTACAGAGCTATAAAGTGGTAACCACAAGTTTGTTTGTTTTAATTAAAAAATGGTGCTTTCCCACCCCTAAAAATTCCCCCCCCCCCCCCCCCCCAAAAAGGGGGGACAATGGCATTTTTAAATTTTTTACTTATGGTTACCACTTTAGAGATCTGTAGATTCTGCCAACTTCATGGTATGGACTTGATATATAGCTCAAAAGATAGGTCTCTCTGTGTGCTCTCTTTTGATACTAAAATATTTTTCATAGGTATAACTACAGGCAAGTTACTAGACCTAAAGTGGAGGGACCTCAAAACCTGAATGCCTGAAATCTCCATATAAATATCTCTAGATTGCAAAGTGCTAAAGATTTGATTAGTACCAGTGGCTAGAGTAAGCTCTACTCTATGCAATCAGTTTTTTCATTAGGTGCTAAAACGTAAGTACGCGGTCAAGCTCGTGGGTGGAAAATGAGTTTGAGATGCTTCTTCTGTGTGCTATGTGCTATGCAATGCCTCTTCTGTGTGCTGTGCAATGGTACTTGCCGCTTCTGTGTGCTGTGCAATGGTGCTTGCCTCTTCTGTGTGCTATGCAATGGTACTTGCCGCTTCTGTGTGCTGTGCAATGGTGCTTGCCTCTTCTGTGTGCTGTGCAATGGTACTTGCCACTTCTGTGTGCTGTGCAATGGTGCTTGCCTCTTCTGTGTGCTGTGCAATGGTACTTGTGTGCTATGCAATGGTACTTGCCTCTTCTGTGTGCTGTGCAATGGTACTTGCCTCTTCTGTGTGCTATGCAATGGTACTTGCCGCTTCTGAGTGCTGTGCAATGGTACTTGCCTCTTTTGTGTGCTGTGCAACGTCTTCTGTGTGCTGTGCAATGGTACTTGCATATATAGTGGTGTTTAAATCAACCATGGTCTAATTACATGTACTTGCAATAGCACTGAGGTCAGCTATTGAGGTCATTAAAAAAAAACATTCACTTTACACCCCAAAGGGTCGGCCATCAACGCTTGCCATTCATGGTGCTAGCAGAGTACCCTAAAAGCAAAATCAATACTAGCATGTGAAATGAGCACACAGACTGGACTCTATCTAGTGAGAAATTGAAATCATACCATAGAGCAAATAAGGAGATTTCAGGTGATATAAAAATTCAGGTGATATAAAAAGGGGACTGCGTTAAAATGGCTTCAATGCCACTTCTGTGGTAAGTCAAGCTATTCATGCTTCTTCTCGTCTATTTCAACCAGTATACAATGAAATATGTATCATAACTCAAGAATGGTGAACAAGAATGAGCTGAGACTTGAAGAAACACAGTTGGTATATCAGTGAAGGTATAGAAAAATGGGTATTTTGGGGGGCTTTTTTTTTTTTTGAAGAAAACCAAGAAAAATGGTCCGCCCATCCCCTAAATCGTAGACACTGTTCCAGTTCGGAAGCAGCTAATGCACAAATTACTGCAAACTGAGCACGAGCACTACCTGAATATCTGTGATGTAGGCAAGACACAACTGCCCCCTGTATAATTAGGAAAGGGGATTAATATAGACCTAGCTTCTGGGTTGAGCCAGCTAAATGTAGGTATTGTAACGACCGCTAAATTCCATCAAGACATTCCTAGCTGTCTTTTGTTACGAAATGGAAGACCAAGCAGAGGTCAAAGGTGGAAATTTTATAATCGGAAAAACATCACATAGAAACTTGATTATTTTAACCTGCTTCACATGTTGAGGGTGTGAGTTAACTAGTTCCAGTACTCATGAAGGTGCTGGTGCTGTCATGTAAAAATGGTCTAGGGGGAAATTTGGTCGCTAGCCTTTTTCTGTCTTAAACCTAGCCCTGGTTCTGGTTCCAACACCTAGACTCCAACCTAGCACTAGCCCTGGTTCTGGTTCCAACACCTAGACTCCAACCTAGCCCTAGCCCTGCTTCTGGTTCCAACACCTAGACTCCAACCTAGCCCTAGCCCTGGTTCTGGTTCCAACACCTAGACTCCAACCTAGCCCTAGCCCTGGTTCTGGTTCCAACACCTAGACTCCAACCTAGCCCTAGCCCTGCTTCTGGTTCCAACACCTAGACTCCAACCTAGCCCTAGCCCTGGTTCTGGTTCCAACACCTAGACTCCAACCTAGCCCTAGCCCTGGTTCTGGTTCCAACACCTAGACTCCAACCTAGCCCTAGCCCTGGTTCTGGTTCCAACACCTAGACCCAACCTACCCTGGCATCAAGTGACTGGTGGGTGGTCGGTGATTGGATACACTCCAATGGGAGCTTAGACCTAATGCTGCATTGGCACTGTTTTGATGAACACTCAGCACCTAAACATGCAATAGCTTAAATAACATTTTCACAAGCACTCTCACTGAAGTACTGACTGCTTATGGAATAACAGTGCAAAATACTGCTGCACATTTCTGCTCCAATAAAACATTGTGTTTTTATTTGACTGATAATTTGACTCGACAATAATTAGCATCTGCTCTGGTGCTCTGGGTGGAATAACTGGGTGGAATAACAGTGTAAAATACTGTCTGCTCCACTAAAACACTGTTTTTATTGCTGATAATTTGACTCGACTCGACAATAATTAGCATCTGCTCTGGGTTGGATCACTCACCTGCAGTTTCATGGTATCCTCTTGGAATTTGAATTGTTTTTTCATGTTCTCCTCCATCACCGTCTTCATCTGGTTTCCCATAAAGTTGCCCATCGTTTAACTGTCGCAGCACAAACGAGCACAGACAAGGGCTATCGCAATTAGTTCACACTTCTAAATAGTGCCCATGCGATTAGCGTGTGACTTTACCCGTCTAAACGCACTTTTGGGGGACCGCGCGCATAGAGGAGGAGCAGAAAGACGGTAGGAGGGGAGGGTAGACTGATAAAAATTGTGAAAGATAGGCTAAGAATGGATGGAGGGATCGGATGGTGGGAAGAATATGCGTGTAGCCAGGTAAAGGATCACGCTAATCGCATGGGCACTATTTAAAAGTGTGAACTAGCCCTTGTCGGCGCTCGTTTGTGCTGAGAAGGGAGAAGGGAATGCAATTTGCGTCCTTCCCAAGTAACCTGCTGAAGCTTCATACTTTTGAAAAGATTGTTAAGTCCTCAATCTTAAACGCTAAATCAGTTTTCGAAACGAATCTGATAAAGATCTTTAAAAAATCAGTGCTATAGTTATAACAATCGTATAACCAAGAACAACTATTCCTCCCATGGATACCATTTGTGCAACATCTGAAAAGGCAAAGGCAAATCTTTTTAACCAATTTTCATTCGCGAATGTCTGTCGTGTAGGCACGCAAGACGTGAATGTTAGCGGTTATTGTCGAAAGACACAGTAGTGTATACGAGGTACTCGCTCCGCATCGTCTTGCTTCAAAATAGGTAGCCCTCGCGGTCCTTGTTGTTGCACATGTACTGAAAACACCACGTGTAGCCAGTGTTGCCAGAACTTTTCAGCAGTTGGACGAACCTGGAGGATATCAATACTATGCCAAATTATTCATAGGCGTAGGAGAGGGGGAGCATGCCCTGCCCCCAATTTTCAAGTATTTTATTGCTATTAATACTGAATGAAGATATTATTTTGGCACATTTTAGTTCTATAAATATGAAGGAAGTTTTGATTACTGCTTTTTGATGCACATATAACTATATATAATTATATTACACCATGAAAATCTATAATATGAGCATTTTAGGATGTAAGTTAGCTAGATACCACATGATTTATTCGATTGCAAGGGGTTCAATTTCACTCCCATAATTGACCAGATCTTGTGATGACTGTGTCATGTTGTAGGTTCCTGAAGTTCTTCCAACATGGGTACTTTATCTGGATAATTATTACCAATACCTAAGCCTCAGCATTTTTTTCCCTACTTCAACTTCTAATAAGTTTATGCAGGATGCCAAAACGATGCCAAATTTTGCTCCGATGCCAAATAATTATTCTTGATGCCAAATAGGTGCCAATACTATGCCAAATTTCTTATGGATGCCAAACCCAAAAAATCGGATGCCAAACGTTTTTTAGAATGCCAATATTATGAAATTTGGCATCCTAAGATGCCAAATGGCAACACTGCGTGTAGCTATATTGAAAAATCAATATGGTTGCCAAGTGAGGGAAAGTAGCTCTGAACAACAAGCGCAAGAAACAGCTCAAAGATGGGGCCGAAGTTCTTGCAACGTCACTTTTTGTTTCCCCAATAATTATGTGAAGAAGGCATAGTCGATGATAACGATGGTCAAGATTCGATTGAATGTGAGGGCAACTGCAACACGTGGCTGCATAGAAGATGTGCAAGCCTCTCCTAGGTGCATTCAATCTTGCAAAGGCATGATGCCATAAACCCTTTTAAGTGCCCCCCCCCATTGTCGTCTGGATGAGCAAAAATCTGAAATTGACGAGCTTAAGAAATCGGTGGAGTATCTAAAGGAGAGTCTGAAGAGTCAGCAAAGAGTCCTGGAAATGAAATTGAGCAAAAGTCTACCCCAAATCTTGGATCTCATTCATATGCCCAGGTTGTGTCAGAGTCAATCTCCTCCCCTCCTTCTGAAATCTCTGCAAGTGCCAAACCACCACATTCAGCTCACCAATGCACTAGGTTGGACAGATAATTCAACATAGTAATTTATGGAATTGTGGAAAACCCAAAAGGCACTTCTCAATACATTCGTACAGCAAAAGACATCGAAGCTGCCATGTCGATTACATGTATGTACTGTTCACTCCCCAATTTTGGAGCACTCCATCATCGATTGCGTTGGATTAGGCAAAGTATTCAGCAGATCGTTGCCAACCAGTTCTTGCAACCATGAACAACCCACTGACGTTTTCACTATATACTTGCTAACAGGGCTAGATTATCCCAGCTCCCTCGTATTTCCATCAAGTCAGACTGCTCTCCAGAGGAGAGAAAGGTTGAATCTTGAATCTCTCTTACTAGCTGAAAGAAAACGCCCGATATCAACTGGGACAGATCATGGTGTGATAAAGATTAGGAAAAACAGCCTTATTGTGAACAACAAAAGGTATGGTGTAATTGCAAATTCTACCTTCCAATATGTTCACTTTTAGGTGATAACCATTCTAACGAAGCCATCCACTCAGTTCCAATTAATGAAACCACAGGAACTGTTTTAGCAACTACATGTACTACCCCAACTAAGACCTTGTCCTCACATGCTGTGGCTACCACCTTGGAACCATTAATTTTACTGACACCCACAATCATGATGACACTGCCCAAATCCCTCTCCCAATCACTTCCAGTAAATTGATCATTGCCATAGTTTCATTTTGGCCTATGGAATGCACGTAGCATAGCAAGCAAACTGTCTTTTTTTCAATCACTCACCTACGCAAAGTGCGTTGATGTCTCAATTACTGAAACTTGGCTTACAAAATACATATTTGATGGAGAAATACTTCCATCAGGGTACTCTATTTATCGGCAAGACAGTGGCAGAGGTGGTGGTGTTTTGGTCGCTGTCTCTAATCATATTTCTTCCCAACATTTCTCGGTAAATACATCTACAGAGCTGATAATAGTAAGCCTAGCATTACCAACTAACACCTATTTGCTGTGTGTATATCTCTCCTTCAAGCCCTACTTCCTGCTATTTAGATATTTTTGATGCAGTATCATCCCTACCCAGTTCCTCACACATCATTTTACTTGGTGACTTCAACATCACAGATGTTAATTGGTCAACCTTGCATGCATCCACGTTCTCTTCCACTACTTTTTGTGATAACTTATTCTCCTACAACTTAGTTCAAATTGTAAACAGCCCTACACACAAATTGGGTAACCTTCTAGATCTAATCTTCACAAATTGTCCAAACAAAATAACTAGCACATCTATTCATTCATCTTCCTGCACTGACAAGTCTGATCATTATTTAATTTTGTTTGATGTTGTCACCCCAACATGCTACATTCTCCCCCTTCGTGTATTCGTGTACTCTGCTGAACTATGCGAAAGCTGATTTAGAAGGTTTACGAGATCACCTCCTAGATGTCAATATTGATCACTGTATTTTACTCTTGGATGTTGAACAAATCTGGTCCCTCATTAAACAAAGTATATCAGATGCATGTCACAAATTTGTTCCTGTTGCAAAAATTTCTTCCTCTCCTCGATGGTTTAATGAGACATCTGTTGAAGAAGGCTAGCACTGTTCATCGTCGTCGTAATCGTAAGCCCACTATTCATTGTCCAAGCTACTTTCACTATTCAGAGTTTGATTCAACCAGCTAAACAAGAATATGAATCTAACCTTGTTTCTGCCTTCCACACCAACTCAAGTAAATTATACAGAAATTTAAATGTATTGTCTCATCCAAAGTCCTCACTATACCCTATTATTCACAAAGCTGCTGTAGTGAAACATCCACACAAGAAAGTTAGACTCTTCCACTCTTTTTTTCAACTCGGGTTTTTACCATCAGTGATTTTGTTCTCCCTCCTCAAGAAAACCTCCCATCCCCCACAGACCAACTACACCACATATCCATCAATGAATCGGATGTTTTCAAGGACCTTGTGACTCTAAAAACCAATAAGGCTCCTGGCATTGACAATGTGAGCCCTCTCATTTTGAAACTATGTGCCCACTCATTGTTGACTCCTATCACTCACATTCTGTAGAATCATGTGCAATACCAGATGAATGGAAGATTCATAAAATTATTCCTATCCCTAAAGGTGGTAGCTAATCATTCGATGGTGCAAAATTTCAGACCCATTTCTCTCTTGTGTCTCTTATCGAAAGTTCTGGAGTCCATTATTTACTCTAAAATTATTGATTTCGTTCGGCCACATTACTCTAAAAACCAATTTGGTTTTCTGAAGAATCGTTCATGTCTCTCTCAACTACTATCCTCCTTTTCTGTAATCATGAAAGCAATTGACAACCAGGAACAATGTGATGTTGTTTACCTGGATTTTAAAAAATTCGATACCATCCCCCACCCTGAACATGTGGCATCTTGGCATAACTGGACCTCTGTGGTGCTGGTTCAGGGATTATCTCACAAATCATTCACACCTTGTGTCAGTCGAGGGAGCTTCATCTTACCTTCTAGTTAGATCAGGTGTTCCTCAAGGAAGTGTACTTGGGCCGTTGTTATTCCTTGTATATATAAATGATATTCCAAGCACTATGTCATACTGCCTAAGTTATTTGCTGATGATACAAATCTCCTACAAGAGATTTTAAAAACTCCGAAAGTGAAACCTATTTGCAACGAGACCTGGATGCTTTGTCTTTGCGGTGATAACGTGGAAGTTATAAATCAACTCAGCTAAATGTGCTGCAATTCGCGAAAGAAGCTTTATTTTGCTCCAATTGGGACTTTTTTGAGCGTTTTGAGGAAAAACTGTCTAAAATCGCTCATTCTTGTCAAAATGGGCACATTAGCTTCCTTTTCAACATTATGGAACGGTTTCTACTCTTTAAACGTCTTTTGGAGAGAAATCTTCCATTTTTAACCGAAAGAAGCTCTATTTTGCTCCAATTGGGATTGATCTTCTAATTAGGTGGAGTGATCTATAGGTAGATGCACATATTCTGTTGATATGACTAGACCAAGTAAGGTTACTGGTGACAATGATCCCCAGGTCTCTATACTCTTCTGCACGTGATGGGTTGTCCATTGATGAAGTAAGTGGTTGGTGTTTGAGTAGATCGAGAGAATCTCTCAAAAAAATAAGATTCTGAGACGGAGCCTTTACTTTTCTCTAGTTCGTAGCATATTATCTTACTGCTCACAGTTGTGGAGACCACATCTGATGAAGGACATTTTGTGCCTTGAGAAAGTGCAAAGACGAGCTACAAAGTTCATCCTTGATGACTTCACCTCTGACTATAAGTCTAGGCTGATTTCACTTCAGCTGATTTCACTTCAGCTACTTCCTTTAAGGCTAATGTATTGGTTGGAATTTCATGACATCATGTTCTTGATCAAGTACTTGAAAGAGTCCCCAGATACCTTGATGTGAACTCTCACATTTCGTTTGTCTCCTCCTCCACAAGGGCCTCCAGATTTAACCATCTAAAATACAACTTCAGTCGGACTACATCAACACACCACTTTTATTTTAACAGAGTCGTTCTCCTTTGGAATGCACTTGCCTCCGTCATGGATCTATCACTTTCCTACCCGTGCATCAAAAACCGCATCATAACTTTCCTCTGGACCCATTTTATAGCTAACTTTGATTGTGATATTCCTTGCATTTTCCACTTTATTTGTCCTTGTTCATCCTGCTTTATAATTCATCATCCTTACAATAATTCCTATTTTATTTACTCTAAACAGGCTTTACCAAAGTTGGTGATTGTCCTTCAACAGTTGCCATGTCACTCTCTTCTCTAGTTTTTGTGCCTGTATGCCAAGTTCAAATATATAATAATAATTCAGTACATACCACATGTTAATGTCTTCTTCCCCCTTTGGAGACCATACCATCACCATCATCCACTCTTGCCAAAATTTACATATCTGACTCCGATGTGTACTCGGCTCTTTCCAAAATTAGACGTATCTAAGGCTATATACTGCTCCGGATAGTCTTGGACCGAGATTGTTGAAGTCCATCGCTCCTGCAATATTTGTGCCTGTCAGACACTTGTTTACTCAGAGTCTAACTCAAACTCAAATCCCCAAAGATTGGCGTGTTCGCATTTTAACCCCCCTGCACAAGACTGGGGACAAATCATGGTTAGAAACTACAGACCCATCTCCCTTCTCTGTTGTATTTCTCTTGTCATGGAACGGATAATTTACACGAAGGTTGTGGGATTCATCTCACAATCTATCTCTCCAACTCAGTTTGGATTTCTAAAGGGACCTTCAACAACTCAACAGCTGCTTCATTTAGTCCAGTTCAGATACTCACTTAATGAGAAATCTCAATTGGACGTGGTGTACTTGGACTACAGCAAAGCTTTTGATAGTGTTCCTCATCAAGAGCTTCTTTTCAAACTGTGGTGTTCTGGTTCAGAGGATACCTAGACTCTCGCTGTCAAATGGTATCACTAAATAATAATAACCACTCTGATCTACTTCCAGTCAGTTCCGGTGTTCCGCAAGGCAGCATCCTTGGTCCATTACTATTTTTGATCCTAATAAATGACATTCCAGCTACCATTTCTTCATGTTCTCTACTCTTATATGCAGATGATACCAAGTGTTTTAGAAATCTTCTCTTCAAAATGATTTATCCTCACTCACAAAATGGTCGGCTGATTGGCATCTCTCTTTTAACATCGCAAAGTGTCACCTTTTGAGGATTTTCTCAAAAGTGCCTGCTGTTGACTCTAAATACTTTTTGGATGACATTTGCATAAACTCCAAAAATAGTGTTAAAGATCTAGGTGTTAAAGATCTAGGTGTAATAATTTCAAGTGACCTAACATGGAACCATCATGTATCAAACATCCTCTCAAAAGCCTATCTGACCTTGAACCTTCTACGTCACACTTTCAATCATTGTGACTCGATTACGGCCAAAAAGTTACTTTTCGTGTCTCTTGTTAAATCCCAACTCACTTATTGTTCTGTCTGGCCCTCACCTGAAGAAACATTTTATTCCTCTAGAACAAATACAAGGAAGAGCTACTAAATTCGTACTGACTACAAGTCTCGCCTATTGAGTTTAAACATTCGATGACTCTTGAACTGAGTGACATATTGTTTCTAGTTAAATCTTTAAAAGAGCCTTACAGGTCACTTTAACATCCTCAATTATGTAACTCTATTATCATCGTGTAAAAGATCGGGAGGTCACATCATGTTACTCCACACTCAACCCACCGCAATCAAGTCAAGATTTCTTCTTTAATCGGCTCCCTCGCCTATGGAACTCACTGCCATGTATTGATCTGAATATGTCCTTGTCTAAAATTAAATATTTCTTAAGATCATATTTTCATAATCATTTCATAAAAACGGGAGAAACGTGTGTTGGCCATTCAAGACTTGATGTTGGAAAGTAGAATAGTTGAGGGATGAGTTCACTTCACATTCCAACCTGCCAATTCAAAGATAAACTCGTATGAGAAAACAAAAATAACATTAGAAAGAATACTGCATGGCTACATGTATATACATTTTGGCACATAAATCAGGACCTTAACATGAATGTATGCAAAGATGTGGTACTTTAAATGGAAACTCACGGTTTTCAGCTAAACTATGGTCCCCCCCTTAAACCATGGTCATGCACACTTCAGGTAAACAACTCTCGGTTGACATAACAAAATTACAATGACCTTGGTTATCAACTTGAATTTTTACTCTCTCGACGTTTCGACTAGATGCTCCAGCCTTCAGAAATATTGATGAAGGTAGGCTAAAGCATCTAGTCGAAACATCAAGAGAGTAAATGAGAAGGTCATTGTAAGCTACGCCAGGTAGTTTTCAAGTGTAGAGAGGACAAACAGAGAGACAGAAGACACAAGTAGCTAACTTAAGATAGCTTTAAAAATGCTAAAGTCAATATTATTAGTTTTCAGGAATTAAGTTGCGAAGAAAAAAACATTATATAAGCTAAAGGACAGGAAAGACTTTTGTTTGCTACATAACTAAAATGAAACTGGAACCAGATGTATGGTATATATATTTGATATGTGGGATTATTGACATTGTTTACACTGACTAAACTTCCTGTGTACATTATTATTATTATATATATTATGCTACCATTTTGTATGTATGTTTAATTAACAACTTTTATGACAACATCAAAGTGTTACTACCAGTTCTCACATTTAGGGTGTAGTTAGAAAAGCCACTACAAGATGCTATATTTATAACAGCTTTAAGAACATAACACCACCAGTAGTGGTGTAAATCAAGATTTATTCACCTTCAAACACGATATCATTTATTAGAAAAAATCAATTTCCTATTATATTATATATATTATAATTATAGATGTTGCGGAGATCTTCCAACTCAGAAGAGTCTGAACAAGTGATAACTGAAGCAAATCGATGATATAGCTGAACTAGAAATATGTACAGTATGTGTTATTGCATGTAATTATTTTGTATATGTTGTGGTCATGAGGTAAGGGGTCAGGTAGGATAATTAAGCCCACCTGACTCCAACCTCATGGCAGTTGAGTCCTAGTGTGCAGTACCAAGAAAGGTGTATTATTCTTTACATTGCTTAACTCGTTAGGGATTGGCCTCTAACTATCTCTAACACTGGTGGCAGCTAGGAAACTAATCTTAGCTGTTTCGAGATTTGCTATATACCAAGAACAAAAAAAGAGATGGATAATGGAAGAAAGAAGAAGGGGGAAACAAACCCCAAAAGTGCTCCAAAGGCGACGACAGTCAGCCATAGAACGGGTACAGAACATGCTGAATCAGATGAAGAGTTAGTGGTTTCATTCAAACTGAACAATAAGCTAACAGAGATGTGCAAATTCATGGCAAAAATAAACATGGAGTCGGAGGCAGCACGGTTGGACAGAGAGGAGAAAAGAGATGAGGAAAGACAGGAGGAGAGGCGTAGGGAGAGAGAAAGAGAGGAGAAACGAGAAGATGACAGACATAGAGAGAGAGAGGAGGAAATATGTAGAGACAGAGGATGAGAGATGCAGAGAGAAAGAGGAAAGACAAGAGGAGAAGCGTAAAGAGAAAGAGGAAAGATGAGAGGAAAAGCGTAAGGAGAAGGAAGAGTGGAGAAGAGAGAAGGAAGAAAGGCATAGAGAGGAGGAAAATAGGAGACAAGAACACGACTTGGAACGAGACAGAAAGCGGGCAGCCAAAGATGTGCCACAGCTACCACGACTAAAGGATGGCAGGGAGATTGAGAACTTTCTACGCACTTTTCAAGACAAAATGAGGATGCACGAAGTTGAGAAAGCTTACTGGTCGGCCAATCTGTTGGCTGTCTTAAATGACAAATCACTCACATTTCAGAGTGGGTTGGACCTTGCAGACAAGGAAGATTTCGATGTCTTAAGTGCCAAGCTAGTGACGTTCCACGGGGTGACGCCTGATTTTTACCGAACTCAATGGAACGTGATCAAGTTAATGACTGGAGAGTCGTTCCAACATGCCAGCAAAAACCAGAGAGGACGTCATAGACATGATAAATCGTGAGAGACTGCTGGATGTCATGGACCAATTGGTCAGAACGTGGGTAAGACAGCAGAGTCCCACAACAGCAAACAGTGCTGCAGAGCTGGCGGACAAGTACATCCTATCGCAGCCCAAACAAGATGAGCCACAGAAGTGGACAAGATCGGGAGCCGGTCAAGATTGGAGTAAGTCAAAACCTGGCCGAGCTGTCTACTCAAAGCCACCAGGGGGAAGTACGCCAGCAGCCACAATGCCAACAACAACCCACACAGACAAGTCGTTGAGGCCTCCAGCCTTTGACGCAATAAGAGGCACCCGTTGTTTTCGATGCAATTAGTACGGCCATATCGCCAAGCAATGTCCAACAAAGGCTTGCTTGACGGCACAAGTACACCAAAAGGAACTGGAGAGAACCCAAGGCACCATCAATGGGAAGAGAGCCAATGACCTTATCATCGATTCAGGTTGTCAAGTAACAGGTTCACCCAAAATGGCTGACTCCAGGATACCGCCATGAGACATCCATTCATGCGTCCACGGAGATGTAAGGACACATGAAACCACTACAGTAGATCTAGAGGTCATGGGAAAAGCCATCACGACCCGAGTCATCATCAACCCAAACTTGACATCTGATGGGCTGATTGGTTTAGATATTTTGACAGGCAGAGAACAAAAATATGGCTATCTCGCTCGAACCAGGAGCAAGACCAAGCACAGACGAAGGAGGAAGACAAAAACATCTACAACCACTGCCAACGAGTCCTCTGAGTCTCAAGATTCCTCAATCAGACACGGACGATACAGAGAGGGACTCCAGCTCAATGGCAAGCTCCAACGAAGAAGAGAGCGCCACAGACAGTGCACGACCAAATGACCCACAATCTCAACCAACAGATATCTCTGACCTGCCAGATTGGTCAGACGATTTCTTGACAGCTGAGGGAAAGAGAACCCTAACCCATCAGCAGAAGTGGCAAGAGAGGCAACTCCATGCCTCCAGATGGGGAGCCACAATCTCACTCGACGGCGGAGTGGAGCAAATGAGGAAGGCCCAAGAAGAAGATCCATCTCTAGGCACCATCAGACCTAAATGTGACAGTGGAAAAGGACCATATATCAAGACAAACGGACTGATATACCGAGTGGCTAGACCACCCAATAGACTGGAAGAGAGTCATAAACTGGTTCTACCGGCTCTGTATCGAGAAGTCACAATGAGGCTAGTACACATCTCTCCACTAGCAGCCCATTTAGGTCGAACGAAGACTACAGACTACATCCACAGGCACTTCGTGTGGCCTAGTCTGCGACGTGAGGTAGCTGAGATGTGCAAACGATGCCAGACGTGCCAAAAGACGGCACAAGGATCTCTGCGGAAGGCCAAGCTGGTGCCACTACCAGTGATTGAAGTACCCTTTACAAGAATTGCAATGGATATGGTGGGGCCATTGCCCAGGACCAAAGAAGGCCACCGATTCATTTTAACCATCGTCGACTATGGCTCGAGATTTCTCAACGCCATCCCTCTCAAGACTACCTGTAGCGAAGACGTGGTGGAAGCTTTGGTGGAGGATTTCTCTCGGGTTGGCCTGCCCAAAGAGATATTAATGGATCGAGGCTCTAATTTCACATCAGACTTGATGGAGAAACTCTACCAGATGCTTGGAATACGCGCATCCGTACATCTGCCTACCATCCCCAGATGGTAGAAAGGTACAATGCTACCCTCAAGGCGGAACTTAGGAAGTATGTGGACAAATTGCCGAACGAATGGAATAAAGCCATCCCATACGTTCTGTTCGCTTGCAGAAGCATCATACACCAAGCCACAGGTTTTAGCCCATTCGAGATCATCTTCGGAAGACAGCCCAGAGGCCCACTCGATGTCCTGAAAGAGGAGTGGGAAGAACCAGCCGAATGCAAGGAGTCGGTTGTTTCATACTTGAGACAGACATACGACCGGTTGGAGGAAGCCAAGAACATTGCCATCACAATGGAAGTAAAAGCAAAATGAAGACGTGGTATCACCAAAAAGTCAGAGATAGTTACCTTCACAGTAGGCGACTTGGTGCCGGTCATGCTGCCTTCCTCCATGAACCGGCTGCTGGCGAAGTGCATGGGCCCGTATGCAGTCGAAGAAGTCCTGTCCAGCACCACGTATAAAGTTGCCATCCCTCATGCACGGAAGAACCACCACACTTTCCACGTCAACATGTTATCAAGGTGGGAATTCACCATCAGCCGTCTGCCTGATGAGTATGGAGGAAATAAACAAGCAGACAGACAATGCTGAACCAGACTTTCCACCGTGGAAAGCAGAGAAGAGAACACAGTTGACATCAAGCCAGACATGGACTCAACGCTGAGTCAAGCGCAAAGAGAAGACATTCAAAATGCCTTGGAAGACTACAAGGCAACGAGAGGTACAGCTGCTGGAAGAACAGATCATGCAACCATGCATATAGAGACTGGTGCCATCCAGCTCACCACCCTATTGTCTCGCACACATCAGAAAACTAATAGTTCAGGAGGAGATTAAAGAGATGCTACGTGAGGGCATCATCCAACCCAGCCACAGTCCTTGGGCCGCACCAATGGTGTTGGTCCCCCAAAAGGATGGAACTCTGAGGGTATGTGTCGACTACCGTAAGCTGATGGAGTCACCAGACCAGATCCTTTCCCCATCCCTAAAATAGATGACTTGTTGGATGGGATGTCATCATCCAGATTTATCACAACATTGGACTTAGCCAGGGGATACTGGCAAGTCCCCATGGATCCAGCATCGAGAGAGAAGACAGCCTTTTCCATGGAGTTTGGAAAATATGAGTTGTGTGTGATGCCATTTGGGCTGGTGGGAGCGCCAGCCACCTTTCAAAGATTAATGAACGAGTTATTTGGAGATCAGCATGGAAAGGTGGCTGTTTACATGGACGATTTGGCCATTTACTCAAACACATGGCAAGACCACATCGCTCAACTCCGTGAGACCTTGAAGAGACTGGCAGAGGCTGGCCTCCAGATCAAGCTTGAAAAATGCCAGTTTGGGATGACTCCTTGTGATTACCTGAGACATCGGATCGGTCATGGGAGACTACAACCAAACGAGGCAAAAGTGTCTGCCATCCAGACCTTCAAAGTGCCCAAGAGGAAAAAGGACCTGAGAGCCTTCCTCGGCCTAGCAGGCTATTACAGGCATTTTGTGCCCCATTATGCGGACATTGCTGCCCCTCTGACAGACCTGACGGGGAAACTCTTTACCCGACAAACTGAAGTGGGAAGAGCAGCATCAAGCAGCCTTCACTTCATTAAAAGAGTATTTGAAGGCCGACACGGTTGTGACGGGCCCAGATTACAGCAAGTCATTTTTACTACAAACGGATGCCTCTGAGATTGGCATTGGTGCAGTGTTGAGCCAAATGGACGAGCAGCAACTAGACAGACCTGTGTCCTACTTCTCAAGGAAACTGAAGAGAGCAGAGCGCAACTACCCGACTGTTGAGAGAGAATGCCTGGCTATTGTGGACGGCATCAAACACTTTAAAGTGTATTTGACAGGTGTGCCTTTCACAGTGGTCACGGATCATGGATGATTGAAGTACCTTCGTAACATGAAGGACTCCGGGGGACGACTCATGCGGTGGGCATTACAGTTACAACCGTATGATTACAAGGTCACCCATCGACCAGGAAAAGACAACGGAAACGCCGATGGGCTATCCAGACAGTACTGCAGGGGGAGAAGGGAGGAGTGTTGGAGATCTTCCAAACCAGAAGAGTCCCAACAAGTGAATCATGACAATCACTGAAGCAAATAGACGATATAGCTGAACTAGAAGATATGTATATAGAGTATGTGTGATTGCATGTAATTAGTGTGCATATATTATTATGGTCATGAGGTAAGGGGTCAGGTAGGGTAATTAAGTGTGCAGTACCAAGAAAGGTATATTATTCTTTACATTGCATTACAGCTTGGATTGGCCCCTAACTATCTCTAACAACTAACTATCTCTAACAATAGATTAAATAACATGCATGCATCATTGGACAGATTTTCGATAAACATGAACTCTCAATGAATTCTGAGTTGACATAACTAAAATCAACTTGAAATTCACTTGCTTAACATTTCGACTAGATGACCTAGCCATGCGAAGACTTGAGCGAGCTATACCAGTAGTTAGCGCCTACCTCATGATACAAATGCCACCGCAGATGTGTCCGGCACAGCAAAGTAATAATCAAAACAAAACAAATTATAAATAATAAAAACATTAACAAAGAATGATAAATAATATATAGTGGTCGTGGTCTCAAGTTCAAGCTCTTGAGAGTGGCCCCCAGCAGCCAGGCTAGTCCATTATACAGTCTCGGTTGAATCGTTCACACCTTGGTTCTATGTAGGCTGATGTGCAATGCCTCTTTCAGCTACTTCTGTCTTCAGGCCAGGTCTAAGATGGTGGCTTCCTCCCACAAAATAGGTGCATGTTCAGCAATTGCAGATTTCTCTTTGGCACACTTTTTATAGGGTTTTAATGTTCTTTCACAATTTTACTAAGCACAAGTTTAGGCAAATAGGATTTGGTTTGTTGCTTGTGTTTGTAGTAGTGATAAAAGCTCACTTCTTACAGCAGATCTGACTTTATTCTGACTTATATCAACTTGGAGTTGTTATCGACCACAATTATTATATTGCAGTCATCCACAAAGACCATATCTGTCCCTAATAGATCAGTTAATAGATTATTGCCAAAAATTAACAGCAAAAAATACAATGACTTGATCAATAATCAAGTTTACATTCGCTCACTGAACATTTTGGCTAGATGCTCTAGCCTTCATCAGAAACTTGCCGAAACATTGAATGAGCAAATGTGAAGTGTTGTATCTCTACTGTGTCAACTGAGAGTTCATCAAGTGCATCATCTAGAAAACTATTGTATCTCTACTGTGTCAACTGAGAGTTCATCGACCGTAGAAAATGTGCTAAGCACCTGGTTTAAAATAAGGGCTCATTTGAGGTAGGCAAAGTAAAGCTATATATGCATCACTGTATCATGGTTATAGCAAAGAATTCATCTCTCCATATCATCTTTCTCAGAAGGGAAGAGACTCAGAGCGGTTCCTAACAGTCATTATAATAACAACTGGGCATTGGGTGATATTAGTATGAATTAAGAATGTAGTTGAGGGCCACCCACTGGGGTATATTGGAACAAGCCATTTATGACATGGACAGACATGATGAAATGAGCATGGGACAGTAGGGTCAAATTATGCATAAAACTGGACTGCAGAAGAGATGATATTTGTGTCCCGAGTATAAAAAATGAGAGAGAGATGTCCAGGGTGGGAAATTGTTTGACTTGGCAATTACAATTGTTTGCAGGCTGTCTTACCACTCGCTCATTTAGAGAGAAGACCATACATAGTGTGTGACGGGAAAAGGATATTTACAAGCAGAAGAATTCTTGCATCAATTGGAAGCTTCTGACAGCATCCATACCTACCTGAAGATCAAGATTAAATTATTCGAGTGATCTGCTCATTTGGAATGCAACAACAAAACTGTCTCAAACTTGGACTGGAGCTTTTGCAGGGTTTTGACTATAAACATCTGCCTTCCAAGGGATATTTTTCATGATTAGGAAATATTATTTTAGTGTCCATTTCGAGTTCGACCTTATAGGCTCTTCAAGGTTTAGTTAGCCTAACAATACACTAGTGACATTCCTTCCCTTATAGAAAGATGGACAAAATGGAGTATAGCTATATATTCCAAAACCCAAGGAACCTTTCAAGAGCTAACAATGAAGGCAAGGAAAACTAGCTATATAGTTTTCAATATAGCTAGCATCTCTTCCTTGTTGTTTGTTTAGATAATGCATTACTCTTTGTTATCAACGATCAGAATTTTTTCTTTCTTTTTTTCCCCACTGTTTGCTGCGTTCATAGAGATGCCACGCCCACTAAGCAACATAACTTTTTATTATTATGAATTTAAAAAAAATTGATCGTTGAACACAAAGAGCAAAGAAAGAGCTTCAAAATTATATATATTATATACAAGGTTTGGGCCAAAAAAAAAAATTCCTAGTTATGCTGTGAATGGCGATTGGAAACCAGAATTTGACATACAGCCGAAGGGGAGACAGTTGCATTTTTTTTACTTTTTTTTGGTTACTTGTGGTTACAACTTTAGAGCTCTTTAGATTCTGCAAACTTCATGGGTATGGACTTGATATATAGCTCAAAAGATAGGTCTCTCTGTGTGCTCTCTTTTGAAACTAAAATATGTTTCATAGGATAAATATAGGCAAGTTGCTAGACCCTAAAGTGGAGGGACCTCAAAAACCTGCATCCCAAAGTCCCCATCCAGATTAACTCCAGATTGCTAAGTGCAAAAAAAAATTATTGGTACGAGTGGCTAGAGGAAGCCCTAGAGCATCCAATGACTTTTTTCATTAGGCATTATAATTTTAGTACATGGTCAAGCGTGCGGGTGGAAAATTGAGGGCGTTGATTTTCAACGTAATCAATTTTCCACCAGTGTGCTTGACCACGTACTAAAATTTTAACGCCTAATGAAAATGGTCATTGCATGCTCTAGGGCTTCCTCTAGCCACTCGTTCTAATTTCAATTTTTTGGCACTTAGCAATCTGGAGCAATCTGGAGTTATTTTGGTGGAGGTTGCAGGGATTCAGGTTTTTGAGGTCCATCCACTTTAGGGTCTAGTAACTTTCCTATAGTTATACCTATGAAACATATTTTAGTAACAAAAGAGAGAACACAGAGAGACCTATCTTTTGAGCAATATATCAAGTCCATATCATGAAGTTTGCAGAAGATACGGAGCGCTAAAGTTGTAAGCACAAGTTAAAAAAATATAAAATACCATCGGTCCCCCCCATGAAACTCACCCTCCGCGGACAGTCTTCTTTCCCACTTCTTTGTCAAGAATTGAATGGAGGTGTATGTACAAAAGTCACTATAAGTCCAGAATGGAGCATCCAAATCTTCTCAAATTTGGAATGCAGCATCTTACAGGTCCTGGCAACATATTTATGGAAAGAAGAAAAAAACCCAAAAAAGAAAAAGAAAAAACATTGTTGGACCTGAAGCACCCCCTTTTAACATAACTCCTCTCATAGCCATACTTACGCATGCATATTTTTGGTTTCAGAATTTACCATCCAATAATATTGGAGGGCATCGAGTATCAAAGGGAAACAGAAGCTGCTGAGAACTTAAAAGTGATAGTTGGCGCTCTAGAGATTGTTCGGTCTATGATTGTTTAATTACTCACATGTTTCAGGGCACAAGAGATCACAAACATTTGGGGGGTCAACATTGATACCATATGTGATAGATCATGGCCACACACACACACACTATATATATCATATGTGATAGATCATGGCCACATACACACACTAACACACACACACACTAATATATGTGATAGATCATGGCCACACACACACACTAACATGTGAAAGATCATGCCCACACACGCACACACACTAACATATGTGATAGATCATGGCCACAAACACACACACACACACTAACATATGTGATAGATCATGGCCACAAACACACACACACACACTAACATATGTGATAGATCATGGTCACACACACACACACTAACATACGCGATAGATCATGATCACACACACACACACACTAACATATGTGATAGATCATGACCACACACACACACACACACAAACACTAACATATGTGATAGATCATGGCCACACACACACACACACACACACTAACATATGTGATAGATCATGACCACACACACACACACACAAACACTAACATATGTGATAGATCATGACCACACACACACACACACTAACACACACACACTAACATATGTGATAGATCATGGCCACATACACACACTAACACACACACACACTAACATATGTGGTAGATCATGACCACACACACACACACACTAACACACACACACACTAACATATGTGATAGATCATGGCCACATACACACACTTAAAAAATCATTCATTGTATATTCTTCAAATTCCAAATTATCAGTTCAACTCTAGCAGATGACACAAATGTTCTAACTTTGCTTTAAGTCCAGAAGTTAATAAATATAATATGGCAACTTATTACATGTACTGTAGTTGTTTGGTAATAAGTTGACCTAGAGGTTTTTAGCCATTTTCTCATAAAATATCAAACTAGGATTTTCAATAGTATTTTTCAAGATATCACTATATTGCACACAATCGCAATGATATTGAAGGGAGGAGTGATTACTCAAAGCACTGCCTATTTTGGACCAATTGGAGCAAGGCATATTTACAAGTAATCCTTTATCTTTTCGCTTGTCACTAGAAAGGAAGAGTGAGCACGATCTACAGAAGACACCATCTAACTTGGGGCTATAGAGAAGCCAGGGATACTTTGTAAGCCGAGTGGTATTAAACTTCTGATTGCAACCACAAGAATACGTGGTGGGCAAAATGTTAGATGGTGCTATATGATGACATAGTAAAGAATACTTGGCCTCATTGGAAAGTCTACTCACCGACTGGCATATGTGTCAATGGATTTTGTTGGATTTTGTTGGTTCAAACAAATTTCCAATGTCTTTGAATGGTGGTGGTTTCAGAAAGCAAAGCATTAGATTGTTGGTTGATCACTGGAGCTGTTGGAATAACAGGCTGGTCAAGTTCCTCATCATCACTACTAACAGAGTGTAAGTGTGTGACTGGGACACAGACTGTAATTTGAGGCTCTGAACTTGATGGCTCTAAAATTTTGATGTAAAAGAGCATTACATTTTGTACCCTACGTACCACTGTCTTCCTTAGCAGCTTTTTTGTTGAAGAAAGATCTTATATCACTTGAATGTTGTCTCTTCATAGTCACTATGGCTTAGTGTGGTCTCTCACTGCATGCTGCACAGAAGCTAGCAAGGATGAGATCATATGATAAGCTAAGTCAGCATGTGACACTAACACTAGTCTGGAAGTGTCAATTATATTCAAAGCATGTCAGCGGTAGGGTGCCTGGTTTGTGGTCAGAGGCTCAGCAGGCTTGTTTAATAACTTTGTGATTAGAAAAATTACAATGTGCATTAAAGTTTCCAAGTTACTATAATTGGATCTTTTTAAGTTAATTTGAAAGGGGGGTGGAAGTCCCCCTGTGTACGGGCCTGAGATCACACTTATGCTAATAGATGCACACCTAAACAAACACACAGACCTGGCACTGCTACTTGTATTCCACTAAGTAGTCTTAATCAACCACATGCATGCGTTGTACCTTATATGGCCATGTCCTTGGGGAGGGGGGGCAGCTTAATTAAGGGCAGCCTCCATCTGTTTGAGCTTGAGTTCGTCTGTGTGAATAAAGTTGTTATGAGTAGAGAGTAAGCATTAGCTTGGCTGCAATGTAAGTAAGAATGCTTTTGCTTATGCAGAAAGAGAACTACACTTCTAATGAAGCTAACCTAGTTCAATACTCAGTGGTTCACTGTTAAGGTATATATGCACCGCCCTAACAGTCCAGCTAAGGCTTTACGCTCTTAGTGTTTTTGGCAACTAGTTATGACAACTTTATTGACTCGACAAGACACAAATTCAAGCACGGATAATCTCTCCAGTGTGGGCAGAGGAGGAAGGGACTGATTTATGGCCTCTCAATAATTTCATCTTCAAAATACTGAGTCCCTTGGGACCATCCCACCCAGTGCAGTACAATAATACATAAATACATTTAAAAATAAAAACAGCAAATGAGGTAATATGACATGTGCACACTATGGCATACATATGATAAATATTATTAAATAATGTTCTATATTAAATGAGTTGCACCTCTTATTTATGGTGGAGTGAGGGGAGGCCATGCCAACACTTCACTATGCACTGCAAAATGCACCCACACACTTCCACCATCACCTGATTACTCACACCTCCACTTCCTTCCCAAGCAACAATGCCACCTTCCCCTCAGGGCATACCCTCTCAAACTCCTCCAACCATATTCCAGTTCCCTCAATTCCATCCAGCTCATTCATTAATGCTTTCCGGTCTCTTCCAAATTCATCACAACATATTAGAAAGTACTGTAACCCACATCTTCCACTTCCTTCCTGTCACACTACACATCTACCATCACTACACAGCCAACATGCTTCTTGTCCTGCAATAGACCTGCTGACCCTGTCCTCAATCTAAACTTCAACCTTACTCCCTCATAGGCTCTAATGAACTTGTATACCTTGTATACCTTTCTGCTCCATCACCTTGTCAACCTATACCACTTCAAGCTGCTCCTACTCTCGACATCCTCCTCCCTATCGCGCACATTTCTCTCCTTCATCTTCACCTTCCATTGCTTTGCTGAAAGCATGTTCGAACGAGCACTCCGTACGATACTAATCCACGCCCACCTGCGAAGTGCGCGGTAACGTAGCTCTCGTATTATAACGGCGCAGCCCCAGGGCATGCAACCTGCGATAGGGTATCCGACGTGCGTACCTTAGAAAGCCAAGCCCTTGAGGGTCAGCTTCGTCTTGATCTTAATAGGCATTCTTTGTTGTTTCTGTATGTTTCCGTCCTATGTTGAAAGAAAGACTTGCAACGACCACAGCTGTAAAAAACAGTAAGAACATGCTACCTATATAATTATATATAATTTACGAGCTATATTTATGGCATCTCATTTCCAGAGTTCAACACGCCTCCATTAACACTTTGCGTTCTTCAAATGTCGTCACTTCTTTTGGAAATTCTTCATCTGGCCTTTTGCGGAAGGTACACTATCCTTTACAGACTATCTCTCTAGAGAAGCAGCATGGTAACTCCTCAGTCCAATCAGCTTCTCGCCATCCTGGTCAAAACCATCTTTCTGTGTCTCCACATAATGAAGCCTTGTTATTCTTTTGCTCCACATCTGCCAGCACACTTCCATTATCTCTCTCAAGAGGAGATCAAAGGCATAGAGACATATGTCTTCTTTGTTGGATATGGCCGGAGTGGACACAGCATCGTGGCTAGCATGATGGATGCCCACACTAATGTCATTATTGCACACCTCTTCGACAAGCTGGCTAGCAAGGACAGACTGCAAACCAAAGGAGATTTGTTTAATGCCCTCTACTTAAGTAGTTATATCTGTACCGCAGATGGAGTCAGGGCACCAAAACAAACATTTAAAGGTTACAACCTCCACTTGAATGGAATGTGGCAAGGACAGTTTCAAAAGCTAAGAGTCATTGGAGACAAAACAGCAGGGTCTACGGCCACAGTGTACTACAAATCACCAGCCCTTTTCAAGAAGACCTTTAAAAATTTGCAGGATATTGTCGGTGTTCTTCTACAACAAATTCATGTGGTGATAGCCACAGTAGCACTCTATCAGGCTTCCAGCAACCCTAACCACAAGAAAGTGAACGCTTCAGTTGACAACCCTTTAAACAGGTCCAAGTACATGGCATTTGCTGTAGACTTAGTGCTGAATAGGGCATCAGCCATGGAGAGCATGGCAAGAGATTATAATCTCCACCCTCTGCAAATTCACCTGGAAGACCTGATCAAAGACACCCGCACCATTGTGACCCAAGTTTGTCAGTTCATTGGAGTTCCATGCATGGAGGAGTTTGTGAATTCTTGTCAGAACAAGGTGTACCATCATGCATTTAGGTCACGTGAACTGGTTGTCTGGCCAAGGGCAATGCTGAGAAGAGTGGAGAAGGCCAAAAAAGAAATAGACTTCTTCAATAGGTATTCATATTTAGGAGAGTGAAATGATCCTCTTCTTGTGCAATGTTGCTATATATTCTAGAACAAGACATATAGCTAGCTTCCTCGTTTCCCTTTTATTTTGTCCCCCACTATCTTATGTCTATACATTGGCATTGCAAGATAATCGTGTCTTCTACTTGGTTCTGTAACTTGATCATTATTGACAATGAAAGTGCACTGTGACAGAGATATTCATGAGAAATGTGTGCAAGATCAGAAAGCAAAGTTTCTGTTGGGCATGTCACATTTTGTAACAAGTTCACTTATCACTTGTTCTCCGACACAAGACTCTGAGGTCCCCTTTAACCTACCATAGCATAAGTTCCATGCATGCCCGGGAGTCCTCCAAGCTGTCATGACCGTCATCTAAGGAAGCAGAAGGGAGAGTGAATAACACATGCCAACTTACATACATTAACATCGGTATATAGCACTGCATGTTTGTCAGTGTCCATGAATGGCCCATGAATGGCCATCACTCTGCTGAATTATGTTATACACCCTACTAAATTACAGAAGCTCTTTTGCCTAAATGAGTTTTAGAACTCTTGTTCACAAGAAGCAGTTTCTTGTCTAGCTTATATATACTGTTGGGTGTATTGGCCTGTACTGCTATACAGCTCGTGCCTGTTTGATGTTAGTGCACACTAGTCGGTTCTCTTTAGTAAAGCATTTCACAGTACTTTTACAATAACCAACTACTCTCTTGACGTTCCGACTAGATGCTCTAGCCTTTACCGATAGCTAGCTATATATTCACCACGGGATACAAACCACACCCCAGCACACGTGTCCACAACGTGAACAGGATGTGGAAAAAGAAAATAAAGATAACAATAGCATAGTTCTTGTTGTGTATTCATTTATAATAACAATAACAATAATTAATAAATAAATAAAGACATGCCTGATATTAAAATATCAACAAAGAATGATAAATAACTCGACACAGAAAAATTATGGTGGTCGTGGCTTCAAGTTCAGGCTCTTGAGAGTTGCTCCCCAGCAGCCAGGCAAGTCCATTCCACAGTCTCGATTGAACAACTCACACTTTGGTGCTAGGCTGATGTGCAGTGCTATCTTGTGTGAGCAGTTCAATCGAGACTGGAATGGACTTACCTGGCTATGGGGGAGCCACTCAAGAGTCTGAACTTGAAGCCATGACTATTATAATTTTTTCTGTCAGTTATTTATGATTGTCTTTATTTATTTGTGAATTTTTATTTGTTTATTTATTATTATTTTAAATTTTATATTTTTATTTTAAATTTTATATTTTTATTTTTTTATTTATAACTTTATTTGTATTTATATATTATATATTATTACTTTTTTTATTATTATTTTTTTATTTACTATTATTATCTTTATTTTATTTCTTCACATCCAGTTCACGTGCTGGACGTGTGTGCTGAGGTGTGGTGAATAGCTAGCTACCAGGCTCACACGAGTCTTGGCGTCTCACTCTGATGAAGGCTAGAGCATCTAGTCGAAATGTGGAGAGAGTACAATTTCAAATTGATTATTGAGAAGCTTATTGTAACAATATTATGCCAACTGAGAGTTTATTGAGAGTTTTTACTGTAGACAATGCTTGCTATGTACAAGAACATTTTAGACCTGCTAATTGTAAATATTCTGGTTGTTTCAGTTTTATTCTGCTTAGAAGCATTACTCCTATACTAAGCTTTAGCATAAACCTCCCACCTAGCCCGAAAGCTTGAGCATAATTTCCTCTAGCTAAGCTTTAGTATATCGGCCTTTCCCTAACTACTTTACCCTTTAGCTAAGCTAATGCCAAGATTTGGTAATTTTACTCTCTTGGAAAGTTCTGGCAAGTTTTTTATTGGCCAAACTGTAAAGACTTAGCATAATTTTTAATGATGAGAAAACTATAGCTAAGCCTTGCCTAACAATAAGATTTAGCATATATACTCTTGAATAGGCTCTAGTTACCTTTAGAACTGCAGACTGGCTGGTTAAGCCTTTGATAAGGATTTTGTCAGATCAAGGAGAGACACCATAAAATACAAATGCTTACAAAATATTGTAGTTATGACTTTGGAGCTCCATAGGTTCTGCACACTCAACTCTATGAACTTGATATATAACAGACCTCTCTGTGCTCTCTTGAAAGTTGGTAGCTATATAGGTATATCTATGCCAAAGTTACAGGCAGTCAAACTTGGGTACCTCAGAACCTGCATGCCTGCAGTTGTGGCTCTTGATTAGGAAGTGCTAATTAGTAGTGTTTTCATTAGCCCTAAAATAGACCACTCTGCATGAGTGCTAAAAATGACTTGTACTGTGGAGGGTGGAGTAAGGTTCCATCTTGCCACTGATAGCTAACACTTTCCAATGAACAGCCACAATTGCAGAAATTCAGGCATGCATGCAGGTTTTGAGGTCCTCAACTTTGACTGCCTGTAACTTAGAGATGGTTCGGTTGGGCATGATTACACCTGTGCAACATTATTAGTATCAAAAGAGAGCGCACAGAGATACTTATATTATTTTTGAGCTATATATTGAGTGAAGTGTGCAGAATATATGGAGCCCAAAAGTCGTAATCGCAAGCTTTTTTAGGCATATGGCATCGTCTCCCCATCCCCACAAGCAAAAATAACCCTTTGATATAAGCTCTAATTCAGCTTTGGAATGGAAGACAAAAGCCTTAGCAATTCTAACCTCTAGTAAGGCAATGCTAAGCTTTTGTATATATATATCAAGTCTTATCTAGCTTTGTAAACACAAAAATATCAGCATCTTTTCAAACCTTGCATAAATGGAGAAATATTCCACTTATCAACATATTTTGCAGATCATGATCTGGGACAGGTGAAAATTCCGTGCTAGTTGTGCCCTGAAGCCAGTTAATATACAGTGGGAGCACATTTAAGGGGGGACCATAGTTTAGCTGAAAAACGTGGTTTTCCATTTAAAGTAGCACATCTTTGCATACATTCATGCTAAGGTTGATTTATGTGCCAAAATGTAGCCATGCAGTATTCTTTCTGATGAAATTTTTGTTTTCTAATGCGAGTTTATCTTTGAATTGGCAGGTTGGAATGTGAAGTGAAATCATCCCTCAACTATTCCACTTTCCAATATCAAGTCTTAAATGGCCAACACACGTTTCGCCCATTTTTATGAAATGATTATGAAAATATGATTTTAAGAAATATTTAATTTTGGACAAGGACATACTCAGATCAATACATGGCGTGAGTTCCATAGGCAAGGGAGCCGATTAAAGAAGAAATGTTGACTTGATTGCTGTGGATTGAGTGTGGAGTAACATGATGTGACCTCCCGATCTTTTGCACGATGATGATAGAGTTATATAATTGAGGATGTTAAAGTGACCTGTAGGCTCTTTTAAAGATTTAACTAAAAAACTATGTCATTCAGTTCAAGAGTCATCAGGGAAGAATGTTTAAACTCAATAGGCAAGACTTGTAGTCAGGTTTGTAGTCATTATTCATTAAACCATGGTTATACACACTTCAGGTAAATAACTCTCAGTTGACATAACAAAATTACAATGACCTCGGTAATCAACTTGAATTTTTACTCTCTCGACATTTCGACTAGATGCTCTAGCCTTCAGAAACTAGTCAAAACATCAAGAGAGTAAAAGAGAAGGTCATTGTAAGCTACGCCAGGTAGTTTTCAAGTGTAGAGAGGACAAACAGAGAGACAGAAGACACAAGTAGCTAGCTTTAGAAATGCTAAGGTCAATATTTTTTCTACTTTTCAGGAGTTAAGCTGCATAGAAAAAAACCCAGATTTTTTATAAGTTAAAGGACAGGGGATTTATTTTTTGTCTACATACATGTAACTAAAATGAAACTGGAACCAGATGTATGGTATATATATTTGATGTGGTATTATTGGCATTGTTTACACTGCTCCTTATTGACTAAACTTCCTGTGTACATTATTATTATAATATATATTATGCTACCATTTTTTATGTATGTTCAATTAGCAACTTTTATGACCATATCAAGAATGTTACTACCAGTTCTCACATTTAGGGTGCATATAGTTAGCTACAAGATGCTATATTCATAACAGTTTTAAGAACATAACACCACCACAAGATTTCTTCACACTTCAAACACGATACCATTTATTAGAAAAAATTATTTCCTATTATATTATATTATATTATATATAGATTCAATAACATGCATGCATCATTGGACAGAATTTCGATAAACATGAACTCTCAATGAATTCTGAGTTGACATAACTAAAATCAACTTGAAATTCACTTGCTTAACATTTCGACTAGATTACCTAGCCATGCGAAGACTTGAGCGAGCTATACTACTCTAGTAGTTAGCTATATACCCACCTCATGATACAAATGCCACCGCAGATGTGTCCGGCACAGCAAAGTAATAATAATAAAATCAAAACCAAACAATAAATAAAAATTATAAATAATAAAAACCTTAGCAAAGAATTTTTTTTTTTTTTTTTTTTTTTTTTTTTTCAAACTTGTATTGTGATTTTCAGTGAAATAATACAATATTAAATACAATGTCCAATAAACAGAATAACAAACAAACATTAACAAACAAACATTAAAACAAAATATCTTAATAGACTATAAAAAATAATCGTCATTACAACTAAAAGAATGATAAATAAATGAAAATTATAGTGGTCGTGGTCGCAAGTTCAAGCTCTTGAGAGTGGCCCCCAGCAGCCAGGCAAGTCCATTACACAGTCTCGATTGAAACGTTCACACCTTGGTGCTAGGCTGATGTGCAATGCCTCTTTCAGCTCCTTCTGTTTTCAGGCCTGATCTACAAAATAGGATCAGCAATTGCGTATTTCTCTTTGGCACACATTTTAATGTTCTTTCACAATTTTACGAATCACAAGTTTAGGCGAATCGGACTTGATTTGTTGCTTGTGTTTGTAGTGATAAATGCTCACTGGACAGCCTTACAGCAGATCTGACCTTATTCTGACATATAATAATAATATATCAACTTGGAGTTGTTCTTGACCACAATTATTATATTGCAGTCATCCACAAAGACCATATCTGTCCCTAATAGAAGATTACTGCCAAAAATTAACAGCAAAAAATACAATGACTTGATCAATAATCAAGTTTACATTCGCGCACTGAACACTTCGGCGGCTATATAGATGCTCTAGCCTTCATCAGAAACTTGCCAAAACGTTGAATGAGCAAATGTGAAGCGCATTATCGTGTATCTCTACTGTGTCCACTGAGAGTTAATTGACCGTAGAAAATGTGCCAAGCACCTGGTTAAAATAAGGGCTCCTTTGAGGTAGGCAAAGTAAAGCTATGCATCAACATGCTTATAGCAAAAAATTCATCTCTGCATATCATCTTTCTTAGAAGCGAAGAGACTCAGAGCGGTTCCTAACAGTCATTATTAATGACTTTATAACTGGGCATTGGGTGATATTAGTATGAATTAAGAATGTAGTTGAGGGCCACCCACTGCGGTATATTGGAACAAGTTACCATTTATGACATGGCCAGACATGATCAAATGAGCATGGGACAGTAGGGTCAAATTATGCATAAAACTGGACTGCAGAAGTGATGATATTTGTGTCCCGAGTATAAAAAATGAGAGAGAGATGTCCAAGGTGGGAAAATGTTTGACTTGGCAATTACAATTGTTTGCAGACTATCTTACCACTCGCTCATTTAGAGAGAAGACCATACATAGTGTGTGACGTGAAAAGGATATTTACAAGCAGAAGAACTCTTGCATCAAATGGAAGCTTCTGACAGCATCCATACCTACCTGAAGATCAAGATTAAATTAATCGAGTGATCTACTCATTTGGAATGGAACAACAAAACTGTCTAAAACTTGGACTGTAGCTTTTGCAGGGTTTTGACTATAAATATCTGCCTTAGGCCAAGGGATATTTTTCATGATTTAGGAAATATTATTTTAGTGTCCATTTGGAGTTCGACCTTATAGGCTCTTCAAGGTTTAGTTAGCCTAACAATACACTAGTGACATTCCTTCCCTTATAGAAAGATTCCCTTATAGAAAGATGGACAAAATGGATTATAGCTATTCCAAAACCCAAGGAATCTTTCAAGAGCTAACAATGAAGGCAAGCTATCTAGCTATATAGCATATCTTCCTGGATAGAGCCACAGGACTTGTGATAATAAGGGCATTCATAAGCTCGCTTTTTGCTACAGTACTGTCTCAGAGACTTAGCAAGAGATAGCCAAGTTCTGTGTGCAGATTAGTGTCATACCAATTCCAATTTTATATTGTCTGTTGATTCGGAGAGGTATGGTCAATTGATGCTCAAAAGTTGTACTTAGCTAATGGCTAATAATATGTTCCTTAGACCCCTCATGGCAGCATTCAGGCCAACTGCAGAACAAAAGTTCTTCACTCTCTTGTGTCCAATTCCTAGTGTGTGTGCCTACTTGCTTTCTTCTCAAGTGTTTTACATTTGAACTATAAAAGATTTTTCTCCCAAACTCCACCCCCTAAACACAAATACACACAGACCAAACATGTACACACACACACACACAACACTAACAAATCTCCTCTTCTGCCAGTGAAGGATGTTTTCCTGTGAAATGAAAGGTAAAATATTTTCTTTTACCCCACTTGTTAAATATATATATATATCAGATATTAGTACAAGTGCACAAAGCTGCCTGTAACTTCCAGCTGTGTATTGAACTATCTCCTATATAAGCAGCCTCTCTTTTCAACAAACATACACTCTTCTCATTTGCCTATGCCAAGGTTTGTTTGCTCCAACTTCGAATCAACTATGTCGTCCATTATCTCATAAGCTCACGCAGCCACAGGGAAATCTAGTTTAGAATCTGCTGCTGATCAATTGTTCTTTACACTATAACAATGTATGCCTGCATTATTTAAAGTGGGTGACTATTCTCATTTTTACACCTGTTGAACATACAGAGCACAGATAGATACATACACCTGGTGAACATATATGCATAGATAGATACATACACCTGGTGAACATACATACATAGATAGATACATACACCTGGTGAACATATATGCATAGATAGATACATACACCTGGTGAACATATGCTGCATAGATACATACATACACCTGGTGAACATATGCTGCATAGATGGATTGGATACATACACCTGGTGAACATATGTGAATAGATAGATACATACACCTGGTGAACATGCATGCATAGATAGATACATACACCTGGTGAACATATGCTGCATAGATAGAGACATACACCTGGTGAGCATATGTGCATAGATAGATACATACACCTGGTGAACATATGTGCATAGATAGATACATACACCTGGTGAACATATGCTGCATAGATAGATACATACACCTGGTGAGCATATGTGCATAGATAGATACATACACCTGGTAAACATACATGCATAGATAGATACATACACCTGGTGAATATATGCTGCATAGATAGATACATACACCTGGTGAACATATGTACATAGATAGATACATACACCTGGTGAACATATGCTGCATAGAGAGATACATACACCTGGTGAACATTCATGCATAGATAGATACATACACCTGGTGAACATATGCTACATAGATAGATAGATACACCTTGTGAACATATGTCCATAGACAGATACATGTAAACATTTAGCAATATAGAGGTGGCCATCGAGCGGCGAGCGAAGAAATGGAGGTCAAACCCCATAAATTATTTCAGCTATAAATACTAGGATACTATTATTGTTTGGTGGCATTGCTCTATCCATTGTCTAACTCCTAGAATAGCTGAAGCCTTGGATGGATGTCGGCATGATTTTGTACTGTTTGGATCTCACTCATAGTGTAGTGTGCTTGCCATCATCAATGGGATCTACTTATAAGTACTCTTAACATAACTCCTCTCATAGCCATACTTATGCATGCATATTTATGGTTTCAGAATTTACCATCCCATAATATTGGAGGGCATCGAGTATCAAAGAGAATCAGAAGCTGCTAAGAACTTAAAAGTGATAGTTGGCGCTCTTGAGATTGTTCGGTCTACGATTGTTTAATGACTCATATGTTTCAGGGCACAAGATATCACAAACATTTGGGGGGTCAACATTGATACCATAAGTGATAGATCATGGCCACACACACACACACTAACATGTGATAGATCATGGCCACACACACACACACACACACTAACATGTGAAAGATCATGGCCACATACACACACACACACTAACATATGTGATAGATCATGACCACACACACACACACATACTAACACATACACACAAACACTAACATGTGAAAGATCATGGCTACACACACACACACACTAACATATGTGATAGATCATGACCACACACACACATAAACACTAACACATACACACAAACACTAACATATGTGATAGATCATGGCCACACACACACACACACACTAACATATGTGATAGATCATGACCACACACACACACACACACACTAACACATACACACAAACACTAACATATGTGATAGATCATGGCCACATACACACACACACATACACACACATATATGTGGTAGATCATGACCACACACACACACACACTAACACACACTAACACATACACACAAACACTAACATACGTGATAGATCATGGCCACACACACACACACACACTAACATATGTGATAGATCATGGCCACACACACACACACACACACACACACACTAACATGTGATAGATCATGGCCACACAAACACACTTAAAAAAATCATCCATTGTATATTCTTCAAATTCCAAATTGTCAGTTCAACTCTAGTAGATGACACAAATGTTCTAACTTTGCTTTAAGTCCAGAAGTTAATAAATATATGGCAATTCCTGTATGTAGGTACATGTACTGTAGTTATATGGTAATAAGTTGACCTAGAGGTTTTTATCAAACTAGGATTTTCAATAGTATTTTTCAAGATATCACTATATTGCACACAATCGCAATGATATTGAAGGGAGGAGCGATTACTCAAAGCACTACCTATTTTGGACCAATTGGAGCAAGGCATATTTACAATTAATCCCTCTTGTCACTAGAAAGGAAGAGTGAGCACGGTCCACAGAAGACACCATCTAACTTGGGGCTATAGAGAAGCCAGGGATACTTTGTAAGCCGAGTGGTATTAAACTTCTGATTGCAACCACGAGAATACGTGGTGGGGAAAATGTTAGGTGGTGCTATATGATGACACAGTAAAGAATACTTGGCCTCATTGGAAAGTCTACTCACCGACTGGCATATGGTGTCAATGGATTTTGTTGGATTTTGTTGGTTCAAACAAATTTCCAATGTCTTCGAATGGTGGTGGTTCAGAAAGCAAAGCATTAGATTGTTGGTTGATCACTGGAGCTGTTGGAATAACAGGCTGGTCAAGTTCCTACTAACAGAGTGTAAGTGTGTGACTGGGACACAGACTGTAATTTGAGGCTCTGAACTTGATGGCTCTAAAAATTAATGTTGATGTAAAAGAGCATTACATTTTGTACCCTAAGTAAACAGCTAGAGATTGGCGTACCACTGTCTTCCTTAGCAGCTTTTTGGTTGAAGAAAGATCTTATATCACTTGAATGTTGTCTCTTCACAGGGCCGTAGGCAGCTATTTGAAGGTGGTGCGGCCATAATCTACTGGCTACCTTTGACAGTCGCGATTTTGAAAAGAGAGGGGGGGGGGGAACAGGGGTGACATGGATCTCGAATTCACAGAGTGAGATGGGGGGGCAGGTAGTAACAGATTGCTTGGTCAAACATCTACATGGTGGAACTAAACGCACTTGATCTGGAAAATATTGCTTTAGCTTTGTGATTATAAAATCATACAGAGCGAGCGAAGTGATAAATAAAGGGGGGTCTGGGGGTCCTCCCCCCGATTTTAAGATGGAAGATAGCAATGAATACTCAGATCTTTGAATTCTCATTGAACAATCTTCTAATTCTTGGCTCTCTCTCTATTTTATGTTATTCTATGTATATTATCTTTACTGTTTTGACATGACTGTTTATTTACCACCAGGGCAATGAAACTTTCCACAAAAAATTTGGTATTGATAATAGCATGCACACTGTCAATCCAGTAAGTGCATCTCAAGTGCATCTCAAGGTCGGTGAGAACAGAGTCCTTCAAGGTCCTTGCCCCTTCACAAGTTGGAGTGGGAGTGCCGGTGGGATGCGAATCCATAGTTCATGCCTTGACCCGGGTGCAACAGGATATTGACATTCTTCCTGAGGAAAAATGGACACTCTTACTCGATTTCTCTAATGCCTTCAATGGCATTGATAGGGGGTGTATGTTCAAGGAAATAAGAGACCGCATACCCTCGATATCTGCTTGGATGGAGATGTGCTATGGTACTAGATCTCTCCTCCATTTATTCCATCCCCAGCTGCAGTGGGGTCCAGCAGGGCGATCCGTTAGGCCCACTCGGCTTTTCTCTGGCCCTCCATCCGCTAGTTGAGAAGATCTGCAAGCAGGTGCCAGGCCTCTTGATTAATGCCTGGTATCTAGATGATGGATCACTGTGTGGTTCGGCCAAGGATCTGTGTGCTGCTTTGACCATTTATTGAACAAGATGGTCCTGCTCGAAGCCTCCATTTGAATCGACTGAAATCCCTTTTACACATACCTGAGGCCTCCTGCCCCCTTCCTAATCCCCTCCCTTCAGATATCCCCATCTCTCGTGAAGGGTTCATCGTGTTGGGTGCCCCACTAGGTCCTCCCTCATTTTGTGAAGCCACACTCCTGAACCGGGTAAAGAAATTGGAGAAGATTCTATCCTGCTTGCCTGACCTCCAGGACTCGCAGATGGAGACAACGCTGCTACGTTCCTGCCTGACGTTTCCAAAGATAATTTTCACCCTCCGCACATGTCCCCCTTGCCATCTCCAAGAGGTGTTGAAAGCTTTCGATAACACCATGCGGGGAAGCCATCTCTGACCTTGCTGGTTGTCCATTGTCTGACTGGTCATGGGAAAAGGCAACTCTTCCAAGCTCCCTAGGAGGTCTCAACATCCGACAGGCTTCGCTACATGCCCCAGCAGCTTTCCTTAGCTCTTTGCACGCCTTTAAAGGTCTCATTAGCAGTATACTTGGGAATACGCCAAAGGTTTCCCCTCATGCAGCCTCTGCTCTGTCCGAATTGGCCCTGAATGCAGCAAAACCGGAATGGTGTTCTCTCCAAGACATTGATGTTCCCCTCACACAAAAGGCCCTATCTCACTCAATAGATCAGGCAGCCTATTGTTCTCTCATCGCTCAGGCCCCAGACATGAGATCAAAGGCTTTGGCTCTCTGTTGTGCAACTCCCCATGCAGGTGATTGGCTCAATGTTGTTCCTTCCCAGGCCCTCGGTCTCCATCTCTTCGACGCTGAGTTCCGTCTGTGCATGCAGTATTGGTTGGGAATTCGGATGGCTGAGGACGGAACTCAGTGCTCCATATGCCAGGTTATCACTGACCCTTTTGGTGATCACCAGGTTGGCTGCGGTGGCAACGGTGATAGGATCTTTCGGCATGACCCTCTTAGGGACGCACTATATTCTGCGGCTCAGTCTGCTGCTTTGGCGCCCAAGAGAGAAGTGCCGGCTCTCATTCCAGGATCCACTAGCCGCCCAGCTGATGTTTTCCTACCAATATGGAAAAGGGGCCAACCAGCTGCCATTGACGTCACAGTCATCTCTCCCCTTCAACAGGCGACAATTGCTGCAGCCTCCACCACTCAAGGTCATGCACTATATGTTGCCAGAGCCAGAAAGATGGCTGCTCATTCTGCGCCCTGTCACACAGTGAGGGTCAACTTCATCCCAGTAGCAGTAGAGGCAACGGGAGGTTGGAGTGAGGAGGGGCTGGACACCATCCAGGCAATTGGACGACTCCAAGGGCAGCGCCGAGGGATACCTCCAGCGGAGTCTACACGCCACCTCTTCCAACGTTTGGCCATCTGCCTTAGAGGTAACGCAGTCATGTGGTTGCATCGTCTTCTAACCCTATCTCCTAGGGTGGACGGGCAGGCCAGAATATGGACTATTTCTGTTGTTGTTGGTTCTGTTGTTGCTGTTATATACTAATGACCTGGATAGGTGGTTTGAGTCGGGGGGAAAATAAAAATTTTAAAAAATTTAAAAATCCAGAACTGAAGTAGTTAGTCAGTGTTTATGTTACCGGCAGTCTCCAAACACTCTCTGCCTGCCTTCTCTTCCAGTGACAAACTCTCTGGCTACATTCATCAGATCCAAACTATCTGTGCTTGCCTTGTGGACATGGAGTAACAAGAGGTGGTTGATATGCTTCTGTGTCATGTTTGCCCTGAGATACATCTTGACACGTCGTAAGGCTGAGAATGAGCACTCTGAGGTGGCATTAGTCGCTGGCATCACCAAGAGAAGCTGCATTACTTGAAACACACCAGAAAATGCAACTTTCTCTGCTACACTCAATTTTCCAAACACACGAGCAACTTCTCCCACACATACTTCGTTTGCACTCATTTCCACTCGTTTCCTGGGTATCTTCGAACAAACACCTTAAAAGTGGAACCTGTGCCTCTAGCTGGATAAAGGAGGGGGGAGAGGGGAAGGAAAAAAGGGGGGGGGGGGGGAAGGAAAAAAAGGAAGGGGAAAAGGGAAAAAAAGAAGGAAAAATAATAATAATAATAATGGTACGGCCATGGCCGTACCAGCCGCACCATTGCCGACGCCCCTGCTTCATAGTCACTAAGGCTTAGTGTGCTCTCTCACTGCATGCTGCACAGAAGCTAGCAAGGATGAGATCATATGATAAGCTAAGTCAGCATGTGAATCTAACACTAGTCTAGAGGTGTCAATTATATTCAAAGCATGTCAGCGGTAGGGTGCCTGGTTTGAAGTCGTCAGAGGCTCAGCAGGCTTGTTTAATAACTTGGTGATTAGAAAAATGACAATGTGCATTAAAGTTTCCAACTTGGATCTTTTTAAGTTAATTTGAAAGGGGGGTGCAAGTCCCCCTGTGTACGGGACTGAGATCACACTTATGCTAATAGATGCACACCTAAACAAACACACAGACCTAGCACTGCTACTTGTATTCCACTAAGTGTTAATCTGCATGCGTTGTACCTTATATGGCCATGTCCCTGATGAGGGGGGGGGGGGGGGGCAGCTTAATTAAGGGCAGCCTCCATCTGTTTGGGCTTGAGTTCGTCTGTGTGAATAAAGTTGTTATGACTAGAGCGTAAGCCTTAGCTTGGCTGCAATGTAAGTAAGAATGCTTTTGCTTATGCATAAAGAGAACTACACTTCTAATGAAGCTAACCTAGTTTAATACTCAGTGGTTCACTGTTAAGGTATATATGCACCGCCCTAACAGTCCAGCTAAGGCTTTACGCTCTTAGTGTTTTTGGCAACTATTTATGACAACTTTATTGACTCGACAAGACACAAACTCAAGCCCAGATAATCTCTCCAGTGTGGGCAGAGGAGGAAGGGACTGATTTATGGCCTCTCAATAATTTCATCTTCAAAATGCTGAGTCCCTTGCGACCATCCCACCCAGTGCAGTACAATAATACATAAATACATTTTTTAAATAACAACAGCAAATGAGGTAATATGACATGTGCTGTAATAAAAACTATGACATACATATAAATTAAATGAGTTGCACCTCTTATTTATGGTGGAGTGAGGGGAGGCCATAAATCAGTCCCTTCCTCCTCTGCCAACACTTCACTATGCACCGCAAAATGCACCCACACACTTCCACCATCACCTGATTACTCACACCTCCACTTCCTTCCCAAGCAACAATGCCACCTTCCCCTCAGGGCCTACCCTCTCAAACTCCTCTAACCATATTCCAGTTCCCTCAATTCCATCCAGCTCATTCATTAATGCTTTCCTGTCTCTTCCAAATTCATCACAACCTATTAGAAAGTGCCCCACATCTTCCACTTCTTTCCTGTTACACAACACACATCTACCAGCACTACACAGCCAACATGCTTCTTGTCCTGCAATAGACCTGCTGACCCTGTCCTGATCTAAACTTCAACCTCACTCCCTCATAGGCTCTAATGAACCTTTCTGCTCCATCACGGCTTGTCAACCTATACCACTTCAAGCTGCTCTTACTCTCGACATCCTCCTCCCTATCGCGCACATTTCTCTCCTTCATCTTCACCTTTGCTGAAAGCATGTTCGAACGAGCCACTCCGTACGATACTAATCCACGCCCACCTGCTGTGCCCGCTATCTGATTGCGAACTGCTGACTGATGCGTAGCAACGTAGCCTCGTTTTATAATGGCGCAGCAACAGTGCATGCATCTGGGCTGACCTGCGATGGGGTATCCGACGTGCGTACCTAAGAAAGCCAAGCCCTTGAGGGTCAGCTTCGTCTTGATCTTAATAGGCATTCTTTGTTATTTCTGTATGTTTCCGTCCTATGTTGAAAGAAAGACTTGCAGCTGTAAAAAACAGTAAGAACTTGCTACCTATATATATATAATTTACGAGCTATATTTATGGCATATCATTTCCAGAGTTCAACACGCCTACATTAACACTTTGCGTTCTTCAAATGTTGCCACTTCTTTTGGAAATTCTTCATCTGGCCTTTTGCGGAAGGACTCAGTGGTCCACTATCCTTTACAGACTATCTCTCTAGAGAAGCAGCATGGTAACTCTTCAGTCCATTCAGCTTCTCACCATCCTGGTCAAAACCAGGTAAACCATCTTTCTGTGTCTCCACATAATGAGCCTGGTTATTCTTTTGCTCCACATCTGCCAGCACACTTCCATTATCTCTCTCGAGAGGAGATCAAAGGCATAGAGACATTTGTCTTCTTTGTTGGATATGGCCGGAGTGGACACAGCATCGTGGCTAGTATGATGGACGCTCACCCTAATGTCATTATTGCACACGAGTACTACCTCTTCGACAAGCTGGCTAGCAAGGACAGACTGCAAACCAAAGGAGATTTGTTTAATGCCCTCTACTTAAGTAGTTATATCTGTACCACAGATGGAGTCAGTGCACCAAAACAAACATTTAAAGGTTACAACCTCCACTTGAATGGAATGTGGCAAGGACAGTTTCAAAAGCTAAGAGTCATTGGAGACAAAACAGCAGGGTCTACGGCCACAATGTACTACAAATCACCAGCCCTTTTCAAGAAGACCTTTAAAAATTTGCAGGATATTGTTGGTGTTCTTCTACAACAAATTCATGTGGTGAGGAATCCTTACGACATTATAGCCACAGTAGCACTCTATCATGCCACCAGTGACCCTGGCCACAAGAAAGTGAAGGCTTCAGTTGACAACCCTTTAAACAGCTCCAAGTACATGGCATTTGCTGTAGACTTAGTGCTGAATAGGGCATCAGCCATGGAGAGCATGGCAAGAGATTATAATCTCCACCCTCTGGAAATTCACCTGGAAGACCTGATCAAAGACACCCGCACCATTGTCACCCAAGTTTGTCAGTTCATTGGAGTTCCATGCATGGAGGAGTTTGTGAATTCTTGTCAGAACAAGGTGTACCATCATGCATTTAGGTCACGTGAACTGGTTGTCTGGCCAAGGGCAATGCTGAGAAGAGTGGAGAAGGCCACAAAAGAAATAGACTTCTTCAATAGGTATTCATTTTTAGGAGAGTGAAATGATCCTCTTCTTGTGCAATGTTTCTAGAACAAGACATATAGCTCGTTTCCCTTTTATTTTGTCCCCCACTATCTTATGTTTATAATTAACTATACATTGGCATTGCATGATAATCGTGAGGGAGACCATCTTCTACTTGGTTCTGTAACTTGATCATTATTGACAATGAAAGTGCACTGTGACAGAGATATTCATGAGAAATGTGTGCAAGATCAGAAAGCAAAGTTTCTGTTGTGCACGTCACATTTTGTAACCAGTTCACTTATCACTTGTTCTCCGACACAAGACTCTGAGGTCCCCTTTAACCTTCCATAGCATGCATGCCCGGGAGTCCTCCAAGCTGTCATGACCGTCATATAAGGAAGCAGAGAGAGAGTGAATAGCACATGCCAACTTACATACATTAACATCGGTATATAGCACTGCATGTTTGTCAGTGTCCATGAATGGCCCATGAATGGCCATCACTCTGTGCACATTGCTGAATTATGTTATACACTTTACTAAATTACAGAAGCTCTTTTGCCTAAATGAGTTTTAGAACTCGTGTTCACAATAAGTAAGTATATACCAGTAATGCAGTTTCTTGTCTGGCTTATACTGTTGGGTGTATTGGCCTGTACTGCTATACAGCTCGTGTCTGTTTGATGCTGGTGCACACTAGTCGGTTCTCTTTAGTAAAGCATTTCACAGTACATGTACTTTTACAATAACTTTCTCAATACCCAACTTGAAATTCTACTCTCTTGATGTTTCGACTAGATACTCTAGCCTTTACCGATAGCTAGCTATCACCACGGGATACAAACCACACCCCGGCACACATGTCCACAACGTGAACAGGATGTGGACAAATAAAATAAAGATAATATATATAGTTCTTGTCGTGTATTAATAATAATAATAATAACAATAATAAATAAATAAATAAAGACATGCCTGATATTAAAATATCAACAAAGAATGATAAATAACTCGACACAAAAAAATTATGGTGGTCGTGGCTTCAAGTTCAGGCTCTTGAGAGTTGCTCCACAGCAGCCAGGCAAGTCCATTCCACAGTCTCGATTGAACCGCTCAAACTTTGGTGCCAAGCTGATGTGCAGTGCCTCCTTCACTAGCTGTCTTATGTGAGCAGTTCAATCGAGACTTGAATGGACTTACCTGGCTACTGGGGAGCCACTCAAGAGTCTGAACTTGAAGCCATGACTATTATAATTTTTTCTGTCAGTTATTTATGATTGTCTTTATTTATTTGTGAATTTTTATTTATTATTATTTTAAATTTTACATTTTTATTTTTTTATTTATAACTTTATTTGTATTTTTATATTTACTTATTTATTTTATTTATTTTTATTTACTTATTAATTTTTAATTTTTTATATTCTCTTTATTTTATTTCTTCACATCCAGTTCACATGCTGGATGTGTGTGCTGAGTTGTGGTGAATAGCTAGCTACCAGGCTCACACGAGTCTTGGCGTCTCACACTTAGAGCATCTAGTCGAAATGTTGGAGAGAGTACAATTTCAAATTGATTATTGAGAAGCTTATTGTAACACATTATTATGTCAACTGAGAGTTCATTGAGAGTTTTTACAGCAATGTTAGACAATGCTTGCTATGTACAAGAACATTTTAGACCTTGGATATTTGCTAATTGTAAATAATTATTCTGGTTGTTTCTGTTTTATTCTGCTTCGAAGCATTACTGCTTTAGCCACCTAGCCCGAAAGCTTGAGCATAATTTCCTCTAGCTAAGCTTTAGTATATCGGCCTTTCCCTTATATAATTGTTAAAGTGACCTGTAGGCTCTTTTAAAGATTTAACTAGAAAAAATATGTCATTCAGTTCAAGAGTCATCATTATGGGAAGAATGTTTAAACACAATAGGCAAGACTTGTATATAGTCAGGTTTGTAATCATTACTCATTAAACCATGGTCATGCACACTTCAGGTAAACAACTCTCGGTTGACATAACAAATTACAATGACCTCGGTAATCCATTTGAATTCTTACTCTCTCGACGTTTCGACTAGATGCTCTAGCCTTCAGAAATAATGATGAAGGTAGGCTAAAGCATTTATATAGTCGAAACATCAAGAGAGTAAATGAGAAGGTCAATGTAAGCTACGCCAGGTAGTTTTCAAGTGTAGAGAGGGGACAAACAGAGAGACAGAAGATACAAGTAGCTAGCTTTAGAAATGCTAAAGTCAATATTATTATTCTAGTTTTCAGGAATTAAGCTGCGAAGAAAAAAACTTTTTTTTTTATAAGCTAAAGGACAGGAAAGAATTTTGTTTGCTACATAACTAAAATGAAACTGGAACCAGATGTATGGTATATATATTTGTTATGAGGGATTAATGACATTGTTTACACTGCCTTTTATGTTCTTATTGAGTCTCAGACTAAACTTCCTGGGTACATTATTATAATAATATATATTATGCTACCATTTTGTATGTATGTTCAATTAGCAACTTTTATGACCATATCAAGAATGTTACTACCAGTTCTCACATATAGGGTGCATATAGTTAGAAAAGCCACTACAAGATGCTATATTCATAACAGTTTTAAGAACATAACACCACCACTAGTGGTGTAAATCAAGATTTCTTCACACTTCAAACACGATATCATTTATTAGAAAAAATCATTTCCCAAATGCTCTATTATATTAGATAATATATAGATACAATAACATGCATGCATCATTGGACAGATTTTCGATAAACATGAACTCTCAATGAATTCTGAGTTGACATAACTAAAATTAACTTGAAATTCACTTGCTTAATATTTCGACTAGATGACCTAGCCATGCAAAGACTTGAGCAAGCTATACCAGTAGTTAGCGCCCACCGCATGATACAAATGACACCGCAGATGTGTCCGGCACAGCAAAGTAATAATAATAAAATCAAAACAAAACAATAAATAAAAATTATAAAATTATAAATAACAAATAAATAAATGAAAATTATATATAGTGGTCGTGGTCTCAAGTTCAAGCTCTTGAGAGTGGCCCCCAGCAGCCAGGCTAGTCCATTACACAGTCTCAATTGAACTGTTCACACCTTGGTACTAGATATATAGGCTGATGTGCAATGCCTCTTTCAGCTCCTTCTGTTTTCAGGCCTGGTCTAAGATGGTGGCTTCCTCCCACAAAATATGATGTGCATGTTCAGCAATTGCGTATTTCTCTTTGGCACTTTTTTATATATATAGGCATTTTGATGTTCTTTCACACAATTTTACGAAGCACAAGTTTAGGCAAGTATATAGGACTTGATTTGTTGCTTGTGTTTGTACTGATAAAAGCTCACTGGACAGTCTTAAAGCAGATCTGACCTTATTTTGACTTATATATCAACTTGGAGTTGTTCTCGACCACAATTATTATATTGCAGTCATCCACAAAGACCGTATCTGTCCCAAAAATTAACAGCAAAAAATACAATAACTTGATCAATAATCAAGTTTACATTCGCTCACTGAACACTTCGCCTAGATGCTCTAGCCTTCATCAAAAACTTGCCGAAACATTGAATGAGCAAATGTGAAGCGCATTATCAAGAAAATTATTGTATCTATACTGTGTCAACTGAGAGTTCATTGACTGTAGAAAATGTGCCTAGCTCCTGGTTTAAATAAGGGCTCCTTTTTAAGGTAGGCAAAGTAAAGCTATGCATTACTATATCATGCTTATTTATCTCTGCATATAATCTTTCTCAGAAGCGAAGAGACTCAGAGCGGTTCCTAACAGTCATAATAATGACTTTACAACTGGGCATTGGGTGATATTAGTATGAATTAAGAATGGCCACCCACTGGGGTATATATATTGGAACAAGTTACCATTTATGACATGGACAGACATGATGAAATGATCATGGGACAGTAGGGTCAAATTATGCATAAAACTGGACCGCAGAAGTGATAATATTTGTATCCCGAGTATAAAAAATGAGAGAGAGATGTCCAGGGTGGAAAAATGTTTGACTTGGCAATTACAATTGTTTGCAGACTGTCTTACCACTCGCTCATTTAGGAAGACCATACAGAGTGTGTGAAGTGAAAAGGATATATACAAGCAGAAGAATTCTTGCATCAATTGGAAGCTTCTGACAGCATCTATACATACCTGAAGATCAAGATTAAATTAATCGAGTGATCTGCTCATTTGGAATGGAACAACAAAACTGTCTAAAACTTGGACTGTAGCTTTTGCAGGGTTTTGACTATAAATATCTGCTTTGGGCCAAGGGTTATTTTTCATGATTTAGGAAATATTATTTTAGTGTCCTTTTGGAGTTCGACCTTATAGGCTCTTCAAGGTTTAGTTAGCCTAACAATACACTAGTGACATTCCTTCCCTTATAGAAAGATTCCCTTATAGAAAGATGGACAAAATGGATTATAGCTATTCCAAAACCCAAGGAAGCTCAAGAGCTAACAATGAAGGCAAGGAAAACTAGCTATATAGCTATATATATAGCATATCTTCCTGGATAGAGCCACAGGACTTATGATAATAAGGGCATTCATAAGCTCGCTTTTTGCTACAGTACTGTCTCAGAGACTTAGCAAGAGATAGCCAAGTTCTGTGTGAAGATTAGTGTCATACCAATTCCAATTTTATATTGTCTGTTGATTCGGAAAGGTATGGTCAATTGATGCTCAAAAGTTGTACTTAGCTGATGGCAATAATATGTTCCTTAGACCCTCATGGCAGCATTCAGGCCAACTGCAGAGCAAAAGTTCTCTCTCTTGTGTCCAATTCCTCTTGTGTGTGCCTACTTGCTTTCTTCTCAAGTGGTTTACATTTGACTATAAAAGATTTTTCTCCCAAACTCCACCCCTAAACACAAATACACACAGACCAAACATGTACACATACACACACACAACACTAACAAGTCTCCTCTTCTGCCAGTGAAGGATGTTTTCCTGTGAAATGAAAGGTAAAATATTTTCTTTTACCCCACTTGTTAAATATATATATATATCAGATATTAGTACAAGTGCACAAATCTGCCTGTAACTTCCAGCTGCGTATTGAACTATCTCCTATTATAAGCAGCCTCTCTTTTCAACAAACATACACTGTTCTCATTTGCCTATTCCAAGGTTTCTTTGCTCCAACTTCGAATCAACTATGTCGTCCATTATCTCATAAGCTCACGCAGCCACAGAGAAATCTAGTTTAGAATCTGCTGCTGATCAATTGTTCTTTACACTATAACAATGTATGCCTGCATTAATTAAAGTGGGTGACTATTCTCATTTTTACACATTTTAAACATACAGAGCACAGATATATAGATACATACACCTGGTGAACATACATGCATAGATAGAGACATACACCTGGTGAACATATATGCATAGATAGATACACCTGGTGAACATATGCTGCATAGATAGATACATACACCTGGTGAACATATGTGCATAGATAGATACATACACCTGGTGAACATATGCTGCATAGATAGATACATACACCTGGTGAACATACATGCATAGATAGATACATACACCTGGTGAATATATGCTGCATAGATAGATACACACACCTGGTGAACATACATGCATAGATAGATACATACACCTGGTGAACATACGTGCATAGATAGATACATACACCTGGTGAACATATGTGCATAGATAGATACATACACCTGGTGAACATATGCTGCATAGATAGATACATACACCTGGTGAACATAATTATGTGCATAGATAGATACATACACCTGGTGAACATATGTACATAGATAGATACATACACCTGGTGAACATATGCTGCATAGATATATACATACACCTGGTGAACATACATGCATAGATAGATACATACACCTGGTGAACATATGCTACATAGATAGATAGATACACCTTGTGAACATACGTCCATAGACAGATACATGTAAACATTTAGCAATATAGAGGTAATGAATGCCGGCCATCGAGTGGCGAGCGAAGAAATGGAGGTCAAACCCCATAAATTATTTCAGCTAGAAATCCTAGGATACTATTATTGTTTGGTGGCATTGCTCTATCCATTGTCTAACTCCTAAGCCTTGGATGGATGTCGGCATGATTTTGTACTGTTTGGATCTCACTCATAGTGTAGTGTGCTTCCCATCATCAATGGGATCTGCTTATAAGTACTCCTCTCATAGCCATACTTACGCATGCATATTTTTGGTTTCAGAATTTACCATCCCATAATATTGGAGGGCATCGAGTATCAAAGGGAAACAGAAGCTGCTGAGAACTTAAAAGTGATAGTTGGCGCTCTTGAGATTGTTCGGTCTACGATTGTTTAATGACTCGCATGTTTCAGGGCACAAGAGATCACAAACATTTGGGGGGTCAACATTGATACCATATGTGATAGATCATGGCCACACACACACACACACTAACATATGTGATAGATCATGGGCCACACACACACACACACACACACACACTAACATATGTGATAGATCATGGCCACACACACACACACACACACACACTAACATGTGATAGATCATGGCCACACACACACACACACACACTAACATATGTGATAGATCATGGCCACACACACACACACACACACACACACACACTAACATATGTGATAGATCATGGCCACACACACACACTTAAAAAAATCATCCATTGTATATTCTTCAAATTCCAAATTGTCGGTTCAACTCTAGTAGATGACACAAATGTTCTAACTTTGCTTTAAGTCCAGAAGTTAATAAATATATGGCAATTCCTGTATGTAGGTACATGTACTGTAGTTATATGGTAATAAGTTGACCTAGAGGTTTTTATCAAACTAGGATTTTCAATGATAATCACACAATCGCAATGTTATTGAAGGGAGGAGTGATTACTCAAAGCACTGCCTATTTTGGACCAATTGGAGCAAGGCATATTTACAAGTAATCCTTTATCTTTTCTCTTGTCACTAGAAAGGAAGAGTGAGCACGGTCCACAGAAGACACCATCTAACTTGGGGCTATAGAGAAGCCAGGGATACTTTGTAAGCCGAGTGGTATTAAACTTCTGATTGCAACCACGAGAATACGTGGTGGGCAAAATGTTAGGTGGTGCTATATGATGACACAGTAAAGAATACTTGGCCTCACTGGAAAGTCTACTCACCGACTGGCATATGGTGTCAATGGATTTTGTTGGATTTTGTTGGTTCAAACAAATTTCCAATGTCTTCGAATTGTGGTGGGGTTTCAGAAAGCAAAGCATTAGATTGTTGGTTGATCACTGGAGCTGTTGGAATAACAGGCTGGTCAAGTTCCTCATCATCACTACTAACAGAGTGTAAGTGTGTGACTGGGACACAGACTGTAATTTGAGGCTCTGAACTTGATGGCTCTATAATGTTGATGTAAAAGAGCATTAGTTTTGTACCCTAAGTAAACAGGCGTACCACTGTCTTCCTTAGCATCCTTAGCAGCTTTTTTGTCGAAGAAAGATCTTATATCACTTGAATGATGTCTCTTCATAGTCACTAAGGCTTAGTGTGCTTTCTCACTGCATGCTGCACAGAAGCTAGCAAGGATGAGATCATATGATAAGCTAAGTCTAGTCTAGAGGTGTAAATTATATTCAAAACATGTCAGCTGTAGGGTGCCCGGTTTGAAGTGGTCAGAGGCTCAGCAGGCTTGTTTAATAACTTGGTGATTAGAAAAATGACAATGTGCATTAAAGTTTCCAAGTTACTATAATTGGATCTTTTTTAAGGGGCTACATGAATATCATTAATTTGAAAGGGGGGTGCAAGTCCCCCTGTGTACGGGACTGAGATCACACTTATGCTAATAAATGCACACCTAAACAAACACACAGACCTGTCACTGCTACTTGTATTCCACTAAGTAGTCTTAATCAACCACATGCATGCATTGTACCTTATATGGCCATGTCCCTGGGGTGGGGGGGGGGGGGGGGGGGGGGGGGGCAGCCTAATTAAGGGCAGCCTCCCTCTGTTTGGGCTTGAGTTCATCTGAGTGAATAAAGTTGTTATGACTAGAGCGTAAGCCTTAGCTTGGCTGCAATGCAAGTAAGAATGCCTTTGCTTATGCAGAAAGAGAACTACACTTCTAAGGAAGCTAACCTAGTTCAATCAGTGGTTCACTGTTGAGGTATATATGCACCGCCCTAACAGACCAGCTAAGGCTTTACGCTCTTAGTGTTTTTGACAACTATTTATGACAACTTTATTGACTCGACAAGACACAAACTCAAGCCCAGATAATCTCTCCAGTGTGGGCAGAGGAGGAAGGGACTGATTTATGGCCTCTCAATAATTTCATCTTGAGTCCCTTGCGACCATCCCACCCAGTGCAGTACAACAATAAATAAATAAATTTAAAAAATAACAACAGCAAATGACATGTGCTGTAATAAACACTATGACATACATATGATAAATATTAAGTAATGTTCTATATTAAATGAATTGCACCTCTTATTTATGGTGGAGTGAGGGGAGGCCATAAATCAGTCCCTTCCTCCTCTGCCAACACTTCACTATGCACTGCAAAATGCACCCACACACTTCCACCATCACCTGATTACTCACACCTCCACTTCCTTCCCAAGCAACAATGCCACCTTCCCCTCAGGGCCTACCCTCTCAAACTCCTCCAACCATATTCCAGTTCGCTCAATTCCATCAGCTCATTCATTAACGCTTTCTGGTCTCTTTATACCTTTCTGCTCCATCACGGCTTGTCAACCTATACCACTTCAAGCTGCTCCTACTCTCGACATCCTCCTCTCTATCGCGAACATTTCTCCCCTTCATCTTCACCTTTGCTGAAAGCAGAGCACTCCGTACGATACTAATCCACGCCCACCTGCTGTGCCCGCTATTCTGATTTCGACTGATGCTCTATAATTATATTGATTCTCGTATTATTATAACGGCGCAGTCCCAGTGCATGCATCTGGGCTGACCTGCGATGGGGTATCCGACGTGCGTACCTAAGAAAGCCAAGCCCTTGAGGGTCAGCTTCGTCTTGATCTTAATAGGCATTCTTTGTTGTTTCTGTATGTTTCCGTCCTATGTTGAAAGAAAGACTTGCAACGACCACAGCTGTAAAAAACAGTAAGAACTTGCTACCTATATATATATAATTTACGAGCTATATTTATGGCATCTCATTTCCAGAGTTCAACACGCCTCCATTAACACTTTGCGTTCTTCAAATGTCGCCACTTCTTTTGGAAATTCTTCATCTGGCCTTTTGCGGAAGGTCAACTATCCTTTACAGACTATCTCTCTAGAGAAGCAGCATGGTAACTCCTCAGTCCATTCAGCTTCTCACCATCCTGGTCAAAACCAGGTAAACCATCTTTCTGTGTCTCCACATAATGAGCCTGGTTATTCTTTTGCTCCACATCTGCCAGCACACTTCCATTATCTCTCTCGAGAGGAGATCAAAGGCATAGAGACATTTGTCTTCTTTGTTGGATATGGCCGGAGTGGACACAGCATCGTGGCTAGCATGATGGACGCCCACCCTAATGTCATTATTGCACACGAGTACTACCTCTTCGACAAGCTGGCTAGCAAGGACAGACTGCAAACCAAAGGAGATTTGTTTAATGCCCTCTACTTAAGTAGCTATATCTGTACCGCAGATGGAGTCAGGGCACCAAAACAAACATTTAAAGGTTACAACCTCCACTTGAATGGAATGTGGCAAGGACAGTTTCAAAAGCTAAGAGTCATTGGAGACAAAACAGCAGGGTCTACGGCCACAATGTACTACAAATCACCAGCCCTTTTCAAGAAGACCTTTAAAAATTTGCAGCATATTGTCGGTGTTCTTCTACAACAAATTCATGTGGTGAGGAATCCTTACGACATTATAGCCACAGTAGCACTCTATCAGGCTTCCAGCAACCCTGGCCACAAGAAAGTGAAGGCTTCAGTTGACAACCCTTTAAACAGCTCCAAGTACATGGCATTTGCTGTAGACTTAGTGCTGAATAGGGCATCAGCCATGGAGAGCATGGCAAGAGATTATAATCTCCACCCTCTGGAAATTCACCTGGAAGACCTGATCAAAGACACCCGCACCATTGTCACCCAAGTTTGTCAGTTCATTGGAGTTCCATGCATGGAGGAGTTTGTGAACTCTTGTCAGAACAAGGTGTACAATCATGCATTTAGGTCGCGTGAACTGGTTGTCTGGCCAAGGGCAATGCTGAGAAGAGTGGAGAAGGCCACAAAAGAAATAGACTTCTTCAATAGGTATTCATTTTTAGGAGAGTGAAATGATCCTCTTCTTGTGCAATGTTGCTATATATTCTAGAACAAGACATATAGCTAGCTTCCTCGTTTCCCTTTCATTTTGTCCCCCCTTATCTTATGTCCATTGCATGATAATCGTGAGGGAGACCATCTTCTACTTGGTTCTGTAACTTGATCATTATTGACAATGAAAGTGCACTGTGACAGAGATATTCATGAGAAATGTGTGCAAGATCAGAAAGCAAAGTTTCTGTTGTGCATGTCACATTTTGTAACCAGTTCACTTATCACTTGTTCTCTGACACAAGACTCTTAGGGTCCCCTTTAACCTTCCATAGCATAAGTTCCATGCATGCCCGGGAGTCCTCCAAGCTGTCATGACCGTCATCTAAGCAAGCAGAAGGGAGAGTGAATAACACATGCCAACTTACATACATTAACATCGGTATATTATAGCACTGCATGTTTGTCAGTGTCCATGAATGGCCCATGAATGGCCATCACTCTGTGCACATTGCTGAATTATGTTATACACTTTACTAAATTACAGAAGCTCTTTTGCCTAAATGAGTTTTAGAACTCGTGTTCACAAGAAGTAAGGATATACCAGTAATGCAGTTTCTTGTCTAGCTTATATATACTGTTGGGTGTATTGGCCTGTACTGCTATACACAGCTCATGTCTTTTTGATGTTAGTGCACACTAGTCGGTTCTCTTTAGTAAAGCATTTCACAGTACATGTACTTTACAATAACTTTCTCAATACCCAACTTGAAATTCTACTCTTTTGATGTTCCGACTAGATGCTCTAGCCTTTACCGATAGCTAGCTATTCACCACGGGATACAAACCACACCCCAGCACACGTGTCCACAATGTGAACAGGACATGGAAAAATAAAATAAAGATAACAATAGCTAATTCTTGTTGTGTATTCATTTATAATAATAATAACAATATTTTTTTTATTATTTTTTTTTATAAAAACAATTTTAATATATATTATATATATAAACAGAATAACAAACAAACATTAACAAACAACAACAAACAAACATTAAAACAAAAAATCTTAATACACTACTTATAAAAAATAATCGTCATTACAACTAAAGCTGGTGCCCAGCACAGCTGCAGTGTTACCTCGCTGCACGGCTACTGAAATAATAAATAAATAAATAAAGACATGCCTGATATTAAAATATCAACAAAGAATGATAAATAACTCGACACAGAAAAATTATGGTGGTCGTGGCTTCAAGTTCAGGCTCTTGAGAGTTGCTCCCCAGCAGCCAGGCAAGTCCATTCCACAATCTCGATTGAACCGCTCACACTTTGGTGCTCGGCTGATGTGCAGTGCCGTCTTGTGTGAGCAGTTCAATCGAGACTGGAATGGACTTACCTGGCTACTGGGGAGCCACTCAAGAGTCTGAACTTGAATCCATGACTATTATAATTTTCTGTCAGTTATTTATGATTGTTTTTATTTATTTGTGAATTTTTATTTATTTATTTATTATTATTTTAAATTTTAATTTTTATTTTTTATTTGTAACTTTATTTGTATTGTTACTTATTTATTTTATTTATTTTTATTTACTATTATTATCTTTATTTTATTTCTTCACATCCAGTTCACGTGCTGGACGTGTGTGCTGAGGTGTGGTGAATAGCTATATAGCTACCAGGCTCACACGAGTCTTGGCATCTCACTCTACTGAAGGCTAGAGCATCTAGTCGAAATGTGGAGAGAGTACAATTTCAAATTGATTATTGAGAAGCTTATTGTAAAAATATTATGTCAACTGAGAGTTTATTGAGAGTTTTTACAGTAATGTTAGACAATGCCGCTTGCTATGTACAAGAACATTTTAGACCTTTAATTGTAAATATTCTGGTTGTTTCTGTTTTATTCTGCTTAGAAGCATTACTCCTATACTAAGCTTTAGCATAAACCTCCCACCTAGCTCGAAAGCTTGAGCAAGCTAAGCTTTAGTAAGCTATAGCTAAGCTAATGCCAAGATTTGGTAATTTTACTCTCTTGGAAAGTTCTGGCAAGTTTTTTATTGGCCAAACTGTAAAGACTTAGCATAATTTTTAATGATTAGAAAACTATAGCTAAGCATTGCCTAACAATAAGATTTAGCATATATGCTCCTGAATAAGCTCTAGTTACTTTTAGAACTGCAGACTGGCTGGTTAAGCCTTTGATAAGGATTTTGTCAGATCAAGGATAGATACTTTGGAGCTCCATAGGTTCTGCACACTCCACTCTATGAACTTGATATATAACAGATCGCTCTCTTGAAAGTTGGTAGGTATATCTATGCCAAAATTACAGGCAGTCAAACTTGGGTACCTCAGAACCTGCATGCCTGCAGTTGATTAGGAAGTGCAAATTAGTATCTGTGGCAAGGGGTAGCTTACTCCCCACAAAACCAGTGTTTTCATTAGCCCTAAAATGGACCACTCTGCACGAGTGCCCATACTTATGAAATCACTTGTATTATGGAGGGTGGAGTAAGGTTCCATCTTGCCACTGATAGCTAACACTTTCCAATGAACAGCCACAATTGCAGAAATTCAGGCATGCATGGAGGTTTTGAGGTCCTCAACTTTGACTGCCTGTAACTTAGAGATGGTTCGGTTGGGCATGGTTACGCCTGTGCAACATTATTACGCCTGTGCAACATTATTACGCCTGTGCAACATTATTAGTATCAAAAGAGAGCGCACAGAGATACCTATATTTTTTAGCTGAGTGAAGTGTACAGAATATATGGAGACCAACAGTCGTAACCGCAAGCTTTTTTAGGCATATGGCATCGTCTCCCAATCGTCACAAGCAAAATTAACCCTTTGCTAATTCATGGAATGGCCTTAGCAATTCTAACCGCTTTTGTATATATATAATTATATCAAGCCTTATCTAGCTTTGTTAACAAAAAAATATCAGCATCTTTTCAAACCTTGCATAAATGGAGAAATATTTCACTTATCAACATATTTCGCAGATCATGATCTGGGACAAGTGAAAATTCCATGCTAGTTGTGCCCTGAAGCCAGTTAATATGGGAGCCCAGTTAAGGGGGGACCATAGCTGAAAAATGTTGTTTTCCATTTAAAGTACCACATCTTTGCATACATTCATGCTAAGGTCCTGATTTATGTGCCAAAATGTAGCCATGCAGTATTCTTTCTGGTGTTATTTTTGTTTTCTCATACGAGTTTATCTTTGGATTGCAGGTTGGAATGTGAAGTAAAATCATCCCTCAACTATTCTAGTTTCCAACATCAAGTCTTTAATGGCTAACACACGTTTCTCCCATTTTAATGAAAATATGATTTTAAGAAATAGACAATTACATATTCAGATCAATACATGGCAGTGAGTTCCATAGGCGAGGGAGCCGATTAAAGAAGAAATGTTGAATTGATTGCTGTGGGTTGAGTGTGAAGTAACATGATGTGACCTCCCGATCTTTTGCACAATGATGATAGAGTTATATAATTGAGGATGTTAAAGTGACGCTCTTTTAAAGATTTAACTAGAAAAAATATGTCATTCAGTTCAAGAGTCATCATTAAGGGAAGAATGTTTAAACTCAATAGGCAAGACTTGTAGTCAGGTTTGTAGTCATTACTCATTAAACCATGGTCATGCACACTTCAGGTAAACAACTCTCGGTTGACATAACAAAATTACAATGACCTCGGTAATCAACTTGAATTTTTACTCTCTCGACGTTTTGACTAGATGCTCCATCCTTCAGAAGCTAGTCGAAACATCAAGAGAGTAAATGAGAAGGTCATTGTAAGCTACGCCAGGTAGTTTTCAAGTGTAGAGAGGACAAACAGAGAGACAGAAGACACAAGTAGCTAGCTTTAGAAATGCTAAAGTCAATATTATTTTTCTACTTTTCAGGAGTTAAGCTGCGAAGAAAAAACCCCAGATTATTTATAAGTTAAAGGACAGGGGATTTTTTTGGCTACATACATGTAACTAAAATGAAACTGGAACCAGATGTATGGTATATATATTTGATGTGATATTATTGGCATTGTTTACACTGCCTTTTATGTTCCTTATCGAGTCTCAGACTAAACTTCTTGTGTACATTATTATTATAATATATATTATGCTATCATTTTATATGTATGTTCAATTAGTAACTTTTATGACCATATCAAGAATGTTACTATATACCAGTTCTCACATTTAGGGTGCATATAGTTAGAAAAGCCACTAGAAGATGCTATATTCATAACAGTTTTAAGAACATAACATCACCACTAGTGGTGTAAATCAAGATTTCTTCACACTTCAAACACGATATCATTTATTAGAAAAAAATCATTTCCTAAAAGCTCTATTATATTATATTATATTATATATAGATTCAATAACATGCATGCATTATTGGACAGATTTTCGATAAACATGAACTCTCAATGAATTCTGAGTTGACATAACTAAAATCAACTTGAAATTCACTTGCTTAACATTTCGACTAGATGACCTAGCCATGCGAATGACTTGAGCGAGCTATACTACTGTAGCTAGTAGTTAGGTATATACCCACCTCATGATACAAATGCCACTGCAGATGTGTCCGGCACAGCAAAGTAGTAATAATAAAATCAAAAACAAACAATAAATAATAATTATAAATAATAAAAACATTAGCAAAGAATGATAAATAAATGAAAATTATAGTGGTCGTGGTCTCAAGTTCAAGCTCTTGAGAGTGGCCCCCAGCAGCCAGGCTAGTGCATTACACAGTCTTTAACAATTTTACGAAGCAAAAGTTTAGGAGAATCGGACTTGATTTGTTGCTTGTGTTTGTAGTGATAAAAGCTCACTGGACAGCCTTACAGCAGATCTGACCTTATTCTGACTTATATTATATCAACTTGGAGTTGTTCTTGACCACAATTATTATATTGCAGTCATCCACAAAGACCGTATCTGTCCCTAATAGAAGATTACTGCCAAAAATTAACAGCAAAAAATACAATAACTTGATCAATAATCAAGTTTACATTCGCTCACTGAAGCTAGATGCTCTAGCCTTCATCAGAAACTTGCCGAAACGTTGAATGAGCAAATGTGAAGCGCATTATCTGTGTATCCAACTGAGAGTTAATTGACCGTAGAAAATGTGCTAAGCACCTGGTTTAAATAAGGGCTCCTTTGAGGTAGGCTATAATTTTATATGCATCTCTATATCATGCTTATAGCAAACAATTCATCTCTGCATATCATCTTTCTCAGTAGCGAAGAGATCAGAGCGGTTCCTAACAGTCATTATTATTAATAATAATATTGACTTTACAACTGGGCATTGGGTGATATTAGTACGAATTAAGAATGCAGTTGAGGGGGGTATATTGGACCATTTAAGACATGGACAGATATCATGAAATGAGCATTGGACAGTAGGGTCAAATTATGCATAAAACTGGACCGCAGAAGTGATTATATTTGTGTCTTGAGTATAAAAAATGAGAGAGAGATTTCCAGGGTGGGAAAATGTTTGACTAGGCAATTACAATTGTTTGCAGACTGTCTTACCACTCACTCATTTAGAGAGAATACCATACATAGTGTGTGACGTGAAAAGGATATATACAAGCAGAAGAATTCTATCAAATGGAAACTTCTGACAGCATCCATACCTACCTGAAGATCAAGATTAAATTAATCGAGTGATCTGCTCATTTGGAATGGAACAACAAAACTCTCTAAAACTTGGACTGGAGGTCTTGCAGGGTTTTGACTATAAATATCTGCCTTAAGGCCAACGGATATTTTTCATGATTAGGAAATAATTATTATTTTAGTGTCCATTTGGAGTTCAACCTTATAGGCTCTTCAAGGTTTAGTTAGCCTAACAATACACTAGTGACATTCCTTCCCTTATAGAAAGATGGACAAAATGGAGTATAGCAATATATTCCAAAACCCAAGGAAGCTTTCAAGAGCTAACAATGAAGGCAAGCTATAAAGTTTTCAATATAGCTAGCATATCTTCCAGGTTAGAGCCATAGGACTTGTGATAATAAGGGCATTCTCATAAGCTCTCTTTTCGCTACAGTACTGTCTCAGAGACTTAGCAAGAGATAGCCAAGTTCTGTGTGCAGATTAGTGTCATACCAATTCCAATTTTATATTGTCTGTTGAATCGGAAAGGTATGGTCAATTGATGCTCAAAAGTTGTACTTAGCTGATGGCAAATAATATGTTCCTTAGACCCCTCATGGCAGCATTCAGGCCAACTGCAGAACAAAAGTTCTCTCTCTTGTGTCCAATTCCTCGTGTGTGGGCCTACTTGCTTTCTTCTCAAGTGTTTTACATTTGAACGATAAAAGATTTTTCTCTCAAGCCACACACCCTAAACACACATACACAAATACACAGACCAAACATGTACACACACACACACAACACTGACAAGTCTCATCTTCTGCCAGTGCAGGATGTTTTCCTGTGAAATGAAAGGTAAAATATTTTCTTTTACCCAACTTGTTAAATATATATCAGATATTAGTATACGTGCACAAAGCTGCCTGTAACTTCCAGCTGTGTATTGAACTATCTCCTATATAAGCAGCCTCTCTTTTGAACAAACATACACCGTTCTCATTTGCCTATGCCAAGGTTTCTTTGCTCCAGCTTCGAATCAACTATGTCATCCATTATCTCATAAGCTCACGCAGCCACAGGGAAATCTAGTTTAGAATCTGCTGCTGATCAATCGTTCTTTACACTATAACAATGTATGCCTGCATTATTTAAAGTGGGTGACTATTCTCATTTTTACACCTGTTGAACATACGGAGCACAGATATATAGATACATACACCTGGTGAACATATGCTACATAGATAGATACATACACCTGGTGAACATATGCTGCTTAGATAGATACATATACCAGGTGAACATATGCTGCATAGATAGATACATACACCTGGTGAACATATGCTGCATAGATAGATACATACACCTGGTGAACATATGCTGCATAGATAGATACATACACCTGGTGAACATATGCTGCATAGATATATACATACACCGGGTGAACATATGCTGCATAGATATATACATACACCTGGTGAACATATACTGCATAGATACATACACTTGGTGAACATAGGCTGCATAGATAGACATATACACCTGGTGAACATACATACATAGATAGATACATACACCTGGTGAACATATGCTGCATAGATAGATACATACACATGGTGAACATACGTACATATATATACATACACCTGGTGAACATATGCTGCATAGATAGATAGATACACCTGTTGAACATATGCTGCATAGATAGATGCATACACCTGGTGAAAATACGTACATATATATATATATACACCTGGTGAACATATGCTGCATAGATAGATACATACACCTGGTGAACATATGCTGCATAGATAGATACATACACCTGGTGAACATACGTGCATGAATAGATACATACACCTGGTGAACATACGTGCATAGATAGATACATACACCTGGTGAACATATGCTGCATAGAGAGATACATAACATATGGTGTATAGAGAGATACATACACCTCGTGAACATACATGCATAGATAGATACTTAGATACATACACCTGGTAAACATATGTTGCATAGATAGATAAATACACCTGGTGAACATATGCTGCATAGATAGATACATACACCTGGTGAACATATGGTGCATAGATAGATACATACACCTGGTGAACATAATATGTGCATAGATAGATACATGTGCATAGATAGATACATACACCTGGTGAAAGTATGCTGCATAGATAGATACATACACCTGGTTAACATATGTGCATAGATAGATACATTCACCTGGTGAACATATGCTGCATAGATAGATACATACACCTGGTGAACATACATGCATAGATAGATACATACACCTGGTGAACATATGCTGCATAGATAGATACATACATCTTGTGAACACATGTCCATAGACAGATACATGTAAACATTTAGGTAATGAATGCCGGCCATCGAGTGGCGAGCGAAAAAATGGAGGTGAAACCCCATAAATTATTTCAGCTAGAAATCCTAGGACACTATTATTGTTTGGTTGCATTGCTCTATCCATTGTCTAACTCCTAGAATAGCTGAAGCCATGGATGGATGTCGGCATGATTTTGTACTGTTTGGATCTCACTCATAGTGTAGTGTGCTTCCCATCATCAATGAGATCTGCTTATAAGTACTCTTAATTAACATAACTCCTCTCATAGCCATACTTACGCATGCATATTTTTGGTTTCAGAATTTACCATCCCATAATATTGGAGGGCATCGAGTATCAAAGGGAAACAGAAGCTGCTGAGAACTTAAAAGTGATAGTTGGCGCTCTTGAGATTGTTTGGTCTACGATTGTTTAATGACTCACATGTTTCAGGGCACAAGAGATCACAAACATTTGGGGGGTCAACATTGATACCATATGTGATAGATCATGGCCACATACACACACAAACACTAACATGTGATAGATCATGGCCACACACACACACACACACTAACATATGTGATAGCATGACAACACACACACACACACACTAACATATGTGATAGCATGACAACACACACACACACACTAACATATGTGATAGCATGACAACACACACACACACACTAACATATGTGATAGATCATGACCACACACACACACACACTAACACACACACAAACACTAACATATGTGATAGATCATGACCACACACACACACACTAAGCCACACACACACACACTAACATATGTGATAGATCATGGCCACACACACACACACACTAACATATGTGATAGATCATGATAACACACACACACACTAACATATGTGATAGATCATGGCCACACACACACACACACACTAACATATTATGTGATAGATCATGGCCACACACACACACACACACACACACACACTAACATGTGATAGATCATGGCCACACACACACACTTACAAAAATCATCCATTGTATATTCTTCAAATTCCAAATTGTCAGTTCAACTCTAGTAGATGACACAAATGTTCTAACTTTGCTTTAAGTCCAGAAGTTAATAAATATATGGCAATTCCTGTATGTAGGTACATGTACTGTAGTTGTATGGTAATAAGTTGACCTAGAGGTTTTTAGCATAAAATATCAAACTAGGATTTTCAATAGTATTTTTCAAGATATCACTATATTGCACACATTCGCAATGATATTGAAGGAAGGAGTGATTACTCAAAGCACTGCCTATTTTGGACTAATTGGAGTAAGGCATGTTTACAAGTAATCCTTTATCTTTTCTCTTGTCACTAGAAAGGAAGAGTGAGCATGGTCCACAGAAGACACCATCTAACTTGCTATAGAGAAGCCAGGGATACTTTGTAAGCCAAGTGGTATTAAACTTCCGATTGCAACCACGAGAATACATGGTGGGCAAAATGTTAGGTGGTGCTATATAATGATACAGTAAAGAATACTTTGCCTCATTGGAAAAGCTACTCACCGACTGGCATATGGTGTCAATGGATTTTGTTGGATTTTGTTGGTTCAAACAAATTTCCAATGTCTTCGAATGGTGGAAAGCAAAGTATTAGATTGTTGGTTGATCACTGGAGCTGTTGGAATAACAGGCTGGTCAAGTTCCTCATCATCACTACTAACAGAGTGCAATTGTGTGACTGGGACACAGACTGTAATTTGAGGCTCTGAACTTGATGCCTCTAAAATGTTGATGTAAAAGAGCATTAGCTACATTTTGTACCCTAAGTAAACAGCTAGAGATTGGCATACCACTGTCTTCCTTCGCAGCTTTTGTGTTGAAGAAAGATCTTATATCACTTGAATGTTGTCTCTTCATAGTCACTAAGGCTTTGCTCTCTCACTGCATGCTGCACAGAAGCTAGCAAGGATGAGATCATATGATAAGCTAAGTCAGCATGTGACACTAACACTAGTCTAGAGGTTTAAATTATATTCAAAGCATGTCAGCGGTAGGGTGCCTGGTTTGAAGTGGTCAGAGGCTCAGCAGGCTTGTTTAATAACTTGGTGATTAGAAAAATGACAATGTGCAAGTTTCCAAGTTACTATAATTGGATCTTTTTTAATGGGCTATATGAATATCATTAATTTGAAAGGGGGGTGCAAGTCCCCGTGTGTACGCGCCTGAGATCACACTTATGCTAATAGATGCACACCTAAACAAACACACAGACCTGGCACTGCTACTTGTATTCCACTAAGTAGTCTTAATCAACCACATGCATGCATTGTACCTTATATGGCCTTGTCCCTGGGGGGGGGGGGGGGGGGGGGGCAGCATAATTAAGGGCAGCCTCCCTCTTTTGGGCTTGAGTTCGTCTGAGTGAATAAAGTTGTCATGACTAGAGCGTAAGCCTTAGCTTGGCTGCAATGTAAGTAAGAATGCTTTTGCTTATGCAGAAAGAGAACTACACTTCTAAGGAAACTAACCTAGTTTAATACTCTGTTAATGTATATATACAACATCCTAACAGTCCAGCTAAGGCTTTATGCTCTTAGTGTTTTTGGCAACTAGTTATGGCAACTTTATTGACTTGACAAGACACAAACTCATAATCTCTCCAGTGTGGGCAGAGGAGGAAGGGACTGATTTATGGCCTCTCAATATTTCCTCTTCAAAATGCTGTGTCACTTTGGACCATCTCACCCAGTCCAGTAAAACAATACATAAATACATTTAAAAAATAACAACAGCAAATGAGGTAATAATTATGTCATGTGCTGTAATAAACACAGATGATAAATATTAAGTAATTTTCTATAGTAAATGAGTTGCAACTCTTATATATGGTGGAGTGAGGGGAGGCCATAAATCAGTCCCTTCCTCCTCTGCCAACACTTCACTATGCACTGCAAAATGCACCCACACACTTCCACCATCACCTGGCTACTCACACCTCCCTACCTTCCCAAGCAACAATGCCACCTTCCCCTCAGGGCCTACCCTCTCAAACTCCTCCAACCATATTCCAGTTCCCTCAATTCCATCAGCTCATTCATTAACGCTTTCCGGTCTCTTCCAAATTCATCAGAACCTATTAGAAAGTGCCCCACATCTTCCACTTCCTTCCTGTTACACAACACACATCTACCAGTACTACACAGCCAACATGCTTCTTGTCCTGCAATAGACCTACTGACCCTGTCCTCAATCTAAACTTCAACCTCACTCCCTCATATCCCTGTAATGAACTTGTATACCTTTCTGCTCCATCACAGTTTGTCAACCTATACCACTTCAAACTGCTCTTACTCTCGACATCCGCCTCCTTATCGCGCACATTTCTTTCCTTCATCTTCACTTTCGATTGCTTTGCTGACCCAAGCATGTTCGAACGAGCTCCCTATTGTCAAAGTTCAGTCTATTCTGATTGCTTAACTGCTCGACTGATTTGTGAATACCTATCAATGTGTCGTAGCTGCTACTATTGACTCTATTATAACTACGCAGTGCTTGCATCTGGGCTGACCTGTGATGAAGTACCCAACGTGCATACCTAAGAAAGCCAAGCCCTTGAAGGTCAGCTTCGTCTTGATCTTAATAGTCGTTTCTGTATGTTTCCTTCCCATGTTGAAAGAATGGCCTGCAACGACGACAGCTGTAAAAAACGGTAACTTGCTACCTATTTTCTAATTTACGAGCTATAATTATGGCATCTTATTTCCAGAGTTCAACACGACTCCATTAACACTTGCATTCTTCAAATGTCGCCACTTCTTTTGGAAATTCTTCATCAGGCCTTTTGCAGAAGGTCCACTATCCTTTACAGATTATCTCTCTGGAGAAGCAGCATGGTTAACTCCTCAGTCCATTCAGCTTCTCACCATCCGGTCAAAACCAGGTAAACCATCTTTCTGTGTCTCCACATAATTAGCCTGGTTATTCTTTTGCTCCACATCTGCCAGCACACTTCCATTATCTCTCTTATCACCCTAATGTCATTATTGCACACGAGTACTACCTCTTCGACAAGCTGGCTAGCAAGGACAGACTGCAAACCAAAGGAGATTTGTTTAATGCCCTCTACTTAAAGGTTACAACCTCCACTTGAATGGAATGTGGCAAGGACAGTTTCAAAAGCTAAGAGTCATTGGAGACAAAACAGCAGGGTCTACGGCCACAATGTACTACAAATCACCAGCCCTTTTCAAGAAGACCTTTAAAAATTTGCAGGATATTGTCGGTGTTCTTCTACAACAAATTCATGTGGTGAGGAATCCTTATGACATTATAGCCACAGTAGCAACTCTATCAGGCTTCCAGCAACCCTAGCCACAAGAAAGTGAAGGCTTCAGTTAACAACCCTTAAAACAGCTCCAAGTACTTGGCATTTGCTGTAGACTTAGTGCTGAATAGGGCATCAGCCATGGAGAGCATGGCAAGAGATTATGATCTCCACCCTCTGGAAATTCACCTGGAAGACCTGATCAAAGACACCCGCACCATTGTCACCCAAGTTTGTCAGTTCATTGGAGTTCCATGCATGGAGGAGTTTGTGAACTCTTGTCAGAACAAGGTGTACAATCATGCATTTAGGTCGCGTGAACTGGTTGTCTGACCAAGGGCAATGCTGAGAAGAGTGGAGAAGGCCACAAAAGAAATAGACTTCTTCAATAGGTATACATTTTTAGGAGAGTGAAATGATCCTCTTCTTGTGCAATATTGCTATATATTCTAGAACAAGACATATAGCTAGCTTCCTCGTTTCCCTTTTATTTTGTCCCCCACTATCTTATGTCTATACATTGGCATTGCATGATAATCGTGAGGGAGACTAGATAATAGAGCTATTGCTCATTTGATCAAAGATGCAACTAGGTATAAATAGGTTCTTAAGAATAGCAATGCTGGTATTAACTGGCAGTATTGATGTTCTGCGCATGCGTACATGTATGGCAATAATGGGTAAAGGGTCGTGTTTGAGGATGTGTCTACAGCTAGTGTATAGTTTTATCTAGCTATTGCACAGTATTGTCTATCTCCCTCCAAGTCTTTATGTATGCCATAAAGGCTGAGTTAATAGTGTAACCGGTCCGGTGGTTTCCTATCTCTGGTGGATCTTCGGAGTGGTGGGGTGGTGGTTGGGGGGCCTGGTGTTTGGGGGCTGCCCTATTTCAGAATGAGGGGGGCAGCTGGTGATGCTGGAGTCTGGATCGGTTGGCTTGGGTTCGAGATCTCTGGTGGGGGCAGGGTGGTAGGTCGGTTTGGGGAGTTGCTCTCCGAGCCTGAGTCTTGGGAGTAGGGGTGTTTCTTGGTATTGGTTGGTGGATGGGGGTGTAGACCCTCAGGAATCTTCTGTTCCCCAGTGTTGTGCAACCGGAGCCGTCAAGTCTGACTAGGTATTGGTGGTATTGGTGCACCTCTATTACCGAGCCAGTCCTGTCCCATTTGGTGGGGTGGTGGCCTACTTGGTTTTGTACCCTCACATGGTCACCAACCTTGAGTGGGGTCAGAGGCCTGGTGTGGAGGGTCCATCTGTCCTGGGCATCTTGGTGCCTGTGTGTAAGTGCAGTTTCCCTTGAGTCCAGCAGGGTTGTAGACGCTTGTACTTCCCAGGGAAGATGGGGGTGAGATCTCTGATCGTTCTGCCGAAGATGTAGTTGGCCGGAGATTGTTTTGTTGTTGGGTCAGGGGTATTCCTATATTGGAGGATGGCCTGTTGGAAGGTGTCTATGTCTATCGTCCCATCCGGCTTGGTGTTGTCGGCAAGTATCCTTTTTACCATTTTAACCACCACCTCCGCTCGGCAATTGCTGTGGGGAAATGCTACTGAGCTCAGCCGGTGATGCACCCCCCAGTTCTTGAGAAAGGTCTTGGTGAGGTATGACGGGAATTCTGGTCCACCATCTGTGGCTAGTTCCTCTGGTATGCCATATGTGGAGAATGTGGTGCGGAGTATGCTGATGAGACCTTGAGCCCCATTAGATGCATGGGACACAATGGGCCAGTTAGAGTACTGGTCAATAATGACCAGGCAGGTGGTGAAAATAGTCTGCACATAGGTATTGGAATGGGTAGGCTGGTGAGACAGGTGTGGTTGCGGGTAGGGCTGCCTGAGATGGAGCCATCCTGTTGCAGCTGCTGCATTCCTGTCTGGTGGTCTTGATGTCCTTGTTGATGCCAGGCCAATATATTGAGGTCTCTGCCTTTGATGTCATCAATGAGGTCCCCTGGTGGGCTGCATGTAGGGCCATCAGGCAGGTTGGCCTTAATGCTGATGGTATCACAAGTCGGTCGCCATATACCACTACTCAATCAATGGAGTATAGATTGTGTCTGATGCTATGGAATACCCGGATGTTGTGTGGGACGAGGAGTCTGTCCTCTGGGAAACCCTCCTCGATTGTGGAGGGAAGGAGGCACATGTCTTGGTCAGACGAGGTGGCTGTTTGAACCTTCTCCCAGTCTATGGGCTTGATCGACTCCTGGGCTGCCATTAGCGAGTCCAAAATTGTGGATTCTACCAATTGTGAGATGGAATGATTCTCTGTGGGGATGCCTGCCATCAGTCTAGATGGGATGCGGGTTGGTGGCTGCTGTGGTTGGACATCAATCCAGTGGATGTCGTCAGGGAGGGTCATCTTCGCTGGGTGTGGTGGCCCTGAGGGATATCTGGACAGGGCATCTGATGTCTTGTTTATGACCCCAGGGATGTGAATGATGTTGAACCGGTATCTGAGTGTCTTTTCTTTCAGGTTCCTGAGACGTGTGTTGCTGATCTTGTCCAGTGACCTGTCCCCCAGGATCTTCAGCAGTGGCCGGTGGTCTACTGCGATGGTAAGGTGGGTGCAGCCTAGGACGAAATGTCTGGTTTTATCGATGGCATCGGCGACTGCTAAGGCCTCCCCTTCTATGGGGGACCGGGCATACCTAGATTCTGCACCCTGGGTGAATCTGCTGCCAACAAGTGTTATCTTCCAGCCTGTCTTGCAACAGAATAGGTCCCTGGATGGGCAATGACAGTGCTTTTGGAATAACCAGTAGCCAATCCCATCCTTGGACCAGTCCATTGCCAGGCATGTGGCTCTGCTTTTGTCAAAGATTTCTACTCCTTTGACGATGTCAGCTAGTTTGGAGTTAGCAAATGCCTTCTGGTGAGTCTCACTCCATGTAAATTTCTCCGTGGGTTTGAGTAGGTCCCTGAAAGGTTAGTCATGCTGAAGGAGTACGAAACCTGGTTCACGAGCCCATACCAGGATCTGACATCTGTGATGTTCTTTGGGTTGGGGAAATCTGTGATTGCCCTGATGAACTTGCTGCAGGGTTTAACGGTCGACCTGGTAATCTCGAATCCTGCTAATTCAATTTCGTCCTCTGCGAACTTGAACTTGTCAGGGTTCAGGGTTATTCCATTTCTACCACAGATGTCCATCCATTCAGTGGCTTGGTGGTAGCAGTCTGTGATGGAGTCGGACCATAGGAGAGTGTTGTCAATGCATTTGGTCTTCCTTGGGATGAGGGATACTATACTGTCGTACCTGCTGGTATAACCGTCTCCGGAGGCTATGTAGCCTTGTGGAGTGGTACAGTAGCGGTATTGACCCCATGGGGTAATGAAAGTGGTATAATGTCTGTCAGCCTGGTGGAGTGGGCCGGAGTGATATCTATTCCAGGCATCAAAGATTGTTTTCTTGGTCTCTCTGGGGACTGATTGTGCTTGGTGGAAGGGGGACTGGGTGTGGTGAGTCTCCCTGGTGGCATGTTGGTTGAGTGCCTGAAAATCTATCGTCCTCCTGAGGGAGCCATTCTTCTTGGGGCATATGATCATGCGGTGGCACCATGTAGTGGGGGTGCCTATAGGTACCTTCTCCAAGACACCTAGACGGACGTCCCGCTCGAGGCTTTCCTTCACTTCCTACTGCCAGTGGATGGGGACTGGTATGGGGTTATGGTAGGCTGTAGGTGTAGCATCTTGATCTATCATGAGCCGTAGGGGTGGCCCAGACATGAGTGGGAGGCGTTGGTGTTGGCAGGTGTTGAAGGTGCTGCTATTGTAAGCGCTCCTGAGGTAGTCTTCCAGCTTCTTCCTGTTCTCCTCCATTGCAGCGAATGGCAGGGTTTTGGAGAGTGCAGGTGGAGTGGATCTTCTGGGACATTGGCAGCTCTTGGTGGTTAGTATAGTTGCAGTGGGCCTGGGGCTGTCCTCTTCTGCTTCCATGGTGGAGATTGTCTCTGTTGGGAACTTCTGTGAGATGTAGCCCAGGTCTGCACAGGCCTTCCTACTAAGGTATAGCTCTTTGGACACGTATACCATCTGTCTGGTAGATAGCGCTGAGCTGGTGTCAGTAAATATCAGGACGCGACTGTTCCTAAGATGTGGAGGTGGCTGTTGTTGGCTGCTCTCATTTGTAGTCTTACAGGGATGAGATTGTTAGCAGTCAAGCCTAGTTCCTTGAGGATGTGTGTGTATCTGTGAGGCAGCTCTGACATCCTGAGTCCGCCATCGCCCATGCAGTGATCTTCCTGTCACCTGTGGCCAAGGTGTGTCCTAGGTGGGCATAGTCTTCAGTGGTTATTTCGATTTGGAGCTGTACATGTGGTTGTGGTTTCTATGTCCATTTGGCCCATCTGCCGCTGGTCTGGTCGTACGTGTGGTGCTCCATGGCGGTGTTGGGGGTATTGATGACACACATGTAATCACTCATGGCATTCTCCTGCTGTGTGTCCCTTTGTCTGATAACACACAAGTAATCACTCATGGCATTCTCCCACTGTGTGTGCTTTTGTCTACATATCTTTTCCAGGTGGTGGGGCTTGTCATAGCCGGCGCATGTTGTCCCAAATGCTGGGTATTCTGTCCTTCTGATCCTGGTGGGGGCGTTCTTCTCATGGCCCCTTCCTCCACAGTAGGAGCATGCTTCCTCTCTCTGGGGTGGTCCTGTCCTGGATGGTCTCTTCTCTATGTCTGGCATCTTTGAGCGTTTGTAGGTGCTCCCCATGGCCTCTACTTGGTGGGGTATAGATAGTCTGGAGGCTGTTCTCTTTTGCCAGCCTCCTTAGCTTCAATGAACTTGAGTGTCTGTTCCACTGTCAGGTCATGGTTTTGCTCCCCCAGCAGATCTTGTTGGATGTCCAGGTCGGCCAGGCCTCTGCATAATCCACCTGGTGGCCACAGTTGGTACATAACTTAATGAATTTGCAGACGCTGGCTTGTCCCCTTAGCATCGCTCCAAAAGCTCTCACTGGCTCGTCCCTGTCCTGCTTCATGGCATGCAGGACGGTCCTGGCTATCATAGTGTTCTCCTCCCTTACTGCTAGGGTTTGGATAGATTGGAAGATCTCCGTCTCGGTCTTATCTACTAGGGTTCCCCCTGCATTGCGGATCAAATCCCTTCTCAGCTGGTCATCGCAGCATTCCAGTAGTTGGATACAGAGGTCCGGCCCGGTTAGTTTGGTCGCTCTCACATAATCCCCCCATCTGGATTTGAAGTAGATCCAATCCTACGTGGTCCCCCCTGACATGATGTCTGGCCTCCTCACCTTCTCTACCCTGGCTGCCTGTGTTGGTGCAGTCGCTCTGTGGTTCAGGGTATGGGCTGACAGCATTGCAGCTGCTAGTGTGAGTTCTAGGTCTGGTAGGATATACGTACAGCCGGCAAATGGGCACTTTACTTCAGTCATCGTGATGGTGGGCGCTAATTCGGGTTAGTCTCCTCTCCGATCTTCTGGCTTCTTCGTGTGGCTGGAACTTAGTTTGGGGTCCGTCGAAATGCTTTAGCTGCGAGTTAATACCAGCATAGATTATAGAGCTATTGCTCATTTGATCAAAGATGCAACTAGGTATAAATAGGTTATTAAGAATAGCAATGCTGGTATTAACTGGCAGTCACGATGTTCTGCGCATGCGTACATGTATGGCAATAATGGGTAAAGGGACGTGTATGAGGATGTGTCTACAGCTAGTGTATAATGTTATCTAACTATTGCACAGTATTGTCTAGAGACCATCTTCTACTTGGTTCTGTAACTTGATCATTATTGACAATGAAAGTGCACTGTGACAGAGATATTCATGAGAAATGTGTGCAAGATCAGAAAGCAAAGTTTCTGTTGTGCATGTCACATTTTGTAACCAGTTCACTTATCACTTGTTCTCGACTTTGAGGTCCCCTTTAACCTTCCATAGCATAAGTTCCATGCATGCCCGGGAGTCCTCCAAGCTGTCATGACCGTCATCTAAGGAAGAAGGGAGAGTGAATAACACATGCCAACTTATATACATTAACATCGGCTAGCACTGCATGTTTGTCAGTGTCCATGAATGGCCATCACTCTATACACATTGCTGAATTATGTTATACACCTTACTAAATTACAGAAGCTCTTTTGCCTAAATGAGTTTTACAACTCGTGTTCACAAGAAGTAAGGATATACCAGTAATGCAGTTTCTTGTCTGGCTTATATATACTGTTGGGTGTATTGGCCTGTACTGCTATACAGCTCGTGTCTGTTTGATGTTAGTGCACACTAGTCGGTTCTCTTTAGTAAAGCATTTCACAGTATATACTTTTACAATAATTCCAACTTGAAATTCTACTCTCTTGACGTTCCGACTAGATGCTCTAGCCTTTACCGGTAGGGGGACCGTAACGATATTCTAGTGAGTAAAAATAAAAATAAATTGCATTTTATAGCTCCTTAGATTCTGCAAACTTCATGGTATGCACTTGATATATAGGTCAAAAGATAGGACTTTCTCCGTGCTCTCTTCTGATACTAAAACAATTTTTATGGGGTAATTATACCCTAGTTACTGGAGCTAAAGTGGGGGTACCTCAAAACCTGAGTGCCTAAGTTAGGAACATATTTTTCTCCAGATTGCCAAGTGCTAGGGAGCTGACCAGTGGCTAGAGGAAGCCCTAAAAATTAATTATACGTGGTGATGCAGCGCCCGGTTGGAAAATGAATTTGGTTAAAATTATTTTTCCAAACCGCCCCGCTTAACCACGTACTAAGTTCTAGCGTCTAATGACTGAACAATAGAGTAGAGCTTCCTTCTATACCCTGGTACTAATTTCAGCTCTCTAGCACTTGCAATAAATAACACAGGCACTCAGGTTTTGAGGAACCCTCACTTTAGCTGCAGTAACTTGGCTATAGTTATACCTATGAAAAATGGTTTAGTACGAAAAGAGAGCACACAGAGAGTCGTATATCAAGTCCATACCATGAAGTTTGCAGAATCTATGGAGTTATAAAGTAGTAAGCACACAAAAAAAACTTGCTGTATAACACATTATTTTAACAGGTAAAATACTTAGCGATTTTAAAATTAAATATTAGTCTGTAGCTTTTTTCAATGTGGCATTAGCTCTTCAGACATGATGTTATTCCAGCTTTGTCAAAACCTGCTTGTAAAAGGTCATGTAAACTACTATTAGCAGAACAATAATTAGCTTGTAATTATGATAGTTAAACTCACTAAATTAATTGCCTAGCTAATAAAATGTGTTATACAGTACTAGAATATGGTTACAGTCCCCCTTAAAATCGGCTAGCACTCCATGTTCATGAATCTCCACCAATGTATATATGCATCTTGCTGAATTATGTACACCTTACTAAATTACAGAAGCTCTTTTGCCTAAATGAGTTTTAGAACTCGTGTTCACAAGAAGTAAGTATACACCAGTAATGCAGTTTCTTGTCTGGCTCATATATACTGTTGGGTGTATTGGCCTGTACTGCTATATATACAGCTTGTGTCTGTTTGATGTTAGTGCACACTAGTCGGTTCTCTTTAGTAAAGCATTTCACAGTACTTTTACAATAACCAACTTGAAATTCTACTCTCTTGATGTTCCGACTATATGCTCTAGCCTTTACCGATAGCTAGCTATTCACCACGGGATACAAACCACACCCCAGCACACGTGTCCATAATGTGAACAGGACGTGGAAAAATAAAATAAAGATAATATATATATTTCTAGTCGTGTATTCATATAAAATAATAATAATAATAATAATAATAATAACAATAATAAATAAAGGCATGCCTGATATTAAAAATATCAACAAAGAATGATAAATAACTCAACACAGAAACATTATGGTGGTCGTGGCTTCAAGTTCAGGCTCTTGAGAGTTGCTCCCCAGCAGCCAGGCAAGTCCATTCCACAGTCTCGATTGAACCGCTCACACTTTGGTGCTAGGCTGATGTGCAGTGCCTCCTTCACTAGCTGTCTTGTGTGAGCAGTTCAATCGAGACTGGAATGGACTTGCCTGGCTAATGGGGAGCCATTCAAGAGTCTGAACTTGAATCCATGACTACTATAATTTTTCTGTCAGTTGTCTTTATTTATTTGTGAATTTTTTTTATTTATTAATATTTTTTTTTTAACTTTGCTATATATTTTTTTATATATTTTATTTTATTACTTATTTATTTTATTTACTTATTAATTTTTTACTAATTTTTATTTGGTATTATTTTATTTCTTCACATCCAGTTCATGTGCTGGATGTGTGTGCTGAGGTGTGGTGAATAGCTAGCTATATACCTGGCTGATGAATCTTGGCGTCTCATGAAGGCTAGAGCATCTAGTCGAAATGTGGAGAGAGCACAATTTCAAATTGATTATTGAGAAGCTTATTGTAACATTATTATGTCAACTGAGAGTTCATTGAGAGTTTTTACAGTAATGTTAGACAATGCTTGCTATGTACAAGAACATTTTAGACCTTGGATATTTGCTAATTGTAAATATTCTGGTTGTTTCTGTTTTATTTTGCTTAGAAGCATTACTCCTACACTAAGCTTTAGCATAAACCTCCCACCTAGCCCGAAAGCTTGAGCATATTTTCATCTAGCTAAGCTTTAGTATATCGGCCTTTCCCCAACTTTACTTTACCCTTTAGGAAGCTGTAGCTAAGTTAATGCCAAGATTTGGTAATTTTACTATCCGGTAAGTTCTGGTATTGGCCAACTGTAAAGACTTAGCATGATGAGAAAACTATAGCTAAGCCTTGCCTAACAATAGGATTTAGCATATACTCTTGAATAAGCTCTAGTTACCTTTAGAACTACAGACTGGCTGGTTAAGCCTTTGATAAGGATTTTGTCTGATCAGGGGGAGACACCATAAAATACAAATGCTTACAGTTATGACTGGAGCTCCATAGGTTCTGCACACTCCACTCTATGAACTTGATATATACAGATCTCTCTGTGCTGCTCTCTTGAAAGTTGGTAGGTATATCCATGCCAAAGTTACAGGCTGTCAAACTTGGGTACCTCAGAACCTGCATGCCTGCAGTTGTGGCTATTGATTAGGAAGAGTGCTAATTACCTTATGAAATGAGTTGTATTGTGGAGGGTGAAGTAAGGTTCCATCTTGCCACTGATAGCTAACACTTTCCAATGAACAGCCACAATTGCAATTCAGGCATGCATGCAGGTTTTGAGGTCCTCAACTTTGACTGCCTGTAACTTAGAGATGGTTCGGTTGGGCATGGTTACACCTGTGCAACATTATTAGTATCAAAAGAGAGCGCACAGAGATACCTATATTTTTGAGCTATATATTTAGTGAAGTGTGCAGAATATATGGAGACCAAAAGTCGTAACCGCAAACTTTTTTAGGCATATGGCATCGTCTCCCCATCCCCACAAGCAAAATTAACCCTTTGATATAAGCTCTAATTCAGCTTTGGAATGGCAGACGAAAGCCTTAGCAATTCTAACCTCTAGTAAGAAGTTGTTGTTTTTATATATCAAGCCTATATCAAGCCTTATCTAATTGTATAGCTTTGTTAACACAAAAATATCAGCATCTTTTCCAACCTTGCATAAATGGAGAAATATTTCACTTATCAACATATTTCGCAGATCATGCTCTGAGACAAGTGAAAAATCCGTGCTAGTTGTGCCCTGAAGCCAGTGGGAGCACAGTTAATAGTGGAAGCATCGTTAATAGCAGGAGCACGGTTGGTGGGAGCATATATAGTTAATAGCAGGAGCATAGTTAATAGTGGGAGCAGAGTTAATAGTGGAAGCATAGTTAATAGCAGGAGCATGGTTGGTGGGAGCATAGTTAATAGCAGGAGCATAGTTAATAGTGGGAGCACAGTTAATAGCAGGAGCATGGTTGGTGGGAGCATAGTTAAGGGGGTCCACTACCCCCAAAAAAACCAACAAAAAAAAAACACAACTTCTCTCTGCTTCAGAAATTTTATTTGAAATCTTGTATGATGTGTACCTATACACAGACCTACCTTCTGGTGCTGTGCCAACTACCCAGCTACAACTGATCCGGACTTAGTGAACATTTAAGATTTCACGAGGACCGTCATATTTGGAGACTAGTTTACTTTGGAATTTCACAACTTACCACAGGGGAAATTACAAAGTATGAAACACAATATAACATTGAGTTTATTTTAAATAGTGTGATCATGGATTTAAAAAAACTATTGCAATTTCTTGGTAGCATTTTCATTGTTTTTTTGTACCTGTTGGCATCATACTTGCTTAAAATTAGAAACAGAGAATGTCATCTTGTAGCTCTCATTGAGAGGAAACAGAATCTATATAATTTTGTCTGATTACTCCAAATATGAAGCAGGGAGAACTGTCCTTGGCCAAAAAATAATAATAATTTCGGGACAGGTATTTTAAGGACTAGTATAGCATTTCAATGGTTGAACTGACCATACCATTAAAAAAACACCAAAAGTGGTTTACATATATCTACATACTAGAAAAATCAAGAATAGGAGGGGAAGTTTGGTCTGTCCTATATAGGCCACTTCCTAGGGGGATGACTAGAATCACTGGTTTGCTTCCCTTGTCGGTCTCCACGGCCATTCAAACTCACTATTACGTGAAGCGTCTTCTTCGCAAATCGGGAGTACTCAAGTTGGTATAAGTCTAGAATGGAGCATCCAAATCTTCTCCAATTTGGAAGGCAGCATCTTGCATGTACTGTCATCATATTTTGGGGGGGAAACAAAAAAACAAAAAAATGTTTGGGGTAGTGGACCCGCTTAATAGCAGGAGCATAGTTAATAGTGGGAGTAGAGTTAATAGCAGGAGCATAGTTAATAGCAGGAGCACGGTTGACAGTGGGAGCATAGTTAATGTAAACCTTCTGAATTGTGTACACCTACATAATTATATGATTATGTGCACCTACTTGATTATGTGCACCTACTTAAATTATGTGCACCTACTTAATTATGTGTACCTACTTAATTGTGTGTACCTTATGTGCACCTACTTAATTGTGTGCACCTACTTAATTATGTGCACCTACTTAATTGTGTGCACCTACTTAATTATGTGCACCTACTTAATTATGTGCACCTACTAAATTGTGTGCACCTACTTAATTATGTGCACCTACTTAATTGTGTGCACCAACATAATTATGTGCACCTACTTAATTATGTGCACCTACTAAATTGTGTGCACCTACTTAATTATGTGCATCTACTTAATTGTGTGTACCTTATGTGCACCTACTTAATTGTGTGCACCAACATAATTATGTGCACCTACTTAATTATGTGCACCTACTTAATTGTGTGCACCTACTTAATTATGTGAACCTACTTAATTGTGTGTGTATACCTACTTAATTATATGCACCTACTTAATTGTGTGCACTACTTAATTATGTGCACCTACTTAATTGTGTGCACCTACTTAATTATGTGCACCTACTTAATTGTGTGTATATACCTACTTAATTATATGCACCTACTTAATTGTGTGCACTACTTAATTATGTGCACCTACTCAATTGTGTGTACATACTTAATTGTGTGCACCTACTTAATTTAAAAGTAGTCTGAATAGTGGAAGACTTGCTAGCTGTAGAGAGTGTTGGGGTGATTGATTTCATTGTATCCGACTGTCATGTTTAAGGGATGTCGAAGAGAGATGGCATGCTCCGTAGCTATATGTGGAAAAGTATGGTAAATTAGATTTTATTGTTGATTGTGACAAATGAACTTGTGATAAAGTGACCTGACTCGATACACTATGATTGAGATGTCTATGTCGACACGAAGGAGAAGCAGGCAGGAAAACCAATTAGAAATCACCTCCGACAACAGCAGGAACAACTACAATCCCAAAAGGAGCAGCAAATCTAAGCAAGCAAAACTGAACTCAACTGCCGAGCTGCTGTACATATGCAGCAACAGCAGATCGAGGCGGCCATGAGGGAGGAAGACAAACAGGTTAGTCTATGGGCTCATTTAACTCGGAAATGCTCATCGTAGTGAAGAAAACCAAGGAGAGAAAACAACATTAGATTCTTAGCTAGAGGAAAGCAAATGGCTGAAATGTAAGTAAGAATGTTGCTGCTTATGCAGAAAGAGAACCACACTTCTAAGGAAGCTAACCTAGTTCAATACTCAGTAGTTCACTGTTAAGGTATATATGCACCGCCCTAACAGTCCAGCTAAGGCTTTACACTCTTAGTGTTTTTGGCAACTACTTTATTGACTCGACAAGACACAAATTCAAGCCCGGATAATCTCTCCAGTGTGGGCAGAGGAGGAAGGGACTGATTTATGGCCTCTCAATAATTTCCTCTTCAAAATACTGAGTCCCTGGGACCATCCCACCCAGTGCAGTACAATAATACATAAAAAATAACAACAGCAAATGAGGTAATATGACATGTGCTGTAATAAACATTATGACATACTATTAAATAATGTTCGGAATATATTATAGAACAACAACAATAATAATAACAATAATAACAACATCCCACACCAACTACTTTCCACATCCCCATGGTACTATTGTAACCCCATCAGGTCTTTTTCCATCCGATCTCAGCAGGCCTGGAGGTTCTAATCGAGCTGGTATCTTTGCAGAGAGAAAGGTCCTGTGGATTATATGATTGAGGGTTGCATGGCGGTAGTGGCGTCCTTCGCAGCTCAGTGCATGCCTTCCTAGGGAGTCTACCTGAGCACCACAGTGGTAGAGCCACAGATGGAAACACCAAGGCACAGTCCAACAGCAATCCGAAGGCTTTCATCATCCAGATGCAGTCCAAGTGGTGTAGGCAGGGCATGCAACCAAGCACCAGATTCTTTTGTTGCAGCTGCTAACAATCTTCCACGGTTGACATCATCTGGGGCCTCATCCACTAAGTGCTTTGCCAGGGCATTAGTCTTAATTCCGTCCCATGTCTTCTGCTTGGTCAGAGCAATCCCTGCTGGAGCCTGTCCATCATGACCCTGAGACCACACAGTGAGAGCGTCATTCACCAGGGGAGATGAGATGGGACATATTTCTTGGGGCAGAATAGCGGAGATAAGGTCCTGGGAGGCATGAATCGATGCAAGGTAGGCAGAAGGGGCCATGGACACTGCGCTTAGAATACCTAAACCACCCGACTTCACAGGGAGGGTAGCTTGTAGCCAAGCATTGTCATCTTCGTTCAGATCGGTGTTAGTATTGAAGACACAATAGATCGAAGAAATATGGAATAACTGCGCAGCAATACTAAAGAGTCATGGGCAGAGTCATGGGCAGACAGCAGGCTTAATCTCACGCCCATCCTCTCTAGAGCTGAGAGAGAGAGTCTGTGTGTGTGTGTGTGTGTGTGTTTGTGTGTGTGCGTGCGTGCATGTGTGTGTGTGTGTGTGTGTGCCTTCTCTTTGATTGCCAGGGACACAGAATTCTGGTTGCCTAGAGGTGCACCCAGCAGGGATGCACAGGCTGGGTCCACAACTTTGGCCCCAGGGAGATGGGTGAGGATGGTTCCTCTAGTTGTGTTGTCATGGCATAATACTTCTGATTTGGTATTGTTAAGGAACAAACCCTATTTCTCAGCATCCATCATCATCTCTAGGTCATGTATGATGTCGTTGCACGACCCTCCTAGAGTGATATCATCCAAATACATGATGGTAAGTGAGGAACACAGCTGCTGGCAGTTTTGGTGAAGTAACAGGCAGAACAACAGGGGACCCAATGGGTCTCCCTGCTGAACACCCTCTGCCGACGAGATCAACTTGTCACCCCAACGTAGAAGGGATGGGGAAGAATAAGCAGAATGGGCTAGGGATAAATAGTAGGAGCCAGGTCGCGCACAGCACGAAGCATATAATCCCTACGGACAGAGTTGAAGGCATTGCAGAAATCTAACTTAACAACAGCACAATTCTGGTCATCTAACTTTTCCAAGAATATCCTAGCTGCATGCACAGCTGCTTCTGCACCGCCTCTGACCCCATAACCCATCTGACATGGGGCCAGAAGGGAGGCCATCTCCTCAATCAGAACCAAAATCTTAGCCACCAAACGTCTTAGGGTGCATCCAACCGCGATGGGGCGAATCCCACCCGACTTCTTTTCTAAGGCCACAAGTGAGGCACCAAAGAAAAAAGGACGGACTTCAATAGGGGTGTGTCCTTCCAGCACAAGGGAGCAGAATTCCTGCAAAGAGGTGAAATGGAGTCTTCAATACCTTCACCCGCTGGCAGTAGTCCTTTAGATGCTGTGGACGCAGCTTGTCAGGGCCCCCTGCCGATCCATTGGGGAAGGACCTGATAGCGTTGATCACTTCCCTGGCTGAAATATCCATGGGCACTGGAGAGGCTGTAGGGGCTGGGGGGATGTTACTGTCTGCAGGAGTAGGAGGGTGCTTTGACTGTAAAGCACTAAAAGTTTCATCACTGAATTCAGCAAGGGTGTCATCTGAACTTGCAAGTCTAATAGCACCTCTCAAATCACCCTCTTCTATTTTCTGAGAGACTCGACGGGATAGAAACTCCTCATTGTCACATGCCTTCTTGTGCCTGGTCGATGGTTGATGAGTTGGTACAGAGGGGGAGATTTCATCCCTGACCTGGTCCTTGATGGCACTAGCAAAAGACTGAGAAGGCTTTCCATTGTGTAGGGGGGCTTGTAGGCAGGCTGGGGCAAACTGGAAAAGACGGTTCCACGAAGCTACATCATTAGCACTTTACAATTCCATCCAAGATGGAAGTTAGCTTCATACCACACTGTGCTCTGGCTATTCTCTGTATGACTCTAACGGGTGGGATGGGATGGATGCATAACAAGTCTGAAAACGCTCGCTTCTGGCGATTCTGACGGCGACTCTGGTGGTGACCTTGGTGGCCGAGAAGAGTTAGTTGGTTTCGAAACTCCACGAGGTCGACTATTATCAGCTGTAGCTGTCAACTGGACACCAACAGCTACAACCTCGGAGCCTTGCCAGGATCTTGACATCTATTGTTAGATGGTCCATGCATTCTCACAACGCCTGCGTTGATGAGGCTCATCTCCCGAAGGCAAACAGAACACAGAGACGGAGTGGCCATTTTTATTTTTTTGTTATAATGTACTATATTAAGGGGGAACTATACCTGAAACTGGGGGGGAAACGTCTGTTGATTTAGACTGCCCATAACTTTTTTTTATAATTACTCTGCCAAATAATATTATGCTCATATTGTTCCTTGATCTATGTGCTTTCTAATATTATAAAAGATTAGTCTATAGGCATATTTTCTCAGAAGATACATGCAGAAATATCAAGACATTCCAAAATACTAAACACTTCCCCCTCACCCATCCAAAAGCTCTAAATTGGTCTGTGGTTTGCGCCGAGACAAAAATGCAATAAATAAACTAGGGGAAGTGGCGCATCCTGCCGTATTAGTGAATACGCGATAAATATGCAAAGGTCACCTCTTCTAACCACCATTAACTCGACAACACATCAAGTTTTAAAAAAATGTCTCGCCCATATAATATTAGTCAAACCACAGACCAATTTACAGCTTTGGGTTATGGGCGAGGGGGAAGTGTTGGGGCAGAAGTGTTTAGTTTTTTGGAATGCCTTGATATTTCCGCATGTATCTTCTGAGACTATAGACTAATCTTTTATATCATTGGAAAGCACATATATAGATCAAGAAATAACATGAGCATAATATCATTTGGACAGAGTAATCATTAAAAAAAGTTATGGGCAGTCTAAATCAACAGACATTCCCCCCCCCCCCCCCCCCCCCCCCCCCACAGTTTCAGGTATACTCCCCCCTTTTAACTGCTCGACTGATTTGTGAATACCTATCAGCGTGTCGTAGCTGCTACCTATTGATTATCTTATTATAACTACGCAGTGCTTGTATCTGGGCTGACCGGCGATGATGTACCCGACGTGCGTACCTAAGAAAGCCAAGCCCTTGAAGGTCAGCTGCGTCTTGATCTTAATAGGCACTCTTTGTCGTTTCTGTATGTTTCCGTCCTATGTGGAAAGAAAAACCTGCAACGACCACAGCTGTAAAAAAACGGTAACTTGCTACCTATATTCTAATTATGAGCTATAATTATGGCATTTTATTTCCAGAGTTCAACACGCCTCCATTAACACTTTGCGTTCTTCAAATGTCACCACTTCTTTTGGAAATTCTTCATCAGGCCTTTTGCGGAAGGTCCACTATCCTTTACAGACTATCTCTCTAGAGAAACAGCATGGTAACTCCTCGGTCCATTCAGCTTCTAACCATCCTGGTCAAAACCAGGTAAACCATCTTTCTGTGTCTCCACATAATGAGCCTGGTTATTCTTTTGCTCCACATCTGCCAGCACACTTCCATTATCTCTCTCTCGAGGAGATCAAAGGCATAGAGACATTTGTCTTCTTTGTTGGATATGGCCGGAGTGGACACAGCATCGTGGCTAGCATGATGGATGCCCACCCTAATGTCATTATTGCACACGAGTACTACCTCTTCGACAAGCTGGCTAGCAAGGACAGACTGCAAACCAAAGGAGATTTGTTTAATGCCCTCTACTTAAGTAGCTATATCTGTACCGCAGATGGAGTCAGGGCACCAAAACAAACATTTAAAGGTTACAACCTCCACTTGAATGGAATGTGGCAAGGACAGTTTCAAAAGCTAATAGTCATTGGAGACAAAACAGCAGGGTCTACGGCCACAATGTACTACAAATCACCAGCCCTTTTCAAGAAGACTTTAAAAAAATTGCAGGATATTGTCGGTGTTCTTCTACAACAAATTCATGTGGTGAGGAATCCTTACGACATTATAGCCACAGTAGCACTCTATCAGGCTTCCAGCAACCCTGGCCACAAGAAAGTGAAGGCTTCAGTTGACAACCCTTTAAACAGCTCCAAGTACATGGCATTTGCTGTAGACTTAATGCTGAATAGGGCATCAGCCATGGAGAGCATGGCAAGAGATTATAATCTCCACCCTCTGGAAATTCACCTGGAAGACCTGATCAAAGACACCCGCACCATTGTCACCCAAGTTTGTCAGTTCATTGGAGTTCCATGCATGGAGGAGTTTGTGAACTCTTGTCAGAACAAGGTGTACAATCATGCATTTAGGTCACGTGAACTGGTTGTCTGGCCAAGGGCAATGCTGAGAAGAGTGGAGAAGGCCACAAAAGAAATAGACTTCTTCAATAGGTATTCATTTTTAGGAGAGTGAAATGATCCTCTTCTTGTGCAATGTTGCTATATATTCTAGAACAAGACATATAGCTAGCTTCCTCGTTTTCCTTTCATTTTGTCCCCCCTTATCTTATGTCCATTGCATGATAATCGTGAGGGAGACCATCTTCTACTTGGTTCTGTAACTTGATCATTATTGACAATGAAAGTGCACTGTGACAGAGATATTCATGAGAAATGTGTGCAAGATCAGAAAGCAAAGTTTCTGTTGTGCATGTCACATTTTGTAACCAGTTCACTTATCACTTGTTCTCCGACACAAGACTTTTAGGGTCCCCTTTAACCTTCCATAGCATAAGTTCCATGCATGCCCGGGAGTCCTCCAAGCTGTCATGACCGTCATCTAAGCAAGCAGAAGGGAGAGTGAATAACACATGCCAACTTACATACATTAACATCGGTATATTATAGCACTGCATGTTTGTCAGTGTCCATGAATGGCCCATGAATGGCCATCACTCTGTGCACATTGCTGAATTATGTTATACACCTTACTAAATTACAGAAGCTCTTTTGCTTAAATGAGTTTTAGAACTCGTGTTCACAAGAAGTAAGGATATACCAGTAATGCAGTTTCTTGTCTAGCTTATATATACTGTTGGGTGTATTGGCTATATAGCTCGTGTCTTTTTGATGTTAGTGCACACTAGTCGGTTCTCTTTAGTAAAGCATTTCACAGTACATGTACTTTTACAATAACTTTCTCAATACCCAACTTGAAATTCTACTCTTTTACTAGATGCTCTAGCCTTTACCGATAGCTAGCTATTCACCATGGGATACCAACCACACCCCAGCACACGTGTCCACAATGTGAACAGGACGTGGAAAAATAAAATAAAGATAACAATAGCTAATATATATAGTTCTTGTTGTGTATTCATTTATAATAATAATAACAATAATAAATAAATAAATAAAGACATGCCTGATATTAAAATATCAACAAAGAATGATAAATAACTCGACACAGAAAAATTATGGTGGTCGTGGCTTCAAGTTCAGGCTCTTGAGAGTTACTCCCCAGCAGCCAGGCAAGTCCATTCCACAGTCTCGATTGAACCGCTCACACTTTGGTGCTCGGCTGATGTGCAGTGCCGTCTTGTGTGAGCAGTTCAATCGAGACTGGAATGGACTTACCTGGCTACTGGGGAGCCACTCAAGAGTCTGAACTTGAATCCATGACTATTATAACTTTTCTGTCAGTTATTTATGATTGTTTTTATTTATTTGTGAATTTTTTGTAACTTTATTTGTATTGTTACTTATTTTATTTATTTTTATTTACGTTCACGTGCTGGACGTGTGTGCTGAGGTGTGGTGAATAGCTAGCTACCAGGCTCACACGAGTCTTGGCATCTCACTCTAATGAAGGCTAGAGCATCTAGTCAAAATGTGGAGAGAGTACAATTTCAAATTGATTATTGAGAAGCTTATTGTAAAAATATTATGTCAACTGAGAGTTTATTGAGAGTTTTTACAGTAATGTTAGACAATGCCGCTTGCTATGTACAAGAACATTTTAGACCTTTAATTGTAAATATTCTGGTTGTTTCTGTTTTATTCTGCTTAGAAGCATTACTCCTATACTAAGCTTTAGCATAAACCTCCCACCTAGCTCGAAAGCTTGAGCAAGCTAAGCTTTAGTAAGCTATAGCTAAGCTAATGCCAAGATTTGGTAATTTTACTCTCTTGGAAAGTTCTGGCAAGTTTTTTATTGGCCAAACTGTAAAGACTTAGCATAATTTTTAATGATTAGAAAACTATAGCTAAGCCTTGCCTAACAATAAGATTTAGCATATATGCTCCTGAATAAGCTCTAGTTACTTTTAGAACTGCAGACTGGCTGGTTAAGCCTTTGATAAGGATTTTGTCAGATCAAGGATAGATACTTTGGAGCTCCATAGGTTCTGCACACTCCACTCTATGAACTTGATATATAACAGATTGCTCTCTTGAAAGTTGGTATATAGGTATATCTATGCCAAAATTACAGGCAGTCAAACTTGGGTACCTCAGAACCTGCATGCCTGCAGTTGATTAGGAAGTGCAAATTAGTATCTGTGGCAAGGGGTATATAGCTTACTCCCCACAAAACCAGTGTTTTCATTATCCCTAAAATGGACCACTCTGCACGAGTGCGCATACTTATGAAATGACTTGTATTATGGAGGGTGGAGTAAGATTCCATCTTGCCACTGATAGCTAACACTTTCCAATGAACAGCCACAATTGCAGAAATTCAGGCATGCATGCAGGTTTTGAGGTCCTCAACTTTGACTGCCTGTAACTTAGAGATGGTTCGGTTGGGCATGGTTACGCCTGTGCAACATTATTAGTATCAAAAGAGAGCGCACAGAGATACCTATATTTTTTAGCTGAGTGAAGTGTACAGAATATATGGAGACCAAAAGTCGTAACCACAACATTTTTTTAGGCATATGGCATCGTCTCCCAATCGCCACAAGCAAAATTAACCCTTTGATATAAGCTCTAATTCATGGAATGGCCTTAGCAATTCTAACCTCTAGTAAGGCTTTTGTATATATATATATCAAGCCTTATCTAGCTTTGTTAACAAAAAAATATCAGCATCTTTTCAAACCTTGCATAAATGGAGAAATATTTCACTTATCAACATATTTCGCAGATCATGATCTGGGACAAGTGAAAATTCCGTGCTAGTTGTGCCCTGAAGCCAGTTAATATGGGAGCCCAGTTAAGGGGGGACCATAGCTGAAAAATGTTGTTTTCCATTTAAAGTACCACATCTTTGCATACATTCATGCTAAGGTCCTGATTTATGTGCCAAAATGTAGCCATGCAGTATTCTTTCTGATGTTATTTTTGTTTTCTCATATGAGTTTATCTTTGGATTGCAGGTTGGAATGTGAAGTAAAATCATCCCTCAACTATTCTAGTTTCCAACATCAAGTCTTGAATGACTAACACACGTTTCTCCCATTTTTATGAAAATATGATTTTAAGAAATAGACAATGACATATTCAGATCAATACATGGCAGTGAGTTCCATAGGCGAGGGAGCCGATTAAAGAAGAAATGTTGAATTGATTGCTGTGGGTTGAGTGTGAAGTAACATGATCTGACCTCCCGATCTTTTGCACAATGATGATAGAGTTATATAATTGAGGATGTTAAAGTGACCTGTAGGCTCTTTTAAAGATTTAACTAGAAAAAATATGTCATTCAGTTCAAGAGTCATCATAAGGGAAGAATGTTTAAACTCAATAGGCAAGACTTGTAGTCAGGTTTGTAGTCATTATACTCATTAAACCATGGTCATGCACACTTCAGGTAAACAACTCTCGGTTGACATAACAAAATTACAATGACCTCGGTAATCAACTTGAATTTTTACTCTCTCGACGTTTTGACTAGATGCTCCATCCTTCAGAAGCTAGTTGAAACATCAAGAGAGTAAATGAGAAGGTCATTGTAAGCTACGCCAGGTAGTTTTCAAGTGTAGAGAGGACAAACAGAGAGACAGAAGACACAAGTAGCTAGCTTTAGAAATGCTAAAGTCAATATTATTTTTCTACTTTTCAGGAGTTAACCCTTTGATGTGGAGAGGGCTCGATCGCGTGTACCCCCTTAATGTGGAAAAACCACTATAGTGGCTTTAACTGAGTAATTATTGCAAGCTAAGCAATTTTTGTAATAATTGTCAACCATTTTGTTGAGTAGCTCTAGCTGACCTTAGTGGACTTTGGTTCACTGCTTGTGGATCTTGCTATTCCAAGTTATAGGCTAGAAGACGAACAAAGGTTTGGAACTGATTCAAAGAAAAAAGCTCATATACAGTTATACGTTAATTTCATTATATGTAGAACGTGTGTGCATCTGGTGTTAAACTGTTTGAATCTTTATGAAACTTGGTCATTGATGTATTCTTATGGTAAGGATTAAATAGTGTGGAGGAGGAAAATCACAAAACAAAAAAAATGTTCGTCCACATCCAGTAGACAAGCCACTATAGTGGCTTTTACACATCAAAGGGTTAAGCTGCGAAGAAAAAAACCCAGATTTTTTATAAGTTAAAGGACAGGGGATTTTTTGGGCTACATACATGTAAATAAAATGAAACTGGAACCAGATGTATGGTATATATATTTGATGTGATATTATTGGCATTGTTTACACTGCCTTTTATGTTCCTTATCGAGTCTCAGACTAAACTTCTTGTGTACATTATTATTATAATATATATTATGCTATCATTTTGTATGTATGTTCAATTAGTAACTTTTATGACCATATCAAGAATGTTACTATATTATACCAGTTCTCACATTTAGGGTGCATATAGTTAGAAAAGCCACTAGAAGACGCTATATTCATAACAGTTTTAAGAACATAACATCACCACTAGTGGTGTAAATCAAGATTTCTTCACACTTCAAACACGATATCATTTATTAGAAAAAAATTATTTCCTAAAAGCTCTATTATATTATATTATATTATATATAGATTCAATAACATGCATGCATCATTGGACAGATTTTCGATAAACATGAACTCTCAATGAATTCTGAGTTGACATGACTAAAATCAACTTGAAATTCACTTGCTTAACATTTCGACTAGATGACCTATATAGCCATGCGAATGACTTGAGCGAGCTATACTACTGTAGCTAGTAGTTAGGTATATACCCACCTCATGATACAAATGCCACTGCAGATGTGTCCGGCACAGCAAAGTAATAATAATAAAATCAAAACCAAACAATAAATAATAATTATAAATAATAAAAACATTAGCAAAGAATGATAAATAAATGAAAATTATAGTGGTCGTGGTCTCAAGTTTAAGCTCTTGAGAGTGGCCCCCAGCAGCCAGGCAAGTGCATTACACAGTCTCGATTGAACCGTTCACACCTTGGTGCTATAATTATAGGCTGATGTGTAATGCCTCTTTCAGCTCCTTCTGTTTTCAGGACTAACCTAAGATGGTCGCTTCTTCCCACAAAATAGGATGTGCATGTTCAGCAACTGGGTATTTCTCTTTGTCACACTTTTTATAGGCATTTTAATGTTCTTTAACAATTTTACGAAGCAAAAGTTTAGGAGAATCTGACTTGATTTGTTGCTTGTGTTTGTAGTGATAAAAGCTCACTGGACAGCCTTACAGCAGATCTGACCTTATTCTGACTTATATTATATCAACTTGGAGTTGTTCTTGACCACAATTATTATATTGCAGTCATCCACAAAGACCGTATCTGTCCCTAATAGAAGATTACTGCCAAATATTAACAGCAAAAAATACAATAACTTGATCAATAATCAAGTTTACATTCGCTCACTGAACACTTCGGCTAGATGCTCTAGCCTTCATCAGAAACTTGCCGAAATGTTGAATGAGCAAATGTGAAGCGCATTAACTGTGTATCCAACTGAGAGTTAATTGACCGTAGAAAATGTGCTAAGCACCTGGTTTAAATAAGGGCTCCTTTGAGGTAGGCTATAATTTTATATGCATCTCTATATCATGCTTATAGCAAACAATTCATCTCTGCATATCATCTTTCTCAGTAGCGAAGAGATCAGAGCGGTTCCTAACAGTCATTATTATTAATAATAATATTGACTTTACAACTGGGCATTGGGTGATATTAGTATGAATTAAGAATGCAGTTGAGGGGGGTATATTAGACCATTTAAGACATGGACAGATATCATGAAATGAGCATTGGACAGTAGGGTCAAATTATGCATAAAACTGGACCGCAGAAGTGATGATATTTGTGTCTTGAGTATAAAAAATGAGAGAGAGATTTCCAGGGTGGGAAAATGTTTGACTTGGCAATTACAATTGTTTGCAGACTGTCTTACCACTCACTCATTTAGAGAGAATACCATACATAGTGTGTGACGTGAAAAGGATATATACAAGCAGAAGAATTCTATCAAATGGAAACTTCTGACAGCATCCATACCTACCTGAAGATCAAGATTAAATTAATCGAGTGATCTGCTCATTTGGAATGGAACAACAAAACTCTCTAAAACTTGGACTGGAGGTCTTGCAGGGTTTTGACTATAAATATCTGCCTTAAGGCCAACGGATATTTTTCATGATTAGGAAATAATTATTATTTTAGTGTCCATTTGGAGTTCAACCTTATAGGCTCTTCAAGGTTTAGTTAGCCTAACAATACACTAGTGACATTCCTTCCCTTATAGAAAGATGGACAAAATGGAGTATAGCGATATATTCCAAAACCCAAGGAAGCTTTCAAGAGCTAACAATGAAGGCAAGCTATAAAGTTTTCAATATAGCTAGCATATCTTCCTGGTTAGAGCCATAGGACTTGTGATAATAAGGGCATTCTCATAAGCTCTCTTTTTGCTACAGTACTGTCTCAGAGACTTAGCAAGAGATAGCCAAGTTCTGTGTGCAGATTAGTGTCATACCAATTCCAATTTTATATTGTCTGTTGATTCGGAAAGGTATGGTCAATTGATGCTCAAAAGTTGTACTTAGCTGATGGCAAATAATATGCTCCTTAGACCCCTCATGGCAGCATTCAGGCCAACTGCAGAACAAAAGTTCTCTCTCTTGTGTCCAATTCCTCGTGTGTGTGCCTACTTGCTTTCTTCTCAAGTGTTTTACATTTGAACGATAAAAGATTTTTTTCTCAAACCACACACCCTAAACACACATACACAAACACACAGACCAAACATGTACACACACACACACAACACTGACAAGTCTCATCTTCTGCCAGTGCAGGATGTTTTCCTGTGAAATGAAAGGTAAAATATTTTCTTTTACCCAACTTGTTAAATATATATCAGATATTAGTATACGTGCACAAAGCTGACTGTAACTTCCAGCTGTGTATTGAACTATCTCCTATATAAGCAGCCTCTCTTTTGAACAAACATACACCGTTCTCATTTGCCTATGCCAAGGTTTCTTTGCTCCAGCTTCGAATCAACTATGTCATCCATTATCTCATAAGCTCACGCAGCCACAGGGAAATCTAGTTTAGAATCTGCTGCTGATCAATGGTTCTTTACACTATAACAATGTATGCCTGCATTATTTAAAGTGTGTGACTATTCCCATTTTTACACCTGTTGAACATACGGAGCACAGATATATAGATACATACACCTGGTGAACATATGCTACATAGATAGATACATACACCTGGTGAACATGTGCTGCATAGATAGATACATACACCTGGTGAACATATGCTGCATAGATAGATACATACACCTGGTGAACATATGCTGCATAGATATATACATACACCGGGTGAACATATGCTGCATAGATATATACATACACCTGGTGAACATATACTGCATAGATACATACACTTGGTGAACATAGGCTGCATAGATAGACATATACACCTGGTGAACATACGTACATATATATACATACACCTGGTGAACATATGCTGCATAGATAGATACATACACCTGGTGAACATACATGCATGAATAGATACATACACCTGGTGAACATACGTGCATAGATAGATACATACACCTGGTGAACATATGTTGCATAATGCTGCATAGATAGATACATACACCTGGTGAACATATGTTGCATAGAGAGATACATAACATATGGTGTATAGAGAGATACATACACCTCGTGAACATACATGCATAGATAGATACTTAGATACATAGACCTGGTGAACATATGTTGCATAGATAGATACATATACTGGTGAACATATGTTCATAGATAGATACATACACCTGGTTAACATATGCTGCATAGATAGATATATACACCTGGTGAATATATGTTGCATAGATAGATACATACACCAGGTGAACATATGGTGCATAGAGAGATACATACACCTCGTGAACATACATGCATAGATAGATACTTAGATACATACTCCTGGTAAACATATGTTGCATAGATAGATACATACACCTGGTGAACATATGCTGCATAGATAGATACATACACCTGGTGAACATATGTGCATAGATAGATACATACACCTGGTGAACATATGCTGCATAGATAGATACATACACCTGGTTAACATATGTGCATAGATAGATACATACACCTGGTGAACATATGCTGCATAGATAGATACATACACCTGATGAACATACATGCATAGATAGATACATACACCTGGTGAACATATGCTGCATAGATAGATACATACATCTTGTGAACATATGTCCATAGACAGATACATGTAAACATTTAGGTAATGAATGCCGGCCATCGAGTGGCGAGCGAAGAAATGGAGGTGAAACCCCATAAATTATTTCAGCTAGAAATCCTAGGACACTATTATTGTTTGGTGGCATTGCTCTATCCATTGTCTAACTCCTAGAATAGCTGAAGCAATGGATGGATGTCGGCATGATTTTGTACTGTTTGGATCTCACTCATAGTGTAGTGTGCTTCCCATCATCAATGAGATCTGCTTATAAGTACTCTTAATTAACATAACTCCTCTCATAGCCATACTTACGCATGCATATTTTTGGTTTCAGAATTTACCATCCCATAATATTGGAGGGCATCGAGTATCAAAGGGAAACAGAAACTGCTGAGAACTTAAAAGTGATAGTTGGCGCTCTTGAGATTGTTTGGTCTACGATTGTTTAATGACTCACATGTTTCAGGGCACAAGAGATCACAAACCTTTGGGGGGTCAACATTGATACCATAGATCATGGCCACACACACACACACACACTAATAACATGTGATAGATCATGGCCACACACACACACACACTAACATGTAAAAGATCATGGCCACACACACACACACACACTAACATATTATGTGATAGATCATGGCCACACACACTTACACACTAACATGTGATAGATCATGGCCACACACACACACTTACAAAAATCATCCATTGTATATTCTTCAAATTCCAAATTGTCAGTTCGACTCTAGTAGATGACACAAATGTTCTAACTTTGCTTTAAGTCCAGAAGTTAATAAATATATGGCAATTCCTGTATGTAGGTACATGTACTGTAGTTGTATGGTAATAAGTTGACCTAGAGGTTTTTAGCATAAAATATCAAACTAGGATTTTCAATAGTATTTTTCAAGATATCACTATATTGCATACATTCGCAATGATACTGAAGGAAGGAGTGATTACTCAAAGCACTGCCTATTTTGGACCAATTGGAGTAAGGCATGTTTATAAGTAATCCTTTATCTTTTCTCTTGTCACTAGAAAGGAGAGTGAGCATGGTCCACAGAAGACACCATCTAACTTGCTATAGAGAAGCCAGGGATACTTTGTAAGCCAAGTGGTATTAAACTTCCGATTGCAACCACGAGAATACGTGGTGGGCAAAATTTTAGTTGGTGCTATATAATGACACAGTAAAGAATACTTTGCCTCATTGGAAAAGCTACTCACCGACTGGCATATGGTGTCAATGGATTTTGTTGGATTTTGTTGGTTCAAACAAATTTCCAATGTCTTCGAATGGTGGAAAGCAAAGCATTAGATTGTTGGTTGATCACTGGAGCTGTTGGAATACCAGGCTGGTCAAGTTCCTCATCATCACTACTAACAGAGTGTAAGTGTGTGACTGGGACACAGACTGTAATTTGAGGCTCTGAACTTGATGGCTCTAAAATGTTGATGTAAAAGAGCATTAGTTTTGTACCCTAAGTAAACAGGCGTACCACTGTCTTCCTTAGCATCCTTAGCAGCTTTTTTGTTGAAGAAAGATCTTATATCACTTGAATGTTGTCTCTTCATAGTCACTAAGGCTTTGCTCTCTCACTGCATGCTGCACAGAAGCTAGCAAGGATGAGATCATATGATAAGCTAAGTCAGCATGTGACACTAACACTAGTCTAGAGGTTTAAATTATATTCAAAGCATGTCAGCGGTAGGGTGCCCAGTTTGAAGTGGTCAGAGGCTCAGCAGGCTTGTTTAATAAACTTGGTGATTAGAAAAATGACAATGTGCATTAAAGTTTCCAAGTTACTATAATTGGATCTTTTTTAAGGGGCTACATGAATATCATTAATTTGAAAGGGGGGTGCAAGTCCCCCTGTGTACGGTCCTGAGATCACACTTATGTTTATAGATGCACACCTAAACAAACACACAGACCTGGCACTGCTACTTGTATTCCACTAAGTAGTCTTAATCAACCACATGCATGCATTGTACCTTATATGGCCATGTCCCTGGGGGGGGGGGGTGGGGGGAGGGCAGCATAATTAAGGGCAGCCTCCCTCTGTTTGGGCTTGAGTTCGTCTGAGTGATGTTATGACTAGTTACTTAAACACTAAGAGAGTAAGCCTTAGCTTGGCTGCAATGCAAGTAAGAATGCCTTTGCTTATGCACCACACTTCTAAGAAAGCTAACCTAGTTTAATACTCTGTTAAGGTATATATGCACTGCCCTAACAGTCCAGCTAAGGCTTTACGCTCTTAGTGTTTTTGGCAACTAGTTATGACAACTTTATTAACTCGACAAGACACATACTCAAGCCCGGATAATCTCTCCAGTGTGGGCAGAGGAGGAAGGGACTGATTTATGGCCTCTCAATAATTTCCTCTTCAAAATGCTGAGTCCCTTGGGACCATCCCACCCAGTGCAGTACAACAATACATAAATACATTTAAAAAATAACAACAGCAAATGAGGTAATATGACATGTGCTGTAATAAACACTGATGATAAATATTAAGTAATGTTCTATAGTAAATGAGTTGCAACTCTTATTTATGGTGGAGTGAGGGGAGGCCATAAATCAGTCCCTTCCTCCTCTGCCAACACTTCACTATGCACCGCCCACACACTTCCACCATCACCTCACCTCCACTTCCTTCCCAAGCAACAATGCCACCTTCCCCTCAGGGCCTACCCTCTCAAACTCCTCCAACCATATTCCAGTTCCTTCAATTCCATCAGCTCATTCATTAATGCTTTCCGGTCTCTTCCAGATTTATCACAACAAATTTATCGCTCCCTCATATCCCTGTAATGAACTTGTATACCTTTCTGCTCCATCACAGTTTGTCAACCTATACCACTTCAAACTGCTCTTGCTCTCGACATCCTCCTCCTTATCGCACACATTTCTCTCCTTCATCTTCACCTTCCATTGCTTTGCTGACCCAAGCATGTTCGAACGAGCTCCCCATTGTCAAAGTTCAGTCTATTCTGATTGCTTAACTGCCCGACTGATTTGTGAATACCTATCAATGTGTCGTAGCTGCTACTATTGACTCTATTATAACTACGCAGTGCTTGCATGTGGGCTGACCTACGATGAAGTATCCGACGTGCATACCTAAGAAAGCCAAGCCCTTGAAGGTCAGCTTCGTCTTGATCTTAATAGTCGTTTCTGTATGTTTCCGTCCCATGTTGAAAGAATGGCCTGCAATGACTACAGCTGTAAAAAACGGTAACTTGCTACCTATTTTCTAATTTACGAACTATAATTATGGCATCTTATTTCCAGAGTTCAACACGCCTCCATTAAGTCCTGGATCGCTCCAGAGGCCGCAGTTTTACGGGTGACTGTGGCCAAAGAGGAGGAGGAGTTTGGGGATGAAAAGGAAGTGACCCAGAAGCTAGGAGCAGAGTTGACTGCTCTCACATTCCTACACACAGCCAAACACCTGAATCCTCGCCTCACTAGATGGTGCCTCCGTCTACAACACGATGACTTCGAGATACGGTACCGGCCTGGGAGTAAGAACACTAACGCGGATGCCGTATCTAGGCAAGACTGGGTGGCTGTGGAGGACCACTGCAATCTCGCGAGGGGGAGATGTCAGGACCCACTGGACCGACATGAGAGAGGAGAGGAGAGAGAAAGAGGAGAGACCTATAGAGAGAGACCGAGAAGAGCCAAGACAAAGAGAATTTACACATACCGTATAAACCATGTGCGTGTTTCAGTACATATTCACCTGTTCCCTTTATTCATAACAACACTATCATAATCCTAACTGTAAGCTCAGGTGGACTGATCCAATTGGTCATATATTACAGCATTACATGTGATATGGTAAAGGCAGAACCAAAGGGGGACAGACTATTTAAAGCCACCCCCTGAATAGTGATGCAGATATCCTTGACATAAGATAAGTTGTTGAATCTCTAACCGAGTCTTGGGTAGACTAACCCCTACCGGATATCTCTGGTGGCAGCTTATTAACTGGTGGATCGGAGACCTAATCCAGTCCAGACCCCGACAATGTCTATGTCGACACGAAGCAGAAGCGGGCAGGAAAACCAATTAGAAATCACCTCCGACAACAGCAGGAACAGTACAATGGACTACAATCCCAAAAGGAGCAGCAAATCTAAGCAAACACCAACAGCAAGACTGAACTCAACTGCCGAGCTACTGTACATATGCAGCAACAGCAGATCGAGGCGGCCATGAGGGAGGAAGACAAATAGGTTAGTCTATGGGCTCATTTAACTCGGAAATGCTCATCGTAGTGAAGAAAACCAAGGAGAGAAAACAACATTAGATTCTTAGCTAGAGGAAAGCAAATGGCTGAAATATAAGCAAGAATGTTGCTGCTTATGCAGAAAGAGAACTACACTTCTAAGCAAGCTAACCTAGTTCAATACTCAGTGGTTCACTGTTAAGGTATATATGCACCGCCCTTAACAGTCCAGCTAAGGCTTTACGCCTTAGTGTTTTTGGCAACTAGTTATGACAACTTTATTGACTCGACAAGACACAAATTCAAGCCCGGATAATCTCTCCAGTGTGGGCAGAGGAAGAAGGGACTGATTTATGGCCTCTCAATATTTTCCTCTTCAAAATGCTGAGTCCCTTGGGACCATCCCACCCAGTGCAGTACAATAATACATAAAAAATAACAACAGCAAATGAGGTAATATGACAGGTGCTGTAATAAACGTGCAGTACAATAATACATAAAAAATAACAACAGCAAATGAGGTAATATGACAGGTGCTGTAATAAACATTATGACATACTCTTAAATAATGTTCGGAATATATTATAGAACAACAACAATAATAATAACAATAATAACAACATCCCACACCAACACCTTTCCACATCTCCATGGTACTATTGTAACCCCATCAGGTCTTTTTCCATCCGATCTCAGCAGGCCTGGAGGTTCTAATCGAGCCGGTATCTTTGCAGAGAGAAAGGCCCTGTGGATTATATGATTGAGGGTTGCATGGCGGTAGTGGCGTCCTTCGCTCTTTTTGCAGCTCAGTGCATGCCTTCCTAGGGAGTCTACCTGAGCACCACAGTGGTAGCAGGTATGAGAGCCACAGATGGAAACAACAAGGCACAGTCCAACAGCAATCCGAAGACTTTCATCATCCAGACGCAGTCCAAGTGGTGAAATAGGCAGGGCATGCAACCAAGCACCAGATTCTTTTGTTGCAGCTGCTAACAATCTTCCACGGTTGGCATCATCTGGGACCTCATCCACTAAGTGCTTTGCCAGGGCATTAGTCTTAATTCTGTCCCACGTCTTCTGCTTGGTCAGAGCAATCCCTGCTGGAGCCTGTCCATCATGACCCTGAGACCACACAGTGAGAGCGTCATTCACCAGCGGAGATGAGATGGGACATATTTCTTGGGGCAGAATAGCGGAGATAAGGTCCTGGGAGGCATGAATCGATGCAAGGTAGGCAGAAGGGGCCATGGACACTGCGCTTAGAATACCTAAACCACCCGACTTCACAGGGAGGGTAGCTTGTAGCCAAGCATTGTCATCTTCGTTCAGATCGGTGTTAGTATTGAAGACACAATAGATCGAAGAAATATGGAATAACTGCGCAGCAATACTAAAGAGTCATGGGCAGAGTCATGGGCAGACAGCAGGCTTAATCTCACGCCCATCCTCTCTAGAGCTGAGAGAGAGAGTCTGTGTGTGTGTGTGTGTGTGTGTGTTTGTGTGTGTGCGTGCGTGCATGTGTGTGTGTGTGTGTGTGCCTTCTCTTTGATTGCCAGGGACACAGAATTCTGGTTGCCTAGAGGTGCACCCAGCAGGGATGCACAAGCTGGGTCCACAACTTTGGCCCCAGGGAGATGGGTGAGGATGGTTCCTCTAGTTGTGTTGTCATGGCATAATACTTCTGATTTGGTATTGTTAAGGAACAAACCCTATTTCTCAGCATCCATCATCATCTCTAGGTCATGTATGATGTCGTTGCACGACCCTCCTAGAGTGATATCATCCAAATACATGATGGTAAGTGAGGAACACAGCTGCTGGCAGTTTTGGTGAAGTAACAGGCAGAACAACAGGGGACCCAATGGGTCTCCCTGCTGAACACCCTCTGCCGACGAGATCAACTTGTCACCCCAACGTAGAAGGGATGGGGAAGAATAAGCAGAATGGGCTAGGGATAAATAGTAGGAGCCAGGTCGCGCACAGCACGAAGCATATAATCCCTACGGACAGAGTTGAAGGCATTGCAGAAATCTAACTTAACAACAGCACAATTCTGGTCATCTAACTTTTCCAAGAATATCCTAGCTGCATGCACAGCTGCTTCTGCACCGCCTCTGACCCCATAACCCATCTGACATGGGGCCAGAAGGGAGGCCATCTCCTCAATCAGAACCAAAATCTTAGCCACCAAACGTCTTAGGGTGCATCCAACCGCGATGGGGCGAATCCCACCCGACTTCTTTTCTAAGGCCACAAGTGAGGCACCAAAGAAAAAAGGACGGACTTCAATAGGGGTGTGTCCTTCCAGCACAAGGGAGCAGAATTCCTGCAAAGAGGTGAAATGGAGTCTTCAATACCTTCACCCGCTGGCAGTAGTCCTTTAGATGCTGTGGACGCAGCTTGTCAGGGCCCCCTGCTGATCCATTGGGGAAGGACCTGATAGCGTTGATCACTTCCCTGGCTGAAATATCCATGGGCACTGGAGAGGCTGTAGGGGCTGGGGGGATGTTACTGTCTGCAGGAGTAGGAGGGTGCTTTGACTGTAAAGCACTAAAAGTTTCATCACTGAATTCAGCAAGGGTGTCATCTGAACTTGCAAGTCTAATAGCACCTCTCAAATCACCCTCTTCTATTTTCTGAGAAACTCGATGGGATAAAGACTCCTCAGGGTCACATGCCTTCTTGTGCCTGGTCGATGGTTGACGAGTTGGTACAGAGGGGGAGATTTCATCCCTGACCTGGTCCTTGATGGCATTAGCAAAAGACTGAGAGGGCTTTCCTTTGCATAGGGGGGCTTGTAGGCAGGCAGGCTGGGGCAAACTGGAAAAGACGGTTCCACGAAGCTACATCATTAGCACTTACAATTCCATCCAAGATGGATTCATACACTGTGCTCAGGCTGCCTTTGGTATTCTCCGTAGGACTCTAATGGGTGGGATGGGCTGGATGCATAAAAGTCTGAAACGCTCGCTTCTGGCGACTCCGACAGCGACTCTGATGGCGACTTTGGTGGCCGAGAAGAGTTAGTTGGTTTCGAAATTCCATGAGGTCGACTATTATCAGCTGTAGCTGTCAACTGGACACCACCAGCTACAACCTCGGAGCCTTGCCAGAACCTTGACATCTATTGTTAGTTGGTCCATGCATTCTCACAATGCCTGCGTTGGTGAGGCTTATCTCCTGAAGAACAGAACACAGAGACGGAGTGGCCATTTTTATTTTATTTTTTATAATGTACTATATTAAATGAGTTGCACCTCTTATTTCTTATTTATGGTGGAGTGAGGGGAGGCCATAAATCAGTCCCTTCCTCCTCTGCCAACACTTCACTATGCACTGCAAAATGCACCCACACACTTCCACCATCACCTGATTACTCACACCTCCACTTCCTTCCCAAGCAACAATGCCACCTTCCCCTCAGGGCCTACCCTCTCAAACTCCTCCCACCATATTCCAGTTCCCTCAATTCCATCAGCTCATTCATTAATGCTTTCCGGTCTCTTCCAAATTCATCACAACATATTAGAAAGTGCTCCACATCTTCCACTTCCTTCCTGTTACACAACACACATCTACCATCACTACACAGCCAACATGCTTCTTGTCCTGCAATAGACCTGCTGACCCTGTCCTCAATCTAAACTTCAACCTCACTCATATCCCTGTAATGAACTTGTATACCTTTCTGCTCCATCACAGTTTATCAACCTATACCACTTCAAACTGCTTTTACTCTCGACATCCTCCTCTCTATCGCGCACATTTCTCTCCTTCATCTTCACCTTCCATTGCTTTGCTGACCCAAGCATGTTCGAACGAGCTCCCCATTGTCAAAGTTCAGTCTATTCTGATTGCTCAACTGCTCGACTGATTTGTGAATACCTATCAGCGTGTCGTAGCTGCTACCTATTGATTCTCGTATTATAAACGCAGTGCTTGCATCTGGGCTGACCTGCGATGGGGTATCCGACGTGCGTACCTAAGAAAGCCAAGTCCTTGAGGGTCAGCTTCGTCTTGATCTTAATAGGCACTCTTTGTCGTTTCTGTATGTTTCCGTCCCATGTTGAAAGAAAGACCTGCAACGACTACAGCTGTAAAAACCTGCTACCTATATATATATAATTGACGAGCTATAATTATGGTATCTTATTTCCAGAGTTCAACACGCCTCCATTAACACGTTGCGTTCTTCAAATGTCACCACTTCTTTTGGAAATTCTTCATCTGGCCTTTTGCGGAAGGTCCACTATCCTTTACAGACTATCTTCTAGAGAAGCAGCATGGTAACTCCTCAGTCCATTCAGCTTCTCACCATCCTGGTCAAAACCAGGTAAACCATCTTTCTGTGTCTCCACATAATGAGCCTGGTTATTCTTTTGCTTCGCATCTGCCAGCACACTTCCATTATCTCTCTCTCTCGAGAGGAGATCAAAGGCATAGAGACATTCGTCTTCTTTGTTGGATATGGCCAGAGTGGACACAGCATCGTGGCTAGCATGATGGACGCTCACCCTAATGTCATTATTGCACACGAGTACTACCTCTTCGACAAGCTGGCTAGCAAGGACAGACTGCAAACCAAAGGAGATTTGTTTAATGCCCTCTACTTAAGTAGTTATATCTGTACCGCAGATGGAGTCAGGGCACCAAAACAAACATTTAAAGGTTACAACCTCCACTTGAATGGAATGTGGCAAGGACAGTTTCAAAAGCTAAGTCATTGGAGACAAAACAGCTGGGTCTACGGCCACAATGTAGTACAAATCACCAGTAAATCAAAATTTGCAGGATATTGTCTGTGTTCTTCTAACAAATGCATGTGGTGAGGAATCCTTACGACATTATAACCACAGTAGCACTCTATCAGGCTTCCAGCAACCCTGGCCACAAGAAAGTGAAGGCTTCAGTTGAAAACCCTTTAAACAGCTCCAAGTACATGGCATTCGCTGTAGACTTAGTGCTGAATAGGGCATCAGCCATGGAGAGCATGGCAAGAGATTATAATCTCCACCCTCTGGAAATTCACCTGGAAGACCTGATCAAAGACACCCGCACCATTGTCACCCAAGTTTGTCAGTTCATTGGAGTTCCATGCATGGAGGAGTTTGTGAATTCTTGTCAGAACAAGGTGTACCATCATGCATTTAGGTCGCGTGAACTGGTTGTCTGGTCAAGGGCAATGCTGAGAAGAGTGGAGAAGGCCACAAAAGAAATAGACTTCTTCAATAGGTATTCATTTTTAGGCGAGTGTCTTCTTGTGCAATGTTGTATATTCTAGAACCAGATGTATAACTAGCTTCCTCGTTTCCCTTTTATTTTGTCCCCCACTATCTTATGTCTATACATTGGCATTGCATGATAATCATGAGGGAGACCATCTTCTACTTGGTTCTGTAACTTGATCATTATTGACAATGAAAGTGCACTGTGACAGAGATATTCATGAGAAATGTGTGCAAGATCAGAAAGCAAAGTTTCTGTTGTGCATGTCACATTTTGTAACCAGTTTACTTATCACTTGTTCTCCGACACAAGACTTTGAGGTCCCCTTTAACCTTCCATAGCATAAGTTCCATGCATGCCCGGGAGTCCTCCAAGCTGTCATGACCGTCATCTAAGGAAGCAGAAGGGAGAGTGAATAACACATGCCAACTTACATACATTAACATCGGCTAGTACTGCATGTTTGTCAGTGTCCATGAATGGCCATCACTCTATTCACATTGCTGAATTATGTTATACACCTTACTAAATTACAGAAGCTCTTTTGCCTAAATGAGTTTTAGAACTCGTGTTCACAATAAGTAAGTATATACCAGTAATGCAGTTTCTTGTCTGGCTTATATATACTGTTGGGTGTATTGGCCTGTACTGCTATACAGCTCGTGTCTGTTTGATGTTAGTGCACACTAGTCGGTTCTCTTTAGTAAAGCATTTCACAGTACATGTACTTTTACAATAACTTTCTCAATACCCAACTTGAAATTCTACTCACTTGACGTTCCGACTAGATGCTCTAGCCTTTACCGGTAGGGGGACCGTAACCATATTCTAGTGAGTAAAAAAAAAAAAAAACACTTGCATTTACCCCATAGATTCTGCAACCTTCATGGTATGTACTTGATATATAGCTCAAAAGATAGGACTTTCTCCGTGCTCTCTTCTGATACCAAAACATTTTTTATGGGTATAATTATACCCAAGTTACTGGAGCTAAAGTGGGGGTACCTCAAAACCTGAGTGCCTGAGTTGGAACATATTTTTCTCCAGATTGCCAAGTGCTAGGGAGCTGAAATTAGCACCAGTGGCTAGAGGAAGCTCTAAAAATTAAGTATACGTGGTGAAGCGGTGCCTAGTTGGAAAATTAATTTGGTTAAAATTCTTTTTCTAAACCGCCCCACTTAACCACGTACTAAGTTCTAGCGTGTGATGCTTCCTCTAGACACTGGTACTAATTTCAGCTCTCAAGCAATAACTAACACAGGCACTCAACTTTAGCTCCAGTAACTTGGCTATAGTTATACCTATGAAAAATGTTTTTGTACCAAAAGAGAGCACACAGAGAGTCCTATCGTTTGAGCTGTATATCAAGTCCTACTAGTAATCTTCAGACATGATGTTATTCCAGCTTTGTCAAAACCTGCTTGTAAAAAGGTCATGCAAACTACTATTAGCAGAACAATAATTAGCTTGTAATTATGAGTTAAACTCGCTAAATTAATTGCCTAGCTAATAAAATGTGTTATACATGTGTTAATACAGTACTAGAATATGGTTACAGTCCCCCTAAAAATCGGATAGCACTGCATGTTTGTCAGTGTTCATGAATCTCCATCAATGTATGCATCTTGCTGAATTATGTACATACACCTTACTAAATTACAGAAGCTCTTTTGCCTAAATGAGTTTTAGAACTCGTGTTCACAAGAAGTAAGTACCAGTAATGCAGTTTCTTGTCTAGCTTATATATATATACTGTTGGGTGTATTGGCCTGTACTGCTATACAGCTCGTGTCTGTTTGATGTTAGTGCACACTAGTCGGTTCTCTTTAGTAAAGCATTTCACAGTACATGTACTTTTACATAACTTTCTCAATACCCAACTTGAAATTCTACTCTCTTGACGTTCCGACTAGATGCTCTAGCCTTTACCGATAGCTAGCTATTCACCACAGGATACAAACCACACCCCAGCACACGTGTCCAGAATATGAACAGGACGTGGAAAAATAAAATATAGCTAATATATATAGTTCTTGTCGTGTATTCATTTATAATAATAATAATAATAATAATAACAATAATAAATAAACAACAAATAAACAACAATAAAAATAAATAAAGACATGCCTGATATTAAAATATCAACTAAAATATCAATAAAGAATGACAACACAGAAAAATTATGGTGGTCGTGGCTTCAAGTTCAGGCTCTTGAGAGTTGCTCCCCAGCAGCCAGGCAAGTCCATTCCACAGTCTCGATTGAACCGCTCACACTTTGGTGCTAGGCTGATGTGCAGTGCCTCCTTCACTAGCTGTCTTGTGTGAGCAGTTCAATCGAGACTTGAATGGACTTGCCTGGCTACTGGGGAGCCACTCAAGAGTCTGAACTTGAAGCCATGACTACTATAATTTTTTCTGTCAGTTATTTATTATTTATTTGTCTTTATTTATTTGTGAATTTTTTATGTTTATTTGTTATTATTTTAAATTTTTAATTTTTTTTTTATTTGTAACTTTATTTGTATAACTTTATTTGTATATATTTTATTTTATATTTTATTTTATTACTTATTTATTTTATTTACTTATTAATTTTTTAAATTTTTAATTGGCTATTATTATCTTTATTTTATTTCTTCACATCCAGTTCACGGCTGGACGCGTGTGCCGAGGTGTGGTGAATAGCTAGTTACCAGGCTCACCCGTCTCACTCTGACGAAGGCTATAGAGCATCTAGTCGAAATGTGGAGAGAGTACAATTTCAAATTGATTATTGAGAAGCTTATTGTAACATTATTATGTCAACTGAGAGTTCATTGAGAGTTTTTACAGTAATGTTAGCTATGTACAAGAACATTTTAGACCTTGGATATTTTCTAATTGTAAATATTCTGGTTGTTTCTGTTTTATTCTGCTTAGAAGCATTACTCCTATACTAAGCTTTACTTACTATCTGGAAAGTTCTGGTTAGTTTTTTATTGGCCAACTGTTAAGACTTAGCTAATTTTTAATGTTGAGAAAACTATAGCTAAGCCTTGCCTAACAATAGGATTTAGTATATATACTCTTGAATAAGCTCTAGTTACCTTTAGAACTACAGACTGGCTGGTTAAGCCTTTGATGAGGATTTTGTCTGATCAAGGGGAGACACCATAAAATACAAATGCTTACAATATCTTGTAGTATGACTTTGGAGCTCCATAGGTTCTGCACACTCCACTCTATGAACTTGATATATAACAGATCTCTCTGTGCTCCCTTGAAAGTTGGTAGGTATATCTATGCCATTGATTAGGAAGTGCTAATTAGTATCTGTGGCAAGAGGTAGACTCCCCACAAAACCAGTGTTTTCAAAATGGACACTTCTAAAAATAATTTTTCATTACCCATTTTTTATTTATTACCCATACTTATGAAATGACTTGTATTGTGGAGGGTGGAGTAAGGTTCCATCTTGCCACTGATAGAAATGTCTAGCTAACACTTTCCAATCAACAGCCACAATTGCAGAAATTCAGGCATGCATGCAGGTTTTGAGGTCCTCAACTTTGACTGCCTGTAACTTAGAGATGGTTCGGTTGGGCATGGTTACATCTGTGCAACATTATTATCAAAAGAGAGCGCACAGAGATACCTATATTTTTTAGTTATATATTATATTGAGTAAAGTGTGCAGAATATATGGAGACCAAAAGTCGTAACCGCAAGCTTTTTTAGGCATATGGCATCGTCTCCCCATCCCCACAAGCAAAATTAACCCTTTGATATAAGCTCTAATTCAGCTTTGGAATGGCAGACGAAAGCCTTAGCAATTCTAACCTCTAGTAAGGCAATGCTAAGTGTTTTTTTTTATATATCAAGCCTATATCAAGCCTTATCTAATTGTATAGCTTTGTTAACACAAAAATATCAGCATCTTTTCCAACCTTGCATAAATGGAGAAATATTTCACTTATCAACATATTTCGCAGATCATGCTCTGGGACAAGTGAAAATTCCGTGCTAGTTGTGCCCTGAAGCCAGTTAATATACAGTGGGAGCACAGTTAATAGTGGAAGCATAGATAATAGCATTAATAGTGGGAGCATAGTTAAGGGAGGCTTTTACCATTTCTGGGGTGGTCGACACAACTTGTCATAACTTTTTTATTTATTTCTCAATGCAGGTGAAATTTTATCAAGATGCAGTGTATTGAATGTGCTTTCTTTTGATATGCTCAGATTTTGCATATCTACTACCTAGGTGAAGTTATGGATCCCACCTCAGTATCAGGGGCAAATATTCTAACTCATGGCCACTTAGTCCTAACCACTTCCAACTTAGGAAGTGCTTAGAGTGATCATAGAAGTGAAAAGTGAATGGCTAAAAATATCATTAGCACAACAACTGAATTTTAAGAGAGGTCAACCTGAAGTTCTAAACATGGTATGTATATCCATATGCATACCTTCACCATGGATGGACTTAAACATGTTTTAATCATTCACTTTTTAGAGCAGGGAAAGGACTTTCAAATGATATATTAAAATCTTGTATACATTAAAAAATGAGCAAGTTAGAATATTTCCAGATTCGGAAACAGTGATTTTCAGGAGAAGCCATGAAAAGTGGGTGTGTTTTGGGGGGGTATTTTTTGGGTAAAAATCGAAATGATGACGGTTGCCTGACAGGATGCGCAGATCATGTGATGACAGCACAGGGCTGCGTGGTAACTATGGTAATTGGAAGCTTACTGAGAGCTTCATTTAGAGTCCTTTTCCAGACTTCTATCATGAATGGTTAGGGAGATACGCTTACCTTTGGCAGGAGCGCCGTCTTCAAGATTCAAACAGTATTTCTTGATAATGTGAAATAGAATGCACAAAAAGGTGCGTAACTTCATAATGGAGCATTGAAATACTCTGAAACTTGAAACATAACAACTACATGCATCAAGGTATAGAATAGAGCAATAAAAATTTTTTTTTTAATCATAAAAAAAAATGGTAAAAGCCTCCCTTAATAGCAGGAGCATAGTTAATAGTGGGATCATAGTTAATAGCAGGAGCACGGTTTTTAGTGGAAGCAGTTAATAGTGGGAGAAAGTTAATAGTGGGAGCATAATTAATAGCAGGAGCATAGTTAATAGTGGAAGCATAGTTAATAGCAGGAGCATGGTTGGTGGGAGCATAGTTAATAGCAGGAGCATAGTTAATAGTGGGATCATAGTTAATAGCAGGAGCACGGTTTTTAGTGGAAGCAGTTAATAGTGGGAGAAAGTTAATAGTGGGAGCATAGTTAATAGCAGGAGCATAGTTAATAGCAGGAGCACGGTTGATAGTGGGAGCAGAGTTAATAGCAGGAGCATAGTTAATAGCAGGAGCACGGCTGATAGTGGGAGCATAGTTAATAGCAGGAGCAGAGTTAATAGCATGAGAACGGTTGATAGTGGGAGCATAGTTAATAGCAGGAGAAAGGTTGATAGTGGGAGCAGAGTTAATAGCAGGAGCATAGTTAATAGCAGGAGCACGGCTGATAGTGGGAGCATAGTTAATAGCAGGAGCATAGTTAATAGCAAGAGAAAGGTTGATAGTGGGAGCATAGTTAATAGCAGGAGAAAGGTTGATAGTGGGAGCATAGTTAATAGCAGGAGAACGGTTGATAGTGGGAGCATAGTTAATAGCAGGAGAAAGGTTGATAGTGGGAGCATAGTTAATGTGCACCTACTTAATTATATGCACCCACTTAATTATGTGCACCCACTTAATTATAGCTACCTCATTAATTGTGTGCACCTACTTAATTATGTGCACCTCCTTAATTATGTGCATCTACTGAATTGTGTGCACCTAAATTATGTGCACCTACTTAATTGTGTACCTAATTAATTATGTGCATCTACTTAATTATGTGCATCTACTTAAGGGGGGAAGAGGGCTGAAAACGCATTTTTTAAATATTTTTTGGGGGGGGGGGGCAGTTCATAATCTGTCTGGAGTTTGGGTTTCAAGTTCCAGAGCAAGTGAATACTTGCATCAGAAGATATAGCCATTTTTATACTGTGCATTATTGTTCCATTTCATTTCATTTCACTTCACATTCGAAAGAGGTTCTCTCCCACTCTTACCTGGCTACAGTCGGGCGGGCGGCGATGATAGCCTACACGAAATACAGTTTCTATATATCAAAATGTTGCCAATTTCACGGAGACCCTTACCAGTCGTTTGCAATTAATTGGCCAGGCGGGGGGGGGGGGGGGGGGGGGGGGTAGTGCGCAACCGCTAAGGCGAGCACATTTTTTCCCCGCCAGAATTACTTGAAAGTATAACACTGTTGAGTTATGGAGAAGAGAAAAGAGAAGTATTTTAAACAGAAAGGCCAAGGATTCAAGAAGAGTGAGGACAAGAACCCTACAGGTGGCTGTTGTTGAGCCTGTTACAATAGCCGTGCCAGGCAAGTTTTAATGTTTATCTCTGTACTAAAAATTATCTCCGTACTAAAAAGTTACTTGCTGTTTCCTTCCTTTGTTAGTGAGTCTCTTGGATCCTGTAGGTGGGGTAGCGCCTTCTGTGAACCTTCACTTACCTTGCAATCAATTGAAAATGTCTGAAGTGAGGCCAGTTCCAGTGGTAACTATGACCAGGAAGAAGTTGGCTCTCGTGGATTGTTCAGCTGCTTCGGCGGGTGTTGCTACTGGATCTACTGGCTCTACCTCTTTGGACTCGGGTGGTGTTGGAGAACTGGGTAAGGGTAATCGTTTAATAAACTTAGATAAGCTTAGAGAGGTCATAGAAAGGTGTAATAAGTGTATTCAATGTGGTAGCTGAGCTCCCTTGCAACAGAAGGAAAAATTTTCCCGTAGGACAGGCATGGTGTCTCGTATTTTTGCTTTTTGTTCAAATTGTGGTAACACTCAAGACATCTCAAACCCTGTATCTGTAGAAGCTCATTCTTTGAACACCCAGTCAGTACTGGGTGCTCGCATTGCTGGAATTAGTCATTCTGGTCTGGGAGACAACACTGCAGTCATGGATATGTTGCCCCCTCTTAGTTCCACTTGTTTTTTAAAAATATACTACATGTAGGTCAATAGGGAGTGACGCAAATGCAGTAACAGGGAGTATTATGTTGGATGCCGCTCATAGGTTACATGATTTTCATGGGGTTAGGCATGAAGACATCATTGATGTTAGTATTACTGTTGACGGCACATGGCATAGACGGGGCCACAAATCAAATTATGGCTTGGTTGCGGTGATGTCTTGGGACACTGGAGAAGTTTTAGATCATTATCTTCTGTCTAAGTTCTGTCAAGATTGTGCACGAAGACCTGAAGATGAAACAGAAGCAAGTTACAAAGAATGGTTTGAGGGTCACAGAGTAAATTAGGACGCCAATTTTGAAGGCTCTTCGGGTTCTATGGAAGTTGTAGGAACGCAAAAACTTTTTGAGCGTTCAGTGGAGAGACTGAAGCTTAGGTACACACACATAATTAGTGATGGGGATACAAATGCACATAAACGGTTGTTGGAAGCCGAGCCTTACGGTCCTAGAGTGTATAAATCATGTTAGCAAGCGCTTTTTAAGGCATTTTGAGACATGCATTAAAAAAGCGGTGTTGATGACAATGGCAAGCGTGTAAAGGCTGGTTCACAGTTTGACGCTCAGCCATCGTTACGTATCGTATCGTCCTATCATAACGTATCGTCGTATTGTGAACCAGCAACGTCATGACGATACGATACGATGGAATAGGATCTGGTTCTATTCGAGCGTCGAGCGTCCGACCAATCAGAATGCTGGCAAGCGGAAGGTCACGTGAAAGACTTTGACCTTCACTAGAATTATGAACGATTGATTGAGGCTGTGCGCAAATATCCCTGCTTGTGGCAGGTCTCTTCTGCGATATACAAGGAGTGAGGCCGAAGGAAAATGCTTGGATTCAAGTGGTTATGGAAGCAAGATCAGATAGTTACCTTAGGATGATGCAATTTAGTTACCATGGTCAAATCGTCTTCGAGAAGAAGAAGAACTGTCACAGCTAGAGCTTCTATGAACTCGAGGAACTATCGCAGCTAGCAATTTAGCTACCATGGTCAATCGTCTTCGCTACTAGAAGAAGAAGAAGAACTGTCACAGCTAGAGCTACTAGATGAACTCGAGGAACTATCGCAGCTAGAACTACTAGATGAACTCGAGGAAGAAACGCGTCTTCTTGATCGATCAACAACTGCTATCATCATAATAATAATAATTATAATTATAATAATAATCACGTGAGCAACTTGTCAAAACTCGCCAATCGAACGCTATATTGTGAACCAGAAACAATACGATACAACGATACGATACGATATGACGATACATTACGATGGGCGAGCGTCATATTGTGAACCCGCCTTAACTTTGGGTGGTGCTAGGGGGTTTAGTCGTGTGTCTATAGTTAAAATGCAAACCTACTATAGGGGATCAATTAGAAATAATAAGGACAACCTAGAGGGGATGATTTGCGATGTGAAAGCGATTTTTTATCACTCTCAGTCAACTACGGAACATCCCCAACACAGTATTGTCCTACAGGAGTTTTGAGTTGGTGTAAGTTTAATCGCGCTTGTGCTAAAGGTGAGGTACCACCAGTACCCATAGGCCTATGATTCCTTTGGACAAGGCTAGGTACGTTAAGGAGGTTTTTGATAAATGAATGTCCGAGGATCTTTTGTGCAAGTGTTTAGGTGGTTATACACAGAAAGAAAATGAGTTTTAATTCTGTTGTGTGGAGTAGAGCGGGTAAGACAGAACATATGAGTGCAACAAGTGTCAGGCTTGCCGTCGATTTAGGTGTGGCGAGCTTCAATGTTAGGAAGGTTGGCTTTGGTAAGATTACATGTATGTCTAAACTATGTATATCTAGTATGCGAGCTAACATGTCTTGTGAGTGTTCTGATGCGTCTAGCAGCGGGAGAGGAACGCTACTGAAGAAGCGAGGCGGATAAGGACGGCAACGATGATGCTGAAGACCCGGCAGGAGACGTTTCAATGTGGAGGGCGGAGCATCTTATGGTCCTGGCATGGGGGATCTGTAACATTTTTATTTTGTTTATGTGTATTTTGCTTTCTATTGTCAAGCTTACAGGGATTACTGGAAGATACTTTTGTTTTTTGTCAAGCTTAGTAATTACTGGAGGATGACTTTTGTTTATGTGTATTTTTCTTTCTGTTGTTTTTCAGGGATTACTGGAGGGTGTCGGAAGACATGTGTGGAGGGTGACGATGGATGGACCTGGGCATGGGAGCTCTGCAAATGATGACGTGTTTATGTTTGCTAATTCAAAGCAACATAACAAGTCTGATGCGTCTTTAATTTATGTGTATGTATATATATATATATATATATTGTTGGTTTTCATTGTAGTTAGGATGTAGGATACTGCTGTTGTTGAAAAATAAAGGACTGTGAAAAGTCAATTGGTTGCTTTCAACATTTTGTTTGTACACACACAATTCTAGTAATGAGGGGATGTATTCTGGTGAAGCAGGGGGTGTTTCTGGCAGCTGGGATGTGATTACAAATTGCTTGGACTTCAAGGCTCAATATCTTGGAAGTGATTTTTCAAAATCCGTTCAAATGATAACTTTAATATTTTTTATACTTTCATTAAAAAAATATATCATTTGAAAGCAAATTTTATATTCTACAACTTGCTCGAGAGTTTTTGTCTGAGAGGATTATTAAAAAAGATCTATAGATGAAAATATAACGTGATGTCATAAAGCTGTGTTCAAAGAATGCAACAAAAAAACTTTTTTTTTAATTTCAAGACACGCAGTTTGTATTACTCATTATGATCGACTAATAGCCAGACTAAGAGCCTCGCAAAGGTCGTTGCTGGAACGTGGTTTACTTAACAGCTTACGGTCAACACTGGAAGAGCCTATAATGAGCTAGGAAAAAAGTAGGGCGAAACAAAATAACAAAAGAGAATTACCATTAGAAATCACAGACTGCATGATATATAAATTGGGGAAACTAGAGTGAATGCAAGGAAAGATATGGTACTTTATATGAGACTACGCGATAAGCAGCCCTCTCTCCCCCTATATGCTCCTACTTAATTGTGTGTACCTACTTAATTAATTGTGTGCACCTACTTAATTATGTGCACCTACTTAATTGTGTGCAGCTACTGAATTAATTGTGTGCACCTACTTAATTATGTGCACCTACTTAATTGTGTGCAGCTACTTAATTGTGTGCACCTACTTAATTAATTGTGTGCACCTACTTAACTGTGTGCACCTACTTAACTGTGTGCACCTACTTAATTATGTGCACCTACTTAATTATGTGCACCTACTTAATTAATTGTGTGCACCTACTTAACTGTGTGCACCTACTTAATTAATTGTGTGCAGCTACTTAATTAATTGTGTGCACCTACTTAATTGTGTGCACCTACTTAACTGTGTGCACCTACTTAATTGTGTGCACCTACTTAATTATGTGCACCTACTTAATTAATTGTGTGCACCTACTTAACTGTGTGCACCTACTTAACTGTGTGCACCTACTTAATTAATTGTGTGCACCTACTTAATTAATTGTGTGCACCTACTTAATTAATTGTGTGCACCTACTTAACTGTGTGCACCTACTTAACTGTGTGCACCTACTTAATTAATTGTGTGCACCTACTTAATTATGTGCGCCTACTTAATTGTGTGCACCAACTTAATTGTGTGCACATACTTAATTGTGTGCACCAACTTAATTATGTGCACCTACTGAATTGTGTGCACCTACTTAATTATGTGCACCTACTTAATTGTGTGCACCTACTTAATTGTGTGCACCTACTTAATTATGTGCACCTACTTAATTGTGTGCACCTACTTAATTGTGTGCACCTACTTAATTGTGTGCACCTACTTAATTGTGTGCACCAACTTAATTATGTGCACCTACTTAATTGTGTGCACCTACTTAATTGTGTGCACCTACTTAATTGTGTGCACCTACTTAATTGTGTGCACCTAGCTACTTAATTGTGTGCACCTAGCTACTTAATTGTGTGCACCTACTTAATTATGTGCACCTACTTAATTGTGTGCACCTACTTAATTGTGTGCACCTACTTAATTGTGTGCACCTACTTAATTGTGTGCACCAACTTAATTATGTGCACCTACTTAATTGTGTGCACCTACTTAATTGTGTGCACCTACTTAATTGTGTGCACCTACTTAATTGTGTGCACCTACTTAATTGTGTGCACCTACTTAATTGTGTGCACCTAGCTACTTAGTTGTGTGCACCTACTTAATTATGTGCACATACTGAATTGTGTGCACCTACTGAATTATGTGCAACACGTTTGCTCTATCAAAATGAACACCCACCTACGTTATCTTGTATGAATTTGCGAAGAATGTCTTTAGTCAAAGTTTTGAGGGCTTTCTTGTACGGAAGACCCATTCTGTGAGGGAAGACCAGCGCAGTGTCCACCACACGGCTATGGATCAACTGCATGTACACATGGACAGGGAAATGGGCTGAAAGGGGCAAGGGGGTGTGTACTAGAGGAGTGTGGGAAGGGAGGGTGTGTGCTAGAGGAGTGTGGGAAGGGAGGGTGTGTACTAGAGGAGTGTGGGAAGGGAGGGTGTGTGCCCGAGGAGTGTGGGAAGGGAGGGTGTGTGCTCGAGGAGTGTGGGAAGGGAGGGTATGTACTAGAGGAGTGTGGGAAGGGAGGGTGTGTGCTAGAGGAGTGTGGGAAGGGAGGGTGTGTACTAGAGGAGTGTGGGAAGGGAGGGTGTGTGCCCGAGGAGTGTGGGAAGGGAGGGTGTGTGCTCGAGGAGTGTGGGAAGGGAGGGTATGTACTAGAGGAGTATGGGAAGGGAGGGTGTGTACAAGAGGAGTGTGGGAAGGGAGGGTGTGTACTAGAGGAATGTGGGAAGGGAGGGTGTGTACAAGAGGAGTGTGGGAAGGGAAGGGAGGGTGTGTACAAGAGGAGTGTGGGGAGGGTGTGTGCTAGAGGAGTGTGGGAGGGAGGGTGTGTACTAGAGGAGTGTGGGAAGGGAGGGTGTGTACAAGAGGAGTGTGGGAAGGGAAGGGAGGGTGTGTACAAGAGGAGTGTGGGGAGGGAGCGTGTGTACTAGAGGAGTGTGGGAAGGGAGTGTGTGTGCTAGAGGAGTGTGGGAAGGGAGGGTGTGTACAAGAGGAGTGTGGGAAGAGAGGGTGTGTACTAGAGGAGTGTGGGAAGGGAGGGTGTGTGTACTAGAGGAGTGTGGAAAGGGAGGGTGTGTACTAGAGGAGTGTGGGAAGGGAGGGTGTGTACTAGAGGAGTGTGGAAAGGGAGGGTGTGTGTACTAGAGGAGTGTGGAAAGGGAGAGGGTGAAAGTCGAATGGGTGGAAATGACCAGGAAAAAGGTAGAAATGCGACAATCAGAATTGGGTAGGGAATACTGCAGATGCGAGGGAGGGGTGATGGAGATGCGAGGGAGGGGTGATGGAGATGCGAGGGAGGGGTGATGGAGATGCGAGGGAGGGGTGATGGAGATGCGAGGGAGGGGTGATGGAGATGCGAGGGAGGGGTGATGGAGATGCGAGGGAGGGGTGATGGCGAGGGGATGGTTCAAATTGGGAAGGAATGATGGATATTCGTGAGGGGATAAAGGAGATGTCTGGGGAATGAGATGTGGGGGGAGGATCGTGGAGATGCAGGAGGGGTGATAGAGAGGGAATGATGGAGAAGTTGGGAAGGGTATGATGGAGATCGAGGTAGTGAGCAGGAAGTCAAGGGGAGGGGTTGTACCGAGTAAAGATGGAGAGAGCAGAAGCTAATCCACATTATGTATATATATACCTTCAGAGCTTTTAGGTCACTTTCCAGACTATGTCCTAGGAGAATCGTCTCGCTGGTAAACAGTTTCAACAGGTCGTCCTGAACATCAGCCAATGTCTTATTCAGTCCTACAAAATCCTTTCCAGTTATCCCACTGAACCTGCAGGACATCCCAAGCAACCAATGAGAGCCTGCGCAACCATTACTGCAACAACAACACACCTCGTGTTGTAATCCACTATGGTGTGGCTCGGCCTGACAAGGGACTCGTACACAGGCTGTAAGGTCATGTCCACCACCGACACTTTGGTGAGCTCCAGGCCAACAGTGGTGTAGCACATCTCGCAGTCCAGGGCATACACTGTAAGACCTTTGCTATCACCCTGCGCAGCTGGTGTGGTCATGGCATAGCCGGGCACCTGGCTCAGAGCCTCACCAGCAGTCACGTGGAGCTGTACAAACACGCATTCAAACACTGACCAATGGAATGCATGATTTGGTGAGCACTAAATGAAGTGGGGTTTCATACATCCGTTCTCCTCAGGATTGCAAAATTAGAACATGTCAAAATTTCACATAATACATAGAAAATCTCTACACATTATATTAGATATCAGTCACTGAACATTGTCTTAGTTGTCATTTTGCTTCAGTGGGTAGATGAACAAGTGCTAACTGCTGTGTTAAATATATATATATATATATATATATATATATACAACCTTGGCAATCTGACACCCTGGCGATCCTGATCTCTCCTTGCAGCAGCTGTACCTTGATACCATGCCTTCTCCATACTCTATAGTCAACACACACACACACACAGAGAGAGAGAGTCTGATCAACAGCTTAGAATGAACATCTCCACATGCTTCACCTTTGTATTTGAAAGCCTTGCCATAATGATAGGAACAGCTCTCTATAGTCTGGTACTGGCCTTGGTAATGGATGTTGAATGGATTGTGGCAGCGACAACACTCGTGTCTCATGACATTGGGCCCAACAGGGACAATTTTGGCCGGCACATAATCCCCGAGATGAATCGTAGCTATACCATCCTCCTCAGACTGCCGGGGATAACCGCAGTCATGAAGTTGTTCCTCTGTCAGGACGTAAGTCCACATCTGAGCATAAAATAGTTCACCTGCATGGAGGGAGAGAGAAGCACTTGGCATCAACCACACAGCCTCATCTACTCTCACTCACTCGTCAGAGGAGGTGGCTCCCTCTTCTTTAGAATGCTAAAATTTGAGCTCCTTGTGCACACTTCTTTTTGCCGGGCTGCTTGGCCAGATGTCTTCAACGAGGAACCTTTCGCCTGTTGTCTTGGTCTCTGCGGTATTACTGTTTTATTCTGAGCCAACTCGCGTTGTTTAGCTACAGCTGACAAGCTAATGTACTCCCCAATAGGAATATGGGCCTGTTGCTGTGCATCTATTGTTCTCTCAATGTCTTGTTTAGCAATGATTTCCACTTCTTCATGGAGCATGTCATCTGACCTGTCGATGGTTGTTTCAACAGACTCCTTCTTGCTAGGCACCACTGTTCTTGTCCTCACTAATTTCAAACGGGGCACCTTGTCCAACAAAACATGAACTGATGACTTTTGCATTGTGGATGCAGATTCAAGCTTGGACCTGCTTGCATTATCCTGGTTCTTTATGGCCGTCCTTGTAACCTTCGCTGGTTTCACCAAGCTACTTAAAGCACTTTCAAAAGAAATGTTGCTGGTGACTCCATCATCATCGGAACTCCATACTGCACTCTTACACTTGTGGGATAACTTCGATGGCAAATCCTTTTGGGAGGCTGCAACAAGGCAGTGCCTATCACACCTGTCATCAATAATGCTTTCCTTGGAATCAGTGCTGTGCTGTTTGGAGGAGGGTGAAGAAGAAACGGAGTGAACAAAAGTACCGTCTTCACTGTCACTTCCAAATAGCTCGGACGTCAAGTCTACAGCCATTGGACTAAGCATCCTTCCACTGCTATTCATCCCCGACTTATTCACTTGTTCAGCTGGCAGCAAATTATCTCCAACCTCAAGCACAATTCCTGCACGTTTGCTCTTCTTTAAACTTAGTTCTGGCCCCGGTTCTTCATCAGATACCTCGACCTTAGCTTTTTTAGCGTTCCTTGACTGCCCTTTCAGCTTTTTCGTAGAACCCACTGCTCCACCAGAAGTCTTGTGCCTGCAATGTTTCTCTGCCTCCCTACTAGGGGGATGAGAAGATTTCTTCATGTGTTTCAACGGCCTTGATAGGTATCCATCTTTACTTTTACAAGATGTACTTACTGGAATCTCCCTTTGCCCTTCAGACTTGTTCGACACTGATAAATGTTTCTGGAAGGCGTTTCCATGGCTCTTCTGAGCACTCGGGACAGCCTTGAACTTGACAGTGGCATGGTTGTCAATGGAATCACCCAACTTGGACTGCATCTGGTGTCTGTGTCTACTGAACTTGCTCAATTCCTCTTTAGTAGATTCATTGTGTGGAGAAGCAAGCTTGCCATAAAATGACTTGACCTTGGCGGCCTTGCGCCCGTCTTTTTTCTTCTCTCCTATTGCCTGGAGAGCATCACCAGAAGACAAGACTTCAGGACTTGACTTCCTTGTCACTGAATGACTCTTTGAAGTGTACCTGGTCTTGCAGCTGTCTGTTGTATCACATTCTATCACCAACTCTGAAGGTTGCCTGAAGCCTGCCTGTAACTCTGCTTCAAGAGACTTCCATGCTTGCTTCCGATCATGCACTTTAGCTCGCAGCTTTCCAGCTGACTTGGGACCACCACCGGTACTTCTCACTTGCATCTTATTTACGGTGGGGTCTCTCCTGTTGGCTTCCGGCTTACTACTGGGAGAACATGCCTCTTGCATTATTTCCACTCGCTCGTCTGACAGCCGCTTCTTCTCACTTGTGTATCGGTCCACCTTCACTCTAAGCTCTTTCAAAGCTCTGTGGCTTTTGTTGAGGTAGGTATTCCGACTCCTGATGTTCTCTTCGTGAATCTCTTTTTCTTCTTCAAGAGCCTAATTAAAGAACACACGATTGTGATATAATGCACACCAACACTGTTCCTTGCACACTGAACTTGTACTGGCATAATGCAATGCAAAGAGTTAATTAATCAGCTTTGCATAACCACCGCACGGGCCAAGAGAATTTACTAGCTAACAATGACTTATGATATTACTAGGTGCCACATGGTCTCAATTAAATTGTGCATACACAACTGTCTAGCTGTTGATCCTAGTTGAGGCACACTCCATTACTTCAAGTGATTAAACATAATAAGCGCCATATGGCATACACTCAGACAAACTCCAGGCAACTCCCTTACCCATGCAGCTTGGGACCAGGAGGTGCCTGTAACTATCTCCCTTACCCATGCAGCTTGGGTCCAGGAGGTGCCTGTAACTATCTCCCTTACCCATGCAGCTTGGGTCCAGGAGGTACCTGTAACTATCTCCCATGCCATGCAGCTTGGGTCCAGGAAGTACCTGTAATTATCTCCCATGCCCATGCAGCTTGGGTCCAGGAGGTGCCTGTAACTATCTCCCTTACCCAGGCAGCTTGGGTCCAGGAGGTGCCTGTAACTATCTCCCATGCTTGGGTCCAGGAGGTGCCTGTAACCCAGAAATTACCCCCTCAACTTAGAAATTAACACCAGTGTTCTCCCCAGAACGTTTAAGCATATCGGTCTAATATCCCTTCGAAATTTAGGCATATTGACTGATACGCCTCACCCTTGTGTACTATTACAGTTTAGAGTTCATTTTTTTGTCAAATTGATGATTCATGTTTTGTGGGTGTGGTTGGTGAAGAATTGCAGCAGTTCTAGCTCACAGTAACTCCCGTCTCACAAGTGAGACTTACCGAAGCGTAGAAGTTCAGACGAGGGTGTTCCTAGAAGACCTCAAACAAGCACAGGAAGGCTGGCATTGACAGGAGAGATCGTAGCTTAGCCCTCACTTTCTACTTAAGTAGTCTCCATTTTCCCTTCCTCTCTCGGTGTTTATGGAACCATTTCTTCCCGAACCCGAATCCTCATTGTAAACAGTACCCAACAGTTACTTCTCCCATGAAATATTTCCAGAAAATTATATTCACAACTACAATGTGAGTATTCTGGCTTCCGTATAATTTGTTGACTATGTATGTCTGTCATATTATGTACTGCTTGTTGCATGTGCTGTACTGCTCTTTGACATGCAACAATATTATGTCTAGTCCAGTGTACCTCCTGCAACCTGTAAACACAATAATGAATGAACACAAGACCAAAAAAACACAGACCATCATGGTTTATTAGTCGCTACTACACCGATGACACGCCAATATCCCTTACAAAATTCCTGGGGAGAACACTGCAACACACTCTAGTTACAGTCTTAAAAGAAACACTAAGCTATGCAGGTGTTCATCTAGTAGATCATAAAAGTTAAGTAGCTAACCATGTCAGACTATTTTGATATATCTAGATCATCTCTGGTGCTGCATGTCTCAACTATGACAGTCTGCTGTGTGGGAAGCTTTAAAATCAGTCATTACGGTGTACATGTTTAAAATGGTAAAGGGTCATCAAACTGGTAGTGGCCTATACCTTCATTCCATTCTTGTCAATCCAATTTAGCGTAAATCTGGCATTTTTGCCACTGATAAATTTCCATAACGTTACTAACCAACCTACAAAATGGCTCATGCAGATACCATGCAGGACAGGGAAGGGAACTAGCTTCATGAAGTGCCTGAAATATCTCCATTTCTAGTCCAGAGAAGTGAACACCCCATTAGCAACTTCCTAGGTACGAGTCCAATATTGATGGCATCATATCACAGAGCTAGCTACTGCATAACCATCTCGTAGCTAGTGACTTTCACAATCCCTCAACTGTTGGTTTCCACAAAGAGATAGCCTCTTTCAACAATGGCCTAGCAATCGCATCCATAGCTTTTGAGCTGGTTTTTCTTCAGAAGTCAATTGTCTTGTGGTCAGTCCCATCCGTAAAAATAAAAAAATTCGCAGACCACGAGTATTAATATATATACACACGAAATATTTTACTGCATCAACAGGAATTATTCCAGACTTTATGGTATTTGTTTGCCCGTGCTTCAAGCGGTCGTTATGTGTTATTCTGTTTGTTAATTGAGCGGTAGAGGACTAGCAAGTCAGAGCTCCAGCCCTAGCCCTAGCAAGTCAGAGCCCCAGCCCTAGCCCTAGCAAGTCAGAGCTCCAGCCCTAGCCCTAGCAAGTCAGAGCTCAGCCCTAGCCCTACCAAGTCAGAGCTTCAGGGTCACCACGGATATTAAACGCTTCTAACTCCTTCATGATGGCACTACACACGTCACCGCATGCCATGTCCTGTTGTTAGTGCTGACTGTACCACATGTAAACTATAAACTATCCACTACACTAATATCAGCACTTTCCATATACTGCTGACTGTGACCATGTAGATACAGCTACAGCCTCCTTCAAGGACTTGATAAGTTGCACAGGAGAAGTCCACAACCAAACAGCACAAGTTTTGGTCAAGGATCTGCCACAGTCTCCTTTGGAGTTGATATATAGTTTCCCCAGAGTGAGAATTCCACAAACTAAACAGCACAAATGAGCATGTCATTCGTTTAGCTCATATAGCACGTGCATTAGCCCAATTGCATCGTCGAAGACAACTGGGTGATCATAATCAACTGCTTTATTCCACCATCCACCATCTAGGAATTTTTTAAAAGTTATGGACGTGCATTGAATGTTTGGAATCCTACAAACTAAAAGGTTCAAGGAATGGACCACGTAGAGATGCAGGCATAGATGATCCTCGAAGAAAGAAGAGATGCAGGCATAGATGATCCTTGAAGAAAGAAGAGATGAAGGCATAGATGATCCTTGAAGAAACAAGAGATGCAGGCATAGATGATCCTTGAAGAAACAAGAGATGCAGGCATAGATGATCCTTGAAGAAAGAAGAGATGCAGGCATAGATGATCCTTGAAGAAACAAGAGATGCAGGCATAGATGATCCTTGAAGTAAGAAGAGTTGCAGGCATAGATGATCCTTGAAGTAAGAAGAGATGCAGGCATAGATGATCCTTGAAGAAAGAAGAGATGCAGGCATAGATGATCCTTGAAGTAAGAAGAGATGCAGGCATAGATGATCCTTGAAGTAAGAAGAGATGCAGGCATAGATGATCCTTGAAGAAAGAAGAGATGCAGGCATAGATGATCCTTGAAGAAAGAAGAGATGCAGGCATAGATGATCCTTGAAGAAAGAAGAGATGCAGGCATAGATGATCCTTGAAGAAAGAAGAGATGCAGGCATAGATGATCTTTGAAGGAAGAAGAGATGCAGGCATAGATGATCCTTGAAGAAAGAAGAGATGCAGGCATAGATGATCCTTGAAGAAAGAAGAGATGCAGGCATAGATGACCCTTGAAGAAAGAAGAGATGCAGGCTTAGATGATCCTTGAAGAAACAAGAGATGCAGGCATAGATGATCCTTGAAGTAAGAAGAGATGCAGGCATAGATGATCCTTGAAGTAAGAAGAGATGCAGGCATAGATGATCCTTGAAGAAAGAAGAGATGCAGGCATAGATGATCGTTTAAGAAAGAAGAGATGCAGGCATAGATGATCCTTGAAGAAAGAAGACATGCAGGCATAGATGATCCTTGAAGAAACAAGAGATGCAGGCATAGATGATCCTTGAAGAAACAAGAGATGCAGGCATAGATGATCCTTGAAGTAAGAAGAGATGCAGGCCTAGATGATCCTTGAAGAAAGAAGAGATGCAGGCATAGATGATCCTTGGAGAAAGAAGAGATGCAGGCATAGATGATCCTTGAAGAAACAAAAGATGCAGGCATAGATGATCCTTGAAGAAACAAGAGATGCAGGCATAGATGATCCTTGAAGAAAGAAGAGATGCAGGCATAGATCATCCTTGAAGAAACATGAGATGCAGGCATAGATGATCCTTGAAGAAACAAGAGATGCAGGCATAGATGATCCTTGAAGAAACAAGAGATGCAGGCATAGATGATCCTTGAAGAAACAAGAGATGCAGGCATAGATGATCCTTGAAGAAACAAGAATAGATGATCCTTGAAGAAACATGAGATGCAGGCATAGATGATCCTTGAAGAAACAAGAGATGCAGGCATAGATGATCCTTGAAGAAACAAGAGATGCAGGCATAGATGATCCTTGAAGAAACAAGAGATGCAGGCATAGATGATCCTTGAAGAAACAAGAGATGCAGGCATAGATGATCCTTGAAGAAACAAGAGATGCAGGCATAGATGATCCTTGAAGAAAGAAGAGATGCAGGCATAGATGATCCTTGAAGAAAGAAGAGATGCAGGCATAGATGATCCTTGAAGAAAGAAGATATGCAGGCATAGATGATCCTTGAAGAAACAAGAGATGCAGGCATAGATGATCCTTGAAGAAACAAGAGATGCAGGCATAGATGATCCTTGAAGAAAGAAGAGATGCAGGCATAGATGATCCTTGAAGAAACAAGAGATGCAGGCATAGATGATCCTTGAAGAAACAAGAGATGCAGGCATAGATGATCCTTGAAGAAACAAGAGATGCAGGCATAGATGATCCTTGAAGAAACAAGAGATGCAGGCATAGATGATCCTTGAAGAAACAAGAGATGCAGGCATAGATGATCGTTGAAGAAACAAGAGATGCAGGCATAGATGATCCTTGAAGAAACAAGAGATGCAGGCATAGATGATCCTTGAAGAAACAAGAGATGCAGGCATAGATGATCCTTGAAGAAAGAAGAGATGCAGGCATAGATGATCCTTGAAGAAAGAAGAGATGCAGGCATAGATGATCCCTGAAGAAACAAGAGATGCAGGCATAGATGATCCTTGAAGAAACAAGAGATGCAGGCATAGATGATCCTTGAAGAAACAAGAGATGCAGGCATAGATGATCCTTGAAGAAACAAGAGATGCAGGCATAGATGATCCTTGAAGAAACAAGAGATGCAGGCATAGATGATCCTTGAAGAAACAAGAGATGCAGGCATAGATGATCCTTGAAGAAACAAGAGATGCAGGCATAGATGATCCTTGAAGAAACAAGAGATGCAGGCATAGATGATCCTTGAAGAAACAAGAGATGCAGGCATAGATGATCCTTGAAGAAACAAGAGATGCAGGCATAGATGATCCTTGAAGAAACAAGAGATGCAGGCATAGATGATCCTTGAAGAAACAAGAGATGCAGGCATAGATGATCCTTGAAGAAACAAGAGATGCAGGCATAGATGATCCTTGAAGAAACATGAGATGCAGGCATAGATGATCCTTGAAGAAACAAGAGATGCAGGCATAGATGATCCTTGAAGAAACAAGAGATGCAGGCATAGATGATCCTTGAAGAAACAAGAGATGCAGGCATAGATGATCCTTGAAGAAACAAGAGATGCAGGCATAGATGATCCTTGAAGAAACAAGAGATGCAGGCATAGATGATCCTTGAAGAAAGAAGAGATGCAGGCATAGATGATCCTTGAAGAAACAAGAGATGCAGGCATAGATGATCCTTGAAGAAACAAGAGATGCAGGCATAGATGATCCTTGAAGAAAGAAGAGATGCAGGCATAGATGATCCTTGAAGAAACAAGAGATGCAGGCATAGATGATCCTTGAAGAAACAAGAGATGCAGGCATAGATGATCCTTGAAGAAACAAGAGATGCAGGCATAGATGATCCTTGAAGAAACAAGAGATGCAGGCATAGATGATCCTTGAAGAAACAAGAGATGCAGGCATAGATGATCCTTGAAGAAACAAGAGATGCAGGCATAGATGATCCTTGAAGAAACAAGAGATGCAGGCATAGATGATCCTTGAAGAAACAAGAGATGCAGGCATAGATGATCCTTGAAGAAACAAGAGATGCAGGCATAGATGATCCTTGAAGAAAGAAGAGATGCAGGCATAGATGATCCTTGAAGAAAGAAGAGATGCAGGCATAGATGATCCTTGAAGAAAGAAGAGATGCAGGCATAGATGATCCTTGAAGAAACAAGAGATGCAGGCATAGATGATCCTTGAAGAAACAAGAGATGCAGGCATAGATGATCCTTGAAGAAACAAGAGATGCAGGCATAGATGATCCTTGAAGAAAGAAGAGATGCAGGCATAGATGATCCTTGAAGAAAGAAGAGATGCAGGCATAGATGATCCTTGAAGAAAGAAGAGATGCAGGCATAGATGATCCTTGAAGAAACAAGAGATGCAGGCATAGATGATCCTTGAAGAAACAAGAGATGCAGGCATAGATGATCCTTGAAGAAACAAGAGATGCAGGCATAGATGATCCTTGAAGAAAGAAGAGATGCAGGCATAGATGATCCTTGAAGAAACAAGAGATGCAGGCATAGATGATCCTTGAAGAAACAAGAGATGCAGGCATAGATGATCCTTGAAGAAACAAGAGATGCAGACATAGATGATCCTTGAAGAAACAAGAGATGCAGGCATAGATGATCCTTGAAGAAACAAGAGATGCAGGCATAGATGATCCTTGAAGAAACAAGAGATGCAGGCATAGATGATCCTTGAAGAAACAAGAGATGCAGGCATAGATGATCCTTGAAGAAAGAAGAGATGCAGGCATAGATGATCCTTGAAGAAAGAAGAGATGCAGGCATAGATGATCCTTGAAGAAACAAGAGATGCAGGCATAGATGATCCTTGAAGAAACAAGAGATGCAGGCATAGATGATCCTTGAAGAAACAAGAGATGCAGGCATAGATGATCCTTGAAGAAACAAGAGATGCAGGCATAGATGATCCTTGAAGAAACAAGAGATGCAGGCATAGATGATCCTTGAAGAAACAAGAGATGCAGGCATAGATGATCCTTGAAGAAACAAGAGATGCAGGCATAGATGATCCTTGAAGAAACAAGAGATGCAGGCATAGATGATCCTTGAAGAAACAAGAGATGCAGGCATAGATGATCCTTGAAGAAACAAGAGATGCAGGCATAGATGATCCTTGAAGAAACAAGAGATGCAGGCATAGATGATCCTTGAAGAAACAAGAGATGCAGGCATAGATGATCCTTGAAGAAACAAGAGATGCAGGCATAGATGATCCTTGAAGAAACAAGAGATGCAGGCATAGATGATCCTTGAAGAAAGAAGAGATGCAGGCATAGATGATCCTTGAAGAAAGAAGAGATGCAGGCATAGATGATCCTTGAAGAAAGTAAGAGATGAGGCATAGATGATCCTTGAAGAAACAAGAGATGCAGGCCTAGATGATCCTTGAAGAAAGTAAGAGATGAGGCATAGATGATCCTTGAAGAAACAAGAGATGCAGGCATAGATGATCTTTGAAGAAACAAGAGATGCAGGCATAGATGATCCTTGAAGAAACAAGAGATGCAGGCATAGATAATCCTTGAAGAAACAAGAGATGCAGGCATAGATGATCCTTGAAGAAAGAAGAGATGCAGGCATAGATGATCCTTGAAGAAAGAAGAGATGCAGGCATAGATGATCCTTGAAGAAAGTAAGAGATGAGGCATAGATGATCCTTGAAGAAACAAGAGATGCAGGCCTAGATGATCCTTGAAGAAAGTAAGAGATGAGGCATAGATGATCCTTGAAGAAACAAGAGATGCAGGCATAGATGATCTTTGAAGAAACAAGAGATGCAGGCATAGATGATCCTTGAAGAAACAAGAGATGCAGGCATAGATGATCCTGTAGCAAAGAATTCAATGGCATGTTTGGAGTTTAATTTGCAGCTAATATTGGCCCCCATCCCCTCCCACCTGCCCTGATGTCAGAAAGTAAAGTGGTACTTTTTATTGGTTTGACAATGTCTCAAAATGGCAGACAATAAAACACAAAAGATCCAACTCACACCTCTGGTCACACTCAGCTCACACCTCAGGTCACACTCGGCTCACACCTCAGCTCACACTCGGCTCACACCTCGCATATTAAGTTGGCTCTTAGGAGGGGAGGGAGACAACACCACAAAAACTTGTGGTACGACTTTGGAGCTCCAAACGTTCTGTACACTTCATTCTATATGTAGTAATCTCCATAGCCCTAGCCCTAGTCAGTGTCACTCTATATGTAGTAATCTCCATAGCCCTAGCCCTAGTCAGTGTCACTTTATATGTAGTAGTTATCTCCATAGCCCTAGCCCTAGTCAGTGTCACTCTATATGTAGTAATCTCCATAGCCCTAGCCCTAGTCAGTGTCACTCTATATGTAGTAGTTATCTCCATAGCCCTAGCCCTAGTCAGTGTCACTCTATATGTAGTGGTTATCTCCATAGCCCTTGCCCTAGTCAGTGTCACTCTATATGTAGTAGTTATCTCCATAGCCCTAGCCCTAGTCAGTGTCTCTATATGTAGTAGTTATCTCCATAGCCCTAGCCATAGTCAGTGCCACTCTATATGTAGTAGTTATCTCCATAGCCCTAGCCCTAGTCAGTGTCTCTCTATATGTAGTAGTTATCTCCATAGCCCTAGCCCTAGTCAGTGTCACTCTATATATAGTAGTTATCTCCATAGCCCTAGCCCTAGTCAGTGTCACTCTATATGTAGTAGTTATCTCCATAGCCCTAGCCCTAGTCAGTGTCTCTATATGTAGTAGTTATCTCCATAGCCCTAGCCCTAGTCAGTGTCACTCTATATGTAGTAGTTATCTCCATAGCCCTAGCCCTAGTCAGTGTCACTCTATATGTACAGTAGTAGTTATCTCCATAGCCCTAGCCCTAGTCAGTGTCTCTCTATATGTAGTAGTTATCTCCATAGCCCTAGCCCTAGTCAGTGTCACTCTATATGTAGTAGTTATCTCCATAGCCCTAGCCCTAGTCAGTGTCACTCTATATGTAGTAGTTATCTCCATAGCCCTAGCCCTAGTCAGTGTCACTCTATATGTAGTAGTTATCTCCATAGCCCTAGCCCTAGTCAGTGTCACTCTATATGTAGTAGTTATCTCCATAGCCCTAGCCCTAGTCAGTGTCACTCTATATGTAGTAGTTATCTCCATAGCCCTAGCCCTAGTCAGTGCCACTCTATATGTAGTAGTTATCTCCATAGCCCTAGCCCTAGTCAGTGTCACTCTATATGTAGTAGTTATCTCCATAGCCCTAGCCCTAGTCAGTGTCTCTCTATATGTAGTAGTTATCTCCATAGCCCTAGCCCTAGTCAGTGTCACTTTATATGTAGTAGTTATCTCCATAGCCCTAGCCCTAGTCAGTGTCTCTCTATATGTAGTAGTTATCTCCATAGCCCTAGCCCTAGTCAGTGTCACTCTATATGTAGTAGTTATCTCCATAGCCCTAGCCCTAGTCAGTGTCACTCTATATGTAGTAGTTATCTCCATAGCCCTAGCCCTAGTCAGTGTCACTCTATATGTAGTAGTTATCTCCATAGCCCTAGCCCTAGTCAGTGCCACTCTATATGTAGTAGTTATCTCCATAGCCCTAGCCCTAGTCAGTGTCACTCTATATGTAGTAGTTATCTCCATAGCCCTAGCCCCAGTCAGTGCCACTCTAATGTAGTAGTTATCTCCATAGCCCTAGCCCTAGTCAGTGTCACTCTATATGTAGTAGTTATCTCCATAGCCCTAGCCCTAGTCAGTGTCACTCTATATGTAGTAGTTATCTCCATAGCCCTAGCCCTAGTCAGTATCACTCTATATGTAGTAGTTATCTCCATAGCCCTAGCCCTAGTCAGTGTCACTCTATATGCAGTAGTTATCTCCATAGCCCTAGCCCTAGTCAGTGTCACTCTATATGTAGTAGTTATCTCCATAGCCCTAGCCCTAGTCAGTGTCACTCTATATGTAGTAGTTATCTCCATAGCCCTAGCCCTAGTCAGTGTCACTCTATATGTAGTAGTTACCTCCATAGCCCTAGCCCTAGTCAGTGTCACACTATATGTAGTAGTTATCTCCATAGCCCTAGCCCTAGTCAGTGTCACTCTATATGTAGTAGTTATCTCCATAGCCCTAGCCCTAGTCAGTGTCTCTATATGTAGTAGTTATCTCCATAGCCCTAGCCCTAGTCAGTGTCTCTCTATATGTAGTAGTTATCTCCATAGCCCTAGCCCTAGTCAGTGTCTCTCTATATGTAGTAGTTATCTCCATAGCCCTAGCCCTAGTCAGTGTCACTCTATATGTAGTAGTTATCTCCATAGCCCTAGCCCTAGTCAGTGCCACTCTATATGTAGTAGTTATCTCCATAGCCCTAGCCCTAGTCAGTGTCTCTATATGTAGTAGTTATCTCCATAGCCCTAGCCCTAGTCAGTGTCTCTCTATATGTAGTAGTTATCTCCATAGCCCTAGCCCTAGTCAGTGTCTCTCTATATGTAGTAGTTATCTCCATAGCCCTAGCCCTAGTCAGTGTCACTCTATATGTAGTAGTTATCTCCATAGCCCTAGTCAGCGTCTCTATATGTAGTAGTTATCTCCATAGCCCTAGCCCTAGTCAGTGTCACTCTATATGTAGTAGTTATCTCCATAGCCCTAGCCCTAGTCAGTGCGCTCTCTTTTGATACCAAATACAAAAAAAACTGTTGCATAAATGTTGCCACGTCAGTTACAGACAGTCCAGGGGACCTCAAAACCTCATTCCCGAGTTCTCTGCAGTTTTGGGCTTCTCATTGGAAAGTGCTAGGCATTTGAAATTAGTATCAATCTACAAAATGAGTATTTTCATTAGGAGCTAAACTTTAGGTGACTACTGATCAAGGGTAGATAACTACATAATTGCTTTTAGCTCCAATGAAAATACTCATTTTGTAGATTCTTGCCACTGATACTAATGGTCTAGCACTTTCTAATGAGGAGCCCAAACTGCATGCAGAGAACTCAGGCATGCAGATTGTGAGGTCCCCAACTTTGACTTCCTGAGAGAGCACTCTATCTTTCAAGCTATATATATATCAAGTTCATAGAGTGAAGTTTGCAGAGCCTATGGAGCCCCAAACTGTTACCCATAAGTTTCTTGTACTCTTCTGCCCTAACCATAGATTTAGCTTCTGCTTCCAGCATGCCTTCCTTGAACCCTTCGCTGGGTAGTAAACTGGCAGACCGGGAAAAAATGTTAAAAAAGTGAAATATATCTTCAAGGATTGTCTCTCTTCTGCAGAGGTGGAGGAGTCAATTTTGAATTGATAGGGGGAACACATCATCAGCTTTGTGGTTTAAGGCTTTTTACATCAAGTCCTCATAAAATGAATGCACATAAACTTTAGAAGCATGTTGCTGAGTAGTAAGTTGAGGGTGGAGTTCAGATTGGAGGGCGCCACTGCCCCCATAATAACAATTTTTATACAATAAAGGTCAGTTCACAATATGACACTCACCGAACTTATCGCATCATATGGTTGTAATTTATCGCCACATTGTGGATCGGCAATGATGGAATATAACAGGTCAATGCCATGCCATGGAACAGTCTATTCCAGTGTTGAATGTTTGACACATCAGAATGCTAGAATCAAACACATGCTGAATGGCACCACCGGCTGCTGAGCTTTGCATTAACAATAGGCCATTTGTGGGCAAGAGACGCTCATTGGAGCACTGAAGAGCTCCCCCTGTTTGTGGCAGGTATCTGCTGAAGCATCACATCCATCAGGGTGAAGAACAATACCTAGAAACAATGTCACAATCATTACAGAGCTAGCTGGTAGTTTTCTAGCTAGCTGGTAGTTTTGACATATAGCTAGTATTTTTTTTCCATTCCCCCCCCCCTGATGAAGGATAGAGCATCTAGTCGAAATGTCGAGGGAATGCATTGTGAAGTTGATTATTGAGAAGGCGATTATAAGTAATTATGTCAACTGAGAGTTCATTGAGAATATAGCTGGTAGTTTGACAGTTGTGTTACTAGCTTGTAGTGCTGTAGCTTGGCTGATTAGTAGTAGTATTGCTTGCTTAGATTGCTAGCTTGTTGGTTGGTTAGTGAGTTCTGCAATACCAGAAACTATTTTACCACAACTGCCATATCACGTGTACTTCAATTGAATTGGTTGTCGCCTGCTGTCCATAGACAGTGGAGTTAAGATTAAAGTTAAAGATGGTTCTGTAACAGCTATTATGAACAACACATTACATGATAGACAATGAATGCCACATGTGACACAATACGCTTGGCAAGCGGCACATTGTGAAACAGCATAAGAGTCCTAACTTTCAAATGAAGATAAATTTCTCAATCAGGGGGGGAAAGAGATGGGTAAGGATCATCATGTGTATAAGCTTATCAGCTCAAATGGCGTTACTCACATCACCTCCTTCATCTCGCCCAACGAGAGAAGGAGAATTAGCCAATGAGATAAAAGTTAGAATTTTTATGTTGGAAGAGGCAGAGAGATGGAGGTGTGAGAAGAACTATATGGGATTGATTTGTCAAAAACAGAAAGTGAAAGAAGGAGGACCCTTTACCATTTATAATCATGTACACCAACATGATAGTTTTTTGACAATGTACCCATATAGACCACTAACATTTAGAGGACGGCCATCAGAGATCCCTGGTGCTGCCTAGGATGCAATCTACTGCAAATAGAAGATCAGCATATTGACAGTTAATTAACAATACTGCCTAGTTATTAAATATCACTGCAGCAGAATTTAATTTTGGGGGCAGGTGATCAGAAACAATATGCTTTGCTGCATAGTTATTCAGAGTTCGCAGGTTTTACCCAGGTTTTACTCAAACATGGATACAACCCAGGATAAAATAATAGACACAATAGATTTATTATAAACTGTAAAAGAAATTAACTCTGTAATCAGGAAGTAAGACATTCAGTAAATGGCAACTGTAAAGAACTAGACAAAAATAGGAGCTGTGTTACACTCAGCATTTGTTTACCAAGTGACAAGGTTGTCTACTAGAGTATATATTTTTAATTTAATGATTTATTTAAATATTTAAACAAGATTCATGGGATTAAATTCCAATTGATATGCAAGTTAAACAGATTTAATAGTCAATCTCCTGAGATCCTCACAGGAGCCTGTGGCAGAAGACAAGTTTCTGGGCTTTCTAATTTTTGTAATTGCAGTACACTTACTAAACTGTAAGCAGTGAATGATGACCTGTGGTATTTGCTTGCCTTTTAAATAGCCCTGGTGTCTACCACCACCCAGACACTTGTGGCTCTGGGACAGGGCTGTGACAGGGCTACAAATAAGTGTTTTATATCACTGGGTAATACCTGGGTAAAACCTGGGTAAAATAGGGGTAAAACCTGGGAAAAATACCTAAAATACAGGTTTTACCCACTGGGTTGGGATAGGTTTTACCCAGGTAAAATGCAAACACTGTTAAGTTATTAAATATCACAGCAGCAGAATTTAATTTTGGTGGCAGGTGATCAGAACCAATATGCTTTGCTGCATAGTTATTAAATATCACAGCAGCAGAATTTAATTTTGGTAGCAGGTGCCAATATGCTTTGCTGCAACAAAGTGAGATGTTGGAAGGGATAGACGTGCAAACGATTTGAGAGGGGGAGAAGGAAAGGGATTCAGAGAAGGATGAGGGAAGTGGACTAACTTTCTGGTATGCCTCTTGCGGTGGGACGCCCATTTTTATGTGCTCATCGATGAAAGCATCCACATACTTCTGCCGGGCCTTGGTAGGCACCTTTGCATTAGCAGTGAGAAGAAGTCGAGGCCTCTTTGCAACATTAGCATCCTTCACACAGAGAATTTCATTACAGATTCCATTCATGGTTACATCACTCACAGTTGGCGCATTGGCCCGTCTTTTTTCCCCCATGTAAAGATCTGTTTGCTTGAGCACTGCCGAGAACTGCAAGGAGGCAAGGCACATGCAATCAACGCAAGAGTTTAACAATCATGCTTAATTAACACCCACATTGACGTCAATTATCTTGGCCTTTCCTACCCGGGCTGGTTCTCTCTGCCCCACACTCTGCAGGAAACAAAAACGCATTACACCATCTTTATTTCAGAGTCCCTCGTGTCCATATAAGTCATCTTCTAACCTCGGCTTGGGCGTAGGCTCGTCTCTTTGTCTTCACTGGAAGATCTGCTTTTGACTAAGACATGAAACATTCCTAGAGTTCATAGATACATTCTATTCAGGCAAGTCACTTACTAGTTTTCTCTTGCGTGAAGAAGCTACAATATCACAAGCAGTTAAAATGATGGTATGAGAAGTGATATTCCCTTACCAGAAACAGTCGTGTCTTCCTCTATGGCAGTGAGCTTCTGAAATTCCTCCATGGCAGTAAGCTTGTGAAATTCCTCCTTGGCTTTTTGCTCATCCAGTGTGTATGCAGTTCCTTCGTCACCATTAACAACAGCATTTATACTTCCCTCTCCACTATCACCAGCACTAGCTTCAACAGTTCTTTCACCATCTTCCAAACCAGTTTCAGTCGCAACCTCATGGCTAACTTTTTCAAAAACATCACTGACGCTCTCTTCAACTGTTCCCTCACAACCTCCAAATTCAGCTTCTATCAACGCATCATCGCTACATCTTTCAAAATCATCACTACCAGCCTCAACTGCCCCCCTCTCTCCATGACTGGAAGTAGAACTACTGCTAGTAACAGTAGCTACCTCAGCATCCACCGTCTTGTCTCTGTTCAAAACATCATGTCCATCATCGCTGCAGACAGCTTTGGAATCTTCACAACCATCAGAAGCACGTCCACCTGTTTGTTCCGTTGCTTTAACTTCAAGACTTACAGCACAGGGCTCACAAGTGATACTCGTATCTTCACTAGAGCCATCCCCATGACAACCAAAGATGTCTTTTTCTGTCACCAAAATATGACTTAACTCGTCCACATTACCTACGCCTGCTGATGCCCAAATGTCAGTGAGTCCCTCTTGACGAGGAGGCACGACTACTCCGTGTGTTGGTTGCACGCACGTCAAACATTCAATATACCCAGAATCAAGTGTACTGCACTTCTCAGGTGCATAGTTAGGAACAGACAGCTCCACATCTACTGACTCTACTACAGAAGCCCCAGCAATCTGCTCTGCTATCTCCCCAGCTAAACGGCCAATTGTCTCATGGGACAAAAGACCAATAGTAGTACTGCTACTACGATTGCCACCATCACTTAATGATGTGAGCGACTCCGGTTCACTTAAAGTAGAAATCTCTACATTATCTTGCTGATCTAGGGGGGAATCAGACCTTGTCTGAGCTTCAACAAGCTGACATGATGGCGTCTGTTCTAGAATGGGTTGTGTAGAGCCAAAGTAGTTAGCTATCTGTCCTATGGCCTTTTTCACTTCAGGTACAACTGTAAATATAGAATCATCAACCTTTCCAGCTTCCACATTCTCAGCAGGACCACTTTTTTGTTCATGTTCCTGTACCGACACTTCAAACTGCCCAACATGGTTCTTGACAACACTTTGTGTGAAGGAATCAGGTTTATCTAATGGAGTGACAGTGTTTTGATTAGAATTGTCTGGACCTTCAGGCTTATCTTCTACGTTCCTTGGTAATTTTCTGCTCTGGTAGAGCCTTGTCTTCAACTTTGGGGGAAGTCTACTAACCGACTTAGCTGTTATGGCCAGAGAATAAGGAAAGAAAAGGAAGTCTCCATATAACGCGCACCAAAACACTACATAGCGAATGAAACTTACTAGAACCAGGTTTGCTGTGCTTGAAGTGACAATACGCACGGTGGCACAGCTCGTGCTCAAAGAAAGGACAGAGAACTCCGCGAAAGTAACCAGCTGAATGAAACATCCTCACAAGTGACGCACCCACCCACGCACAACCACATGTAAAATAATTAGTACCTAGCAAACCGTACCGCCGAAAAGGGAAGCTTTAACAACCGCACGCGCAAATGTGGTAAAGGGTCGTATTTGCAAATGGCAGTAAAGGGAGGACCTCAGTCTTTGGATGCAGACACTTTAATAGACGAGATAATAGCCGAGAAGGGGCTTCATAAATACACTGATGGGCTCTCGGAGGAGAAATGGGAGGAGGTAAATTGTTTCATGTGGTATATAGTGGCTCACAATCATCTTATCTTCAGGAATACCACAGAGTATGTCCTTGGACCTCATTTGTTCCTTGTTTATATAAATGAGGTGCCATGACCTATATCCCATTCCTCAGCATACCTTTTTGGAGGTGCCGATAAACTTGTTAAGACTATATGTTCCACCAAGGCTTGTTCACTTCTGCAAGTGATATAGATGCATTTAGTGTATAGAGTGTTTCCCTCGACATTCTTGAATGTGTAGCACTTTACTTCACCCCTGGCCAGAGAGGTTTGTCAAAGGCCTTTACTGTGGATGGTATACCCCTCAAACTCCTCTGATTCAGTCGTTGAATAAAGGACGGCTTCCTCTAGCCACTGGTGCTAATTTCGAATCTTTAGCACTTTGCAATCTGGAGATATTTATGTGGAGGTTTGAGGCATTCAGGTTTTGAGGTCCCTCCACTTTAGGTCTAGTAACTTGTCTATAGTTATACCTATGAAAAATATTTTAGTATCAAAAGAGAGCACACAGAGAGACCTATCTTTTGAGCTATATATATCAAGTCCATACCATGAAGTTTACAGAATATACAGAGCTGTTCTGGTGTGTGTGATGGAGGGTATGCACTGGTGTGGTGTTATGGAGGGTGTGTGCTGGTGTGTGTGATGGAGGGTGTGTGCTGGTGTGTGTGATGGAGGGTGTGTGCTGGTGTGTGTTATGGAGTGTGTGTGCTGGTGTGTGTTATGGAGGGTGTGTGCTGGTGTGTGTGATGCAGGGAGTGTGCTGATGTCTGCTGGTGTGTGTGATGCAGTGAGTGTGCTGGTGTGTGTGATGGAGGGTGTGTGTGATGGGGTGTGTGTGTGATGGAGGGTGTGTGTTATGCAGAGTGTGTGTGATGGAGGGTGTGTGCTACGTGCAGGAACTGGAGCAGATCCCCCTCTTCATGACGCAGTCTCCCGATGATGTGGACGTGGGGAAATCTCCGGCACTGGCGTCGTTGCAGGACATCAAGTATGAGATGAGGTATGTGCACGCCGACAGTCTTACATAGTGTGCTGTGTTTATTTCACGTATTTTGTTAGAAATTCATACTAATAGTCACATCACAGCTGGAAATGGCTAGAGCAGCTGGGTGTAGGCAAGAGCCATGCTACTGGAGGTGTAGGACAATGGCTACAGCAGCTGGGTGTAGGACCAGAGCCATGCTACTGGAGGTGTAGGACAATGGCTAGAGCAGCTGGGTGTAGGCAAGAGCCATGCTACTGGAGGTGTAGGACAATGGCTAGAGCAGCTGGGTGAAGAGCCATGCTACCGGAGATGAAGGACAATGGCTAGAGCAGCTGGGTGTAGGCAAGAGCCATGCTACTGGAGGTGTAGGACAATGGCTAGAGCAGCTGGGTGAAGAGCCATGCTACTGGAGATGAAGGACAATGGCTAGAGCAGCTGGGTGTAGGTCAAGAGCCATGCTACTGGAGGTGTAGGACAACGGCTGGAGCAGCTGGGTGTAGGGCAAAGCCATGCTACTGGAGGTATAGGACAATGGCTAGAGCAGCTGGGTGTAGGGCAAAGCCATGCTACTGGAGGTATAGGACAATGGCTACAGCAGCTGGGTGTGGCAAGAGCCATGCTACTGGAGGTGTAGGACAATGGCTAGAGCAGCTGCGTGTAAGACAAGAGCCATGCCACTGGAGGTGTAGGACAATGGCTAGAGCAGCTGGGTGTAGGTCAAGAGCCATGCTACTGGAGGTGAAGGACAATGGCTAGAGCAGCTGGGTGTAGGCAAGAGCCATGCTACTGGAGGTGAAGGACAATGGCTAGAGCAGCTGGGTGTAGGCAAGAGCCATGCTACTGGAGGTGTAGGACAATGGCTACAGCAGCTGGGTGTAGGCCAAGAGCCATGCTACTGGAGGTGTAGGACAATGGCTAGAGCAGCTGGGTGTAGCCATGCTACTGGAGATGTAGGACAATGGCTAGAGCAGCTGGGTGTAGGTCAAGAGCCATGCTACTGGAGGTGTAGGACAATGGCTAGAGCAGTGCAATCTGGAGATTTCAAAGTAAAATAAGTTTTGGCTTATCTCTCCGTCTCATCCCACACATTGCTCGCCTCTCAATGACTTGCATTCAGTCTTCAGAGTATATTTAAGTGTGTTGTGTTATTGATGGTTGAGGTCAACTTCTGCGTAATACAATACGCGATGTGTATGTCCTCACTAAGGTGAGTCACAAATGAAATGTTTAGTTCTCTCTCTCTCCTGTGCATCATTCCGAAAGAATGCAAGAAAATAGGTAAAGGTCATTAAATGTGTAAAACCCATCTCTCGAGTAGAAACTGCAGGCAGTGAATAGAGAGTTACTTTACCTCATACGTGTTCTTCTTGAAGGGTGAATTAAGACTGCGACGTAATTTCCTGCACGTGGTAGCATCTCACCATGAGGGGGGGGGCATTCAGTCAGTAAGAGGTGATGGAATCAATCAAACTTCACAGCAGAGACCTTCAACTGGATCAGAACAACTTCTTAATGGGCATGTGTGTGTGTGTGATTTAGCTGCTGTGTTTGGTTAGTTGTGAGGTGATCGTGTGGAGCTGTGGCCATGTCCCACAGGAGCTCACCCTCCACCAAGAGAGTGACTCTAATAGCAAGACAACAATAGCAGCAATATCTGATAGACAACATTAGCAACAAAATCTGATTCAAATAGCAAGACAACATTAGCAACAAAATCTGATTCTAATAGCAAGACAACAATAGCAACAATACCTGACTCTAATAGCAAGACAACAATAGCAGCAATATCTGATAGACAACATTAGCAACAAAATCTGATTCTAATAGCAAGACAACATTAGCAACAAAATCTGATTCTAATAGCAAGACAACAATAGCAACAATACCTGACTCTAATAGCAAGACAACAATGGGCAATGCCGGGCTCCTCTGCTAGATATTCTATTCTTTCCCGGGCAATGCCAGGCTCCTCTGCTAGATATTCTATTCTTTCCCGGGCAATGCCAGGCTCCTCTGCTAGATATTCTATCCTTTCCCGGGCAATGCCGGTCTCCTCTGCTAGATATTCTATTCTTTCCCGGGCAATGTCAGGCTCCTCTGCTAGATATTCTATTCTTTCCCGGGCAATGCCAGGCTCCTCTGCTAGATATTCTATCCTTCCCGGGCAATGCCGGGCTCCTCTGCTAGATATTCTATCCTTTCCCGGACAATGCCGGTCTCCTTTGCTAGACTTTCCCGAGGCTCCTCTGCTAGTACATAAAGAGCAAACCAAGCATTGAAGCAGAAAACAGCTTTCTTTAACTATATTTCTAGCTGATGAAGGCAGGAGCATCTGCTGATATGCCGAGTGAGTAAATTTAAGTTGATTGTCGAGAAAGTCATATTTTACAAACCCATTTAGAAACCCTTTACCAATTTACACATGTTCAAAACTGTTTAAATTGGCAATGCATCCTTTTAATTGGTGTCGTCGCCATGGTCATGATTCCTGCACTGGACAAGTCAATGCAATACACAATACACATGTACTTCATGTATTGTCTTGTTTCATGCACGGCAAGAAGTGAATATGCGCACACATGGGACCTGAAGGTGCAGGGGTACTGACTGCAGTGGGGGAGGGCTTGGCCTTACTCCTCCCAAAATCATGGGCTTTCCAGCATTCTGTTCAGGCGCTACTCTAGCTAAACTCCTCCCACTCTTCACAATATCACAGATCTTGCGCTTACTTCGATATTAAAGGACAATGTTTTTCTCTTTTGAGTATATATATATACATGTAGGTCTAGAAGGAAACTGATGGTGAAGACCCCACCTTGGCGAACCATAAATATTCGTTGTGTACTTGTGCAAAGGAATGTTTCCAGTGAAGTCAGAAAACAGAAACTCAATGTAGCCTGCATTGCTATGGGTGTGGCTAGATGGGCATGGGCGGGGCTAGCATGGGCATGGGCGTGGCTAGCGTTCAGTTGCCCCATGTATTGGGGTAACTAAAGTTCTGATAGCTGACTACCCACTATATGTATATGTATGTACAATGTATTAGAGCATGTGTCGTGTGTGTGGGTGGCTTGTAGCACGCCTGCGGGCAGGGCCTCCAGCTACAAGGAGGAAGGTAACGAACACTTCCGTCTCAAGCGTTACCGCAAGGCAGTGGAGGAGTACACAGCAGGACTGAGGGAGGGAGGAAGTGACCACGCTCTCCAAGCCATCCTCTACACCAACAGAGCTGCTGCTCATTACCATTTGGGTACAAGAAGGGATGAGGGAGTGTTGAGGAATTGGGTGGAGATAAGGTGTGGCCTCACGAAGGGGCGAGGAAGTGTTGGGGAAAGGGGTGGAGATAAGGCGTGGCCTCACGAAGGGGCGAGGAAGTATTGGGTAAGGGGGTGGAGATAAGGCGTGGCATCATGAAGGGACAAGGAAGTATAGGGTAAGGGGGTGAAGATAAGGCGTGGCATCATGAAGGGACGAGGAAGTATTGGGTGAGGGGGTGGAGATAAGGCGTGGCATCACGAAGGGTTGAGGAAGTATTGGGTAAGGGGGTGGAGATAAGGCGTGGCATCACGAAGGGACGAGGAAGTATTGGGTGAGGGGGTGGAGATAAGGCGTGGCATCACAAAGGGGCGAGGAAGTATTGGGTAAGGTGTGGAGATAAGGCGTGGCATCACGAAGGGACGAGGAAGTATTGGGTAAGGGGGTGGAGATAAGGCGTGGCATCACGAAGGGGCGAGGGCGAGGAAGTATTGGGGAATGGGGTGGTGATAAGGTGTGGCATCATGTTGTTCATTGTTTGTGTGGGTTTGTTGCTGGGCAGGTAACCTGCGCTCGTGTGTTGGCGATGTGACGGAGGCCAGGAGACGAAAACCTGATCATTTGAAGGCGTTCCACAGAGGTCAGTGCCTCGTTGAGATATCAGTATATGATGTGGTGTGTGTGTGTGCATTCATGTGTGTGGTGTGTGTATGTTTGTGGTGTGTATATGCGTGCATGTGTGTGTTGTGTTGAGTGTATGTGGTGTGTGGTGTGTGTGTGGTGTGTATATGCATGCGTGCATGTGTGTGTGTGTGTTGTGTTGAGTGTGTATGGTGTGTGGTGTGTGTGTGTCTAGGTGCCATGGCCTGTATGAAGCTGCAGAATTACAAGGAAGCTCTGGATTGGTGTAGTGATGGACTCTTGGTAAGTCCTTGGAGGAGGTGGTCGGAGGGGGGGGTAGGCTAGGTAAGAGGTGGTTAAGGGAGAAAGTCTTGAAGCAGCTGAAAGGCGTAGATGGTAAAGGGTGTATTGCTAGGGGAGGAGGGTGAGGATGGTTTGCAGGCATGTTGGTGTACAGCCATCCTGAATACTCTATGCAGGTCAGTCCTGGGGATAGTCGGCTGAAGGAGGTGAGCTGCAGAGCTTCTAGCAAGATGGTACGTGTAGTATGAATGTATGTATGTACGTAGTAGTTGCTAGTTACAAGAGTTGGGTCCTGAGAGGTGGCAGAGAGTGTGTGATACAGTGTAAGGTACATGGTGTGTTCAAACCCCTATCAGGACATATACCCCCCCCCCCCCGAACCAAAAAAAATGGAATTACCTGGACAAATATCCCCATTGCCAATTATCAACTAGGACATATACCCCTCCCCCTATTAAAAAAAATAGGGGAAATTGGAAATAAAATGTATAAGGTTTAGGGATAGGGATAGGGCAATAAGATCCCATCTTTCATCCTAAAATCCTGTATGCGATATGTGAAAATATTTATGGGGTGGGTAAATGTCCAGTGGTATTTGACACAGGGGGGGAAGGGGTATATGTCCTAGAACCGTTCAAACCATACATGTATATAGATGTTCATACCATATATGGTATGTTCATGCCATTGCACTCGCCCCACACATATCTCTATATATGGTATGAACATCTGTATATGTATATTGCTCTTAGCATGCAAACTGACATCCAGGTAAGAGATGACTTGACCTCTGACCTCCATCAGGTGACGATTGTCGTGTCATTTTGATTCACTTGAGTTATTCCTCTTCCAAATCAGCTTCACCACTTACAAAGCATCTTTGTCTGCTTATGCTCTCTTCATTAAGGGGGTAGTTGTCTCTCTAGAGGTAGTAGCTGCTACTCCGCTCGCTTTGTGCCTGCAAAGAAATGCAACACCATCAGGAGGGTTGGTGAAGACTTCATAACGACTGATAATCATCAAAGATTTTGCTTTGTGTTGTAAATGCTTCAGTCTTCATTAGGGCCAATATTCACCTGATGGAGACCAATGCTTCAGTCTTCATTAGGGCCAATAATCCACCTGATGAAGACCAATGCTTCAGCCTTCATTATAGCAAATATTCACCTGATGGAGACCAATGCTTCAGTCTTCATTAGGGCCAATATTCAACTGGTGGAGACCAATGTTTCAGTCTTCATTAGAGCAAATATTCACCTGATGGAGACCAATGCTCCAGTCTTCATTAGAGAAAATATTCACCTGATGGAGAGCAATGCTCCCGTCTTCATTAGGGCCAATATTCACCTGATGGAGAGCAATGCTTCAGTCTTCATTAGAGCAAATATTCACCTGATGGAGACCAATGCTCCAGTCTTCATTAGGGCCAATATCCACCTGATGAAGACCAATACTTCAGTCTTCATTAGGGCCAATATTCACCTGATGAAGACCAATGCTTCAGTCTTCATTAGAGCAATATTCACCTGATGGAGACCAATGCTTCAGTCTTCATTAGAGCAAATATTCACCTGGTGGAGACCAATGCTTCATTCTTCATTAGGGCCAATATTCACCTGAAGACCATGCTTCAGTCTTCATTAGGGCCAATATTCACCTGATGAAGACCAATGCTTCAGTCTTCATTAGAGCCAATATTCACCTGATGGAGACCAATGCAGTCTTCATTAGAGCAAATATTCACCTGGTGGAGACCAATGCTTCAGTCTTCATTAGGGCTAATATTCACCTGATGAAGACCAATGCTTCAGTCTTCATTAGGGCCAATATTTACCTGATGGAGACCAATGCTTGTCTTCATTAGGGTGAATATCCACCTGATGAAGACCAATGCTTCAGTCTTCATTAGAACCAATATTCACCTGATGGATAGCAATGCTTCAGTCTTCATTAGGGCCAATATTCACCTGATGGATAGCAATGCTTCAGTCTTCATTAGGGCCAATATTCACCTGATGGATAGCAATGCTTCAGTCTTCATTAGGGCAATATCCACCTGATGGATAGCAATGCTTCAGTCTTCATTAGGGCAATATCCACCTGATGAAGACCAATGCTTCAGTCTTCATTAGGGCCAATATTCACCTGATGAAGACCAATACTTCAGTCTTCATTGGAGCAAATATTCACCTGGTGGAGACCAATGCTTCAGTCTTCATTAGAGCAAATATTCACCTGATGAAACCAATGCTTCAGTCTTCATTAGGGCCAATATTCACCTGATGAAGACTAATGCTTCAGTCTTCATTAGGGCCAATATTCACCTGATGAAGACCAATGCTTCAGTCTTCATTAGAACCAATATTCACCTGATGAAGACCAATGCTTCAGTATTCATTAGGGCCAATTTTCACCTGATGGAGACTAATGCTTCCATCTTCATTAGAACCAATATTCACCTGATGGATAGCAATGCTTCAGTCTTCATTAGGGCCAATATTCACCTGATGGAGACCAATGCTTCCATCTTCATTAGAGCCAATATTCACCTGATGAATAGCAATGCTTCGGTCTTCATTAGGCGCCAATATTCACCTGATGGAGACCAATGCTTCAGTCCTCATTAGGGCCAATATTCACCTGATGGAGACCAATGCTTCAGTCTTCATTAGGGCCAATATTCACCAGATGGAGACCAATGCTTCAGTCTTCATTAGGGCCAATATTCACCTGATGGAGACCAATGCTTCCATCTTCATTAGAACCAATATTCACCTGATGGATAGCAATGCTTCAGTCTTCATTAGGGCCAATATTCACCTGATGGAGACCAATGCTTCCATCTTCATTAGAGCCAATATTCACCTGATGGATAGCAATGCTTCAGTCTTCATTAGGGCCAATATTCACCTGATGCAGACCAATGCTTCAGTCTTCATTAGGGCCAATATTCACCTGATGGAGACCAATGCTTCCATCTTCATTAGAAACAATATTCACCTGATGGATAGCAATGCTTCAGTCTTCATTAGGGCCAATATTCACCTGATGGATAGCAATGCTTCAGTCTTCATTAGGGCCAATATTCACCTGATGAAGACCAATGCTTCAATCTTCATTAGAGCAAATATTCACCTGATGAAGACCAATGCTTCAGTCTTCATTAGGGCCAATATTCACCTAATGGAGACCAATGCTTCAGTCTTCATTAGGGCCAATATTCACCTGATGAAGACCAATGCTTCAGTCTTCATTAGGACCAATATTCACCTGATGGAGCCCTAGATGGAGCCCAATGCTTCAGTCTTCATTAGGGCCAATATTCACCTGATGGAGACCAATGCTTCCATCTTCATTAGAAACAATATTCACCTGATGGATAGCAATGCTTCAGTCTTCATTAGGGCCAATATTCACCTGATGGATAGCATTGCTTCAGTCTTCATTAGGGCCAATATTCACCTGATGAAGACCAATGCTTCAATCTTCATTAGAGCAAATATTCACCTGATGAAGACCAATGCTTCAGTCTTCATTAGGGCCAATATTCACCTAATGGAGACCAATGCTTCAGTCTTCATTAGGGCCAATATTCACCTGATGAAGACCAATGCTTCAGTCTTCATTAGGACCAATATTCACCTGATGGAGCCCTAGATGGAGCCCAATGCTTCAGTCTTCATTAGGGCCAATATTCACCTGATCAAGACCAATGCTTCAGTCTTTATTAAAGCCAATATTCACATGATGGATAGCAATGCTTCAGTCTTCATTAGGGCCAATATTCACCTGATGGAGACCAATGCTTCAGCCTTCATTAGGGCCAATATTCACCTGATGGATAGCAATGCTTCAGTCTTCATTAGGGCCAATATTCACCTGATGGAGACCAATGCTTCCATCTTCATTAGAAACAATATTCACCTGATGGATAGCAATGCTTCAGTCTTCATTAGGGCCAATATTCACCTGATGGATAGCAATGCTTCAGTCTTCATTAGGGCCAATATTCACCTGATGAAGACCAATGCTTCAATCTTCATTAGAGCAAATATTCACCTGATGAAGACCAATGCTTCAGTCTTCTTTAGAGCAAATATTCACCTGATGAAGACCAATGCTTCAGTCTTCATTAGGGCCAATATTCACCTAATGGAGACCAATGCTTCAGTCTTCATTAGGGCCAATATTCACATGATGAAGACCAATGCTTCAGTCTTCATTAGGACCAATATTCACCTGATGGAGCCCTAGATGGAGCCCAATGCTTCAGTCTTCATTAGAACCAATATTCACCTGATGAAGACCAATGCTTCAGTCTTCATTAGGCACCTGATGGAGACCAATGCTTCAGTCTTCATTAGAGCCAATATTCACCTGATGGATAGCAATGCTTCAGTCTTCATTAGGGCGAATATTCACCTGGTGGAGACCAATGCTTCAGTCTTCATTAGGGCCAATATTCACCTGATGGAGACCAATGCTTCCATCTTTATTAGAGCCAATATTCACCTGGAGACCAATGCTTCAGTCTTCATTAGGCGCCAATATTCACCTGATGGAGACCAATGCTTCAGTCTTCATTAGGGCCAATATTCACCTGATGGAGACCAATGCTTCAGTCTTCGTTAGGGCCAATATTCACTGATGGAGACCAATGCTTCAGTCTTCATTAGGGCCAATATTCAACTGATGGATAGCAATGCTTCAGTCTTCATTAGGGCCAATATTCACCTGATGGATAGCAATGCTTCAGTCTTCATTAGGGCCAATATTCACCTGATGGATAGCAATGCTTCAGTCTTCATTAGGGCCAATATTCACCTGATGGAGACCAATGCTTCCATCTTCATTAGGGCCAATATTCACCTGATGGAGACCAATGCTTCAGTCTTCATTAGGGCCAATATTCACCTGATGGAGACCAATGCTTCAGTCTTCATTAGGGCCAATATTCACCTGATGGAGACCAATGCTTCAGTCTTCGTTAGGGCCAATATTCACTGATGGAGACCAATGCTTCAGTCTTCATTAGGGCCAATATTCACCAGATGGATAGCAATGCTTCAGTCTTCATTAGGGCCAATATTCACCTGATGGATAGCAATGCTTCAGTCTTCATTAGGGCCAATATTCACCTGATGGATAGCAATGCTTCAGTCTTCATTAGGGCCAATATTCACCTGATGGAGACCAATGCTTCCATCTTCATTAGAGCCAATATTCACCTGATGGAGACCAATGCTTCAGTCTTCATTAGGGCCAATATTCACCTGATGGAGACCAATGCTTCAGTCTTCATTAGGGCCAATATTCACCTGATGGAGACCAATGCTTCAGTCTTCATTAGGGCCAATATTGAGACCAGATGGAGACCAATGCTTCAGTCTTCATTAGGGCCAATATTCACCTGATGGATACCAATGCTTCAGTCTTCATTAGGGCCAATATTGAGACCAATGCTTCAGTCTTCATTAGGGCCAATATTCACCTGATGGAGACCAATGCTTCCATCTTCATTAGAACCAATATTCACCTGATGGATAGCAATACTTCAGTCTTCATTAGGGCCAATATTCACCTGATGGAGACCAATGCTTCAGTCTTCATTAGGGCCAATATTCACCTGATGAAGACCAATGCGTCTTCATTAGAGCCAATATTCACTTGATGGATAGCAATGCTTCAGTCTACATTAAGGCCAATATTCACCTGGTGGAGTGGTGGAGACCAATGCTTCAGTCTTCATTAGGGCCAATAATTACTTGATGGAGACCAATGCTTCAGTCTTCATTAGGGCCAATATATACTTGAAGGAGACCAATGCTTCAGTCTTCATTAGAGCCAATATCCACCTGATGGATAGCAATGCTTCAGTCTTCATTAGGGCCAATATATACTTGATGGAGACCAATGCTTCAGTCTTCATTAGAGCCAATATCCACCTGATGAAGACCAATGCTTCAGTCTTCATTAGAGCCAATATTCACCTGATGAAGACCAATGCTTCAGTCTTCATTAGGGCCAATATCCACCTGATGAAGACCAATGCTTCAGTCTTCATTAGAGCCAATATCCACCTGATGAAGACCAATGCTTCAGTCTTCATTAGAGCCAATATTCACCTGATGAAGACCAATGCTTCAGTCTTCATTAGAGCCAATATCCACCTGATGAAGACCAATGCTTCAGTCTTCATTAGGGCCAATATTCACCTGATGAAGACCAATGCTTCAGTCTTCATTAGGGCCAATATTCACCTGATGAAGACCAATGCTTCAGTCTTCATTCGGGCCAATATTCACCTGATGAAGATAGAGGCATTAGGTTGAGATGTTGGCTAAATGCTATTCTGGTGTGAACATTGTTGAGCATGCTCAAGGATGTATGTACCCATGTTGGCCTGGTGTGAGTGATTGGCACAATGAGTGATAGTATGAGTGGTTTGGTGTGTGATAGTGTGAGTGGTTTGGGTCATGTGTGATAGTGTGAGTGGTTTGGGTCATGTGTGATAGTGTGAGTGGTTTGGGTCATGTGTGATGGTGTGAGTGGTTTGGGTCATGTGTGATGGTGTGAGTGGTTTGGGTCATGTGTGATGGTGCGAGTGGTTTGGGTCATGTGTGATGGTGTGAGTGGCTGGGGCCATGTGTGATAGTGTGAGTGGAGTGGGGCACAATGTGTGAGTGTATGGGGTGTGTTGCTATGTCTGGAGGAACTTGTGCTTGCAGAAGGAGCAGGAGAGAGACGAGAGGAAGCAAGCCAAGCTGCAGAGGAGGGAGGAGGCAGAGAGGCAGAAGCTACTTGACGCCATTAAAGTAAGTTCTGTGAAGCACCCAGAAATAGAAATATGAATAGTGGGTGTGGTCAAACCGAAGGTGCTAATGGGTTGCATAGGATGGGAAGTGGGTGTGGTCTTATGGAAGGTGGTCATCATGACTACTAGGATGGGGAAGGAGGGGGCCAAAGTTATCCTATATTTTACGGGCGTGTACAAGGGTGTGCCCTTCAAAGCTGCTGCAATGTTTAATGCAGTAACTTCCAATGATTTAGAACACATTTACTGATAGACTGTACGAATACCGCAATTTGTACTTCCAGTCCAAGGGTCGAGGGAGACATCGGTACCACCCGAGTCAGCAAATTCTTGTTATGCTTGTTTAGTAATACAATACATTGCCACTATGCCTAGTGCACATGTAATACATTGCCACTATGCCTAGTACACATGTAATACATTGCCACTATGCCTAGTACACATGTAATACATTGCCACTATGCCTAGTACACATGTAATACATTGCCACTATGCCTTAGTACACATGTAATACATTGCCACTATGCCTAGTGCACATGTAATACATTGCCACTATGCCTAGTACACATGTAATACATTGCCACTATGCCTAGTGCACATGTAATACATTGCCACTATGCCTAGTGCACATGTAGTACATTGCCACTATGCCTAGTGCACATGTAATACATTGCCACTATGCCTAGTACACATGTAATACATAGCCACTATGCCTAGTGCACATGTAATACATTGCCACTATGCCTAGTACACATGTAATACATTGCCACTATGCCTAGTGCACATGTAATACATTGCCACTATGCCTAGTACACATGTAATACATTGCCACTATGCCTAGTACACATGTAATACATTGCCACTATGCCTAGTGCACATGTAATACATTGCCACTATGCCTAGTGCACATGTAATACATTGCCACTATGCCTAGTACACATGTAATACATTGCCACTATGCCTAGTGCACATGTAATACATTGCCACTATGCCTAGTACACATGTAATACATTGCCACTATGCCTAGTGCACATGTAATACATTGCCACTATGCCTAGTGCACATGTAGTACATTGCCACTATGCCTAGTGCACATGTAATACATTGCCACTATGCCTAGTGCACATGTAATACATAGCCACTATGCCTAGTACACATGTAATACATTGCCACTATGCCTAGTGCACATGTAATACATTGCCACTATGCCTAGTGCACATGTAATACATTGCCACTATGCCTAGTACACATGTAATACATTGCCACTATGCCTAGTGCACATGTAATACATTGCCACTATGCCTAGTGCACATGTAATACATTGCCACTATGCCTAGTACACATGTAATACATTGCCACTATGCCTAGTACACATGTAATACATTGCCACTATGCCTAGTACACATGTAATACATTGCCACTATGCCTAGTACACATGTAATACATTGCCACTATGCCTAGTGCACATGTAATACATTGCCACTATGCCTAGTGCACATGTAATACATTGCCACTATGCCTAGTACACATGTAATACATTGCCACTATGCCTAGTACACATGTAATACATTGCCACTATGCCTAGTGCACATGTAATACATTGCCACATGTAGGTGCACATGTAATATATTAGTGTGTGCTGCACCTTGGTAACTGTACCTGGCAGTAATCTAAGATAACGTTCGAACTCATGCTCTATTTGGACTGTAACATTTTTATTCTCACCAGATTATGTCATTTTAAGATAATAATATTTGCCATCTAATGATATTGATTTTGAGGATCTTCTATGTATATACATACACATGCATGTGCAGTGGAACCTTTTCTATTTCTTCTATGTAATATATATATATATATATACACATGTATATATATATATAATATACATATGTATGTATGCACGTGTAGTGGGACCTTGCTTATTTGCTTGTAGCTGGTTGGGTGGGTGTAGGTGGAGTTTGCATTTATGTATGGCTTCCTAGTAAACTCTAATAAATGGTCTGTAAATTATTGCAATTAGTGCACATTAAAGAGTCGTTTACGGTAGGAAATTGCAGACAGAAGAAACTGCATGACCAGTGTCTAGCCACACATGCATGCACTGCATGTTAATGGTGTGTGTGTACATGACCAGTGTCTAGCCACACATGCATGCACTGCATGTTAATGGTGTCTGTGTACATGACCAGTGTCTAGCCACACATGCATGCACTGCATGTTAATGGTGTGTGTGTACATGACCAGTGTCTAGCCACACATGCATGCACTGCATGTTAATGGTGTCTGTGTACATGACCAGTGTCTAGCCACACATACATGCACTGCATGTTAATGGTATGTGTGTACATGACCAGTGTCTGGCCTCACATACATGCACTGTGTGATTGAAAATTCGATGTTCCAATTTCAAAGTTACAGACATCTCTTGGTCCAACACTGCTGATAAGTGAGGTCACTGGATCTGTATAATTTGGTTTCTTTAGTAGGGGGGCGGTGGGCGGAGGGGGGGGGCACTTGCTCCACCTTGTATTTTTTGGTAATTTATGCTACCCCATAAAGCAGTAAAGATATCCAAATAGCTAAAAGAAGACCTTCTGTGTATAGAAGAGCTCTGACCAAAATACCGACAAATATCCATGAAAGTTATAACCAAGGTCAAAGTTTAGCCTTCTACCCTTTGGCTTTGTATACAGAGAGTTGATCTTGGTGATGTAATCTATTGATGATGTAATCTATTGGTGATGTAATCTATTGGTGATGTAATCTATTTCTATATTTGCCAAGTCATGCTGAGTGAGCTGTTCATTTTGCTGAGACAACTTTTTAACACTTGAAAAGGTGACTGTGTGTGTTGAACCACTGACTAGGTCAGCTGCTCTGCCTGCTCTATTCTAGAGTGGGTGATGAATCACCAGCTATTCTGCCTGCTATTTCTCTCTATTCTAGAGTGGGTGTTGAATCACTGACTAAGGCAGCTGCTCTGCCTGCTATTTCTCTCTGTAATTGCATCACAGTCAATGTAGAAACCCAAAATTTCCGGCCCCCCCCCCCCCCCCCCCCATTACCCCTCTAGAGCACCCTGCAGGCACTTGGAGCCCTGCCCTCCCAAATATTCCCTTTTAGCCCTCCCGTATGAAAAATCCTGAAAGAAACCCTGTATAATATAATATATGCATGTATAATATAATACATGCATGTATAATATATGTATAATATAATATATATGCATGTATAATATAATACATGCATGTATAATATATGTATAATATAATATATGCATGTACAGTATGTATACATATATAATACATATACGCATGTATATAATATTTATGTATTATATGCCTGTATATTATATATATTTATGCATGTGTGTATATGTACTGAGGGACGTTTTTGACCAAAATAAGTTCCTAGTCCACTTGACTCCTTCCAAAGTAATATTTGAGGCCAAGCTGCACTGAGAACCACCCTTTACCAGACTGTCTTGCCATAGTCACGCACAGTTGGTGAGAACCCCTTTACCAGACTGTCTTGACATCTGTGCATGGTAGTGGGTAAGAGTCGCACATCTGTGCCTCAGGTCAAATACCAACATGTAATACCCTTGACAAATGCCATTTGCAACACCCAATCACCCTCTCTTGACGCTCGCAACTTACCCGTGTCTACGTAAGGCACCAAGATGCGTTCCATTGCATTCCTGAGGAAGCTAAGATACAGATCCATGATGCATGTACATGTTGCATGCACGTGTTGCATGATGCATGTACATGTTGCATGATGCATGCACATGATTTGCTTCCCATGGCTCGCTTGAGTGAAGTGTGATAGATAAACTTTCTGAAGTTGCTGATGTTTGGCATGACTTCAGGTTGGCCATGTCGGAGCTCCTGCATGAGGTGTTTCCTCCCCACCAGGAAGGAGCTCCTGCATGAGGTGTTTCCTCCCCACCAGGAAGGAGCTCCTGCATGAGGTGTTTCCTCCCCACCAGGAAGGAGCTCCTGTATGAGGTATTTCCTCCCCACCAGGAAGGAGCTCCTGTATGAGGTGTTTCCTCCCCACCAGGAAGGAGCTCCTGCATGAGGTGTTTCCTCCCCACCAGGAAGGAGCTCCTGCATGAGGTGTTTCCTCCCCACCAGGAAGTAGCTCCTGCATGAGGTGTTTCCTCCCCACCAGGAAGGAGCTCCTGTATGAGGTGTTTCCTCCCCACCAGGAAGGAGCTCCTGCATGAGGTGTTTCCTCCCCACCAGGAAGGAGCTCCTGTAGGAGGTGTTTCCTCCCCACCAGGAAGGAGCTCCTGTATGAGGTGCTCCTGTAGGAGGTGTTTCCTCCCCACCAGGAAGTAGCTCCTGTATGAGGTGTTTCCTCCCCACCAGGAAGGAGCTCCTGCATGAGGTGTTTCCTCCCCACCAGGAAGGAGCTCCTGCATGAGGTGTTTCCTCCCCACCAGGAAGTAGCTCCTGCATGAGGTGTTTCCTCCCCACCAGGAAGGAGCTCCTGCATGAGGTGTTTCCTCCCCACCATGAAGGAGCTCCTGCATGAGTTGTTTCCTCCCCACCAGGAAGGAGCTCCTGTAGGAGGTGTTTCCTCCCCACCAGGAAGGAGCTCCCTCCCCACCAGGAAGGAGCTCCCTCCCCACCAGGAAGTAGCTCCTGCATGAGGTGTTTCCTCCCCACCAGGAAGGAGCTCCTGTATGAGGTGTTTCCTCCCCACCAGGAAGGAGCTCCTGTATGAGGTGTTTCCTCCCCACCAGGAAGGAGCTCCTGCATGAGGTGTTTCCTCCCCACCAGGAAGGAGCTCCTGTAGGAGGTGTTTCCTCCCCACCAGGAAGGAGCTCCTGTATGAGGTGCTCCTGTAGGAGGTGTTTCCTCCCCACCAGGAAGTAGCTCCTGTATGAGGTGTTTCCTCCCCACCAGGAAGGAGCTCCTGCATGAGGTGTTTCCTCCCCACCAGGAAGGAGCTCCTGTATGAGGTGCTCCTGTAGGAGGTGTTTCCTCCCCACCAGGAAGGAGCTCCTGTATGAGGTGTTTCCTCCCCACCAGGAAGGAGCTCCTGTATGAGGTGTTTCCTCCCCACCAGGAAGGAGCTCCTGTATGAGGTGTCTCCTCCCCACCAGGAAGGAGCTCCTGTATGAGGTGTTTCCTCACCACAAGTAGTACACCTTACCAGGCATGCCTTGGCATCCCTTCATGTGCCAGTTCTCAGAGGCTGAGTGCATGACTTAGCTTGCAGCATTCGTCAGCCCAGCTATTGAGTCTTCTGCACTATCGCCAACTCTATGCACATATCTCTTCCCTGCTTCTTGGACTCCCTTGATTCAGTAAGATGCAGATAGTGTGGAACACACCACTTGAAGAAAATGTTCTTGAACTTATGCTAATGCATCCATACAATTTCCACTGCTTTGATGCAGAGTGCTTGATCATGTGTGTACATGACATTGGCCGAATGCAAGGATGGTGATGTTGAGCTACTGCCTGGCACTTGGTGTGTAGTGGACGTCTGTGTTGCAGGGACCTTGATTGTTGGCAAGCAACCTATGCTGTCCTCGACAACTCTTGTATCACCACACATAATTAAAGCCAGTCCAACTACTTCTTGCTTGGTATTCTGGTGTGCACGCGAGCAAGAAACCCGAGGGTTCCAACATTGTAGTCAGTGATGGGGGGTTCCAACATTGTGGTCAGTGATGGGGGGTTCCAACATTGTAGTCAGTGATGGGGGGTTCCAACATTGTAGTTAGTGATGGGGGGTTCCAACATTGTAGTCAGTGATGGGGGGTTCCAACATTGTAGTCAGTGATGGGGGGTTCCAACATTGTAGTCAGTGATGGGGGGTTCCAACATTGTAGTCAGTGATGGGGGGTTCCAACATTGTAGTCAGTGATGGGGGGTTCCAACATTGTAGTCAGTGATGGGGGGTTCCAACATTGTAGTCAGTGATGGGGGGTTCCAACATTGTAGTTAGTGATGGGGGGTTCCAACATTGTAGTCAGTGATGGGGGGTTCCAACATTGTAGTCAGTGATGGGGGGTTCCAACATTGTAGTCAGTGATGGGGGGTTCCAACATTGTAGTCAGTGATGGGGGGTTCCAACATTGTAGTCAGTGATGGGGGGTTCCAACATTGTAGTCAGTGATGGGGGGTTCCAACATTGTAGTCAGTGATGGGGGGTTCCAACATTGTAGTCAGTGATGGGGGGTTCCAACATTGTAGTTAGTGATGGGGGGTTCCAACATTGTAGTCAGTGATGGGGGGTTCCAACATTGTAGTCAGTGATGGGGGGTTCCAACATTGTAGTCAGTGATGGGGGGTTCCAACATTGTAGTCAGTGATGGGGGGTTCCAACATTGTAGTTAGTTATGGGGGGTTCCAACATTGTAGTCAGTGATGGGGGGTTCCAACATTGTAGTCAGTGATCGGGGGTTCCAACATTGTAGTCAGTGATGGGGGGTTCCAACATTGTAGTCAGTGATGGGGGGTTCCAACATTGTAGTCAGTGATGGGGGGTTCCAACATTGTAGTTAGTGATGGGGGGTTCCAACATTGTAGTCAGTGATGGAGGGTTCCAACATTGTATTTAGTTATGGGGGGTTCCAACATTGTATTTAGTTATGGAGGGTTCCAACATTGTATTTAGTGATGGGGGGTTCCAACATTGTAGTCAGTGATGGAGGGTTCCAACATTGTATTTAGTTATGGGGGGTTCCAACATTGTATTTAGTTATGGAGGGTTCCAACATTGTAGTTAGTGATGGAGGGTTCCAACATTGTAGTCAGTGATGGAGGGTTCCAACATTGTAGTCAGTGATGGGGGGTTCCAACATTGTAGTCAGTGATGGGGGGTTCCAACATTGTAGTCAGTGATGGGGGGTTCCAACATTGTAGTCATTGATGGGAGGGTTCCAACATTGTAGTTAATGATGGGGGGTTCCAACATTGTAGTCAGTGATGGGGGGTTCCAACATTGTAGTCAGTGATGGGGGGTTCCAACATTGTAGTCAGTGATGGGGGGTTCCAACATTGTAGTCAGTGATGGGGGGTTCCAACATTGTAGTTAGTTATGGGGGGTTCCAACATTGTAGTCAGTGATGGGGGGTTCCAACATTGTAGTCAGTGATCGGGGGTTCCAACATTGTAGTCAGTGATGGGGGGTTCCAACATTGTAGTCAGTGATGGGGGGTTCCAACATTGTAGTCAGTGATGGGGGGTTCCAACATTGTAGTTAGTGATGGGGGGTTCCAACATTGTAGTCAGTGATGGAGGGTTCCAACATTGTATTTAGTTATGGGGGGTTCCAACATTGTATTTAGTTATGGAGGGTTCCAACATTGTATTTAGTGATGGGGGGTTCCAACATTGTAGTCAGTGATGGAGGGTTCCAACATTGTATTTAGTTATGGGGGGTTCCAACATTGTATTTAGTTATGGAGGGTTCCAACATTGTAGTTAGTGATGGAGGGTTCCAACATTGTAGTCAGTGATGGGGGGTTCCAACATTGTAGTCAGTGATGGGGGGTTCCAACATTGTAGTCAGTGATGGGGGGTTCCAACATTGTAGTCAGTGATGGGGGGTTCCAACATTGTAGTCAGTGATGGGGGGTTCCAACATTGTAGTCAGTGATGGGGGGTTCCAACATTGTAGTCATTGATGGGAGGGTTCCAACATTGTAGTTAATGATGGGGGGTTCCAACATTGTAGTCAGTGATGGGGGGTTCCAACATTGTAGTTAGTGATGGGGGGTTCCAACATTGTAGTCAGTGATGGGAGGGTTCCAACATAGTCAGTGATGGGGGGCTGCTGGGTGTTCCTCTGTTTTGCGTCTGGTGGCATACAGGTTGTTTGAAGTCTGATAATCTTGGCCGATTGAATTCCTTCAGCAATTTATTTTTATTTTTTAGGAAATTGATTTTCAGTGCCTGCACTTGCTTGCTTCATCACATTTGAGCGCCTAATTAACACACTAGTATTGTAGAGGGCCTCCTCTAGCCACTGGCTGGCACTTTACAATCAGGAACTACAACTAGTGCCAGTTAAGCACTCAGGTATTGAGGACTCCCACTTTGGCTGATGTTACTTTAGCATAGTCATGCTTATGCAACTTTTATTTAACATCAAGAGAGCACAGAGAGAGATCATTAATTGAGATATATATTGAATGAAGTGTGCAGAATCTATGGAGCTCCAAAGTTGGAACCATAAGAAGGTTTTGTTAGGGGCCCTCTTCACATGAACATTAGTCCACGTATCTCTGCACTAAGTGGTAGTACAGACAGCTCGATCAGCGCAGTTGTTATACACTCCATCCTGGAAAGCAGTTGCCTCGAAGGGAGTGAGGGACGATTTCACTTCACATTCCATCCTTCCAAAAGATAAGCAAGTATGGCAAAACAAAAGCCACCACCAGAAAGCAACTGAACTGGCTACATTTTGGTATATAAATGAGGACCATAGCATTCATGAATGTGTGCAAAGATATGCTACTTTAAATGGTACAAGGTTTTCAGACTGAGTCCCCCTAGCAGGTGAGCGTCCATGCACTGTTCTGAAAGAAGCATCATTTCTCTCGTCAGCTCATGTATGATAAATGTTGGTACGTGTCTTTGTGCCCACAGGAGCGCAACATCAAGCTGGCTTCCTCTGTCTCCCTAAGCAATGCTGAGGGTGATGATGCCACACCCAGTTTGGAGCTGGTGCTGGACGGCTCTCACCCCTCAGGGGAGAAGGTTCACCTGGACTCTGATGGGCGTCTTGTGTGGCCTGTGCTATTCCTCTATCCGGAGCATGGGCAGACAGATCTGATATCCGCCTTCCATGAGGACCACAAGTAAGCCGCAGTGCCTTGCATGTGTGGGTGTGGTGTGCGAGTGATGTGTAATGTATAAGTGTGTGGGTGTGGTGTGTGAGTGATGTGTAATGTATAAGTGTGTGGTGTGTGAGTGATGTGTAATGTATAAGTGTGTGGGTGTGGTGTGCGAGTGATGTGTGATGTATAAGTGTGTGGGTGTGGTGTGTGAGTGATGTGTAATGTATAAGTGTGTGTGTGTGTGTGTGACATTGTGTGGGTGTGGTGCGTGTAGTATGCACTTACAGTACAGTGCAGGCTGTGTTTAACAAGACTCTGTTGTTGCTGCTGCTGGTGATGGTGGAGGAGGTTTGGTGGTGGAGGTGGTGTTTGTTTTACCTCACGTGCTCAGCATCAATGTGTAGTCTGGTAAAGAGCGAACATGTTGTCAGGCATGCATGTTGTCAGGCACAGGTTGTTTGAAGAGGTGACTGCATGTGGACATGTACAGCACAATTCAAGGTCCACACCAGTTCTATTTAAAACTCACCACCACATTGTGGTCATTCTGGAGATGCAAGGTGTTGTGTGTGTCTGTTATGGTAGCTGTCCCTGAAACTAATTTAATTTGAGGTTTTGAGGTTGCACCTGATGGGGGGTGTTGCTTTGGCTCTAGGAGCAGCTGCCAAACCACCAGTTCTATACATACTCTATTCTAGTGCGTAGTTCCAGGAGCCTATAAAAAGGCTAAGGTTTTGGCAAATGTTGTAATGAATTCTGACATTAGCAAGAGGAAGCAGAGATGCCAGCCTCCCCCACTACCAACAATTTTAGTTTCGTTATCACGGTTGACTTGTCAACAAGGAAGTGGCTCCGAGAGGGTTAGCGTCGCTAGCAAATCGATTGTTTTATGCGAGGTCTAAAATGTTGTGTCATTTGTTACGTATCGTTGCCATGCATGTACAGGTATTCTCCTAAATCATCACCTAGAGTCATGCTGCTTCTGGTGATGATGGCTAAAAAATGGTCTACATACATGTACGTAGCAAAACCACCAAAATTTAATGGTGGCCCTACTAGAGGAGGGGGCATAGAGGGAGGCCCTACTAGAAGAGGGGCACAGAGGGTTGCCCTACTAGAGGAGGGGCACGGAGGGTGGCCCTACTAGAGGAGGGGGCACAGAGGGTGGCCCTACTAGAAGAGGGGCACAGAGGGTGGTCCTACTAGAGGAGGGGCACAGAGGGTGGCCCTACTAGAAGACGGGGCACAGAGGGTGGCCCTACTAGAGGAGGGGGCACAGAGGGTGGCCCTACTAGAGGAGGGGGCACAGAGGGTGGTCCTACTAGAAGAGGGGCACAGAGGGTGGCCCTACTAGAGGAGGGGCGCAGAGGGTGGCCCTACTAGAAGAGGGGGCACAGAGGGTGGCCCTACTAGAGGAGGGTGGCCCTACTAGAGGAGGGGGCACAGAGGGTGGCCCTACTAGAAGAAGGGCACAGAGGATGGCCCTACTAGAAGAAGGGCACAGAGGGTGGCCCTACTAGAAGAAGGGCACAGAGGGTGGCCCTACTAGAAGAAGGGCACAGAGGGTGGCCCTACTAGAGGAGAGAGTACAGCCGGTGGCAATACCACAGCTAACCTGCCTGTTATTCCAGTTGCCAAGTACTGGGCCCTGAATTAGATGCTGTGGGAGACTCTCACACCACAAGCCATAAGACAGCTCTAATTAGTTCCAATTAGCCTTAACGAGATATAGTAGCCTAATAATTGTGCCAAACCCGAATGGGTCTTAATTAGTTTCTTTGATGATTAGCCACTTCCTAGTTTAGGCAATCTCCTTAGCAAGTGCTTGTTTATTGTTAGCACGCATTCCTGACTTACATGTAGCTTCCAGCTTCCACTTGACTACCTGTACATGTGACTGTGTCTAGAGAGACCTGTGGTGTACATGTGACTGTGTCTAGACAGACTTGCACGGTGTACATGTGACTGTGTCTAGACAGACATGTGGTGTACATGTGACTGTGTCTAGACAGACCTGTGGTGTACATGTGACTGTGTCTAGACAGACCTGTGGTGTACATGTGACTGTGTCTAGACAGACCTGTGGTGTACATGTGACTGTGTCTAGACAGACCTGTGGTGTACATGTGACTGTGTCTAGACAGACATGTGGTGTACATGTGACTGTGTCTAGAGAGACCTGTGGTGTACATGTGACTGTCTAGACAGACCTGTGGTGTACATGTGACTGTCTAGACAGACCTGTAGTGCACATGTGACTGTGTCTAGACAGACCTGTGCTGCACATGTGACTGTGTCTAGACAGACCTGTGGTGCACATGTGACTGTCTATAGACCTGTGGTGCACATGTGACTGTGTCTAGACAGACCTGTGGTGTACATGTGACTGTGTCTAGAGACACCTGTGGTGCACATGTGACTGTGTCTAGACAGACCTGTGGTGTACATGTGACTGTGTCTAGAGACACCTGTGGTGCACATGTGACTGTGTCTAGACAGACCTGTGGTGTACATGTGACTGTGTCTAGACAGACCTGTGGTGTACATGTGACTGTGTCTAGAGACACCTGTGGTGCACATGTGACTGTGTCTAGACAGACCTGTGCTGTACATGTGACTGTGTCTAGACAGACCTGTGGTGTACATGTGGTATCCACGGCAAACTCTCTGTGCCATTTGGTTTTGTTCTTTTTTGATAAGAATTCACGAAATATTTCTACAGTTTACCGTCTTATTTAGACCGTCTGATTTAGAACACACACGAGGTCCTGCCACAGGTCCGCAGAGGAACTAGTTGAGATGGCATGAGGTAACTAGGCCCTCTCCAAGCTAGCCTTTCTCCTCTGCCATCCTGTGTTGAATAACTACAGACCCTAACCTTTTTCTATGCTTCATCTCAATTCCAAAATTAGCATATTGATTTTTCAACTTTGATCCAAAATCAAAGAAAAGTTATGTGGTCCCAGCTCAACTTAAGTGTGTGTGGTTTGTGTGTGTAGGTTCAGGGACCATCTAGAGGTCCTTTTTGCTGGAGACCCCCCCGCCTGGGACAGCGACCGCATGTACACAGCTAACGGTGTGCAGGTAGGTATACTACACATGTCTACATCTATGCACATACACATGTGTGGATACTCTATGTGTGTTTACTCTATATAAGCATGTGTATACACTAGGTTATATACATATATATATATGCATGTATATACACTAGGTTATATACATATATATGCATGTGTATACACTAGGTTATATATATATATATATATGCATGTATATACACTAGGTTATATATATAAGCATGAGTGTACACTAGATTATATACATATATATACATGTATGTGCACATACATGCTTAGATGTGTATATATATATTTACATCACATGATCTGTGGCTAATTTGATTGGTTAATCATAAGCACATAACCTAACCGCATGTAGTTTAGCGCATGCGCAATGTAGTTTAAGTAAGATAGCCTATACTCCACTCGCGGGTTATGCGCCAATGTAACCTACTCGTTTGCGGTTACATCACTCGGCTTCGCGTTTGGGTAACCCAAACTCGTACGTTACATAGGCGAATAACCAAGAATAGGCTATCCTATACATAGCAGGTGTGGAGCCTATTTGCATGTGCTAGACTGACCTCAATGTGTATATATATAGCAGGTGTGTGTGTATATATTTAGCAGGTGTGTGTGTATATATTTAGCAGGTGTGTGTGTGTATATATAGCAGGTGTGTGTGTATATATAGCAGGTGTGTGTGTATATATAGCAGGTGTGTGTGTGTATATATAGCAGGTGTGTGTGTGTGTATATATATAGCAGGTGTGTGTGTATATATAGCAGGTGTGTGTGTATATATAGCAGGTGTGTGTGTGTATATATAGCAGGTGTGTGTGTGTGTATATATATAGCAGGTGTGTGTGTATATATAGCAGGTGTGTGTGTGTATATATAGCAGGTGCATGTGTATATATAGCAGGTGTGTGTGTATATATAGCAGGTGTGTGTGTGTATATATAGCAGGTGTGTGTGTATATATAGCAGGTGCGTGTGTGTATATATAGCAGGTGTGTGTGTATATATAGCAGGTGCGTGTGTATATATAGCAGGTGTGTGTATATATTTAGCAGGTGCGTGTGTGTATATATAGCAGGTGCGTGTGTGTATATATAGCAGGTGTGTGTGTGTATATATAGCAGGTGCGTGTGTATATATAGCAGGTGTGTGTGTATATATAGCAGGTGTGTGTGTGTATATATAGCAGGTGTGTGTGTATATATAGCAGGTGCGTGTGTGTATATATAGCATGTGTGTGTGTATATATATAGCAGGTGTGTGTGTGTAGGTGTGTGTGTATATATAGCAGGTGTGGAGCCTATTTGCACATGCTGGACTAAACCCAAGTCTAAACATTCAAATCCAGCTTCTAGAATTCCTGCCCTATAGCTGCTTGACCTTTGTGACCCTGTCAAAGTGTTTACTGAGGAGTGCTGATGTGGTGAAGAGGTTAGCTAAATAAAGCACACTGGCATCTGAATCGAAGCAGATCATGTGATAGGCACTGCAGCTGGGATCTTATAGTAATATGCACATACAGACACACCCTGATGATGTAATGATGATGTAATGATATCTTTCCTTGAGTGGTTTTTGTTGATGTTATTTGGTTTGTTCTTCCCGGCCTCTTTCTGTTGTGTGTTCATTCCCAACATGAATAACTAGTAGGCTTGGTTGTCAAGATTAGCTAGTGGTTGTCACATTGTATCTCTGGTTGTCACGTGTTTGAGGCATAATTAACAGCCATGCCTCCCTCTCCCACCTAGTTCAGGTACTTCCTCTTGAGTCTGTGCTATATGATTGTGTTTAAGGACATTTATTTTTAAAACAATGATTCAACCTAGGACGTCCAGGGGTATTCAGGATACTTGGCACCTCCAGGATACTTGGCACTACCTCCAGGAATCCCTTACCTAGAATGCCCCAAGCCTTACATGTACCTCTAAACTTAGCTCTAGCAGCCTAGCCTATCCCTATCCCTGGCCCTAAGCCAAGCGTATCCCTAGCCCTAGCCCTGGCCCTAGCAGCCTAACCTAATCCCTAGCCCTGTCCCAAGCAGCCTAACCTAATCCCTAGCCCTGGCCCTAGCAGCCTAGCCTATCCCTAGCCCTGGCCCTAGCAGCCTAGCCCTGGCCCTAGCAGCCTAGCCCTGGCCCTAGCAGCCTAGCCCTGGCCCTAGCAGCCTAGCCCTGGCCCTAGCAGCCTAGCCCTGGCCCTAGCAGCCTACCCTAGCCCTAGCCCTGGCCCTAGCAGCCTAACCTAATCCCTAGCCCTGTCCCAAGCAGCCTAACCTAATCCCTAGCCCTGGCCCTAGCAGCCTGACCTATCCCTAGCCCTGGCCCTAGCAGCCTAGCCTATCCCTAGCCCTGGCCCTAGCAGCCTAGCGTATCCCTAGCCCTGGCCCTAGCAGCCTAACCTAATCCCTAGCCCTGGCCCTAGCAGCCTAGCCTATCCCTAGCCCTGGCCCTAGCAGCCTAGCGTATCCCTAGCCCTGGCCCTAGCAGCCTAACCTAATCCCTATTCCTGGCCCTAGTAGCCTAATCTAGCCCTAGCCCTGGCCCTAGAGTCCATCAGCTTACGTTTACTGAAATTAGATGAGCTATGTACTGCACTTAGTATGATGTGGTCATTCAGTGTCACTCTTTTACTTACACTGATTGGTACTTAGCATGATGTGTAAGTCAGTGTCACTCTTTTACTTACACTGATTGGTACTTAGCATGATGCGGTCATTCAGGGTCACTGTTTTGCTAACACTGATTGCTACTTTATCACCAGATCTACTACGAGGACAGTCTTGGCGGAGGAATGGTTGGTGTGAATGCAGACAGGATGCTGGGCGCAGTGCTTGCCTCTAGCGGGTAAGTTCTACCACCTGGTGGTGGCACATAATTATTCATGCACATTGTGTGTCCGAGTGGACAAGGACCTTGTTTGAAGCAGGCATCAGATTTCAACTTGAATAGAAACCTCGCATAATATCTCACACCACAGTGAGTGATGACACTCCCCTTGTCCATAGCCACACCTTCCAGGGGTGGTCACCAGTGCTCTCTGTACAGCAGCGTTCTTGTAGGGGTGGTCACCAGTGCTCTCTGTACAGCAGCGTGCTGCTCTTCGACTGACAAGGTGGGAGCGTCCTTTAGCCATAACCCTAGCTACTACCTGGCCCTAACCCTAGCCACTGCCATGGCCCTAACCCTAGCCACTGCCCTGGCCCTAACCCTAGCCACTGCCCTGGCCCTAACCCTAGCCACTGCCCTGGCCCACCATAGCCACTGCCCTGGCCCTAACCCTAGCCACTGCCCTGGCCCTAACCATAGCCACTGCCCTGGCCCTAACCCTAGCCACTGCCCTAACCCTAGCCACTGCCCTGGCCCTAACCCTAGCCACTGCCCTGGCCCTAACCCTAGCCACTGCCCTGGCCTTAACCCTAGCCACTGCCCTGGCCTTAACCCTAGCCACTTCCCTGGCCTTAACCCTAGCCACTGCCCTGGACTTAACCCTAGCCACTGCCCTGGCCCTAACCCTAGCCACTGCCCTGGCCCTAACCATAGCCACTGCCCTGGCCCTAACCATAGCCACTGCCCTGGCCCTAACCATAGCCACTGCCCTGGCCCTAACCATAGCCACTGCCCTGGCCTTAACCCTAGCCACTGCCCTGGCCTTAACCCTAGCCACTGCCCTGGCCTTAACCCCTGGCCTTAACCCTAGCCACTGCCCTGGCCTTAACCCTAGCCACTGTAAGAGAGAGAGAGAGTGGCGATGAACAATATCCCTATATGGTGTTGTGAAGGATCCATCGGGCAGTGACCTCAGAGGATATGGGCCGCTACTTCTCGACCCACAGTGACCTTTCACCTCTAGCACAACACTTGAACAGCACCACACCACATTGACCTTTCACCTCTAGCACAACACTTGAACAGCATCACACCACTCTTGCACGCGAGAAAATTAACCAGATGCAATAGCAATGACATCATGATGAAATATTTGCGAAATTTAATTTTGCTGTGCCTCTGGTGACCCAACCTTTTAGAATGGCAAATATAAACCCCTCCCCCCTCCTCCCAGGAAAAACAAAGCTCATGTTCAGCTGAACCCCCCCCCCCCCCCCCCACACACACACATTTGTGACGTATTACATACACAGACACACGCTGGCAACATATTCCATATATACATGTAGCTATAGCTTCCTAAATGGTTTCAGCCGATGTTAACTCCAAAAAGATTCCTTCGATGAGGTAGCACATGGAATTCATCTCCGAAGATCTTCTATATACTTCATGTATAGCATGAGTGTATCTCTTGTCTTCCGCACACAGAACTGGAGTGCAGTAGTCTAGGTCCAGTTTTAGTAGCAGAAGACTCCACACTTCCAATACCTCGCAGCGGCTCATCAGGTTCATGATTGCAGGGGGGGGGGGGGGGGGGGGGGAGGGGGGATTATGGAAATGCATAAAGGTCACCATGGGTGAAAGATCTTCCATGATTCAATCTAGACTTGCATAATCAACGATGATGTAATCACACTAATGCATGTGCCATGTTATAAGCAGAACAAATGGCCCACACTCAGTTTTGCTGTTTGTTTCTCTGTCCTGGACAACTGTTAGCAAGTCCTTCAGGAAGCTGTATGTGAACGACCCTACATGGTACAGTCAACAATTGCAACAAGACATGGCACGTGCTGATATTTGCAATGAACAACAGGAAACAAGTTAGTTGAGTTAGGAAGAGGGGAAATTAAGTTCTGCAGTCCATGAACTCTGAGTTGGACTTTGTAGAACTCTGAGTTGGACTTTGTAGAACTCTGACCTGGTGTAGTTCTCAACTGCTCAGGGTAGTTTTCATTAGAAGGCATGACAGCCCAATGTGTAGTAGTATGCATGTACTGGAACATGCACTGGAACATGGAACAGCCCAATGTGTAGTAGTATGCAAGCACTGGAACATGGAACAGCCCAATGTGTAGTAGTATGCATGTACTGGAACATGGAACATGGAACAGCCCAATGTGTAGTAGTATGCATGCACTGGAACTTGGAACATGGAACAGCCCAATGTGTAGTAGTATGCATGTACTGGAACATGGAACAGCCCAATGTGTAGTAGTATGCATGCACTGGAACTTGGAACATGGAACAGCCCAATGTGTAGTAGTATGCATGTACTGGAACATGGAACAGCCCAATGTGTAGTAGTATGCATGTACTGGAACATGGAACAGCCCAATGTGTAGTAGTATGCATGTACTGGAACATGGAACATGGAACATCCCAATGTGTAGTAGCATGCATGCCATGGAACAGCCCAATGTGTAGTAGTATGCATGTACTGGAACATGGAACAGCCCAATGTGTAGTAGTATGCATGTACTGGCACATGGAACAGCCCAATGTGTAGTAGTATGCATGTACTGGAACATGGAACATAGAACAGCTCTGTTGGAAGTTATGACATCCTTGGCACAGCACCTGAGCTAGAATCTTCCATATTAGGGCACATATGGGGACCAACCACCAGGTAGAGACATGCACCTGCATATTTGCCCTAGTAGAGAGGCATGCATGTTTGCCCTAGTAGAGAGGCATGCATATTTGCCCTAGTAGAGAGGCATGCATATTTGCCCTAGTAGAGAGGCATGCATATTTGCCCTAGTAGAGAGGCATGCATATTTGCCCTAGTAGAGAGGCATGCATATTTGCCCTAGTAGAGAGGTATGCATATTTGCCCTAGTAGAGAGGCAAGCATATTTGCCCTAGTAGAGAGGCATGCATATTTGCCCTAGTAGAGAGGCATGCATATTTGCCCTAGTAGAGAGGCATGCATATTTGCCCTAGTAGAGAGGCATGCATGTTTGCCCTAGTAGAGAGGCATGCATATTTGCCCTAGTAGAGAGGCATGCATATTTGCCCTAGTAGAGAGGCATGCATATTTGCCCTAGTAGAGAGGCATGCATATTTGCCCTAGTAGAGAGGCATGCATATTTGCCCTAGTAGAGAGGCATGCATATTTGCCCTAGTAGAGAGGCATGCATATTTGCCCTAGTAGAGAGGCATGCATATTTGCCCTAGTAGAGAGGCATGCATATTTGCCCTAGTAGAGAGGCATGCATATTTGCCCTAGTAGAGTGGCATGCATATTTGCCCTAGTAGAGAGGCATGCATATTTGCCCTAGTAGAGAGGCATGCATATTTGCCCTAGTAGAGAGGCATGCATATTTGCCCTAGTAGAGAGGCATGCATATTTGCCCTAGTAGAGAGGCATGCATATTTGCCCTAGTAGAGAGGCATGCATATTTGCCCTAGTAGAGAGGTATGCATATTTGCCCTAGTAGAGAGGCAAGCATATTTGCCCTAGTAGAGAGGCATGCATATTTGCCCTAGTAGAGAGGCATGCATATTTGCCCTAGTAGAGAGGCATGCATATTTGCCCTAGTAGAGAGGCATGCATATTTGCCCTAGTAGAGTGGCATGCATATTTGCCCTAGTAGAGAGGCATGCATATTTGCCCTAGTAGAGAGGTATGCATATTTGCCCTAGTAGAGAGGTATGCATATTTGCCCTATAGAGAGGCATGCATATTTGCCCTAGTAGAGAGGCATGCATATTTGCCCTAGTAGAGAGGCATGCATATTTGCCCTAGTAGAGAGGCATGCATATTTGCCCTAGTAGAGAGGCATGCATATTTGCCCTAGTACAGAGGCATGCATATTTGCCCTAGTGGAGAGGTATGCATATTTGTCCTAGTAGAGAGGCATGCATATTTGCCCTAGTGGGCATTAGCCGTCACTAAGGGAGATGGCAGCAGCCATAGTAAGCTAGAGAATATCGTTGCATGTATATCCTTCTCTGGAGTGGCTGCACATGTATAGTGTATATACACATCATCATCGGCTCCAGTATAACTCCCCCTCCCCACACCACACAACCCCAAAAGGGGTGGGGGTAGTGGAGGAAGAATCGCAATGACTCTCTCGGTAATCTACAAGTTAGTTTGCTTGCCATTCCAACTATAGATGCTCCAGGAATACGTATTCATTATTCATGATGAAGGCTAGATGCTCCAGGAATACTTATTCATTATTCCTGATGATGGCTAGATGCTCCAGGAACACTTATTCATTGTTCATGATGAAGGCTAGATGCTCCAGGAATACTTATTCATTATTCATGATGAAGGCTAGATGCTCCAGGAACACATTCATTATTCATGATGAAGGCTAGATGCTCCAGGAACACTTATTCATTATTCCTGATGATGGCTAGATGCTCCAGGAACACTTCTTCATTATTCATGATGAAGGCTAGATGCTCCAAGAACACTTATTCATTGTTCATGATGAAGGCTAGATGCTCCAAGAACACTTATTCATTGTTCATGATGAAGGCTAGATGCTCCAGGAACACTTATTCATTATTCCTGATGAAGGCTAGATGTTCCAGGAATACTTATTCATTATCTTGATGAAGGATAGATGCTCCAGGAACACTTATTCATGATGATGGCTAGAGTGACTGCCAAAACGTCCAAGAGCATATTTAAGTTGATTATGGGGAAAGTTCTAGTGAGTGTGCTGAGAAGAGTCACAATGTTTGAGGATTAACAGAATGACAAGAGCGCCCAACTAGTGTGTACTTAAGTGGGCGGAGAATGCTGAGCTCCAGGCTCCACCTGTACTTGGGAGTTGTGATTGGTCGGATGTTCTTGTTGTAATTGTTTTTTTAATTTGTAATGTGAGGGGGAAGACCCTTACACTCATTATACAGGGGCAGATATGTCTCGTTATACAGGCGGATCTGTCTCTTTATACAGGCGGATCTGTCTCTTTATACAGGAGGATCTGTCTCTTTATACAGGCGGATCTGTCTCTTTATACAGGTGGATCTGTCTCTTTATACAGGCGGATCTGTCTCTTTATACAGGTGGATCTGTCTCTTTATACAGGTGGATCTGTCTCTTTATACAGGTGGATCTGTCTCTTTATACAGGTGGATCTGTATCTTTATACAGGTGGATCTGTCTCTTTATACAGGTGGATCTGTCTCTTTATACAGGCGGATCTGTCTCTTTATACAGGTGGATCTGTCTCTTTATACAGGTGGATCTGTCTCTTTATACAGGCAGATCTGTCTCTTTATACAGGTGGATCTGTCTCTTTATACAGGTGGATCTGTCTCTTTATACAGGTGGATCTGTCTCTTTATACAGGTGGATCTGTCTCTTTATACAGGTGGATCCGTCTCTTTATACAGATGGATCTGTCTCTTTATACAGGTGGATCTGTCTGGCAGATATGAGTGTAACTTAGCCAGCCTCACTCGACAGCTTGGAATCAACACTATTATTAGTAGTACTACTACTACTACTACTACTACTACTAGTGTTACTGTTACTTTTGCTACATGTTCATAACTCATGATTATTTATCTTCAGGTACACTGTGGGAGGGGGCACGCCCACTTTCTTCCTCCTGGCCTCAGGCTCATCCTTCACTCCTCACTTCCTGCAAAGGGCATCACACCAATAGAGCCACTACGAGGTGTGACTCTCGACATTGACACTGTCATCAACACCTCCCTTAATTAATGCACTCTGTATGTCCAATTACTGTCATGTGATCACCCACACCTGCATCATGTGATCCTCCACACCTCCTGCATCCAGCTTCGTACTGCCTCACCAAAACCCTCTCCTTATTCAGCGAAACACAAGAGACATCAGTGGGGGTAGAAGGAGTGTGGTGTTGGGACAAGGAGGTTGGGCAAGGTGAGGAAGTGGAACGAGTGATTAGCATGAATGGAGCTGTGGCACCGTGGTTTATAGGATCAACGCAAGAACACTAATCCTTCCCCCCTCCAGATTATAAATGTCGAATTCTCTATTCTATATAGGCAGCACTACATTTATGCATAATACATAACAGGAATCTTGCACGCAATCAGCTTGTAGAGTGGTGGGCCATACATACATACATACATACATATATATGGTACATGTACATCATTAACTTGTTCTGCTAACAACAGTTAAACAGTGTGAGATTTGAGAGCAAGGTAGTGCTATTTATTTGGTGTCGCATATCTGTCTGCCAAGCCCATATGGAGTCATCCCTTCCTGGCTGGCCACTTTGTTGGTGCCCATCTGAAGACTTGCAACATTCCTTCCTTCTCGCAGCATCTGCTCGTCGAACTCCCGAGGATTTGCTTCAGCCTCTTTGGGTCCCAATAAAGGACATGTGAGGCCCTTTTTTTGTGCTTGGCGACCTAGAGCAAAGATGTTTGCCAGGACCTACAGATTGTGTGCAGGGAGAAGGTAACATCAAGCTCATTACGACTGGTAAGGGATTGAAGTTCAAACTGACCATATTAATGTTCTGCTCTTCATGGAGATCAAGTGTGACAAAAAGATCCTTTTCACCCATTCCAAATTTCTTGCAGCCAGTGAGGAACACACTGATGTTCTCTATCTGTTTAATATTCGTATTGCAATGACATGGATGGAGATCATAACCAGATTGAGCCCATGTATAGCTGGCTACTTGAAGTAGTTAATGGAACTCTATTACACAACTCTATACCTAGTTACAAACTCTACTACACATAACTCTATACCTGTGTGAAGTAGTTACATGGAACTCTACCACACATAACTCGATACCTGCGTGAAGTAGTTATATGGAACTCTACCACACATAACTATACCTGCTTGAAATTTTGCTCAATTTTTTTCTCATGTTTTGATGAAATTATTCCAGGTTGTAGTTTGTTGAGTAGCTTGCAGAGATATGAGCCATCTTTCAGTCCCTTGTAAAATTGTTCTCCTATTTCCTCTTCAACAACTGCCTCCATCCACTTCCTGGCCTTGTCCTCGTCCTCAACACTGTAATTAGCTTGTAGCTGTAAAATGTATAGCATAGAGGTTATGTCTATTATCATAGACATCGACTTGTACATCAGGTATACCTACAAGTGACTTGTAAGTATCCCAACCAGAGAAACAATTTCAACTTCTACAACGATGATTAGCTGACAGCATGATCCTTAAAACTTAAAACTTTCTCTTTGTATCAGCTTATGATTATAGAAATGGATCTTGCACTTTGGCCTTCTGCAGGATCATTATGCTAGCTCACCTCATCATTTCATATAATAGTCCCCCTGAGGTAGGCTAAAGCATTTAATTACATGAAGAGAGTCAAAGAGTTTGCATATTTCATGCTTGCCCATGTGAATCTGATTCAGTAATGCAATCATCGCTGTATAGACTAGGAACTTGGCAACCAGCAACCGAACCTGCTAGTTTAGTGGTATGTATTGGTCAGCTTTCACAGCAATATATATGTTTTTCTACTTGTGTATATATTTTTATTTTTTTGCTTTACAGTACAGATATGTGATGACATGAGGCATAACGAGATTGTTGAACTACACTGAAGGACTACTAGCTAAAACTAGCATCCATATAATTATAGCTATATATACTTCTCGTAGACCTGGGGGAATTAGTGTGGCCTAAGTATATATATAGTAGACAGGCACATTACCCAGCTGCTAAAGTTTCACCCAATCACAGTGATCCTAGCAATACGATAATTTCTGACGGTGTGCTAGGCGCTTACCTTCCTCTGAGTATCGACATTGATGCCTGATTTGGTAGCCCTGTTAGCCATTGATTCAGCTACAAAAAAGAGTCCTTACAGGTTGACAGGTGCAGATTTCTTCACAACTGGCCTACTTCTAATGCTTTGATAACTATAGCACGACTAGGTTGGAAGGTCTTGGAATGTTGTTAGCCCGGCCAGCGTCTGGAATTTATAGTGGTATTAACTTCCTCTAACCGCGAACTACAGAATGCTATATATGGTTGTCGTGAGACACCCCCGTCCATAGCTCGGTAGAGGCGCTGTTCTGTGTTGGTGTGGTCATGAACACCCAGCACCTTAAAAAATGACACTCAAAAAGCTAATGACAACACTTGTGAATGCAGAGTACAAAGGATAACCCATACGTGTGACTCCTATTCAGTGCTTCCCCACATATAATGTTTACGCAAGTACGATATATAGCAGTTACGGGCTCAACTTAAATAATTAACTAAGTTTGGCTTGATCTGCCAGGAATCCTCCTCACTCAGGGAAAAATACACTTAGAAAAGGTTTCCAGCATAGGCTACCATGGGAAAGTTGCAGGCTGAATAGTGGCTGTAAGAGACGGGGTTTGTTAAATTAAAAGACTGAGCTAAGAAATTGCTGTATGATGAAAGCATGGCATTCAATGATGCCAAATTGAGAGTCCAACACAACTCACATTCCTTCTACCAAATTAAGACTAGAATACAACCTTATTTGGTAATCAGGAGCCTATTGACTTTGGGGTGATTCTCTTGCCTGATGTGTCACTGATGAAACAGAAAGTGTCTCTCTGTGTGCAACTGGCCAACATAAACAAGTGACTGGATTGACCTTATCAGAATATCGCGAGGTAACTCGATCATGTTCCTGGAGTGTATATATATATGATATATATATATGATAGTTAATGAATGCCGAGGATGACAGTGAATTGGCACAGAAAGCATGTGATGACAAACCTGTATATCTTTTTTTATAAATATAAAATAAATGTGTATATGTGTATGCTCATAAAAACCAATTATGTTGAATGCTGGGATAATAACATGTAGTGTCCTTTTGACCTCATCTGATAGGAAACACCGGACTCATTCCTAACACTCTGTCATGCAAGTAGGACTTATAAACCAATAAATAACGACCAGGTTCAGGAGGGACTTGATCTGGCCGCAATGTCCTTATGTACTCTTTCCCTTCCACTGCATTGCCTTTCACAGGAGAATAAATCCACAGCACATGGTCCTTCTCAACGCTGGAAAAGTTTTCTGGATAGAGGCCAATCCAGTCCCACATGGACACCTCCTTGCCCCCCATCATCTCGAAGGATATGGTGCCTAGCTTTCTAACCACCCATTCTGTCATCACATTGAAGACGACTAATGGCACGTGTTTCTCAAGCTCAGCAGAGACAGTCAGCCCAGCGCTGACTGCCTTGTGGTCACTTATGCGTGGCTGCATATGAATGCAATAGTAGTGGTGCTGCAATACAGCACAAGGTTCTGGATCCGTTAGCTTAGGCAGTCGGCGTTCGTGTGTCCGCCACAAGATCCGGTCGCACCATGCAGGAGCACGCCTTTTGGGACCACCGTCAAATGTGTCTGTCCCCACTTTGTACTTGTATGATGGAGGAAAGGAAACAGGCATCTCCATGAAGAGGTGGAGTCCTGAAGGACTGCAAGGTGAGATGGATTGCTCCAATCGGAGTTGATCATATGCTAGCAGCTTCTGTCCATTTCCAAGATTAAACTGTTCTAGTACTTCATCCATCGATTTCCCTTCCAGGCGAAAGTTTAAATCTCCAAAGAGCACCAGTACATCATGGTCCATGGGTAAGAAGGGTGACGAGGGGAAAAACTCTTCCACCAATATATCTTGCAGTTCCTGTACCCTGCGTGTGTTATTCTCCAAGTGAGGAACCAAGTGACAGTTTGTGAAACAGAGACTAAGATCACAGAGACTGAAACGAATTGAGGAGGCTCCTTTATTTCCAAACCAGCCACCTAAACCCGTCTTGGTCGTGCTCGTCTCCACATTCTGAATGTAGCAGAGGAGAGGACATTTTACAAACACCATCGTCAGAATCCCAAGTAGCCGGCTTGAAGAGAGATTGACAAACCCCTTCAAACGTAAGGTATCAGAGAAGAGCCCTATCAGTGGGTCCTTACCAACTACTGGTAGAGAGGCTTGCACTACACCCTGGGCAGAGGGGTATGCCTCTTGCAAACCTATCACTATTATATCTGTGTCATGCAGCATCTGAGGGATAAAACAGCTCTCCTGAGGCAAAAACAAGCTTTCAATATCATGTGAAGTGGGGAGAGCAGAGGCTATGTTCCAACTAAGAACCTGGACTCGGAAGTGGCTGTACTTAACCTTGGGATCTAATACTACTTTCCTTCTAGGACGATTTGACCTGTAACTGCGGTTCTTATCTTCATCGGAATTGCCGCTATCTCGCGGATCCTTTTTCGAAGTGCCTCCACCAGCGTCATCCTCTGCTGCTGGTAAATCCATTAGGGGGAGGTCAAAGTGCCGTACGTAGGAAGAAAAGAGTAAAAGGCAAATGCATTTCGGCGGCAGGATGCTAGCTATAATAGAAGGGGGAGGATCCAATCTACTAGGGTCACGTTCACAGGTTTGTCAATCACGTGACCACTCGCCGTCGAAAGTAAAAGTCCTTTTGTTTCCCTTGCCACATAAATAGGATTTCAAAGTTGATCAGTATATACTAGATAAAGGCTTCAGTCTAGGTTGGGCCAGGACACCAAGATTAGGGCCAGAGCACTAGTAAGGAGTAGGGCAGTGGCTAGAGCAATCCAACAATGGTCATTGTGTTATTATGATGTAATTTGAGGATTCCTGTTCATTCCTATGCTGAGGGGAAATCCTACCGAAGCAAAATTTGGATGACAAGCTAGGATCTGTAGGGGAATGGAGACAAAGGATGTGATTAGGAGAAGGAAGTAGAGAGTAAGAGCAGCAAGAGGTGGTATACGTTGGCAAAAGGTGATGGAGCATTCATTCGTTCATTCATTCATTAATATTTTACAGTACAAAATGTGAAGAATGTACTGAAGGCATAACGGCAAGGTCTGCTGATAGCCTATTAAATTAAATTAAGTGACAATAACATTATATTTAATGGTTGACTTGATGTTAGTTATGCTAGAGGAATGCAGACATTTACTGCAGGGGCATTGATAGTGGTAGGTACACGAGTCAGATATGAAAGGTCACTGCAGGGATGTTTTAGGTTGAGAACAGGGTCAGGCCAGACAAGATTATGTGTAGGCCGTGTTATGTTGCATGACTGGGCAAGTTGAAGATGGAGATTTCTTGATAGGCTGTGATGAATATGGAAGGAAACGGAAAACATGAATGAATGAGCTGGAGTGAGTTAGGAGGGAGCTAGAGTATAGTTGAAGGAGTTTGAAGGAGTTTGACAGGGTAGACACTGAGAAGATGGCATTGCTGGGGAAGGTAGTTGGAAGTGTGAGAATGATGTTAGTGTGTACATTTTGCATTGTATTGGCAGAGAAGAGTGGTCTCCAATCTACTTGGAATCAAGCAGTGCAACTTGATGTAGCCATTAACTTCACACATTATCATATCATTTATTATATGCATATATAATTGTCTATATTACTATACAGCCACAAGTCTGTCATTCATTGTCACTATTTTTGTGTCACTATTTTTGCGATGTCCAAAGATTTTGAGATTTTCAACATGGTAATGGTCGTCATTATGTTTTGGCGCGAAACTGCTTACGTTGCTCAGCATCGTTCGTATATACTAGAGTCCCTGTATATATATACAGGGACTCTAGTATATACCATAAAGCTCTTGGTCAAGATGACGAGCTATGTTAAATTACACCATTTATACAGTCCAAGAAAAGTCAGTGCAAAAGCAAGTTCAGAGCTACTCGGTGGGAATTGTGGACTTGGATGGATGATTTACCATCATTTTACCACAACTGACCAACCCATAATGTAGAACAATGTATTTCAATGATTTTTCACCAGAACTAAACCCATAAGTAGGTTTCCAGAAGTTAAGTCATCTAATTGTTTCCTTTTTTGGCAGGTAATCGGGCGAGGTTTGAAAAACATTTTTCTATGATTTAATGTTGCTTGCCTGTTAGGCAGGCAGTCACATATATAATACAGCACAGTGTGAAACTATTTAGTAACTAACCTAATAATCTATATTTGAAAAAGAAGTCAACAGTACTTAATTAATAAAATTATCCACAATATTAAGTTATGAGTGTCCCGCTGCTCAGGAAGGGGGGGGACAGAAGTGGACCAAAGATCATTCCTCAGCTCACCATATAACAGTTCATTTCTCCTCTGCCACCAATTCCCTACCCAATACATAACACACTCGCCCACCTCCTCCATCACTGCATCACTTACTCCCTCCACATCTTTCCCCAAAAGCAATGCCACCTTTCCATCCTTACTCACTCTTTTAATTCATCCAGCCACTGTCTTGCCCCTGCAATTCTGCGTACCTCATCTATCAGAACCAGCCGATCCCTCTCAAATTCCCCGAATGTCACCAAGAAATGTTCCACATCCTCCCCTGCTCCACTATCACACATGATACACCTCTCATCCCTAACTATCCCACATCTCTTATCTTCTAACAACCCAGCTGATGCAGTCCTCAGTCTAAATTGCAGCCGCACACCTTCCTGACCATGCATGGACCTCATATACCTCTCCACCATTCTTTGCCGATTTATAATAATTCAGCGTACTTTTTCTGTCTACTTCCTCCTCCCAGTCCTTCTCATTTCTCACCTTCACTTTCCCCTTCCACTTGCACACTGACCCAACCTCATTGTTTATCTCGTACTTTCTCAAGATCTCATATTCTTCCCACCATCCAATTCCTCCATCCTCTCATAGTTTATTTACAACAACTTTTACCAATCTGCTCTGTTCCAACACCTCTAATCTCTTGCCAAACAAAACCTTCATCTCCTCTAGCTTCCTCCACCCCATATCTCCCCGTATTGCCACTCCTGCTACTGTATCACTTGCCCCCAATAGTCTCCTACCCACTCTCATCTGTGCTGACTCCAACTTCTTGCGAGCATTCCGTCCTCCTGTCCACCACACTTCGGCTGCATGCTCCATACTGGGTCTCGCTAGAAGCTCCCACACCATTCTTTCTCCGTCTACTTCCACCTGCCCATTCACTCTACTCATCCATATTACCTTTCCAACCCACTCTTCTGCCTTCTTTGCCATCTTCTCTAACTGAACATTACCCCTTAGCTTCCTATCAAACCATATTCCTAACTACTTGAATTCTTTGACCTCTTCCAATATCTCCTCACCAATCCTCCAATGCACTTCTGATTCCTTCTTCCCTGCTACCATGACCTTGCTCTTCTTGCTATTAAATTTCATCTTCCACCTTAACCTGTACCACATCCAACATAGCTTGCGGTTCCACCCCTGATTCAGCCAGAAGAACAACATCATCTGCATACATGATCTATTCTTCTTGATGAACTCGGTTGGCAATGAAATAACAAGGATCTCAAGGATCTCAACAAGCCACTTGAAATTTACTCTCTATGTCGAGTCGTTATATTACTAGAGTTCGTTAGGGGTAATAAATTAGTGGCTATGTTTGTACAGACAAAGAACAGCAAGATTTCCACTTCGCTCCACCATTTTGTTCTGAAGGTCAACTAATTTGTACCTCACACGATTAGCAAAAGTATGTCACATTTTCAATGAGATGAAAAGTTCACGTGATAAAATAACTTGCCCAAGTTGAACAAATATATGATAAAATATGTTGCTATGTCACGAGTAAAAATAATAATCTATAAGTGAAAAACACTCCTCTTGGATGCTAGGCATCCAGAACAAAGGCACACAATAGTGCAGCTACCCATGGCAATGAAGGATAATGGAGGTCTGTGGGCAAGTACATGAGGATGTAACAATGCTAGCAAATAATCCTAGTACAGTGGTCCCTCCCTATTAAGACCACCCAGGGAGCACTTCCAACTGGAAGGTGATGTCCATGATGGCAGAATACTAGAGGAAGGTGGTGTCCATGATGGCAGAATACTAGAGGAAGGTGGTGTCCATAATGGCAGAATACTAGAGGAAGGTGGTGTCCATGATGGCAGAATACTAGAGGAAAGTGGTGTCCATGATGGCAGAATGGTCTAATTAGAGAGGTGGTCTTACTTGGGAATAACGCTCTCGGGCATGGCAGGGGTCTCACAAAGCATTGCTCAGTGGATTTTATTGTGTAGTGTACACGCATTCATAATATTAAACCAACTGCAAGCTTCCCAGACAAGATACTGTATTCTCATTTGGAATTATGGGTGTGTCTTGGAAAGACATTGGTTATCATTGTACTACACATGTATGTATTGGACATTAGACTCATGCAGTGTCCTTAGGACACAGAAAGTCTGAGATACTGGACTGGACAGTCCGCTCCATCCTGTTCTGGATGACCATCTGCTCGATAGAATCAGCACATGCCACAAGCTTGGGAATGCCTCGATGAGTGGCAAAGTCACGCAGCTTGCACACCATCTCGAACACCTCTGACACAGTCACAGGAGTGGGCATGGGACCATCCTCCTCATCATCATCTGACTCAGGCTCCTCAGGGGAGGAGTCAGCAGGGGTGGCGAGGGCATGGTTGAGGGCAGGGTCATAGTGGTCCTCACTGGTGTGCACCTCGCTGTCGATGTTGGCGTAGCCCTCGGCAGTGTCACACCATCCGGCAGCTGCGCATTTATGACTCCTCGACCTCAGCCAGGGGCAGTGGTGGTTGTGAAGCCACACTTCTTAAAGCACTTCTTGATGGTGGACACGTGGAGGTCATCCCAGGCCTTCTTGAGCCAGCGGATTGCCATCAGAACGTCCACCTTCTTGACAAGTGAGCTCATTTTCTCAGTGCAACCACTATCGGCATTCACAGTGTCGTCCATGAGCCAGAGAATATAGCGGATCATCTGCTTCCGGTAGACCAGTTTCATGGCCTGGATGATGCCAGCGTCCATAGGCTGAAGCTTGGAGGTGGTGTTGGCGGGAAGGAAGACCAGCTTGAGGTTTCTGAGGTTGATATCTGAATGCGCTGAGCAGTTGTCAATGAAGATGATGATCTTCCGGCCCTTGGCAAGTATCTTATTGTTGGTGCGCTTGAGCCACTGCTCCTAGATGGGAGTGCTCATCCATGCCTTGGCCTGTGCCTCATACTCGATGCCGAGGTCCCTCTTTGGATCAATGCAGATGTAAAAATGTACCAGTTCCTGATTTTTCACAGTGGGCAAAAGTATGTCACTTCAATGAAAGGTAGATCTTCAAACAAAAAACTAAATTCACTGTATTCTTGGATGCTTGGGAGGATATTGACCCAGCCAAGTGGCCTTATAAGAGAGGTGGACTTATCTTAGAGGGTCTTACTTGGGAGGGGCAAAATAAAGCCAGCCAACCGGGAGCAAGCAAAAATGGTCTTATAATGGAGGTGGTCTTACTTGGGAGGGTCTTAATACGGAGGGACCACTGTATTAGAATCCAGCGTCAAGGCAAAGTGACGACTATATACATGTATGTACTGCAGGGACAATAAAAATTTAAAAAAGAGAAGTAAAAACGAGAAGTAAAAAAGAGAAGTGATGTAAGTATTGTCACAAGAGATTTCATAATGCAAAATCCTGTCAAGTCTATATACACGACAGTAAAATTATAGAAAAATGCTACCTAAAAGAGATAAAATCTTTTCTCCATTCAGAGTACCCATTAGCTTTGCCTGATCTGGTAAAAAGTGAGGGAAATCTAACTCGCAGGGCAGCCAAAATATAGCAAAAACAAACTACTTTCTTTATCAAAGAACTCTCAGTTGACTTACAATGACCTTCTCAATAAACAACTTAAAATTGTACTCCATCGACGTTTCAGATGCTCTCGTTGATGAAGGCTGGAGCATCTAGTCGATGAGAGAGTACAATTATTTCAAGTTGATTATTGAGAAGGTTTTGCATTTTCTTCTACATTACAAAAACACAGAACTGTTGGCTTAAGTCTTCTGTGAGTGGCCCTTAAACACACACAAAGATATGTATGGATCAGCCCATGATGTTTCTATAGCTACAACTTTTCTATAGTTACAACTACCCGGCACTCTCAGCACACACAAAAAAAAAAGGGAATAATGCACAAGTATTGATAGCAGATCATGCACTTAATCGGCCGCTTTATATCAGCCTTTTGGTTTGTGTTTCAACTGAAATACTTCATCTTCATCAGGACAGATCTGATGATGACTGGACCAGATGAAGACTGAAGTATTCGGTTGAAACGCTGAATCTAAAAACAAAAAGCTGATTTAATGTCAGCTGAAAGTAATCACACAAAATCATACGCTCTCAATGAATACCCAGTGGACATTGTAGATACCATCACCTTCTCGATGATCATCGTGAAATGTACTCACTCAATGTTTTGACTAGATACTCACTATTCCTGATGAAGGCTAGAGCATCTAGTCATTGTTCCTGATGAAGGCTAGAGCATCTAGTCATTGTTCCTGATGAAGGCTAGAGAATCTAGGTATTCCTGATGAATGCTAGAGCATCTAGTCAGTATTCCTGATGAATGCTAGAGCATCTAGTCAGTATTCCTGATGAAGGCTATAGCATCTAGTCATTATTCCTGATGAAGGCTAGAGCATCTAGTCATTGTTCCTGATGAATGCTAGAGCATCTAGTCATTGTTCCTGATAAGGCTAGAGCATCTAGTCATTGTTCCTGATGAAGGCTAGAGCATCTAGTCATTGTTCCTGATGAAGGCTAGAGCATCTAGTCATTGTTCCTGATGAAGGCTAGAGCATCTAGTCATTGTTCCTGATGACGGCTAGAGCATCTAGTCATTGTTCCTGATGAAGGCTAGAGTATCTAGTCATTGTTCCTGATGAAGGCTAGAGCATCTAGTCATTATTCCTGATGAAGGCTAGAGCATCTAGTCATTATTCCTGATGAAGGCTAGAGCATCTAGTCATTATTCCTGATGAAGGCTAGCATCTAGTCTCATTATTCCTGATGAAGGCTAGAGCATCTAGTCATTATTCCTGATGAAGGCTAGAGCATCTAGTCATTATTCCTGATGAGCATCTAGTCATTATTCCTGATGAAGGCTAGAGCATCTAGTCATTATTCCTGATGAAGGCTAGAGCATCTAGTCATTATTCCTGATGAAGGCTAGAGCATCTAGTCATTATTCCTGATGAGCATCTAGTCATTATTCCTGATGAAGGCTACTCTAGTCATTATTCCTGATGAAGGCTAGAGCATCTAGTCATTATTCCTGATTAAGGCTAGAGCATCTAGCCAAAATGGCGAGCGAGTGAATTTCAAGTTGAATATCAAGAAGAAGAGAGGAGGGAGAAGGTTCCTGAGAAATAAACGGCCATAAAAAAAAAAGACACCTGAACAGCTCAGATCATTGTGGCCATTAAAGTTTTCTGAAGTGTATAAAAATCTTAGAGGCCTGGTAAACAGGTAAAGGGGTGTGGCATCTCGACCAGGATGTGATGTCATGTGAATTATGATTCATGGGTGCTACAGCAGACCACCTCTACCATAGTGCTCTGCCAAGCCTTTGCTAGTGCTCCCACCACACCACTGCATGTGCTCCCACCACTCCTCCACTACCTCTGCTAGTGTTCATGCCACACTTCCACAAGCCTGTCTCTAGGCACTGCCAGAGTTCTCTTGTAAAAGTCCAAGTCTGTGACGTGGTCCACACCACCTCGCTGGACCATAGCAAGGAGATGGTGTGTGTGGTCTAGGCTATGTAGCCGCACAGAGCCATCTTGAGATCCAGTCGCTATCATAGCCAAGCAGTGCAGGACTCTAGTCACAGGTTGACTGTGGCCCGTGTCGAAACACTGCAGCATATACACACACACACAAACATACATACATATCAAAACACAATGATTATTCACATGCACACATCAACACCCACTCAGCCAGGGGGCACACAACCACACCCACTCAGCCAGGGAGCACACAACCATAGCACATGTGACTATAACCAATTAATATTATAACATACCCCGAGGTCCTCCAAGCTTCCCTTGGAGCAGTCATACAGGTGAACCTTTTGAACCCTGTCATAACCCACCATAGAGGACGTGGCAAGACTCAGCACATCATGATCCAGATGCAGTGAGGGCACCCTGCCAGTGAACTACGGCAGAGATGACGTGGGAACAGGAGAAAAGGGAGGTAGGGGAGAGGGGGGAGCGAGGAAGAAAGGGATGGGGTGATAAGGTGTGGCAACCACGAGGAAAAGGAAACGGATTAGGGGCAAACAAGGATTGGGACACAATGTGCTCGGGCTACTGCACCGCAATGGTCTCACCGTCAGCTCTTTACAAAATAATTAGAAGGGGTGTGGCTAGAGGTCTGTCTGCATACATGGAAGTATTCAACTAGCTGGGTGTGTGGCTAGAGGCCTGCCTGCATACATGACTAGCTGGGGGTGGGGCTAGAGGTCTGCATGCATACACGACTAGCTGGGGGTGGGGCTAGAGGCCTGCCTGCATACATGACTAGCTGGGTGTGTGGCTAGAGGTCTGCCTGCATACATGACTAGCTGGGGGTGGGGCTAGAGGTCTGCCTGCATACATGACTAGCTGGGGGTGGGGCTAGAGGTCTGCCTGCATACATGACTAGCTGGGGGTGGAGCTAGAGGTCTGCCTGCATACATGACTAGCTGGGTGTGTGGCTAGAGGCCTGCCTGCACACATGACTAGCTGGGGGTGGGGCTAGAGGTCTGCCTGCATACATGACTAGCTGGGTGTGTGGCCTGTATACATGACTAGCTGGGTGTGTGGCTAGAGGTCTGCCTGCATACATGACTAGCTGGGTGTGTGGCTAGAGGCCTGCCTGCATACATGACTAGCTGGGGGTGGGGCTAGAGGCCTGCCTGCATACATGACTAGCTGGGTGTGTGGCTAGAGGCCTGCCTGCATACATGACTAGCTGGGGGTGAGGCTAGAGGCCTGCCTGCATACATGACTAGCTGGGGGTGGGGCTAGAGGCCTGCCTGCATACATGACTAGCTGGGGGTGGGGCTAGAGGCCTGCCTGCATACATGACTAGCTGGGGGTGGGGCTAGAGGTCTGCCTGCATACATGACTAGCTGGGGGTGGGGCTAGAGGTCTGCCTGCATACATGACTAGCTGGGTGTGTGGCTAGAGGTCTGCCTGCATACATGACTAGCTGGGGGTGGGGCTAGAGGTCTGCCTGCATACATGACTAGCTGGGGGTGGGGCTAGAGGTCTGCCTGCATACATGACTAGCTGGGGGTGGGGCTAGAGGTCTGCCTGCATACATGACTAGCTGGGGGTGGGGCTAGAGGCCTGCCTGCATACATGACTAGCTGGGGGTGGGGCTAGAGGCCTGCCTGCATACATGACTAGCTGGGGGTGGGGCTAGAGGCCTGCCTGCACACATGACTAGCTGGGGGTGGGGCTAGAGGCCTGCCTGCATACGTGACTAGCTGGGGGTGGGGCTAGAGGTCTGCTTGCATACATGACTAGCTGGGGGTGGGGCTAGAGGTCTGCCTGCTAGCTGGGTGTGTGGCTAGAGGCCTGCCTGCACACATGAAGTGTTCAAAAGACGGACAGATCTTGTACACACATGCACATTCACTTCTCCAATGGACTGCAGTGACTGCCTGCATCTCCACTCGGAGCTGGCTAGGAATGGTGCATTAGTAGTTCTCCTCAACTGGGATTTTCTGTAGAAGTTTGCCTGCCCTGAGGTCCCACACACACACGTGCTCGTCCTCTCCTCCGGAGTAGATGTAGTGGTGAGAGGCTGCTACACACAGCACGGAGGACTGGTGGGCTTTATGTTGCACACGCACGCTGCACGGTTCCCGCAAGTCCATGACACGCACATGTCCATCGTGACAGGCCGACACGAGCACGTCGGGTGAGCCCAGGTGTAGGCCCAACACTGCAGCCTTGTGCTTCCTACGGCAACAGACTCGGGTGAAAAGTAGACATGATTATTACACAATCAACAAATGCATACAGAACCTTGAAGACCAAAGTGAAGCTATCTTTTTAGAAATAGCATTTTTTTCAAGTTCCGCTTGTTTGTTAAGGATTCAAGACATGCTGGAAGTGGTTAGGTCTGCTGGTTTACTACCTTAGAGAAGGATTCAAGACATGCCTGGTTTACTACCTTAGTGAAGGATTCAAGACATGCTGGAAGTGGTTAGGTCTGCTGGTTTACTACCTTAGAGAAGGATTCAAGACATGCTGGAAGTGGTTAGGTCTGCTGGTTTACTACCTTAGTGAAGGATTCAAGACATGCTGGAAGTGGTTAGGTCTGCTGGTTTACTACCTTAGAGAAGGATTCAAGACATGCTGGAAGTGTTTAAGTCTGCTGGTTTACTACCTTAGTGAAGGATTCAAGACATGCTGGAAGTGTTTAAGTGCTGGTTTACTACCTTGGAGTAGGATTGGATGCTGGAAAAGTTGATGACTCAAAACCACCAATTTGGTTGTTAGGAAGCTGATAAATTTGAACTTTTTTGTTTTTATTTGGGGGGGAGGCTGTATGGTTAGAAAGTGTCTGGAGAGTCCTCATATAAAACTTAAAGGATCACACAATACGTCACACATGCAGTCAAGGACCCCCCATAATGAGTGGACAATCCTGCTAAAAGTTCTTGTGGACAATCCTGGGGTCAGAGCTCAAAGTTCTTGTGGACAATCCCAGGGTCAGAGCTCAAGGTTCTTGCCCACCAAATAGAATCCCAGGGTCAGAGCTCAAGGTTCTCGCCCGCCAAATACTGCAGATGGCTAGGATTAGGTGGGAAAGAACCTTGAACTCCAGACATTCCTAGGAGCGTCCACCATACTCATCCTGACTTGCCTGATGGTGGTGATGCATGTTGCTATGCTCACGTCCCACAATCGAATCTCATGATCCCACGAGCCAGAACAAAGCAAGTTTAAATGATATTCACGGTCAGAGGTGATTGACCACACCCACCCCCTATGCCCAGTCAGTGTTGCCATGATAATTTGTCGCATGCTACGTCCACCAGCTGTCATGTCCCTCTTTCCATCGCCTTCGAAGTGTCTCTGCCTCCAGATGTAGATCTTCGTGTCTCTGGCACCACCAGCTATGACTGCTGTACCTCTACCATCACTCTTCACAATACGCACACAATAAATAGTCCCAACTGCACCTAGCAATTTAAAAAGTTAAAAAAAGCCATTAATAAAGCCATTAATAAAGGAGTACAAGAGTTTCCCACAGGGTGAAAGCACTTACAATCGACAAGCTAAATAGCTTTGCTTCTTATTGCTTCTTAAAAATTAACTCGATGAAATTCTCAATGAACAGTTAACATTACGAAATTACAAACCTTCACAATAATAAACTTGAAATTACAATGACCTTCACAATAATAAACTTGAAATTACAAACCTTCACAATAATAAACTTGAAATTACAAACCTTCACAATAATAAACTTGAAATTACAAACCTTCACAATAATAAACTTGAAATTACAAACCTTCACAATAATAAACTTGAGATTACAAACCTTCACAATAATAAACTTGAAATTACAATGACCTTCACAATAATAAACTTGAAATTACAAACCTTCACAATAATAAACTTGAAATTACAAACCTTCACAATAATAAACTTGAAATTACAAACCTTCACAATAATAAACTTGAAATTACAAACCTTCACAATAATAAACTTGAAATTACAAACCTTCACAATAATAAACTTGAAATTACAAACCTTCACAATAATAAACTTGAAATTACAATGCCCTTCACAATAATAAACTTGAATTACAATGACCTTCACAATAATAAACTTGAAATTACAATGATAATAAACTTGATTACAATGACCTTCACAATAATAAACTTGAAATTACAAACCTTCACAATAATAAACTTGAAATTACAATGATCTTCACAATAATAAACTTGAAATTACAATGACCTTCACAATAATAAACTTGAAATTACAATGATAATAAACTTGAAATTACAATGACCTTCACAATAATAAACTTGAAATTACAAACCTTCACAATAATAAACTTGAAATTACAATGACCTTCACAATAATAAACTTGAAATTACAAACCTTCACAATAATAAACTTGAATTACAATGATCTTCACAATAATAAACTTGAAATTACAAACCTTCACAATAATAAACTTGAAATTACAATGGCCTTCACAATAATAAACTTGAAATTACAATGACCTTCACAATAATAAACTTGAAATGTACTCTCTCAACAGATCTCTAACTTGCACCAGGAATAATGAGATGCTAAGACTCGGGTGGGCTTATTGTGTACTGGTAGCTATCTATCAACCACATGCTACAAACCACACCCATGCCCTGGCGCACGCGTCCAGCACGTGAACCTGATGTGGCAAAAATACAATAAAGATAATAATAAAGATAATAATAATAATAATAATAATAATAATAATAACAATAACAATAACAATAACAATAATAATAATAATAATAATAATAATAATAATAATAATAATAATAGCAACAACAACAACAACAACAATAATAATATAATCTAAATAATCACCTCACCAGAATAATAATATAATAAACAGAATAAAATTTAACAATAAAAATTAATAAAAACACGTTTTTTGATATAACTAAAAGATGAGGGGGTACAAGGTGTGGTTTCATAACCTCGTGATTACACTTTGGAGCTCCATAGATTCTGCACACTTTATTGGATATATGGCTGATAGATCTCTCTCTCTGTGCTCTCTATTAAAAAAGTTGCATAGGTATAAAGTTACATGCAGCCATTGGGAGTCCTCGAAGCCAGAGTGCCTGAAGTGTTTGTAGTTGTGCTTCCTGTCTGGAAAGTGCTATATAGCCAGTTATCGGTGGCTAGAGTAAGAAACCTGCTGCTCTCATTTAGGTGCTGGGGATGTGGTGAAGTAGGCAAGTGTGGGTGCTGGGGATGTGGTGAAGTAGGCAAGTGTGGGTGCTGGGGATGTGATGAAGTAGGCAAGTGTGGGTGCTGGGGATGTGATGAAGTAGGCAAGTGTGGGTGCTGGGGATGTGATGAAGTAGGCAAGTGTGTGTGCTGGGGATGTGATGAAGTAGGCAAGTGTGTGTGCTGGGGATGTGATGAAGTAGGCAAGTGTGGGTGCTGGGGATGTGGTGAAGTAGGCAAGTGTGTGTGCTGGGTATGTGATGAAGTAGGCAAGTGTGTGTGCTGGGGATGTGGTGAAGTAGGCAAGTGTGGGTGCTGGGGATGTGATGAAGTAGGCAAGTGTGGGTGCTGGGGATGTGATGAAGTAGGCAAGTGTGGGTGCTGGGGATGTGATGAAGTAGGCAAGTGTGGGTGCTGGGGATGTGGTGAAGTAGGCAAGTGTGGGTGCTGGGGATGTGATGAAGTAGGCAAGTGTGGGTGCTGGGGATGTGGTGAAGTAGGCAAGTGTGGGTGCTGGGGATGTGATGAAGTAGTCAAGTGTGGGTGCTGGGGATGTGATGAAGTAGGCAAGTGTGTGTGCTGGGGATGTGGTGAAGTAGGCAAGTGCTGGGGATGTGATGAAGTAGGCAAGTGTGGGTGCTGGGGATGTGATGAAGTAGGCAAGTGCTGGGGATGTGGTGAAGTAGGCAAGTGTGTGTGCTGGGGATGTGATGAAGTAGGCAAGTGTGGGTGCTGGGGATGTGATGAAGTAGGCAAGTGCTGGGGATGTGGTGAAGTAGGCAAGTGTGGGTGCTGGGGATGTGGTGAAGTAGGCAAGTGTGGGTGCTGGGGATGTGGAAGTAGGCAAGTGTGGGTGCTGGGGATGTGATGAAGTAGGCAAGTGTGGGTGCTGGGGATGTGGTGAAGTAGGCAAGTGTGGGTGCTGGGGATGTGGTGAAGTAGGCAAGTGTGGGTGCTGGGGATGTGATGAAGTAGGCAAGTGTGGGTGCTGGGGATGTGGTGAAGTAGGCAAGTGTGTGTGCTGGGGATGTGGTGAAGTAGGCAAGTGCTGGGGATGTGGTGAAGTAGGCAAGTGTGGGTGCTGGGGATGTGATGAAGTAGGCAAGTGTGGGTGCTGGGGATGTGATGAAGTAGGCAAGTGTGTGTGCTGGGGATGTGGTGAAGTAGGCAAGTGTGGGTGCTGGGGATGTGATGAAGTAGGCAAGTGTGGGTGCTGGGGATGTGATGAAGTAGGCAAGTGTGGGTGCTGGGGATGTGGTGAAGTAGGCAAGTGCTGGGGATGTGGTGAAGTAGGCAAGTGTGGGTGCTGGGGATGTGGTGAAGTAGGCAAGTGTGGGTGCTGGGGATGTGATGAAGTAGGCAAGAGTGGGTGCTGGGGATGTGGTGAAGTAGGCAAGTGTGGGTGCTGGGGATGTGGTGAAGTAGGCAAGTGCTGAGGATGTGGTGAAGTAGGCAAGTGTGTGTGCTGGGGATGTGGTGAAGTAGGCAAGTGTGGGTGCTGGGGATGTGATGAAGTAGGCAAGAGTGGGTGCTGGGGATGTGGTGAAGTAGGCAAGTGTGGGTGCTGGGGATGTGGTGAAGTAGGCAAGTGCTGAGGATGTGGTGAAGTACATAGGCAAGTGTGTGTGCTGGGGATGTGGTGAAGTAGGCAAGTGTGGGTGCTGGGGATGTGATGAAGTAGGCAAGAGTGGGTGCTGGGGATGTGGTGAAGTAGGCAAGTGTGGGTGCTGGGGATGTGGTGAAGTAGGCAAGTGCTGAGGATATGGTGAAGTAGGCAAGTGTGTGTGCTGGGGATGTGGTGAAGTAGGCAAGTGTGGGTGCTGGGGATGTGATGAAGTAGGCAAGAGTGGGTGCTGGGGATGTGGTGAAGTAGGCAAGTGTGGGTGCTGGGGATGTGGTGAAGTAGGCAAGTGCTGAGGATGTGGTGAAGTAGGCAAGTGTGTGTGCTGGGGATGTGGTGAAGTAGGCAAGTGTGGGTGCTGGGGATGTGATGAAGTAGGCAAGAGTGGGTGCTGGGGATGTGGTGAAGTAGGCAAGTGTGGGTGCTGGGGATGTGGTGAAGTAGGCAAGTGCTGAGGATGTGGTGAAGTAGGCAAGTGTGTGTGCTGGGGATGTGGTGAAGTAGGCAAGTGTGGGTGCTGGGGATGTGATGAAGTAGGCAAGAGTGGGTGCTGGGGATGTGGTGAAGTAGTCAAGTGTGGGTGCTGGGGATGTGGTGAAGTAGGCAAGTGCTGAGGATGTGGTGAAGTAGGCAAGTGTGTGTGCTGGGGATGTGGTGAAGTAGGCAAGTGTGGGTGCTGGGGATGTGATGAAGTAGGCAAGAGTGGGTGCTGGGGATGTGGTGAAGTAGGCAAGTGTGGGTGCTGGGGATGTGGTGAAGTAGGCAAGTGCTGAGGATGTGGTGAAGTAGGCAAGTGTGTGTGCTGGGGATGTGGTGAAGTAGGCAAGTGTGGGTGCTGGGGATGTGATGATGTAGGCAAGAGTGGGTGCTGGGGATGTGGTGAAGTAGGCAAGTGTGGGTGCTGGGGATGTGGTGAAGTAGGCAAGTGCTGAGGATGTGGTGAAGTAGGCAAGTGTGTGTGCTGGGGATGTGGTGAAGTAGGCAAGTGTGGGTGCTGGGGATGTGATGAAGTAGGCAAGAGTGGGTGCTGGGGATGTGGTGAAGTAGGCAAGTGTGGGTGCTGGGGATGTGGTGAAGTAGGTAAGTGCTGAGGATGTGGTGAAGTAGGCAAGTGTGTGTGCTGGGGATGTGGTGAAGTAGGCAAGTGTGGCTACGGAATTTCCCCCCATCAACCACTTGCCACGTTTTAGTGCCCAATGAATGCACTCGTTTTGTGGAGTAAATCAAAATACACATTGGCAGCGTGTGAGTTCACAAGATTTTATCCCAAGAAGATATGTAATAGCGAAGCCAAATTGTAACAGTATTGCAGTCAGGTCTAAGAAAACAAAATTGCCTACAGAATGGAACTTGAACCAGCTCATAAATCCATCCTAGTGAATGGAACTTGAACCAGCTCATAAATCCATACTGGAAGCTCATAAATCCATCATAGAGAATGGAACTTGAACCAGCTCATAAATCTATACTACAGAATGGAACTTGAACCAGCTCTTAAATCAATCCTACAGAATGGAACTTGAACCAGCTCATAAATCTATACTACAGAATGGACTTGAACCAGCTCTTAAATCAATCCTACAGAATGGAACGTGAACCAGCTCATAAATCCAACAGCATGAAGACAGATAGTTAGCATCAAAGAAATCACTTGAAAGTTGAAAGATTATTTCTCTGCGCAATCACCAAATCCTGTCACACACACAACTAATATACACACACAACTAATATATTAGAGAGAAAATTATCAATGTTGGTAAATGCACACATCTTGGTAATTAATTAATTGTTTGGCCACCCCTGCTATTATTGGTATATAATGATTGCGATAAACAGAGAAGATTGAAAGCATCATGTGCTACAATGAAGATGCCACTGCATGTCTTGGCTATCATGAGTGCTTGTGCAATTTTATATTTGATACTTCTTCATTAGAACTTTTCTCTGTAGACTGAACAGTTCTAAGTAGCTAATCCCTGACCAATTCAAACAACCTTTAATTAACTGTAAGGAAATGGCTCGGCTCTCAGAGCACCAGCTAGCAATGTGCACCTTTTAATATTCTGTGCGCCTTGTTCTTGCCAGCAGCCAGTACGAATTCTGCCTGCATGCAGCCCAGCTGCCACGTCTTCTTCCCACCCGTAACTTGAACCAGCCTGCCGCCATCACTGTTCAGCAGCTTCAAGTAGCGACTACGCCAAAACCAGTCCGTGTTGATTACATCATGGAGCCGAAGGCTTACCCTCGGCAATGTCGCTATCACCTCTCTGAAAGGCAGGTAGGAACAGATGTGAAGAATTATCTCATCTGGGAGGTCATACAAACTGGCCATGATAATTGGTTACGTCTAAAAACAATCGCTGGATCTAAAATAGAGCGCACCGGGTTGGCATGTGATAATTTTTTGTATTGTTCCTGCTAGCACAAGTTGAAGAAAAGCTTTGAAGAAAATCTTTGTACTCAGTGATTGGAAGATGTCTATGTTTGCTGAAGCCACCAAGAAAGCTGCTAGTGCTCGCTTCAAGCAGCCCCAGTTGGACGCCGAGGGCCAGCAGATTGAGGTAAGGTGTAGCAGTACAAGAGCTCAGTAACTATCTAGGTGCGGAGTTAAAGAGGGGATGATAATATGGGCTACTTATTTCTAGCATGATATCATCAATGTTTTATATTGCTGGTCAATGCCTTCATGCAGGATTGAAGCAATGCTAGGGTTAGAACCAGGCCAGTGGCTATGACAATGGCTAGAGATCTCTAGCGATGCAATTTGACAATACAACACTGATGATGTCATCATGTGACACTAGGGCTGTGGTATAACAAAATAGGTGGAGATGGAGTGTCTTATGTGATGGCTAGGTGTAGGTGTGGTTTCATGGTGGGGGGAACAGTTTGTGAGATGGAGTCCTCAGGTGCATATGCTGAGATATTTTCAGATATCTTCAAACTTCTCAACATCTACCAGTTAATGTCCACCACTGAGCGTTACTTCAGTCAAAGCTTATCAATAATTGTCCTCAATCTAGTTGGTGATATTAATCTCTTGGCAGACTAATGTGCGTTGCTATGGAAGGACCTTGGCTCTCAACAATTGACTTCAATACAATCACAGAATTAGCCGTGTAACCATTTGTTAGCCAGCCATATTATTAACCATATTATTAGAATGTAAACAATGTACTGTTGAAATTGCCGGGGAGGTGGGGGAACCCCCCTCTGCATGAAACCCTGTACTAGCCCGGTACTGTTCTATGGCTCACTAGTGTTGGTAAGTGCTCATGGTAATTCACAACTGTTGTTGTCATGGTTGCAGTACGATGTGCGTGAGGATGAGGAGCAGAACGTGAAGTTGAGGGAGAGCATAGACTTGCTACTGGCAGCTGGCTACTTCAGGGCAAGGATCAAGGGACTCACACCATTTGACAAGGTAGCTTGTGGCTTCCATGAAGAGATATGGCGCCTAATATCATGGATACCATCAGAACAACATCACAATGGGTTGAAGTAGGCTGAAAATTACTCTATGGTGACATACACTGGACCATCACATTGGGTTGAGGCAGGCTGAAATTATATGTAATGGTTGCTCTAAAGATGGTGTTGTGTGCCTCAAGTTATATGTAATGGTTGCTCTAAAGATGGTGTTGTGTGCCTCAAGTTAGATGTAATGGTTGCTCTAAAGATGGTGTTGTGTGCCACAAGTTAGATGTAATGGTTGCTCTAAAGATGGTGTTGTGTTAGATGTAATGGTTGCTCTAAAGATGGTGTTGTGTGCCTCAAGTTAGATGTAATGGTTGCTCTAAAGATGGTGTTGTGTGCCTCAAGTTAGATGTAATGGTTGCTCTAAAGATGGTGTTGTGCGCCTCAAGTTAGATGTAATGGTTGCTCTAAAGATGGTGTTGAGTGCCTCAAGTTAGATGTAATGGTTGCTCTAAAGATGGTGTTGAGTGCCTAAAGTTAGATGTAATGGTTGCTCTAAAGATGGTGTTGTGTGCATAAGTTAGATGTAATGGTTGCTCTAAAGATGGTGTTGTGCCTCAAGTTAGATGTAATGGTTGCTCTAAAGATGGTGTTGTGTGCACAAGTTAGATGTAATGGTTGCTCTAAAGATGGTGTTGTGCCTCAAGTTAGATGTAATGGTTGCTCTAAAGATGGTGTTGTGTGCACAAGTTAGATGTAATGGTTGCTCTAAAGATGGTGTTGTGTGACTCAAGTTAGATGTAATGGTTGCTCTAAAGATGGTGTTGAGTGCCTCAAGTTAGATGTAATGGTTGCTCTAAAGATGGTCAAGTTAGATGTAATGGTTGCTCTAAAGATGGTCAAGTTAGATGTAATGGTTGCTCTAAAGATGGTGTTTGGTTGCTCTAAAGATGGTGTTCTGTGCCTCAATTTAGATGTAATGGTTGCTCTAAAGATGATGTTGTGTGCCTCAAGTTAGATGTAATGGTTGCTCTAAAGATGGTGTTCTGTGCCTCAAGTTAGATGTAATGTTTACTCTAAAGATGGTGTTGAGTGCCTCAAGTTAGATGTAATGGTTACTCTAAAGATGGTGTTCTGTGCCTCAAGTTAGATGTAATGGTTGCTCTAAAGATGGTTAAGTTAGATGTAGTGGTTACTCTAAAGATGGTGTTCTGTGCCTCAAGTTAGATGTAATGGTTACTCTAAAGATGGTGTTCTGTGCCTCAAGTTAGATGTAATGGTTACTCTAAAGATGGTGTTCTGTGCCTCAAGTTAGATGTAATGGTTGCTCTAAAGATGATGTTGTGTGCCTCAAGTTAGATGTAATGGTTACTCTAAAGATGGTGTTGAGTGCCTCAAGTTAGATGTAATGGTTGCTCTAAAGATGATGTTATGTGCCTCAAGTTAGATGTAATGGTTGCTCTAAAGATGATGTTGTGTGCCTCAAGTTAGATGTAATGGTTGCTCTAAAGATGGTGTTGTGTGCTCAAGTTAGATGTAATGGTTGCTCTAAAGATGATGTTGTGTGCCTCAAGTTAGATGTAATGGTTGCTCTAAAGATGGTGTTGAGTTACTCAAGTTAGATGTAATGGTTGCTCTAAAGATGGTGTTGAGTGCCTAAAGTTAGATGTAATGGTTGCTCTAAAGATGGTGTTGTGTGCATAAGTTAGATGTAATGGTTGCTCTAAAGATGGTGTTGTGCCTCAAGTTAGATGTAATGGTTGCTCTAAAGATGGTGTTATGTGCACAAGTTAGATGTAATGGTTGCTCTAAAGATGGTGTTGTGCCTCAAGTTAGATGTAATGGTTGCTCTAAAGATGGTGTTGTGTGCACAAGTTAGATGTAATGGTTGCTCTAAAGATGGTGTTGTGTGACTCAAGTTAGATGTAATGGTTGCTCTAAAGATGGTGTTGAGTGCCTCAAGTTAGATGTAATGGTTGCTCTAAAGATGGTCAAGTTAGATGTAATGGTTGCTCTAAAGATGGTCAAGTTAGATGTAATGGTTGCTCTAAAGATGGTGTTTGGTTGCTCTAAAGATGGTGTTCTGTGCCTCAATTTAGATGTAATGGTTGCTCTAAAGATGATGTTGTGTGCCTCAAGTTAGATGTAATGGTTGCTCTAAAGATGGTGTTCTGTGCCTCAAGTTAGATGTAATGTTTACTCTAAAGATGGTGTTGAGTGCCTCAAGTTAGATGTAATGGTTACTCTAAAGATGGTGTTCTGTGCCTCAAGTTAGATGTAATGGTTGCTCTAAAGATGGTTAAGTTAGATGTAGTGGTTACTCTAAAGATGGTGTTCTGTGCCTCAAGTTAGATGTAATGGTTACTCTAAAGATGGTGTTCTGTGCCTCAAGTTAGATGTAATGGTTACTCTAAAGATGGTGTTCTGTGCCTCAAGTTAGATGTAATGGTTGCTCTAAAGATGATGTTGTGTGCCTCAAGTTAGATGTAATGGTTACTCTAAAGATGGTGTTGAGTGCCTCAAGTTAGATGTAATGGTTGCTCTAAAGATGATGTTGTGTGCCTCAAGTTAGATGTAATGGTTGCTCTAAAGATGATGTTGTGTGCCTCAAGTTAGATGTAATGGTTGCTCTAAAGATGGTGTTGTGTGCTCAAGTTAGATGTAATGGTTGCTCTAAAGATGATGTTGTGTGCCTCAAGTTAGATGTAATGGTTGCTCTAAAGATGGTGTTGAGTTACTCAAGTTAGATGTAATGGTTGCTCTAAAGATGGTGTTGTGTGCCTCAAGTTAGATGTAATGGTTGCTCTAAAGATGGTGTTGTGTGCATAAGTTAGATGTAATGGTTGCTCTAAAGATGGTGTCAAGTTAGATGTAATGGTTGCTCTAAAGATGGTGTTCTGTGGCTCAAGTTAGATGTAATGGTTACTCTAAAGATGGTGTTGAGTGCCTCAAGTTAGATGTAATGGTTACTCTAAAGATGGTGTTCTGTGCCTCAAGTTAGATGTAATGGTTGCTCTAAAGATGATGTTGTGTGCATCAAGTTAGATGTAATGGTTGCTCTAAAGATGGTGTTCTGTGCCTCAAGTTAGATGTAATGGTTACTCTAAAGATGGTGTTGAGTGCCTCAAGTTAGATGTAATGGTTGCTCTAAAGATGATGTTGTGTGCCTCAAGTTAGATGTAATGGTTACTCTAAAGATGGTGTTCTGTGCCTCAAGTTAGATGTAATGGTTACTCTAAAGATGGTGTTGTTTGCACAAGTTAGATGTAATTGTTACTCTAAAGATGGTGTTGTGTGCCTCAAGTTAGATGTAATGGTTGCTCTAAAGATGATGTTGTGTGCCTCAAGTTAGATGTAATGGTTGCTCTAAAGATGGTGTTGTGTGCTCAAGTTAGATGTAATGGTTGCTCTAAAGATGGTGTTGTGGGCCTCAAGTTAGATGTAATGGTTGCTCTAAAGACGGTGTTGTGGGCCTCAAGATAGATGTAATGGTTGCTCTAAAGATGATGTTGTGTGCCTCAAGTTAGATGTAATGGTTGCTCTAAAGATGGTGTTGTGTGCTCAAGTTAGATGTAATGGTTGCTCTAAAGATGGTGTTGTGGGCCTCAAGTTAGATGTAATGGTTGCTCTAAAGATGGTGTTGTGGGCCTCAAGTTAGATGTAATGGTTGCTCTAAAGATGGTGTTGTGTGCCACAAGTTAGATGTAATGGTTACTCTAAAGATGGTGTTGTGGGCCTCAAGTTAGATATAATGGTTGCTCTAAAGATGGTGTTGTGTGCATAAGTTAGATGTAATGGTTACTCTAAAGATGGTGTTGGCTGCCTCAAGTTAGATGTAATGGTTGCTCTAAAGATGGTGTTGTGTGCCTCAAGTTAGATGTAATGGTTGCTCTAAAGATAGTGTTGTGTGCCTCAAGTTAGATGTAATGGTTGCTCTAAAGATGGTGCTGTTGATAAATCTCACCAATTAGAGGCCTGTCCACACACACTGCACAATCCACTGCACATTATTCTGGTCCACCTCCACAGGTGGTTTGATGTGAATCAGAGCAACAAATTAAATCAAATAACTACATGAGTGTGCGTTGAAAATAATTTCACATTTGCTCACATCTTCATGATGCTGCAGTTGGAGCTGCTGTCTGCGGCTTGCGGCCAAACCAGCTACCTAGAGTAGCCAACTATATAGCTAGAGAACTGTTGCTATGTTTATATGCCCTGCATTTGGACTTCTGAAATTTGTGCAGTCGCAACCTTCATTGGTTCTGCCTTTCCCTCAGCTCTCTCCTCTTTCTTCTCGGCAGAAAATGTTTGCTGTACATCTGTAGGAGCTGATCAGCAAGAAATGGATGCAAAAACAAACTCCATCTCAACTATAGCTACAGTATGTGATTTTAACAGACTTTGGTAAGCTGATTATTTTTTGCTTCATCCGGTTTATTTCACTGCTAGTGTGGATGCAACGAATGTGCATTGACTTGAAGAGTTTTTCACCCCCTAGACCCAATGCACATTAATGCACATCAGTTTAAGTTCAGTGTGGACAGGCTGCAATGCCACCCTGATATCTGGGCTGTTAAAAAAAAAATCGTAATTACCACACTCCTAAGACTTCTAAGGAAGGTTGACATGACAACAGAATGAGGGGGTTGACATAGAGGACCGCTCAGTGGGTTGGTGAGAGCAGTACAGCTCCCTCACAAACACTGCAGTTGGTGAATAGCAGCACAGCTCCCTCACAAGCACTGTGCAGTTGGTGAGTAGCAGTACAGCTCCCTCACAAGCACTGTGCAGTTGGTGAGAGCACAGCTCCCTCACAAACACTGTGCACTAGGTGAGTAGCAGTACAGCTCCCTCACAAGCACTGTGCAGTTGGTGAGAGCACAGCTCCCTCACAAGCACTGTGCAGTTGGTGAGTAGCTCCCTCACAAGCACTGTGCAGTTGGTGAGTAGCAGTACAGCTCCCTCACAAGCACTGTGCAGTTGGTGAGTAGCTCCCTCACAAGCACTGTGCACTTGGTGAGTAGCTCCCTCACAAGCACTGTGCAGTTGGTGAGTAGCAGTACAGCTCCCTCACAAGCACTGTGCACTTGGTGAGTAGCTCCCTCACAAGCACTGTGCAGTTGGTGAGTAGCAAGCAACACAGCTCCTTCAGGCTGGCATGAGGTGGTGTGTAAAGCTAATCTTGTGTGTGGCTTGTGCAGATCATGGGTGGCATGACGTGGTGTTTGCAGCTAGCAAACTTTGATGTTGATGTGGACCTACTCTTCCAAGAAAATTCCACCATTGGACAAAAGATGTGAGCTCTTTTCTTCCTGCTTCTCCATTCCTCCTCTAGTCATGCCCTTTACTTCCTCCTTCATTGCTCCTCCTCCTTCATCATCTTTCCCCTCCCTCTTCCACCAACTACCCCTCCTTCCATCCATCCTCCACTCCCACTCCACCACCTCTCCACCACCTACCCCTCCCCTTGGTCTCATCCCCCCCCCCCTCCTCATCCAGTGCCCTCACGGAGAAGATAGTTGCGGTTCTTCCACGCATGAAGTGTCCCCACAGACTGGAGCCCCACCAGATCCAAGGACTGGACTTCATCCACATCTACCCCGTCATCCAATGGCTGGTGAAGCTAGCCATTGCCACCCGGGAGGAGATGGGAGATTTCATCCGCGCCTTCTCTGAGTCCCAGTTCAACAAGGATCACATGACGCCGGAGGTGGGTGGGCGTGTGCGATCAAGGGAGGGGAAGGTCATTCTGTTTTGTTGGTGCAGGATGCAGACTTTGAGTCGAGGAAAGAGAAGGCAATGGACTCCCTAGAGACTGTGAAGGTGAGGGCAGTAGGTCCTTGTCTGTGGTGTGGACGTAGTTGGTATTGCTATTCAGCTCTCTGTTCTCACTACTCACTTGACTTGTTCAAGAAGCTAACAATGTTAGTGTACATGTTATACTGCACACAGACACACACACACACACATACATACACACACACACACACACACACACAGTTGTATCCAGGACATAGATCTAAGTGAGAAGCACCTACATGGTCATTAATTTCATTTATCTGTTTTTGAGAGCTGTGCTGGAGAACACTGGCTCACTGGAGGCACAGGCAGGTTCTAGAGGCTTCGTTGCTAGGGAACACTGGCTCACTGGAGGCACAGGCAGGTTCTAGAGGCTTGGTTGCTAGGGAACACTGGCTCACTGGAGCTTCTAGAGGCTTGGTTGCTGGGGAACACTGGCTCACTGGAGGCACAGGCAGGTTCTAGAGGCTTGGTTGCTAGGGAACACTGGCTCACTGGAGGCACAGGCAGGTTTTAGAGGCTTGGTTGCTGGGGAACACTGGCTCACTGGAGGCACAGGCAAGTTCTAGAGGCTTGGTTGCTGGGGAACACTGGCTCACTGGAGCACAGGCAGGTTCTAGAGGCTTCGTTGCCGGGGAACACTGGCTCACTGGAGCACAGGCACGTTCTAGAGGCTTGGTTGCTAGGGAACACTGGCTCACTGGAGCACAGGCCGGTTCTAGAGGCTTGGTTGCTAGGGAACACAGGCTCACTGGAGCACAGGCAGGTTCTAGAGGCTTGGTTGCTGGGGAACATGGCTCACTGGAGGCACAGGCAGGTTCTAGAGGCTTGGTTGCTGGGGAACACTGGCTCACTGGAGGCACAGGCAGGTTCTAGAGGCTTGTTTGCTGGGGAACACTGGCTCACTGGAGGCACAGGCAGGTTTTAGAGGCTTGGTTGCTGGGGAACACTGGCTCACTGGAGCACAGGCAGGTTCTAGAGGCTTGGTTGCTAGGGAACACTGGCTCACTGGAGCACAGGCAGGTTCTAGAGGCTTGGTTGCTGGGGAACACTGGCTCACTGGAGGCACAGGCAGGTTCTAGAGGCTTGGTTGCTGGGGAACACTGGCTCACTGGAGGCACAGGCAGGTTCTTGAGTCCACACTGCCTTTTTGCTTGCCCATGATGGCTGCAGCCAACTTTACATGTCAGTGTTGCAGGAGTCAGGGAAGGAGCAGGAAAGAAGGTGTGCCCAACAACTGACGGGCTGTTGCATGAAGAGCAGCTGATTAGCGTCGAGGGGTGACCTTTGAACCTGGTGGATTTGGTGATTAGAGTCACGCAACTGTCTGGGGTCTCTTCAAGTTGACTCTGTAGTGATGGTTATGAGTGGCTCTGCTGGCTATCTTATAATCTGTAGTGATGGTGATGAGTGGCTCTGCTGACTATCTTATAATCTGTAGTGATGGTGATGAGTGGCTCTGCTGGCTATCTTATAATCTGTAGTGATGGTGATGAGTGGCTCTGCTGACTATCTTATAATCTATAGTGATGGTGATGAGTGGCTCTGCTGGCTATCTTATAATCTGTAGTGATGGTGATGAGTGGCTCTGCTGGCTATCTTATAATCTGTAGTGATGGTGATGAGTGGCTCTGCTGATCACTTTTGCTGCACTCCACTCAGAAGGCTATGTCCTGCAGCCTGGGGTCGGAGTCCACTTCAATGCTAACATGAGTGCAGGCCTTCATCCCCAATAAACCCACTCTAACCTTCATCTTCACTCATCAACAATGTTGCTGTGTTGTGTGAGTGTTGCACTATTCAAGGTCAAAGGCTTTGGTGGATTGAAAAAGAAACAAGTTTTTACACGCAACTTTAAACGTTTTTCCCGCACCTTGACCTCCTAGAAACTCTGACAGGTTTTGTCTCTCTAGCTCTTCCTCTGCTCTGACATACCCACAAATGGCAAGTCTTGACTGGTGACGGTGGAAGACTTTTTATTGAGCTCGGTTAATTAAGCCATAGTTGCTTGCAGCACCAGCCATAGTGGCTTGCAACACCGGCCATAGTTGCTTGCAACACCAGCCATAGTTGCTTGCAACACCGGTTTGCAGCACCAGCCATAGTTGCTTGCAACACCAGCCATAGTTGCTTGCAACACCGGTTTGCAGCACCAGCCATAGTTGCTTGCAACACCGGTTTGCAGCACCAGCCATAGTTACTTGGAACACCAGCCATAGTTGCTTGCAGCACCGGCCATAGTTGCTTGCAACACCGGCCATAGTTGCTTGCAACACCAGCCATAGTTGCTTGCAACACCGGTTTGCAGCACCAGCCATAGTTACTTGCAACACCAGCCATAGTTGCTTGCGACACCAGCCATAGTTGCGGCCATAGTTGCTTGCAGCACCAGCCATAGTTGCTTGCAACACCAGCCATAGTTGCTTGCAACACCAGCCATAGTTTCTTGCAACACCGGTTTGCAGCACCAGCCATAGTTGCTTGCAACACCGGTTTGCAGCACCAGCCATAGTAACTTGGAACACCAGCCATAGTTGCTTGCAGCACCGGCCATAGTTGCTTGCAACACCGGCCATAGTTGCTTGCAACACCAGCCATAGTTGCTTGCAACACCGGTTTGCAGCACCAGCCATAGTTACTTGCAACACCAGCCATAGTTGCTTGCGACACCAGCCATAGTTGCGGCCATAGTTGCTTGCAGCACCAGCCATAGTTGCTTGCAACACCAGCCATAGTTGCTTGCAACACCAGCCATAGTTGCTTGCAACACCGGTTTGCAGCACCAGCCATAGTTGCTTGCAACACCGGTTTGCAGCACCAGCCATAGTTACTTGGAACACCAGCCATAGTTGCTTGCAGCACCGGCCATAGTTGCTTGCAACACCGGCCATAGTTGCTTGCAACACCAGCCATAGTTGCTTGCAACACTGGTTTGCAGCACCAGCCATAGTTACTTGCAACACCAGCCATAGTTGCTTGCGACACCAGCCATAGTTGCGGCCATAGTTGCTTGCAGCACCAGCCATAGTTGCTTGCAACACCAGCCATAGTTGCTTGCAACACCAGCCATAGTTTCTTGCAACACCGGTTTGCAGCACCAGCCATAGTTGCTTGCAACACCGGTTTGCAGCACCAGCCATAGTTACTTGGAACACCAGCCATAGTTGCTTGCAGCACCGGCCATAGTTGCTTGCAACACCGGCCATAGTTGCTTGCAACACCAGCCATAGTTGCTTGCAACACCGGTTTGCAGCACCAGCCATAGTTACTTGCAACACCAGCCATAGTTACTTGCAACACCAGCCATAGTTGCTTGCGACACCAGCCATAGTTGCGGCCATAGTTGCTTGCAGCACCAGCCATAGTTGCTTGCAACACCAGCCATAGTTGCTTGCAACACCAGCCATAGTTGCTTGCAACACCGGTTTGCAGCACCAGCCATAGTTGCTTGCAACACCGGTTTGCAGCACCAGCCATAGTTACTTGGAACACCAGCCATAGTTGCTTGCAGCACCGGCCATAGTTGCTTGCAACACCGGCCATAGTTGCTTGCAACACCAGCCATAATTGATTGCAACACCAGCCATAGTTGCTTGCAACACCAAATCATGTTATCAATTCTTATGCAGCAAGTGCTGCTTTGTAACGATTTAGCTTCTGTAGTTCATGCTGCACTGATGCACCTATTTGCTGTGCTACTACACCAACATGGAGACAATCTTTCTAAAATTGTCTATTCCTCTGTCCTGGCAACGATCTAAGGCATGGTGTTCTAAGGCGTTAATATTAATTAGACTCTACCGCAGAAGGCTTCCTGCGTCGTGTTTGATACTCTCTATCTGCTCTAATTCTGTCTTGCTCGCTTCTCGATATTTTTCCTTTCTTTGTGGCAGTATTACTTTTTTCGCTAATTTGCTTGACTCTGCTTGATTACTGGGAGAATGATATGCTCGATCAAAATAAGTTATCAAATATAAGTTCACTCGGTGTAGCCGGTCAGGGATAATGGCCATCCATAAGACCTATTACTCCGGGTACTTAATATTTATCTCTATAGCATAAACCCCCTAGCCTTTCAAACCAACTAAAATCAGAATTACTCCTGTGTATATGAGAGCCCTTTCTTGGGTTGTGACAAACTTATAACATTCATCTGATAGGATAATGGCATGCGTAATAGGAAGACTGAAATTTGCTTGCTTATTCAAGAGAAGTTAAATATTTTATATAAAATACAGAAACTAATATTTAAATATCGATAATGGCAATCAGTTTGCAAGAATAATGTTAGTAGGAGGAGTAACAGGAGGTAATGCTTGATGAAGAATAGAGTTAGTAGGAGGAGTAACAGGAGGTAATGCTTGATGAAGAATAGAGTTAGTAGGAGGAGCAACAGGAGGTAATGCTTGCTGTAAGGGAGCGTACAATGCAAGAAGAAGAGCAAAGATGACGAATCTAATGTAACTTTATAATTTTGTAAATAAAGTATAATAATCATGAAATCTTATTACCTGACAGGGTTTTATCTAGGATTTTTTGGAAGGGGGGGAATACCGACATATGCTCTCAAAATCAGCTCAATGTTGTAGTGTGTTAGTGTTAGCATAAATTTTAGAGGCAATATATGATAATGGCATTTTGGTAACTTTGAGACTTTTCATGCTCACGTAATTTTTCAGTAGCCTTTCCACACCTTGAAAGGAGCCTTGATCCATGTTTGATGCAGCACACGATTTCCCTTTAATATTTCAGCCCACTTCTCACACTGAACAAAACATACCTTCGACACCAGCTGCTCATCATACCAAAAGCAGCAATGCTCAGGACATGACATCTACTGTACTTGCCAGTAAGTCACAGTGCTTAATGCTTTCTAATATAGTAAAACTTCTTCAAATCTATCAAATTATCCCACTAACGACAGCCACAGTTGAAAGAAGCTTTTCTACGCTTACACTTGTTAAGACAAATCTCAGAAACCGTCTGAAGGACTGTACATTGGACAAGCATGCAAATAGAAATTGAAGGGCCGGACTCCCTATCAGATGATGACATTGAGGCAATAATTAAGATATGGAAGCAGAAAAAGACTAGGAGACTTATTGTGTGACCATGTTTATTATCTATTTTTTTATTATATTAAAATTCACGGACACTAGACACTCCAGTACATTAATTACTCTTTACATTACTGCCTATCTGAAGGGGGGGAAGACAGCACTGAAGGGAGGGAAGATTCCCCCCCTTCCCCCCCCTAGATAAAACCCTGCCTGATTACGCAAAAGAAAAGTTTATCTCCACATCAGAACTGATGAATGAAATAGACCGTTCAGAAACGAGAAAAAATAGCTCCTTGTTGAAAGATGTAGTCATAGCCCTACATGATGATAAAGAATTGGATTTGCAAGATAGAATATCAGCCATAGAATTATTGATAAGATGGATTGGGTAAAGGATGGCTTGGGTGTTCATCTAGATATATACACCAGCCGCATGACGGAGAAAAGGATCGGCATGCTCATATATTTGCAAACTAAGAGAATGTGGGGAAAAGCTCGGAGCTAAAGCACGTGATTTACATATTCAAATTAGAGGAGATAAGGAACTCTTTTGGAGTTTCAGAAGAGCAAATGATTCATGACAAAGTCTGTGATGCAATAAATGATGAAATGGGTTTAGAAAAGTAGGGTAGATACAATAAGTTTGAACCCGCAGGAACATACAGGACCTGTACGTATGCGTGGCGTGTTGAACCAAGCAGTAGAGGGGAACAAAGAGAGGCGCATAGCTAATATCGAGCATCTAAGCAGCGGCCAGCGAATATTTGATAGAGTAACGCATCATATGAGCGCATTTCATTAACAGAAATGATTTAATGCGAGCCAAGAGGATAGTGCCGGGGACTGAACTCACACACGGCTTGTCGAGGATGCACTGAGCTCTAAGTCTGTACTGGCTCTGCATGATGAGAGCAGCAAGGATACATAGGACTGGGGCTAGGGTTGGGGGTGGAGCTGGGGCTAGGGCTAGGGTGGATATTTGACATCAGATCTGAAGAAACTAAAAGTTGCTGTGCTTTAGTTCCTACATACAGTGTATATGTCAGCAATAGTCATAATGTTACATCTGCAGGGCAGGCAATAGTAAAGCTGCAGATATTGCAAATAGTCTGAGTCTGCTAGAGCATCATTATCAAAGGATCTATTATTAAATAAACCCTGTTGTGTATTATGCGCGGGCGAGCTGGTACGGGTGAAAGCCATATACTCGGTAAGGTGGAGTCTATTGCTGGCATTAATGTGATAGGTTTAGCACCGACACATAAGGTGCGAGGTGAATTAGCCTCTGTTGGCTACGATCAGAGAATGATACCATCAAAGGCAGGGTTGTTTATACATGTACATAACAGTAGGTTTGAATTACCTAATATAGCCTTTGGGTGGTAGACGAGGTGATTATGATCGGTAATGACGATGTCAAGGAATTACTAGGAGTTGCAGCTACTCGCAAATGCAATATCATATTATCCGGAGATGAGAAGCAATTAGCATCGGTACAAAGGGGCTGTATGTTAGAGGTATTTGCAGAGATATAAGGTAGTAGTATGGTACTAGAAGGCAAGAAGCTGATTGGGGTAAGTCTGTTGCTATGGCATTCGCAAAGGGAGAAGTAAGAAGTGGTGTTGCTATCAGCGCATGACCCCATCATGGAATTTTCTGTCTGTCCTTGAGACGACACAAGTGCTGTCTCTATTTTGTCCCAAACGCATCAGAACGTGTACGCCAGAAGTGCCGCTCTTTTTGCAAGTCACTAAGCAGTGCTTCTGTTTGTAGATATGTACGCTCACTCATTCCTGACTTTACTGCAGCTATTTGAATATTTTGTTATGCTAAACCTCAATAATTGTACTTGCTGACCACGTGATCATTACCTCGCCTTCACCGAGTTATTCTCAATTCATATGTAGTGAACCAATTTAATCCTGTAGCCCCCTTTTTATCGGCGGCACACATCGGCAATTTTAATACTCGCACAACAGAACCAGCCACAGTTGATTGCAACACCAGCCGCAGTTGCTTGCAACACCAGTCATAGTTGATTGCAACACTAGCCATAGTTGATTGCAACACCAGCCCCAGTTGATTGTAATACCAGCCATAGTTGCTTGCAACAAACACCAGCCACAGTTGATTACAAACCAGCCACAGTTGATTGCAAGAGCAGCCACAGTTGATTGCAACACCAGCCACAGTTTATTGCAACAGCAGCCACAGTTGATTGCAACACCAGCCATGGTTGCTTGCAACACCAGCCACAGTTGATTGCAACACCAGCGACAGTTGATTGCAACACCACCCCCAGTTGATTGCAACACCAGCGACAGTTGATTGCAACACCAGCCCCAGTTGATTGCAACACCAGCCCCAGTTGATTGCAACACCAGCGACAGTTGATTGCAACACCAGCCCCAGTTGATTGCAACACCAGCCCCAGTTGATTGTAACACCAGCCATAGTTGCTTGCAACACCAGCCACAGTTGACTGCAATACCAGCCATGGTTGCTTGCAACACCAGCCACAGTTGATTGCAACACCAACCACAGTTGATTGCAACACCAACCACAGTTGATTGCAATACCAGCCATGGTTGCTTGCAACACCAGCCACAGTTGATTGCAACACCAGCCATAGTTGCTTGTAACACCAGCCCCAGTTGATTGTAACACCAGCCATAGTTGCTTGCAACACCAGCCACAGTTGCTTGCAACACCATCCACAGTTGCTTGCAACACCATCCACAGTTGCTTGCAACACCACTATGCTAACATCATTGGAGAGCGTACAGAGTGAGCAACTTTTGGGAGCAAAATTGTTGAATATGATGAGGATAAAGGTCCTCCTTAACAGGGTCTGATCCTCCTTAACAGGTAACCACTGACCGGGGTGTGTGTGTGTGTGTGTGTGTGTGTGCAGGAGACGTACAAGCCTCAGCGTCGCTATAGGAGACCAACCAACGTGGTGGTGGAAACTGAAGAGATCCAGGTTCACACCACCTTGCTGGAGTACGGCAGGTCAGGTGACCAGTAGGTTAGATGGGAAGAGGGGTGACTTAAGGGGGGACTATACGTCAAAAATTAGACAGTTTCTTCCCCTTCTTTTTTTCCTTCTTCTTTCAAACAATTTTTTGTCCAATTAACAGATCAAGAAACTACAAAGAGAACACATCGTGCATGATATTTGCCTTAACTTGGACTATATTTTTCTAATTTTTTGGATCTTGTTTTTTTTTGCCGTAAAGCTCATAACTTTCCTACACTTCACTAAAAAAATAATAATTTTTTATATCCATGGATAGCTCTTCTAATTATCTGTCTAATGTACGTGCCAAATTTTTAAGTACTATAAGTATTGGCAAGTTATAGTGATTTGAAGTGGAAAGGTTTGGGATTTTCCATGGTCTTTTCCAGTTGCCAAAGCCGCGGCCTGCCACTCAAAAACCATGGCATTTATTGATAATCTGTTCATGCAGGGCCTCCTCTATTAGCTGACCAAATCTGTGACTTTTTCTTGATAATTAGGAGAGTTATGAACTTTTCTGCAAGTTAGGTCAACTTTTTTAGGGATCTTGATGTATCTTCCCAGAAAATATGTCTGCAGAGACATACAACATATTTTCATTGCCCTGTATAACTTGACCAATGTTTCCTTAAAATTTTTTATGTTTTTTTGCAGTAACGCTCCTAACTTTCCTACGCTTCACTCAAAAAACATATTTTTATATTACTGGATAACTCTTCTAATTCTCTAAGGAATGTAAGAAACAGATGTTTAATTACTACAAGTGTTGATAAGTTATGGTCATTTGAAGTGTAAGGTTTAGGATTTTCTCGGGGATTTTCCCCATAGCAACCACGTTGGCTTGCCACTCAGCAACCACGATGGTTATTGATAATCTCTTTCTTAGATTTTTTCCTCCTCTTTAGGCTGACCCAAGTGTGGGACTTTGATCTTGAAAACTGGGGCAGTTATGATCGCAGAGCTAATAATGGTCACTTTTTGGGGTGAATCTTGATGTATTTTCTAAGAAAATAGGTCTTTAGAGACATTCAACATATCATTAAGAAGAACCAAGCATAATGAACAAGTTACAAAAATTTAATCTGCATAGAATGTATATGAAAAAAGTTATGGCGATTTATAAACATGTGGTTTGGCGGTACAGTCCCCCCTTAATTAAGACAATCTTTAGAAGACGTGTGTGTTTGGTTGAAGTTCTCCTTGTAGTAGTGTCGTGCTGTTCTGTGTAAGTGAATGTCGTCCTGTCTTGATACACGTGGTTGTGTTCACATCTGCAGACGCTATGGGCATGGCAGGACCATGAAGACAAGCAAGGTAACACACACGCTCACCACACCCCTACCACGTGATTTATTGAGCTGCGAGAGAATCCTGGCTTGACTGAGTGAGGTGCGTGTATCCCCCCCCCCCCCCCCGCCCCCTTCTTCCTTCTCTTCACGTGCAGGATGACTCCAAGGAGATGAAGAAGAGACAGCTCTCCACCAAGCTGGGCTCGGGAGGGGAGAAGGAGGAGGTGGACACGAGGATGGAGGAGGAGCGGCGCATCAAGGCCCTCATGAAGGGCATGGCCGAGACTGAGGGAGGCGAGATGTTTGTCTCCACGGCTGCCGTGGGATCTATCGTTGGCCTGCACTCCCACCAGATCAAGCAGATGGCGTCGGAGTACGCTGAGAAGAGTGCTGACCTCGCGGCTGGGAGGAAGCCGGACCGGGTGTTGGTGGCCCAGGCCCACCAGAGGAGAGTGGCTGCTCTGGAGAAACAGATCTCCACACAGGAGAGGAAGATTCAATATGTGCGTGTGTGTGTGTGTGGTGGGTGTGCTTGATCATGTGACCACACCTACATGTGTGCACAGGTGCAAGAGAAGCATGACGAGCTGCAATTAGAGTACAACCAATCACACGCCCGGCTGGAGGAGGTCAGCACTTGTTATCATGTGACAAGTACCATGTACATGTAACATGATTTGCAAATGGCCACCATGTGTGTGCAGGTAGAGACATATGGCCGGAGGATAGTGGAGGAGATGGAGAAGCTGAATGCCATGGAGACTGCTGATAACAGAGGGTGAGTCTTACGCTCCACATGCAGCACTGAGCGACACATGTCTCATTCACACCTCTCTCTCTCTCCTTGACCATGCCCCCCTCCCCCCCCCCGTATGTGTATGTCCAGAGTCGTGCAAGAACTGCGAGGGTTGGTGACTATGAATGAGAATCTTAAGAAACAGGAGCTGCAGTTCAAAGTGCATTGCAAGGTGATACACGCACACACACACACACATACATAGCCTTGTTAGTTGCAGCCTGCGGCTCTGCGCTGGCTTGCTCCATGGTGGGCTATTTGATAATTTTCACATCCAATTCTACTTAACCCACTCACTGCCGTAAGTGCCTGTACGTACAAAATGGGTGATGATCATAAGTATGTTTGTTAAAAATCGTCAGTTTACGTAATCATTTTTCCTAAAAAGTGTGGACAGAACGTCCTATGAATATACGCAGTTTAGTTGAATAGCTGGTAGGTGTCATTGAGGTAGCCGCGGGGTCAATGTGGAAATCACAGGTCTGGAAAGACGGCTTTGCCATGCGACCAATAAGATGCTACTCTTTGAAGATGACTCCACCCTCTCAGACAGCGAGAGCAGTGACGAAGAAGATGCTGGGATGCAGGTATACTTGGAGATGATGCTGTGCTCCCTGAGGACATGGCAGGTCTCAGGAGAGCTGTTGATTCTGATGAAGTAGACACTAGTGGTTCAGATCAGCTTCAAGGTAAGTCTAGATGTAGTGCAGATAGCTAGAACAATGGAGAACTTCCATAGATTTGCTATAGCTAAGTTTGTATGTACAATAATATGAAATAGAGTGGGGTCGATAGCTTGAACATTATGCCTAGCTCTAGTTAGTAGGACCTTGCAAAGTTAGCTTATCATAGATTCTGCAATATGATATGGGATCTCTCTGTGGAAGGTTTAGATATTCCGAACTGACTCTCCACCGGCTCCTCCCACCTTGTACTCTCCCCTCCGCTACTACCTTCCCCTCCTCCAATTGATTGGTCGGATATTGAAGTAACATGTTTTGTGGTTTAGTTGCTAGGCAACTAATTTTCACAATGTTGGTCCATTCATGGGCAACCTAGTAATGTATGGTTGCTAGGGACATTTCTCCACTACTGATTTTATAATGTTGTTGCTGTCTTCAAATTTTCCTTATAAAGTAAGCGGTGAGAAGGTTAATCCAGGCCATCATGCCAGTTATAGGGTTAATCCAGGCCATCATGCCAGTTAGAGGGTTAATCCAGCCATCATGCACCAGTTGGTGTGAGGGGTTAGCTAACCAGGGGGGTTGGTCCTGATTGAAAGTGTTGGCACACAATAGGAACATTATTCCTGATGAGGGCTGGGGCATCTAGTCGAAACGTAGAGAGCATACAATTTCATACAATTTCAAGTTGATTATTGAGAAGGTCATTGTAAGAAACCTGACAGTGTGTCTACTCCCTGCTCTATTAAACATGGCCGACAGTGTGTCTACTCCCTGCTCTATTAAACATGGCCGACAGTGTGTCTACTCCCTGCTCTATTAAACATGGCCGACAGTGTGTCTACTCCCTGCTCTATTAAACATGGCCGACAGTGTGTCTACTCCCTGCTCTATTAAACATGGCCGACAGTGTGTCTACTCCCTGCTCTATTAAACATGGCCGACAGTGTGCCTGCTCCCTGCTCTATTAAACATGGCCGACACTGTGTCTACTCCCTGCTCTATTAAACATGGCCGACAGTGTGTCTACTCCCTGCTCTATTAAACATGGCCGACAGTGTGTGTGCTCCCTGCTCTATTAAACATGGCCGACAGTGTGCCTACTCCCTGCTCTATTAAACATGGCCGACAGTGTGTCTACTCCCTGCTCTATTAAACATGGCCGACAGTGTGTCTACTCCCTGCTCTATTAAACATGGCCGACAGTGTGTCTACTCCCTGCTCTATTAAACATGGCCGACAGTGTGTCTACTCCCTGCTCTATTAAACATGGCCGACAGTGTGTCTACTCCCTGCTCTATTAAACATGGCCGACAGTGTGTGTGCTCCCTGCTCTATTAAACATGGCCGACAGTGTGCCTAATCCCTGCTCTATTAAACATGGCCGACAGTGTGTCTACTCCCTGCTCTATTAAACATGGCCGACAGTGTGTGTACTCCCTGCTCTATTAAACATGGCCGACAGTGTGTCTACTCCCTGCTCTATTAAACATGGCCGACAGTGTGTCTACTCCCTGCTCTATTAAACATGGCCGACAGTGTGTCTACTCCCTGCTCTATTAAACATGGCCGACAGTGTGTCTACTCCCTGCTCTATTAAACATGGCCGACAGTGTGTCTACTCCCTGCTCTATTAAACATGGCCGACAGTGTGTGTACTCCCTGCTCTATTAAACATGGCCGACAGTGTGTCTACTCCCTGCTCTATTAAACATGGCCGACAGTGTGTCTACTCCCTGCTCTATTAAACATGGCCGACAGTGTGTCTACTCCCTGCTCTATTAAACATGGCCGACAGTGTGTCTACTCCCTGCTCTATTAAACATGGCCGACAGTGTGTCTACTCCCTGCTCTATTAAACATGGCTGACAGTGTGTCTACTCCCTGCTCTATTAAACATGGCCGACAGTGTGTCTACTCCCTGCTCTATTAAACATGGCCGACAGTGTGTACTCCCTGCTCTATTAAACATGGCCGACAGTGTGTCTACTCCCTGCTCTATTAAACATGGCCGACAGTGTGTCTACTCCCTGCTCTATTAAACATGGCCGACAGTGTGTCTACTCCCTGCTCTATTAAACATGGCCGACAGTGTGTCTACTCCCTGCTCTATTAAACATGGCCGACAGTGTGTCTACTCCCTGCTCTATTAAACATGGCCGACAGTGTGTCTACTCCCTGCTCTATTAAACATGGCCGACAGTGTGTCTACTCCCTGCTCTATTAAACATGGCCGACAGTGTGTCTACTCCCTGCTCTATTAAACATGGCCGACAGTGTGTGTACTCCCTGCTCTATTAAACATGGCCGACAGTGTGTCTACTCCCTGCTCTATTAAACATGGCCGACAGTGTGTCTACTCCCTGCTCTATTAAACATGGCCGACAGTGTGTCTACTCCCTGCTCTATTAAACATGGCCGACAGTGTGTCTACTCCCTGCTCTATTAAACATGGCCGACAGTGTGTCTACTCCCTGCTCTATTAAACATGGCCGACAGTGTGTCTACTCCCTGCTCTATTAAACATGGCCGACAGTGTGTCTACTCCCTGCTCTATTAAACATGGCCGACAGTGTGCCTACTCCCTGCTCTATTAAACATGGCCGACAGTGTGTCTACTCCCTGCTCTATTAAACATGGCCGACAGTGTGTCTACTCCCTGCTCTATTAAACATGGCCGACAGTGTGTCTACTCCCTGCTCTATTAAACATGGCCGACAGTGTGTCTACTCCCTGCTCTATTAAACATGGCCGACAGTGTGTCTACTCCCTGCTCTATTAAACATGGCCGACAGTGTGTCTACTCCCTGCTCTATTAAACATGGCCGACAGTGTGTCTACTCCCTGCTCTATTAAACATGGCCGACAGTGTGTCTACTCCCTGCTCTATTAAACATGGCCGACAGTGTGTCTACTCCCTGCTCTATTAAACATGGCCGACAGTGTGTCTACTCCCTGCTCTATTAAACATGGCCGACAGTGTGTCTACTCCCTGCTCTATTAAACATGGCCGACAGTGTGTCTACTCCCTGCTCTATTAAACATGGCTGACAGTGTGTCTACTCCCTGCTCTATTAAACATGGCCGACAGTGTGTCTACTCCCTGCTCTATTAAACATGGCCGACAGTGTGTCTACTCCCTGCTCTATTAAACATGGCCGACAGTGTGTCTACTCCCTGCTCTATTAAACATGGCCGACAGTGTGTCTACTCCCTGCTCTATTAAACATGGCCGACAGTGTGTCTACTCCCTGCTCTATTAAACATGGCCGACAGTGTGTCTACTCCCTGCTCTATTAAACATGGCCGACAGTGTGTCTACTCCCTGCTCTATTAAACATGGCCGACAGTGTGCCTACTCCCTGCTCTATTAAACATGGCCGACAGTGTGTCTACTCCCTGCTCTATTAAACATGGCCGACAGTGTGTCTACTCCCTGCTCTATTAAACATGGCCGACAGTGTGTCTACTCCCTGCTCTATTAAACATGGCCGACAGTGTGTCTACTCCCTGCTCTATTAAACATGGCCGACAGTGTGTCTACTCCCTGCTCTATTAAACATGGCCGACAGTGTGTCTACTCCCTGCTCTATTAAACATGGCCGACAGTGTGTCTACTCCCTGCTCTATTAAACATGGCCGACAGTGTGCCTACTCCCTGCTCTATTAAACATGGCCGACAGTGTGTCTACTCCCTGCTCTATTAAACATGGCCGACAGTGTGTCTACTCCCTGCTCTATTAAACATGGCCGACAGTGTGTCTACTCCCTGCTCTATTAAACATGGCCGACAGTGTGTCTACTCCCTGCTCTATTAAACATGGCCGACAGTGTGTCTACTCCCTGCTCTATTAAACATGGCCGACAGTGTGTCTACTCCCTGCTCTATTAAACATGGCCGACAGTGTGTCTACTCCCTGCTCTATTAAACATGGCCGACAGTGTGTCTACTCCCTGCTCTATTAAACATGGCCGACAGTGTGTCTACTCCCTGCTCTATTAAACATGGCCGACAGTGTGTCTACTCCCTGCTCTATTAAACATGGCCGACAGTGTGCCTACTCCCTGCTCTATTAAACATGGCCGACAGTGTGTCTACTCCCTGCTCTATTAAACATGGCCGACAGTGTGTCTACTCCCTGCTCTATTAAACATGGCCGACAGTGTGTCTACTCCCTGCTCTATTAAACATGGCTGACAGTGTGTCTACTCCCTGCTCTATTAAACATGGCCGACAGTGTGTGTACTCCCTGCTCTATTAAACATGGCCGACAGTGTGTACTCCCTGCTCTATTAAACATGGCCGACAGTGTGTCTACTCCCTGCTCTATTAAACATGGCCGACAGTGTGTGTACTCCCTGCTCTATTAAACATGGCTGACAGTGTGTCTACTCCCTGCTCTATTAAACATGGCCGACAGTGTGTCTACTCCCTGCTCTATTAAACATGGCCGACAGTGTGCCTACTCCCTGCTCTATTAAACATGGCCGACAGTGTGCCTACTCCCTGCTCTATTAAACATGGCCGACAGTGTGTCTACTCCCTGCTCTATTAAACATGGCCGACAGTGTGTCTACTCCCTGCTCTATTAAACATGGCCGACAGTGTGTCTACTCCCTGCTCTATTAAACATGGCCGACAGTGTGCCTGCTCCCTGCTCTATTAAACATGGCCGACAGTGTGCCTACTCCCTGCTCTATTAAACATGGCCGACAGTGTGTCTACTCCCTGCTCTATTAAACATGGCTGACAGTGTGTCTACTCCCTGCTCTATTAAACATGGCCGACAGTATGTCTACTCCCTGCTCTGTTAAACATGGCCGACAGTGTGTCTATTCCCTGCTCTATTAAACATGGCCGACAGTGTGTCTACTCCCTGCTCTATTAAACATGGCCGACAGTGTGTCTACTCCCTGCTCTATTAAACATGGCCGACAGTGTGTGTACTCCCTGCTCTATTAAACATGGCCGACAGTGTGTCTACTCCCTGCTCTATTAAACATGGCCGACAGTGTGTCTACTCCCTGCTCTGTTAAACATGGCCGACAGTGTGTCTACTCCCTGCTCTATTAAACATGGCCGACAGTGTGTCTACTCCCTGCTCTATTAAACATGGCCGACAGTGTGTCTACTCCCTGCTCTATTAAACATGGCCGACAGTGTGTCTACTCCCTGCTCTATTAAACATGGCCGACAGTGTGTCTACTCCCTGCTCTATTAAACATGGCCGACAGTGTGTCTACTCCCTGCTCTATTAAACATGGCCGACAGTGTGCCTACTCCCTGCTCTATTAAACATGGCCGACAGTGTGTCTACTCCCTGCTCTATTAAACATGGCCGACAGTGTGTCTACTCCCTGCTCTATTAAACATGGCCGACAGTGTGTCTACTCCCTGCTCTATTAAACATGGCTGACAGTGTGTCTACTCCCTGCTCTATTAAACATGGCCGACAGTGTGTCTACTCCCTGCTCTATTAAACATGGCCGACAGTGTGTGTACTCCCTGCTCTATTAAACAAGGCCGACAGTGTGTCTACTCCCTGCTCTATTAAACATGGCCGACAGTGTGTCTACTCCCTGCTCTATTAAACATGGCCGACAGTGTGTCTACTCCCTGCTCTATTAAACATGGCCGACAGTGTGACTACTCCCTGCTCTATTAAACATGGCCGACAGTGTGTCTACTCCCTGCTCTATTAAACATGGCCGACAGTGTGTCTGCTCCCTGCTCTATTAAACATGGCCGACAGTGTGTCTACTCCCTGCTCTATTAAACATGGCCGACAGTGTGTCTACTCCCTGCTCTATTAAACATGGCCGACAGTGTGTCTACTCCCTGCTCTATTAAACATGGCCGACAGTGTGCCTACTCCCTGCTCTATTAAACATGGCCGACAGTGTGTCTACTCCCCGCTCTATTTAACATGGCCGACAGTGTGTCTACTCCCTGCTCTATTAAACATGGCCGACAGTGTGTCTACTCCCTGCTCTATTAAACATGGCCGACAGTGTGTCTACTCCCTGCTCTATTAAACATGGCCGACAGTGTGTCTGCTCCCTGCTCTATTAAACATGGCCGACAGTGTGTCCACTCCCTGCTCTATTAAACATGGCCGACAGTGTGTCTACTCCCTGCTCTATTAAACATGGCCGACAGTGTGTCTACTCCCTGCTCTATTAAACATGGCCGACAGTGTGTCTACTCCCTGCTCTATTAAACATGGCCGACAGTGTGTCTACTCCCTGCTCTATTAAACATGGCTGACAGTGTGTCTACTCCCTGCTCTATTAAACATGGCCGACAGTGTGTCTACTCCCTGCTCTATTAAACATGGCCGACAGTGTGTCTACTCCCTGCTCTATTAAACATGGCCGACAGTGTGCCTACTCCCTGCTCTATTAAACATGGCCGACAGTGTGTCTACTCCCTGCTCTATTAAACATGGCCGACAGTGTGCCTACTCCCTGCTCTATTAAACATGGCCGACAGTGTGTCTACTCCCTGCTCTATTAAACATGGCCGACAGTGTGTCTACTCCCTGCTCTATTAAACATGGCCGACAGTGTGTGTACTCCCTGCTCTATTAAACATGGCCGACAGTGTGTCTACTCCCTGCTCTATTAAACATGGCCGACAGTGTGTGTACTCCCTGCTCTATTAAACATGGCCGACAGTGTGTCTACTCCCTGCTCTATTAAACATGGCCGACAGTGTGTCTACTCCCTGCTCTATTAAACATGGCCGACAGTGTGTCTACTCCCTGCTCTATTAAACATGGCCGACAGTGTGCCTACTCCCTGCTCTATTAAACATGGCCGACAGTGTGCCTACTCCCTGCTCTATTAAACATGGCCGACAGTGTGCCTACTCCCTGCTCTATTAAACATGGCCGACAGTGTGTCTACTCCCTGCTCTATTAAACATGGCCGACAGTGTGTCTACTCCCTGCTCTATTAAACATGGCCGACAGTGTGTCTACTCCC